>OX463833.1:16441433-17641433 GCA_949825045.1 Argyresthia goedartella | reverse complement strand
TTTGGACAAAAATATTTTTCCACGCCACCACGCGAGTAAGTGACGCATTTTTCAAGGTTCTATAGCCAGAAGGTGCCCTATGAGACATACTAAGCCTCCGCTCTGTCCGTATGTAAATCCGTCCATCCGTCATTCCGTTCGTTTGTCCGTTCTTCCGTCTGTCTGTCATCTTTTGATTGCGTTAATTAGATTTTTTATAGTTTTGTGGTACTGCATACATGAGTAATTGATATCAATTTCAACTTGATATCTTTACGTGCTCCAGAGAAAAACGGGTCAAGTGAGAGTCGGATTCGCAAAGGAAGGGTTCCGTACCACCGCACAATGGTAAGGAGGGATGGTGTGGAGTGACAAGTTTGGAATTTACAAAGCAAAATGTTGTTTACAAAGTTATTTGTGCGGCTACTTTCATACTCCATGTACGTAACCAGGTGTATTTTTAAGTATGTGTCTGTTTACAGATAAATTAGAAAATCTTGGCAATTCCAGGTAGGTTTTCCTGTAATCTTTAAGTTCTATATTCTGTATTTTTTTCATAATTTTAGACTCTGTAGTTTCGGAGATAAGGAGGGGAATGTTATTTTTTTGCACTTTTTTATATCATAGCTTCTGTAGTTATCAAACCTAAAATAAAAATATATATATTTTAGAAAAGTTTATAAAGAGCCCTTTTCAACGATACCCTGCATGACTTATTATTATTACTGTCCTCTTTTTTGTAAGCAATATTTTTTTCATAAAAGACTTGAATTGCGGTTGCGATGTTGCGGTTATCAGGATAAATATTTTTGCAGAAGATTTCAAGGCTCTGTCTCTTATAGTTCCCGATAAAATCGCCTGTGACAGACGGATGGACTGACACGCGAGTCATCCTATAAAGGGTTTCTTTTTTACCTTTTAAGGTAAGAAACCCTAAAAAGGAAAAATGGCCGCGCGGCTGGACAGACAGACAGAGGGATAACGAAGCAATCCTAAAAGGACTATTTTTTTCTCTTTGCGCTAGGGAACCCTAAAAATACCCAAAGAAACATGTCCCTTGTATAGGGACCCCTTCAACCGGTCAAAACATTGAAGTAGACTTTGTGGCGCTCGTTAGAACTTCATAAACAGGTTTTGACAAAATAAAAAAAAAAATACTCCAGCTTATTTTATTCAAGTAGATCGTAAAATGAGCTGTTGAAGCAATACGTAAAAGTTTTGGCCCCTTCAATTCAATATGATGACTATCGTTGTCACCACTCTATGTCCAAAACTTAAATTTTTCATGAGTAGCCCACAAGCTATACAAATCAAATCGTTTTCTACTCGACCTTCTGTAGGGCGAAGCCCTTTGTTATCCCCACTGATTGGATTAATACTCTCTCTCAGAAAACAAGAGATTGTCTCTATTAGTCTGTTCCTCTCACAATTTCCTTTCTTTTACCTCTTTTCTCCTTCTCTGGTTTCTCACTTCCACTCTCTAAGCAATAACACTTCATACAATATCTACTTTAATACAAAATAATATTTTCGAAACGAAAATAAATACTGGCAACACCAATGAAGCCGACCCAACATGCTGCCAAGCAATTTTCGAAGTTTTACTTGTTGATATTTGTACTATAACTGTCGGTCTCCGAGGGCACCGAATCGAAATGAGTCTACATTTGAGACGTACGCGTACAAAATCTGAAGTGACAGACAAACAATCTGAGGCTAGGCTGGGCATAACCAATCACTCAATGTTTAACTGTCAGTCAAATATATATATATATATATTTGTTTGTAAAATAATACTCTGTCGATCGACACCCGTTTCATCACTAGCTGCAGAAATCAAGATTATTCGACATTTAGTATCCCAAAATTGTTACATGCCCTCTCAAGGGCCGCTTTCGCCGTTTTTATCGTCATCTTCATTAAACAAATATTTAAATTGTGAATTACTGGGCTTACTGTCTTTAGTGTTTTCCTTCATATTGAGTTTATTCGACAAAGAGTCCTCACTCTACCCTCACCTCCTTCGCCGGCGCGACCCGGTTCAGCAGACACGCGTACACATACACGTGCACCAGATACACGGAGAAGTTGAGCATCGCGAACAATGTATCTTTCCACTCACTTGTCGTATATCCAAACTCGTCTTCTTCCTCTGGGTCTGCTTCCTTCTCTTCTCTGCCGCGCTTTATGGCGCCTGCTGAGGCTCGGTCGATCTGTGAGGAGAAGGAATACGGTATTTCCCATCACTCATTTCTTTTCTACATATATGTACACACATGCATATGCTCAGGCCTTTTTTCGGGAAGAGGGGAAGGCAGAGATTAAAGACCTCCACTTGCTACAATCCTGGCAAACATATCTCGCTTCCTCAACATTCATATAAGTAACTTTATAAAAGCTCGCGGGTAACGGTTACTTATTATTTTGCTACGTCGCTAGTTCTGGTTTCCACGTCACAGGGTATCCTGGTGTGGGACCATAAGCAATATATGTGCCTGTATATAACAATTTATGTCTATACTTATGTGTTTTCTTTTTATCAACCATTCTTACAGTACAAATGTAGTTAAACAGCTTTAACCAGGTAGTCAAATAAATCTAAAACATACCTACAGTTAACAAGGGTTAGCAATTTCAGAATCGTATAATCCCAGCAGTTATGTATTTACAGTCCAACGATTCGTGAATCCAAAATAATAATGAAGTCACACGCAAATTAACATTAACAAAATGATCATTTATACATCTATAACTAAAACTTTAACTATAATACCTTGGACACTATTTACACACATTGATCAAACCCCATACTAGGATTCCCTGTATCTTGGATACTAGACAACGATACACGTACTTATATAGATAAATATTATACTTAGATAGATAAAGAACCATGACTAGGGTACAAACATCCGTTCTCATCAAACAAATATTCGGCCCCACCGGGACTCGAACCCGGTACTCTTGGCTTCGTAGGCTTGACTTCGGGTCACTGCCGACTTAGACATTCGGGTCGTTCTATTCGGCTCGATCTGTTTTGACTATGACCATCGCTCCTAGTCTTATCATAATCAGAGGATCTCCCTCGCAGTGCAGCACGGAAACGCCGCCAGCATGATGGGGACCTTTGCATCTGATATGGTCCGGGGCGGTTTATTTTCTTGGTGTGTTTGTTTGTGTAACATTTTACATATTGATTCGGCGAAGCAGTTGGCGGATGCTGAATATTGTTTTATTTTTATTGTAATTTATATTGTATTAACATCGATTTATTGTCTATTATTATATTTTCTGTGTAATTTTGACTGGAAGTCAAATAGCCGATGAAAGAATGGTTGATTGAAAAAAGATATAGAAAATATATTGATAATGATAAATGTATGATTTATCTGTCAGATATGGCTTAAGGAAGTATTTTCGAATTTGAGGGTAACAGGCCTTTGTTTCGGAAGCGAAAATCAGCTGTAGGCAGTTTACAGTTTCACAGACTTCTGAGCCACACAGCCTGAGAGAAAAAGAGAGATAAAAGCCATCTTCTTACCTCGACTCCCTTTTCGGAGTAAACCCGGCCGCCCAGATCCCGTTCATCTTCCTCGTCACTGCTCTCGGAGTCAGAGTATGATGACTTCGGTGGCTCCGCTACTGACTCTCTCTCTGTTGGTCCTGACTCCTTTTCAGTCTCGTCGGTATCTGGATCCGCTGTTACGGTTATCTGGTGAAGAAATAAGATTTACTTTTGGGATAAAATTACATACAATTATATCCATCCCGTCGTCCTGATAGATTCATCTCCAGGACAGCGGCTATGCAAAAAGTGATAAAAAACAAACTAAACATGGGCGAATCATGCCTCTGCTAACCCGTCCGGGAAAAAGCGTGATGATATGATGGTTTTGTTTTGTTGACAACAAAAATGACATAGAATGATAAGGAAAGGAACCCTGCTTTGTATAGGCAACAAATACAACCACCAAAATATTTTTTTCCTAGCCTAAATGGGTAAATGACCACTAAAATATTTTTTTCTACCCAAAATGGGTAAATGATCACCAAAAGTTGCAGAAAATATCAGCGCAAAATACTGCGGTAGCCTAGGTGAAGCACCCTTTATCCTTCGTGTTAGGTTGAACAATTAAGAACAACAGAAAATACTTAAAACATAAACTTAAGTACACAAAACATAACAAGAAGTTTGGTGATCATTTATCCAAACACTATTTGGTGGTCGTTTACTAAATCTAGCGGTCGTTTCGAATTTATTGGTTGTAAATTTTCGAATTTTTGGCGATTGCTTAAACATAAGCCTTTTCTTTAAAATCAGTATATAACAGCACGAAATCATAAAGCCTCATAAAACCTCGAGTCATATCGTATTCCAGAAGGAGACTGCAAAACTAAGAGCTCAACGGACAACCAACTGAGCTGGATTCAGCAAACTCAACCAACGATTCCTAAAGCTACAAGAACATCAAGAACTAGTAGAAAATAACTGCTGCTCTCCACTTCCTACATCCCCACATTCCGCTTTCCTATATTGGCTTACGGCTGCACATTCGGTCAATTGAAATCACCACCTCTCCATCCTTACGAGAAGGTCACTGCCACTTTCAAAATTTGCGTCCTCTGGAATGCCGGCCGCAAAACCAGAACAGGCTTAAAACCTTGGCTGGAGGAGCACCATCATCATCATCACAACCAAGTCAGTTGACAATGACCTCACAGGTATCCAAGAGGACTAAGTCGGGGATCGAACCCGCGACCGGAAAGAAAGAGCGCTTATTCCATCCTGTTATACCAGTAGTCTGATCACCGAACTGTTTGGTAATTTTTTTCAAACTTATTCCCGTGATCTAAGAGTAATAATAATATTTGTTATAATAATTGGAACTATTTACACACATTGATCTACCCCCAAACTAGGATTCCCTGAATCTTGGGTACTGGACAACGATACACATACTTATATAGATAAATATTATACTTTAGATAAACAAACATCCGTTCTCATCAAACGAATATTTGGCTCCACCGGGACTCGAACCCGGGACCCTTGGCTTCGTAGGCAGGGTCACTGCCGACTCGGCCATTCGAGTCGTCTAAGGGATAAGAGGTCGAGAGAGGTCTAAGGGTATGCTTTTTAGGGCTCCGTATCCGGAGGGTCCCAAACGGGAACCAATGACTAGTCCGCCGCCGCTGTCCATCCGTCTGTCTGTCCATCTGAGCGTCAGCGGGCTCTATCTGATGAACCGTCATAGGTAGAGAGTTGAAACTTTCACAGAGTGTGTATTTATATTGCCTTTTATAAAAGAACACGGGTCCCCAACCGGGGCAGCGCATCCCCCTAAAGGGGGCGCAGACTGATCCAAAGGGGGCGCGGCGAACGGCACCAGAACGGAATTTATTAAATTAATTAATTTTACGTCGCAAAAAAAAACACGTGAATTACGCGCCGCCCCTTACTCAGGCCTTGTCAGTTGTTAGTTATTCAACGTAATAACTATTGGAAACTTCAGGGGCGTCTTTCTTAACAGTAAATTGATTCTGTATCCCTTGAAATACGCCGATTCCTTAAATAATAATTAAAATTAAAATCGCTTTAGATGACTGGTGTGAAATAATGGCATTCTGATTGGTCAACATCAATTTGAAGAGGGCGAACAGCTTGCAAAACATATCAGGATCAATTTCACGTATATATGTATCTTATCGGTTGCTCGTTACTCGAATTTGTGAGCCATTTGAAATTTTAGGCCGCCCGTGCGCGTGCGCGCCTTCCAACAAATGATACATAACTCATAATTCTTTATTGCACACAAATAATACACAGACAACAAGACCTAGATAAAAATAGTGTAAGAAGGCGAGCTTATCTCTTTTAAGAGATCTCATCCAGCAAACCAAATTAGGATGAGAAATGTCGAATGGTGAGCAGGGGTAGACTATGTGTACATACAACAATATAATTGACCTAGTCCATATCTAAATAACTAATATAAACTAAAAATACGAGTGCTTACATAAATATTATATGACATACTCGTACATGTTAAACATAAATACTATATATATGTTACAGGCCAAACCCGATTTCAGGACAAATTAGTTTTGCCTAGGATAATTATGTTTTAAGTATTTTTTGTTGTTCTTACATGTTCAACCTAACACGAAGAATAAAGGGGGCTTCGCTTCGCTCACCCCCTTTACCCTTCACCTAAGCTACCGCAATGTTTTGCCCTGATATAAGCTGTGCAAACTAGTTTATCCTAGGCAAAACTAGTTTGTCCTGAATCGGGTTTGGCCGGTAACATATATAATAATAAATACAAACATACTACCTATATATCTAAAGAGAAAGGTAATGCCTCCTCACGCGACTTTAAATATATTGAGAGAAGGACTTTCCCTGATGGTGCAGAGGAGTGCATTCCTCTTGCTGCTTGAGTCTTGCTGCTTGTTAGTTGCTCGTCTTAATAACCATGTGGAATTTCAATGGCGGCTAGCTCAGTACTTGAATTTCTATCTTAGCCTTTGTTCTCTCTTGTAACTCCCCATTTTGGCCCTTCTTACTTACAAATAAAAATAGTTTTTTATTTCACATGCATGGGGGGCGCGGTATTAAGCAGAGCGTTTAGGGAGGCGCATAGTGAAAAAGGTTGGGAACCTATGCCCTAGAACAACAAATAATGAACACCACGCGTTTAAAAAAAACAAAGGGTTTCCTGTACGGTTCTTGTACAATGGTCCGGGACCCTTCCAATGCGAGTCTATCCCGCACTTCAGGTTTTTCAACAGTGGGACAAAAACCGGGCAATCAGAATGTTTTGGAATACGGGTTCCTCAAACTGTACCTTGATCTCGTGCTGAGGAGTTCCACCATCAGGCGGAGGTGGCGCCTTCTTCTTCATCGACCGGGTGGAGGACGTCGGCGATGGTGGTGAAGCGTCGACGTCTGATGAATCCGTGTTCTGAACCGAAAGAAAGACTGTTATAGCCGGGTTCACAGTTGTTGCTCAATGTAGAGAAGAGGTAAAGAATTACGTTTGCGTATATGAAAATATCTACTGCTGTACTTGTAAACAATTTTTATCGGTCAGATAGGGGTTATCTACAAAGTTCAAAGTTCAAATTCTTTTATTACTATAAAGGAATTTGAAGTTTGAACTTTGTAGATAACCCCTATCTGACAGATAAAAAATATACGTAAATCTTGATTTATCTGCCAATTATCTTTAGTAATAAAGTGCCTTTGAAGCTTTATAAAAAAATATAAGCTTTTTTTTTCTCTGAATCATTTCACTACGTGGATGACCAGTTCCAACCAGCGACCAGCAGCCAGATGGATCGATGATATAACCAATATCGCGAGGAAAACCTGGATTCGATTATAACTCTATTTACCGAAATAAGTTAATGGGAAAGAAACTCACTGGCGTCTGATTGGTAGAGCCAAGACGCTAAGACCGTGTTCACATTGCGAGATTTTTTAAGTTTGTTCGTGCGACTCGTGCTGTTCAGACGTGCTTTACTACCTTGTGTTAGAGCAATGAACTGTCTCCTGTGACCCGCTTGTTCATTGCACATTGCAATTGATTATTTTTTCGTATGACCCGACTGTTTATTTTAAAAAAATCGAATGTTAGTCGTTTGACCATATATATGGCTTGACTATAACAAAAACAAAAAATATAGATCGCAACTTTTTAACAAAAAAATGTTGGACACTAAAATCAGGTCAAGTGTAATAAGTAGAACTAAAATTAACTATATGACTATAATTGCGTATAATTATGTGTTTTCTTTATTATCTGCCTGAGCGTGAGATGTAGCGTGAGCGCACGCCATGAATGCGCCTTTACTTCAACCCAGTTTGGTTGACGCCCAGTAGCGTTTCTTTTACCTTGTCTTTTGTATTAAATTGTGTAACAGAGACGACACTCTATTTAGTTGTTTCGGCAATAAGAGTATAGCACAGAACCAGATAAGTTGGCATAAAAACTAGCAGACTAATTCTCGGCAGTGAGCGGAAACAGCTGTTGATGAAGCGGACGTTTAGTTGCGAAGAAAAATATATTTTTTATACCGTAAGACACCGGATTTTGCGAACGTCAATCGTTTGAGTGGGCAGACCGCCTGTCGCTGGTCTGACGATATCATCACTGGATGCGTTTGGCACAGGACCATAAGATTAGAGCTCCAGAAAATAATGATGATGTATACTCGTACAATAGGTCCCGATTCCACTTACCCAAGCCACAAGGCTCTGTACTGTCAGTGTCACGGTGTCGCCAGCAGCCTTGATCAGCTGGACCGCTCGCTCGTGCGAGGCTGACCGGACGCATACTCCGTCCACCTCCAGGATTCGGTCACCGGTCTGGGTCAAATAATCAATATAATTTTTTAAATAGATTTAAAGGTGAATACCGGTGCTTACCTTGTGTAAACAACCAAATATCGAAACAATCACATTTCTTAAGTGGAATCAAGCAAAAAGAGCAAAAACAGTTAAGGTAAAGCCTCCTTAGTTTAAGTTATATTAATACTACCTAGTTTGTGTACAAATTAGTTATAGTATAAATATGTAAGAGACGCAGTTATGTTTGCACATCTACTCTGTGAGGTGGTGTTGGTATAAACCACTTGTGGCTTAAAACGTTATTGGATGGTCTTTATATTTTTAGGGTAAAACGGGTCCCTATTACTTAGTCTGCTGTCCGTCCGACTTTCTGTTCGTCTGTCACCATGCTGTATCTCATGAACCGTGATAGTTACAACAAACAGCAAACGTAACATTTTTGCCGTTTTTATAGATAATTGTACGGAACTCTTCGTGCGCGTATCCCACTTGCACTTGGCCGGTTTCATTTAGTAATGTTCTTCTCAAATAAATTTAAAAATAAATAATACGGGTGTTCTAATGGCGATGGGCAACACCGTGAGGAAATATGTCAATCTATTTCTGGCAGCTGCGATCAGCTAGCCTCTTGTAAAAATGGAATATTGATTAACTGACCGTAAGGATTGAACATGGACTCATAGACTTCCTTCGTTATCCCACCGCTTTGTTTTGCAGAATGCAGACTATAAGCACAAGCCACGATCCTAACAGCATTCCACAACCACAACGATACCGCACTACAAAACAATACATAAGGTGACGCCATTTTACCCGACTTAACGAGAAGGAGGGTAATGCTTTTCGATCGTGTGTATATGTCGCAGTTAGTTGGTTAAATCAGACACTAACTCTTAATCGTCTAGTAATCAGACACTAACTCGTTAATTAAATGTCATTGTTTCACTAAAATTTCGTCATACAGGTAGTGAACGAAACGTTTGTTCCTAGGCAACAAGAAATATATAATATAAATATTTTTTTATCTGTACTTTCTTTCTTTATTCTTTATTCTTTATTGCATAGATAGTATAAAGTTACAGACAATTAAAAGTAATGTAATAAGCAAAGGCGAGCTTATCTCTAAAAAGAGATTTCTTCCAGCAAACCTAGGCAGGACAGGAGAGTTAATTATACAGGAAAGTCCTAGTTCGCAATAACACTATACATACGGACGCAAATTACTTTCAAAATATATATAAACTATACCAAATATAAAATAAATATATATATATATATATATATATATATATATATATATATATATATATATATATATATATATACTTCCACTACATAAAATAAAATGTATAGCATGAACATACATAAACTATAATAAATCATACATATACCTACATAAATATGGTACCATTTACGGAAGAGAAAGGAAATGCACTTTCAATCTTTTCTTAAAAGTGAAAATTGAGGGACTTTCCCTAATAGCGCAGGGAAGTGCGTTCCACAGTCGGATTGCCCTTAACCTAAACGAGAGTTCGTAAGCGGCAGTGTTATGCCGAGGAGTTGAAAGGAGAGACACCGTGTGGGATCTCGGATTGCTATCCCTGGGGAAAAGAAAGTCAAAACGTTGGCGTAGATATGTGGGGTATCGGGGATTTCGCAAAATATTGAACAGATAGGAGAGAATGTGCATGTCACGGCGAAGACGGATCGGAAGCCACTCCAGCTCCTTACGATACTGGGAGACATGGTCATACTTGCGCAACCCGTAGATAAACCGAATCCCGAGATTTTGAAGTCGTTCGAGTTTGTTCAGTTGTTCTTCGTTCGCGCTGGCCCAACAAACATCCGCATAATCTATTAAAGGTAGTAGAAGGGACTGAGCAAGAGTGATTTTAGTCTGCCGTGGCAGGAAGTACTGCAATCTTCGGAGGGAGTGAAATGACGCAAAGACTCGTCTGCTGACCTCACAAACATACTTACTGTACTTAAGTTTATGTTCAACTTAACGTAAGTTTATGTCTATTCAGCTGGTGTCGTGACGCCATCTTGTTTTCCAACATGCCGGCTTTCGGTAAGACAGATTGTTAAACGTTTTCGACGATGCATTATTTAAACCAAAATGCTAGTGACTTGGTTAAACGTCGGCATTTAATTGACGGTCTAGAGAGTTTGTTAACTGTCTGATTTAACCAACCAACTGCAAATATATATAAATGTCTGTATGTATGTATAACCATTTCGTTAAATCGCACTACAGCCCAAACGGTTTGATGATGATAAATGAGGTGTCGTTAGATTCGTCTCATCTGTGGGAGTGTCAATAATGTCAAAATACATTTCGGTCGCAAAATGTAGTTACAAACGAATTGGTGCAGCTACTCTTCATTAGTAAAGGTGCATTCATACGTTTGTATATGGTATCGAAAGAATATGCCTTTTTTATTCCACTTAAACCTCAAGGATTGCCATAGATGGTTGAACATACGTATAACTTCTTGCAGTTCCCAGCTGGGCTAGCAGGCACGACGTTCTTGATGAAGATGCCAAAGATCGCCTTCTCGGGCTCATCATCAGCGCTGCGGCCTGTGATGATGTCCACCTGCAGGTCATGGGACTGGTGAACGGGATTCTAACTAAGGCCGACTAGCACCAGTCTTTTGACCAATGCAAGCGCAGTTTAAACACAACTTAAGTTCGACACAGTCAAGTTATTTAGTCAAGCACGACAAAGTTAGCCTGTCAGCCAGATTATTTAAGTTATGTTTTAACTGTATATAGTGGTCAAAAATCTGGGATAAACTGGCCAACAGTCTTTAAATACATTTAACCCTCTCGAGAGCCGTAAAAAAATGGCTGTAAAAAGCCAAATTTATTGTCATGGCGGCCAGCCACATTACAGATTATTTTATTTTTTCATTTACTCTGTAAGCCGACCAATCAAGTCTTACACTTGATTGGTCGGCTTACAGAGAGAAGGTAAGTTTATCCTCTATTTCCGGTCAGTATTGCCAGTAGTAAAAATAATAATGGGTATTAGTAATTATCTTATAAAAATAAATATAAACATTATTCCAAGTCCATACTAGGTGTTCATGTGCGAGTGGACGGTTGGTAAATTAAAATTTAATGCAAGTCCATACTAGGTGTTCATACTCGAGTGGACAAGTTAAAGTAACATCCACGAACTGAAAAATTTATTAATTTGAACTTTTTGTGAATCATGACCATCCGAACTTCGAACTCCAATCATCGCTTTTGTCCGGCTCGTCAAAGATGGTGAGTTAATGTCCATCTGCAGGTCAAAGGAGCTATTGGTGAACGGGATTTTAACCAGCTCCTCTGGTAAATTTTAAAGAACACGATATCACAAGTCAAGAAATAATTATGTGACTCAATGAAATTGATCGCTCACTTACAACTTTCGCCGCGTCAACCGCGTCCATTCGTACTTTAAACTTTCCGCATTGAGCTATGCACTATTAACTGTGAAGATATGAACTATGAAAATTTAACATAAAACTTCGAACTTTCAAATTTGAACTTTGAACTATGAATTATGAAATGTAATCTTGAACTCTAAACTTTGAACCTAACCTTCCCGCCGACAACGCTCACTCCGAGAGGCGCGCCCGGGCTACGCGTCACGGTGACGCGCCGAGGTTGGCCCCAGCGTTGCGAGCCGGAGCCGCGAGCCGTCACCGTCATGGCGTTACTGTTGGGCAGAAAGAAAACAAATAAACCAAAGTAAAGACCTTAAAGTAAACATTATCATATACATTTATATACATGCACATACATTGCTTCTGACCCCACACTAGGATACCCTGAGGGAACCTGAAATAGCGACGTCACACACATATAAATATCCAAGACCTTGGACTTTTTTGTTTTTTATTCCGTGCCGGGGATAGAAACTTGGACCTCGCGCACGGTTGGCAGAGCCTCGATCGCCACACCACATAGGTCGTCACCCAAAGTACTACACTACACTATGTACTTGGAAAACGTCGCTTTAAAAAAAGTGTAAAATCCAAACGAGTGTTTTCGTCCAGGCATATTTCTGACACATCATATGAGAGAGGTATTTAAAAAAAACTTTACTTAAGTGTTTTTTTTTTGCTAGTATTTAATCGCAAACCAAAATACTGATTTGCACACCAAAAAAGGGTCAGAAAAACACTTTTTATGTTGTAAATATTTTATGTGTACTCAAGTTTGTTTTAAGTATTTTTTGTTGCTCTTACATGTTCAACATAACACGAAGGATAAACGTCGCTTTGCTTCGCTCACACCCTTTACCCTTCACCTAAGCCACCGCAGCATTTTGTCCTGATATGTGCAGTTTAATAATTCCCTTTTATTTTTAGTTTAATAGTGCACCAATATATACCGTCCAAATATATACGTCGGTTGTCTAGGATTGACAGATGATGTCAATGGCACCTTATCTAAAAATCTCATTGCAGATGGCGCTTGTTTCGTTGGGAGCTGTCTATCTGTTAAAGTTATCGAATTTCAGTGTAAACTGCATTTAAAGAATCACGTCACATGTTATTGAGCCTAACCTCTGATGAATCAAACTCTTTGCCTCAACGCCAGCGCCACCTAGCGGGAGCAAAGGCGGACATAGCTGCATTATTTGTTTATTTATTTACGGTATGTAACACCTATTAGGCGTTATATTGCATGTTCAATGTGTTTTTAAATGAGTGTAATCATTTATGAAGACATGTCGTCGAATCTTACACGCTTGGAGACACTCACACAAACGCATTTCTCAGGTCTCGCCTTGTGGACTGTACCTGTGTGACGTTTTTGCGATATCTCTTTACCACAGAGCACTGAATCATCATGCGCGCGGGATGTTTCAGTGATCTGTGCTCTTTACAAATCTGTCGGTGTACTTTTTCAAAATCTATATTTATACTTAAAAAAGTGAATCGTTGCACGTTAGTCTTACTCTCTAAATCTCTAAAATGGCCCAACCAGTTCCTATTCACATTTATTCTCCTCAATCCGGAAAAGGTTAAGGTAATAAGGTTATAAGGAAAAACGCAGAGAAGCAGCCAAGGAATCAAATAATGTTTTGTACGGCTAGTGGACAAGTCTCAGCTTCCTATCGATAGATGGCGTAGGTAGCCATAGGTGATTCAAACTCCTTGGTGATTATGTCACTCATTGATTAATTAGGTAAAACATTAAACCTCTTTGTTGGTGGCGGACTTTATCTTCCATAGCGGTCCTGCTTATAACGCAAAGGATAGATGGCGTTAGTAGCGGATCTCTTTAATTTTTAGGGTTCCGTACACGAAGGGTGGCAAACGGGACCTTATTACTAAGTCCGTCTATCCGTCCTTCTGTCACCAGGCTGTATCTCATGAAGCATGATACTAAGACAGTTGAAATTTTCACAGATAATGTATTTCTGTTGCCGCTATAACTACAAATAAAAACAGTATAAAATATATATTTAAGGGGGCTCCCATACAACAAACTTTTTTTCCTCCCGTATTTGCTCGATATTGATAACGGCAACAGGTACACGCTTGAAATATTTACCGAATATTTAGTTATTTATTCACTTTAAAAATAAATAAATAAAACAAATATTTAAGGGGGGCTCCCATACAAAAAACGTGTTTTTTTGCCGTTTTAATAGATAATGGTACGGAGCCCTTCGTGCGACTCCTACTTGGCCGTTTTTTATTTAACGACCAACTATTTTATTGATTACAAATTTTCTCGCCAACGCGACACTTTAGGGTATGTGCCTTAATTACAAAACTTATATATATATTTTTTAGGGTTCCGTACCCGAAGGGTTCCAAACGGGAGCCTATTACTAAGACTCCGCTGCCCGTCCGTCCGTCCGTCCGTCTGTCACCAGGCTGTATCTCAAGAACCTAGCTAGCTAGAGAATGAAATTTTCACAGTTTATGTATTGATGTTGCCGCTATAACAACAAATATAAATACTAAAAAACAGGATAAAAGAAATATTTAAGGGGGCTCCCATACAACAATTCTTTCAATACCACATACAAACTTATGGATGCACCTGGTTACGTACATGGAGTGTGAAAGTAACCGCACCAATAACTTTGTAAACAATATTTTGCTGTGTAAAATCCAAACTATTCACTCCACACCATCGCTTCCATTGAACGGTGGTACGGAACCCTTCGTGCGCGATTTAGACTCGCACTTGACCGGTTTTTTAACTTACATAGTTATACGTGTTAGGCGCAGTTTAATTATACCCGAAGTGTCCTTATTGTTGCGAAACTATCCTACTACTATGTCGAATTTCGTGTCCTAGGTACCTACTTATGTGCCACATTATTATTTTGGTATGTAATAAATAATTATAGAATAGTAGTCATTTACCTAAAATGCGATTAGAGTAACTGAAAACTTTCGTAATCCTTTTGGAAAATAGTAATTGCTGATTGTATGTGGCTATCAAAGATCACATAGCAAACAATTTAGTGTTGTATTTTATAGGAAATACGCTTAGAATATATATAGTGTTCCAACCTGTAAGATATTTTTTTTTAGTTTATTTAAGTTGCATAAATGACCGGGTCTTGTTTATGCTAACATGCTAAATTTATAAATTTATGAATAAATTGACTTTTGAAAAACAGACAAAAACAAACTAATTTTACAGTAAAATGTTAGGTGGTACGGAGTTCACCGGGTCAGTTGGTAAAAAAAAGTTCGTGTTTAAACCCACTAACACCTACTTGCAGTCCTCAATTCCTCATCCGTACGCCATGCAGTTTCAATCACGGAGGCAATCGTGCCAGGTCAGCTGGAATGATGCATACAGTTCAATCACTTAGTTAGAGCTCGCGGATCACTGAACACGCCTTTTTAGGGTTCCGTACGCAAACGTGATATTATCCTAGATAATAAAACCTGATGGGTTTTATTCGGTAACAAATATATTGTTCACCAATTTAAGTTTTGACTCCCAAATATGTTAAATGTTCATCAAATTTAGTGACCCATATTTTCACAGAATCGTATGATGGGTTATTATCACTTTCGGTTCGTATACTAAAGTTAGGTTTATCAGGTCATAACTTTATATGCAACCTATATACAACCTAGAGTTGAATCGAAGCGGAACAGAGCAAGGCGTAAAAATAGTATAAAATAGGGTGCAAAATGTTGAGACGTTTTATTCTACACTTTATGTTGTTGTGTTTGTGTCTTAATGGGAAAGTAAAACTGGCCGCGAGGAGCAAGACGTCATGGCTCTCTATTCGAAAAGTATTTTGTCAATTTTTGATACGGAACCGTTAGTGTACTCTGACCTCTCACTTAGGTCTCTAGGGTTCTAGGTAAATTCAGAGCTCTAATTTTCATGGCTAGTAAAATAAGGGGAATGATAAAACGACCGAATAAAAAAACTATTGAGCGAGTGACCATGAACAGCGGAATTTCCTGAAATGAGCGAAAAAAATACTGAAGTGCGCGACAAAATTACTGATTTGCGCGACTAAATTACTGAATGGTCTAACCACCGCTTAATGGATAAAAAAGGACTTTATCCTTCGTGTTAGGTTTACGTCCAACGCTCGTCTTGTATTTTATGTTACACGATTTAAGGTTTTCAAGTTGCTGTTTTTAGATTTCTAGTCGGGCAATTGAGTAAATTTGTTAGACGAAGGCAGTATTTCTAGTTGCACAATTTTTTGTCGTTATTCAGTAATTCAGTCTAACAAAACCAGTAACTTTGCCAAGCAAAAACTGGTTTTACAGTGACAAGTTTAAATACTTAGATCGTATTGATACAAAACGTATCAGTAAGGTACCTTACCCAATCGTGTTTTATGTGCGGTTTAGAGATTATTTTATCTTTAAAAAGACCTATATTAAAAGTCAGTTAAAATAGTAAATTGAAAAGATAAAAACGAATAAAAGACACCCTTGAGACAGATTGCGTGTTCAGCTTGCTAAGACGAAGGCATCCATCCACCAGTTTCTTCGCAAACGCATTCTTGAAAGGAACTCTGCCGAAGTACTCAAGCATATGCGGCCAGAGGTAACATCGGCGGTATTTATGCAAGCATTAGAAGAGCTCTTGGTCCTTTACCGAAGAAGACGGCGCCTCTAAAGGAGGCTGTGGGCACTATCATCATCGATAGCAGCCGCCAGCTCCATCGTCGGGTCAAACACCACACAGGCCTCTACTCGTGTCCAGTGGATACAGCCTGAAGCAGTAAATAAAATTCCATCCGAGCCGTCGCATAGCTCAAATGTGGGAAGAGTCCGGGGAAAGACCGATCCACACAGAACAATTTAAACTAAAATGTGTCCTGCCTGTCCTTCACAGCCACCTTTGTACAAGCTGAGAAGACAGAAGCATGCCAAGGGATATGCGCAATGCTAATATTGTCAATTTATACAAAGGGCAAATGAAATGAAATCAAATCAAATCATATATTGCAAGTATGCACAATAATGCACTTTTACAAGTCAAACACTTACTTAAGACTCATATACATGGAAAAAATCAAAAATAAATCAAATATGATCAACTAAACTAATGAGTACATAACTGATTTGAGTTTGAAAAAGGAAATTTCTCCTTAAAGTGGTGATTCATGGCTGAATCTCACACAGGAAAAACCATGAACTCTACCAGTGCTTCGGAAATACGCCCGTCAGACTGCAACTCTTACCGCAGCATATCCTTCCTTAGTATCGTCGGTAAAACATTTGCCCGTGTGATCTCAGGCACACTCCAGAAGCGAATATTGCGAGGCTCAGTGCAGCTTCCGTGCACAGCGTTCTACGGTGGATATGATAATCACTCTGCGTCAGATTTGGGAGAAGAGTAGAGAGCCGCATAGCCCCTCTATTCATCGCTTTCGCGGACCTTATCAGAAGCACGATATGTCTCCGACCGGGAAAGAAGGGCTTGCCGGCTGAGTAGGTATAGACGGCCTGATGATACGAAACCGGCAAGCCCTTTTCACGGGCGTCTGCAGAATGTCTATTTTTTACATTAATTGAGGTTTTATTATTGCATTTAAATCGAATGAAAATTGGTTTAAATGCAATAATAAAACCCGTGGAGCCACTACAAGGTGTGATATGAAAGAAAGGGTACTAATACATTTATTCATCGGATATCGTTATCCAATAGTTATTCCGTGCGACCAAGCACGAGATTGCATTATCTCACTGCGCCGATTTCTATGCTTCACCTCTATCTGTATAGGTAGACACGTGTGTAAGTATAATGGTTTCATATTCATATTCTTTATTGCACAGAAATTTTAATAGCAAGGTAATAAAACATTTTATGAGCAAAGACGAGCTTATCTCTAAAGAGAGATTTCTACCAGCAAACCTAGGCAGGACAGGAAAAGTTGTGCAACAGGAGAGTCCTAGTGCGCAATAAATTGGTTTATTATAAATATTAAATTAAGTTATTTAATACAAATACCTAGTTTTTTGTAGAATGGCGATAAGGTGCCAAACTGTGCCTCTATCGTCACGTAAGAAAGTACGTTGCGGACTTGGACTTAACTAGTCTATAATGAAACTACGCTATCGATAATAATTTGCGAATTTGAAATTATCAAATAGGCTTTATTAATTCAAAAAAGCTCAACTTACTTTTGACAAATAGTTATCAATTTAGACAATTCTTGGAGATGTAGAGCAGAACTGAGCAAATTACAAAATTTTATATTGATTGATACGTATTAAAATTAATTTGTCTATTTTAATATTATCATTTCGAAAAGAATAGCCGCTATTATTGATTCCCCTTCGTCGCGTCGTCGGTTCCACTGATTGCTCGCATCCACCACGGTCCAGTGATCACATCCTGTTATAAAAGAGATTTGCGATACTACTGCACCCTGTTTAACGAGGGACGAGGTAACTTGTAAACTTGTGAGCATGCCTTGCTTTTAATGCTATATTTTTTTTCATTATGTTATCAGAACAGGACTTCGTTTGAGTGCTTCAGAGATACGGAAAAAAATATGTTGCGCAAATTATGATATAATCGTACTTACTGAAACATGTCTGAATGGTTCATTCTTTAATTCTGAGATATTTGATGATCTTGATGAAAGTTCGAGGCTTAGCATTCCGAGTCTGGATCCCAATAAAAAGAGTGATGGTGTAATTATCTAGTGTTATAAAAATTCACCTCAAAACGTCTGTCAGAATTTGAAAGCGACTGCAGACCTGTGGATTTTTGTCGTTTTCAATGTTGGTAGAAAGGCTTTAGCCTGGAAATTGTATGCTGTCTATATACTTTCACCTGTAAGTTTTAATTTACTACAAGTATTTATGAATAGTTATAACAAAGCTACGACTGAAAATACCACTGAAACTTTGATTTTGGGTGACTTCAATTTACCTGGTACAGAGTGGACAATGACAGATTCAGATTCATTTGATGCACCATCCAATTATACTAATAATAACGTTCAGCTAAATTGTAGCTTTGTAGATTTCTAACATTCAAACAGTCTGAAACAGTATAATACTGTGAATAACGAATTTGATAAAATTTTGGACTTGGTTCTAAGCTCATTGGATAGCATTAAGGTAGAACTGAGTCCTGATCCATTAGGAACTATCACTAACAATGGAAACTCCCAAACCTGTACACCTAAATTAAAGTAAAACAAGCAACATAATTAAACTGAATTTAAATAAAGCAGACTATGAAATAACAATAATCGAAGCACTTAATAAAGTTGACTGGGAACGTGAATTAGAGTCATGTAACAACATAGATGACCGAGTAGCGAGATTTTACACAATCATCAAGGAGATAATTAAAGATCATGTACCAATGATCACGTTCAATCGTCAATCAAGTATACAGTGTGGTTAATTTATTAATTAATTAAAACGCTTAAGACTAAATATAAACTTCATAAATATATACATATATACATTCCCAATTGGTGAGTCGGATGTCGATGCCAAACATTCAAGTGCCACAAAAGATACGACCTCTTCTTAATAAGCCATTCAGCCGCACTAACCTAGGTAAACAAACACGCGCCGGTATCGCGTATCGCCCCGCCCGCCTTTACAATAACATCTCTCAAAAAAACAAGTCCGTAGACATCTTCGAGAATAAGTTCGCACAATATAAAGGACATATTGCTACAGACGTGTCTCTGTAGTAACAAACTAGTACCGACTAAAAAAAATAAACATAATTTATCTGATATTATTAAATTCAATATGCATTTAATATATATGGCCAAACCCGATTTCAGGAAAAACTAGTTTTGCCTAGGATAAACTAGTTTATGTGTACTTAAGTTTGTGTTTTAAGTATTTTTGATGTTCTTACATGTTCAACTTAACACGAAGGATAAAGGGGGCTTCGCTTCGCTCTTCCCCTTTACCCTTCACCTAAGTTACCACAATGTTTTGCCCTGATATAAGCTGTGCAAACTAGTTTATCCTAGGAAAAACTAGTTTGTCCTGAGATCAGGTTTGGCCGGTAACATATATAATCTTAAGAGCTGGATTTCCATATGGCAAGTTGTGGTTCCCTATGATTAGAAGTGCAATTAGTTCTTAAGAATAGGTTGTACCTAAAATAAATTTATTGTAACTTCTGTTGGGAATCCTAATAAAGTTAAATAAAATTAAAAATAAAATAAAAACCGGTGGGTAGCGATAGCAGGATTAAGGTCCCGTTTGGAACCCTTAAGGTACGGCACCCTAAAAATACATTTTCATCCCAAATTAACTAAATGTTTACCAATATTTTACACCAGTTGGAACCTAACAAACTTTGGTATTCTGTATTCAAGCTACTTTTTTAATTTATTGATTGGCATGTAGCGTTTACGCAATGTCCCTATTGAACACAGATTAAAAAAATCGAATATAATTATAAAATTACATTACCATCGACTACGATGACGTAGTCGATTAAAAACAAGCATTTTTCAAGTTTAAACTTTAACAATGTTATATGAAAATTTATGAATTTTTTGTGATATTAAAAAAATGTCACAATAATTTATTTGTTTTACTGAAATCAAAACTATCGATGACTGTTATTGTGATATAGTGAATATTGATATCCGAAACCATTGTAATATTCGATTCGATTATTTTTACACATTAGTAAAAGTACACAGGAATATTTTATCTGTGGTGACTTTTCCCTAATCCTTCACAATACACCATTATAAAAAAAAGATTTTGTTTACGTTGTTCGATTACTGTAAAAGTGGTGAAAGTATAATTCAAAGTATAGTTATTTAATTTTTTTAGAGCCTTTAATTTAAATTTTCCTCATAGTCGGTGTGAAAAGTTGTATGTGTCACTCAGGAGCAAAATTATTTTCGTCATGGGCGTTAACGCTTGAATCCTTCGTTACGCTCAGGATTCTAACTTAGAATCCTGAGCGTAACGAAGGATGGGCGTCATGGGCGTAGCGTTAACGCCCATGACGAAAATAATTTTGCTCCTGAGTGACACATACAATTTTTCACACCGACTATGAGGAAAATTTAAATAAAATGCTCCAAAAATAATGAAATGACTATAATTTCACCACTTTAACAGTAATCGGTCAACGAAAACATATTTTTTTATAATGGTGGATTGTGAAAGATTAGGGAAAGGTCACCACAGGTAAAATATTTCTGTGCTACTTTTACCAGTGTGTAAAAATAAACGAATCTAATATTACAATGGTATCGGATATCAATATTCATTATATCACAATAACAGTCATCGATAGTTTTGATTTTAGTAAAACTTATAATCTATTGATATTTTTTCTAAATATTATAAAAAAAACATAAATTTTATATAACGTTGTTAACGTTAAAACTTCAAACATGTTCGTTTTTAATTGACTACGGTGAAATTACAATCGAATATTTTATTAAGATCTGTGTTAAATTGGCACATTACGTAAATGCTACATGCCAATGAATAAATTAAAAAAGTAGCTTAAACAGAAAATTTGCATTTTGCTCCCTCTCGTCGTGGAGCAAAACTTACTTTTCCGAATGAAAGGTGTGAAAATTTATTTTTAGGGTGCCGTACCCGACACCAAACGAGACCTTATTACTAAGCCTCCGCTGTCCGTCTGTCCGTCCGTCTGTCACCAGGCTCTACCGGATCAACCTAAATAGGTAGAAAGCTGAAATATTCTATTGCAGCTATAACAACAAATAATAATAAATACGGGTTTTTAAGAAAAAAGTAATACCGATACAAGAAATTATTCGTATGGCCATTTTCTTAGCCATTTTGTTTTTTTTGGTTTTCGGTGAAAACTGGACTCTCCCGAATCGTATCGGAAAAGATCTTTAATTGCAATTATTGAGTTTTGTGCTTAGTTATTTGTCGTGCAACTGTAATATTAAGTTTTTCTATCATATTTGATTTTATTTCTATAAAAAAGTTACTAAATTTTTATCCACTTCCGGTTTCAATGAGCAAAGAGTTCCGTTAACCTGAATAATTACATACTACATACACAAAACTTTTTTTTTCAATGTTTCGACGTACGGCCTTGAATGTAGTCCTATCTAGTATTTAATATCTAATTAATAAATAGAAAAAAAACCACAGTCTTTTAAACGAGTATACACTCGTTTAAAAAACTGTCGTTTTACGTTTTTCCACGTACAATGGTACCCTTCGTGTGCGGGTCCGTCGTCCTACTCGCACTTGTATTTTTATTTTATTAACTAGAAACACTTAACTTCTGGAGACACTTAACTTCTGGAGACACTTAACTTCTGGAGACACTTAACTTCTGGACCTGGTTATGAGACATCGCAATTTGGAACCTCATGCCATGGTAATGCAATTCAATATCTATATCGGGAAAATGTCTTCTTTAGAAGATCTCCGGAGCCCAGGGGTTGAGGAATCTTCGTCACTGGTTTCTCCGACTTCTATTTCAAAATCTTCCGTCTCTTTTTATGTTCCTACATCGCTCACTTAGTGATCATTTTTTAGTTTCTGAACATGTTTCAAGAAATTTTGGCTAGTTCTCGTGCTTGACAATGGATTATTGTTATTTTTAGTACATATATGACGAAGAGGCAACCGATGCCATTTATGTATGCGTTTATTGTGAAATGTATGGGAGAGAGCTTCAAGCCGAAGATCTCTCTCACACACGTAACATCCACATGTGACACTCACACAAACACATTTTTCGCTTAAGGTGATACGAATATATAATATATATATGTATATAAAAGGAATATGAATGTAAACTAAAGTGAGAGCGTTAATTACTTCCACATAAGAAAGAAAAGAGAGCGCAAACAATGCGCTCGGCTCAAACTAAAATAACGGAGCGCCAAACCATACAAAAATTGTTTTACAATAACTACGCTATTTTATTAAAAATATTTTCTTGGAGAGTTTATGAATACATAATATCCACACTTTGAATGCAATTCCGCAATGAAATTAGCTAGGATTTCAGAATTACAGGAAAAAATAAAACAATTTAGAGATCTTCTCATAATTAAATTCTATCGAGAAAATTTCATCCAATCGCGTTCTCCTTCAGTGAGAATCTTAATCAAATACTCAATAAACGTAAACCCAAAAATCAAATCTGAATGACTTTGTAGGGAGTAAATTGATTCGAAAAAAACCCCATTTTTTTCGTATCACCTAAAACGAAGTAAGCAAGATCAACATCGATAAACTGGGTCGATGTGGTCTTGCGCAGCACTGTGTACTACTCAGGCGAGCTAAGTTGGCACCTGGCTCGATTGATGTTTGTGCAAAGTACAGTGTGTACAGTACTTTTTTGCATAGAGCTAAATCGAAATTCTATAATCGATATTAGGTTTACTTACACACACATATAGAGTAGACAACGCAAGCACGAATAAATGACAGTGGGCTAGCCCATCGCTGCAGCTCTGTAGATTAAAGGTTTCCTCACGATGCTTTCCATCATCGTTAGAACGTTCCATCATCGATGTGTTCTGCTGAATGCACCCATTAGTGTAACACGCTAAACTGACTGACAGTGAGTGACAGACAACGCACAACCAAAACCTAATATCGATTATGTACATCGGATTTCGATTTAGATATGCAATACTGTACAGTACTCACTGAACTTTGCCCAAACGTCATTCGAGTCAAGTGCCTTCTTAGCGCGCCCGGGTAGTATGACAAAGGTGACACAAGGCTTTAGCGGGTGTGCGGGAGGTGGGCAGGACGTCACCCCCTCCAAGATATCCTCTTTCCCCTATGGCCATCCCAACCTGACGCGAACTCTATGACTCTGTGTATAAATGTGTATGCTTATGGCTTTGCCAAGATGTGGGACGTGGTGTGCTCCTGATAATAATGTTTATGGCCACCGCATAAGAGTTTCTGCATTCGGTTGGATCGAGTTGTCAGTTTAGTTTGTTAGATAGTTTGTTTAGAGGCCTTCAGAACTTGAGTATGAATATGGATCAGGGTTGTAAATCCATGTAGGGTACACAGGGCTGCATGGACAGAGCTGTAGAATTAAACCTTACGAAATTGCCGTCGAGCTAATGTAGGTATGTATGTCTATAATACTAGGGTTGTGACGGAGGCGTCCTTAGCGGAGGTGGAGGCTGAAGTGAAGAGCTTTGCCTACGCGGATACGGAGGTTAACGGAGGTGGAGGCGGAGGGTAAAAAAACGTTTTTCATATTCTTGTTTTGTTAAAGAAAAGTAAATTCAAATAGGAAGTTCACTGTGACTGTACATACACAGTGAATTTCATAATATTTTTTACCGGTACCTGATCAAAATCAAGAAGAGGCAAATTATCTTATATAAAAAACAGTTTTGCAACCTCATCACCTTCTAATCAGTTGATTAGGGGTTCATAAATTAACCAGTTTTCTATCTGCATAAGTAATCCCCACTTTCTATAATTTTCGAGGCGTCATGGCGGCTTGCGAAATGATGTGCCGTTGTTTACAGAATTATGGATAGCATCTAAAGATTTAATGACCTTATACCCATCCAATTATGCCTCACTTATTTGTTAGTAGTAAAAGTACAGCCGTGAAAAAAATTTACGTTTTTTGGCAGTATTAGATTTTTATTTTTATACTGAGGATAATTTACGATTTTTATTATTCTAAATATCAATCCATTTATTCTTTTATTATACCTCCTATACATCATCACTAACTTATGTGTTTTTGACGTGATTAATAAATAATATTGAATTGCATAGTAAGTTGTATTGTGCTTATTTCTGGAAAAAAATGGGTCAAACAAGAGCTGCGACCCCTCTACCAGAAAAAAAAATATGGTTACTAGAAAGATTGCTGATCACTGTCAGTGTTCCGTGAAGAAAGTATTTAACGCCAAAAGACATTGTAAACAACATAAAACATCAGATAACATTTCTAGAAAATGTCACCCCCGGAAAACCAAACCACATGAGGATATGATGATTGTACGTTTGGCTAAACTTGACCCTTTTTAAGGGTCAAATGACCTAAGAAAGGAAGTGTCCGTCCAAAATTATCATCGGAATATATCCGCAAAACTAGTTCGCAGGTCCTTAGTCGAAGAAAACTATTCGGAGGAGTTTTCAGAAAAGTCCAACTGCTTACCAAACGGCATAGAGAAGCTCGATTGGCTTTTGCCAAAAGTATTCAGCCTGGACTGTTGATCAATGGAAAAAAGTTCTGAAATGACGAAATGAAGATCAATATAATAAATTCTGATGGAAAGCGATACGTTTGTCGCCGTATCAACCAAACTTTGGATTCTAAGTATACAAAGTAAACAGTAAAGCACGGTGGGAGAAAAGTCAAAGTCAAAGTACTTTATCAATGTAGATATTTACATATACTTAGCAAACGTCATTTTTTGCCTCTTCTCTACATTGGACCACTGTGGGAGAAGAAGGGCGTAGAAACTCCCACAGATTGATTTGTAGATCTCTTTTAAAAATAGGTTGTGCTTAACTAATACAATTATGATTTTTTTATTTAATAAGCAGGCAATAATAAATAATTACAAAACTATTAACAGCGAGGTCTGTGTTGAACTAGATTAACCCCATACAGTCCTGTCATTTAAGTATTCTCGAACATTGTAATATCCCTTTTTCGACAAAGTCGCTTTAACATGCTTTTTAAATTGCTCAAATGGCAATTTCAAAATCTCCAGAGGTATCCTATTGTAGTAGAGAATGCACTGACCCTTGAAAGAATTGCTAACCTTCGCGAGTCTAAATCAGGGCGCACACAGTCTGTGATTATTTCTTAGTTTAACATTGCAGCTATCGCTAAGTTCGGTAAATGTTGTAAGGTTCTTGCGTACATACATTATATTTTCGAAAATAATTTGACTAGCTACAGTTAGTAAGTCAATTTCTTTAAAAAGCTCTCTTAAGGAGTCTGTTCGTTTTAAATTATGATTGCTCGAATAGCTCTTTTCTGTAAAATAAAAATAGTTTGAATATCCGCTGCTTTCCACCACAACAAGATACCATAGGACATGACACTATGAAAGTAACTAAAATATACTAGCCTAGATGTAGCCACATCCGTGCTTTGTCTGATGTTCCTAACAGCGTAAGCCGCAGAACTTAATTTACCAGCTAATTTATCTATGTGGGGTCCCCACTGCAATTTGCTATCAATGGTTATTCCAAGAAACTTCGCATCATTTACTAATTCTAACGTGCTGTTGTCTAACACTAATAAACTGGTCTCAACTTGCCTGACATTTGGAAGTGAGAATTTGATACACTTGGTTTTACCAGCGTTTAACAATAAATTATTAAATGTGAACCAATTCAAGGTTAAAGACAATACACCATTAACATCATCAAAATCTCCTTTTTGTCTTTCAATGTTGAAGATCATCGAAGTATCATCAGCAAACAACACTATGTCAGTAAATTTCTCCACCATGAAAGGCAGATCATTAATATATACCAGTAATAAGAAAGGGCCTAATATATAACCTTGTGGAACGCCAATTTTTACACCCGATCCATCAGATTTAACGCCGTTACTTCTGCCTTTTGAATCCTATTGCTTAGGTATGATCTTAGTAGATCCAACGCTTTATTTCTAACTCCGTAATGATTTAATTTAATTAATAGCGTATTATGATCAACACAATCAAACGCCTTCGACAGGTCGCAAAAAACTCCGATAGCATCCTGTGTGGCCTCCCATGCAGAATAAATATGAGATATTAGGGTAATACCTGCATCCGTAGTCGATTTACCCCTAGTGAAACCGTATTGTTTGGCGTGGAGTTGTTTTGTACGATTGAAGTGTGAGAGCATTTAATTGAGTATAATCTTTTCAAATATTTTACTTAGTGTTGGAAGAACAGATATTGGTCTGAAATTTGAAGGATCACCCTTATCTCCCGACTTGAACAGAGGTATCAGTTTACTGTGTTTCATGAGGTCTGGGAAAGCCCCATCGTCAACACATTTATTGAATATATAAGCTAAGTGTGGGGCTATAACTAGAATTACTGAACCAATGACTTTGACTGATATACCCCACAGGTCTTCCGTATTTTTTAAGTTAAGTAATTTAAACGTTTTGACAATGTCCTGGGGATATACATGATGAAATTTTAAATATACATTACTGACGGTAGTGTTATTTTTTAATAAAGTCTCTGCTTCATATGGAGATGAATTTAGACGGTCTGTTGTGAGTAAGGGTACATTGATGAAGAATGTTTCAAAAGCTCGAGTAACATCAGCGCTAGATTTTGCAACATCATCACCTATCTTTAGGCGGAAATCATTGTCCCTTGGTATAACTTTGCCAGTTTCGCGGTTTATTATTTTCCAAACCGTTTTCATTCTATTATTTGAATTTTGAATTTTTCTATTAATGTGTAAATTTTTTGAAGTTCTACAAACCAACTTGAAAGTTTTGGAATATTTTTTAACATAGTCATGAAATTTTCGATCAAAGTTATAGGTTTTTTGTTCATAAAGGTCATATAAGATAACTCTACTTTTACCAGTCATTAAATTTAGGTTAACCGTTTTAGTCACTGTCTTTCTTTAATTTAAAAACTTTATTGAATTCTGTCTGAATAATGTTGAAGAAGTCTGAGAAGATTTTGTTTGGGTTCTGTTCATCAAAATCCAGTACTGGCAAATTTATATCTAACTTTTTCATATACGTCTCTAGTCTATGGGATGTAATAGGCCTATAAAATGATGGATCAGTCCTATTTTTACTGGTAATTGGGAATGTAACTGTTTGACCACTGTGATCGGAGGGTAAGCAGTTAATTACATTTTTACTTGTGAATGCACAGTTACAAAAAACGTTATCTAAGCAAGTTTGGCTGGTAAGTGTAATTATAGTCGGCTCTAGAAATATATGACATAAATTAAATGATTTGAACAGAGTTATTAATCGTTGTTTCAATGTCGTATCTACAAGCAAATCTACATTAAAATCGCCACAAATAATTAACTTTTTTCTGTATTTAAAAAGTTTAATGAGGGCATCCTCCATAATTTTCTCGAACATTTCAAAATTAACATGGCCGTTTTCATCTCTCGGAGGTCTGTAGACACAAACAATAATATGGCTATCCAACTCAACACAGGATACCTCTATTTGTCTTTCTACAGTAAGTGCAAGAATATCTTTCCGTTGTTTCACCTTAATATTATTTTTTACTAAGATTAAAGAACCACCTCTATCAGCAGTCTTTCTATTGTAACAACTGACAATTTTGTAATTATTTATGTTAAAAGACATCATATTTTCCTTTAACCAGTGTTCTGTAATACAAATAACATCGGTGTCTGAATGATTAAGAAATAATTCTAATACAAGTTCTTTGCCAGGTAGCCCCTGCATGTTTTGATGGGAAATATTTAAGTGGGGCTTACCCTTTGTCTTAGTATTTTTCATTTGATTGCCAGAAAACCCCTGCTTATTTTGTAAAATTTCCTTATGTTTTGAGGGGTCCTCTTTTATCGAACTATCTAGTTTAAAACACTACTATTAGTACTAATACTAACTAAAACTGAAGGCGACTGCGTTATAGTATTAACAACTGTGTCGCATATATTATACGCTAACAATGTAGCTACTCGTTTTTTTGTTTTATGAGACAGGTACATAGTATCCTGAGTCAAAGTAAAGTTATGAATAAAATTATTCATTTCGAAATATAAAATAGCATCACTATGATGACACGTTATATTGTATAGATGCATGTTCATTCTATGTACACTTTTATTTTTTGGTTCCCCGATAAATTAGAACAATAAGGAAAGTTACATAGAATAAACTTGCACTTCGTCTTATTATATAAATTGAGCAATACATCTACACCGGTATCTACTGCACTCCGACTAATGTTTGAGTGGTTTCCTACCATAAATAATATCAAAGTATGCGGTTTTTTCTCGTTACGGAATCGGTCCCTTAAGGAAAATTGAAGGGATACTTGATCAGTACCAGTATAACAATATATTAGAAGAAACCATGATTCCTTACGCTGACGATAATCTCCGGGTTACATATTAGTAATACGATAAAAATACGATATTCCAACGGGATAACAATCCAAAACACACTTGCTTGAATGCATTCATCAGAGCACAATCTCTGACGGTATTAGATTGGCCCGCTAACAGTCCAGATTGCAATCCGATAGAAAATTTGTGGTGCATTGTAAAGAAACAAGTGTCGGATACCAAGTATGAAAATGCGCAGGCGCTTTACGACGGATTTGTGGAGACATGGAACATCCCTCTGGAAACTTGCGAAAAACTCATAGTCAATGCGACGGCATTATATAGCTGTAATTCACAATCACGGCTATGCAACTAAATAATAATTTGTTTATTTGTATAGTTATATTTATTTCATAACTTTTTTTTTTTTTTGTATTTTACAAAGGTTTTCATTTTGTTTCTAATTAGTTATCCAACTGCTAGTAAGCCAAAATGACGACTAGTCAAGGTGATGGAATAAATAATTCTTGTCGGTAACTCATATAATATTTGTTTTGTATTTATTTTATGTGGCTATTATTTAACATATACCACTAAATCTTTAATACCAAAAAAAAACAATTCAGTAGCGTATTCTGAGCACCATGAGAGTATGGAACTATGTTTTTAATTAGCTGACCACCACTGTATATAGAGGATGGATCAATCGAAGAAAACTATTTGTCACTCAATTTATCGAGAACTACGGTCACATTTAATTATTTTCCTCGAGCATTCGACACGACGAAACCAAAACAATGACCACCATAAATACCAATTGGAAAAAAAAACATATCGGAATATTGGTAGCTTTGATGAGTACCATTGACACAAAATACTATTACGACACTTTCGCTTTAGTGTTGTATATTACTGATTTTATAGCATAACGATTGAAAATCACATAAACGAGCATTTTCAAAACCAAGATTTCGTGCGTAAACGGCAGCCCTTTTTAGGGCTAACGCAATTAGGCGTAAATTTTATATTTCGCTCTTTTTAGGGCTAACGCGTGCAAGTAGGTTAAGCCAGCTCCACTAAACAATTGTTCAGTTGGCAATGAACTTGAAACGTTCATTTGATTTCCGTCTTCATCGCGTGATTTCAATTTGATGTGTTTGCGTGATGTTAATAAAATACGTTCGCAACACTCAGCTGAGCGGCCGTAGCTGCTTAGCGGCGCTCCCTCTCGTTGCATGTCAACGTAAATAAACTCCGTTGAAAAATTGCGGAGGCGGAGATTCTATTTCTAGCGGAAGTTCCGCACTTGCGGAGGCGGAAGAAAAGTTCCGTTACAATCCTAGTATACACCATGCCCGCCTACCCAGGACGTCCGTGGTTCAGCATGTAACTGACCATGTAGCAAAGAGAAAAGTAATTTAATGCGGCCGTTCTAACGGTGATGGAAAACTTCGTGAGTAAACCTTAATACCTCCTTAGCTGCGGCGATGGGGTAGCCCCCTGTCACGCAAAATTGAGTGCCTTTACCACTCCGGTCGGGAAAAGGCGCGACGCTATTGTGAATGTATGTGTACGTATGCCCTACAAAGACACGTGCTCATAAGCCTGAACATAAAAAACCTTGTCATTTACAACTGGCAATACAATTAAAGGCTTTGTTTGCCGCACTCGAGTGACTAATTTACACATCTAGCAACACACTAATCAAATTATCCAACAAAGTCCTTACCCTAGCTTTTAAAATCTCCAAAATTCACACCACAACACTACATTCCTCAAAAAGTATCGATAGATTTATAACGGGCCGCTTTTTGTCCGAATTCAAATATTATATCTCGAAAATGGAACGCTGTGATACGTAACGTCTTGCTTGAGTGATGTTCTACAGTGGCGGGTTTGAGGTCGCCCGACGTTAATTCAATTATTGGGTATTAGCAATTTTCTTTAGTGCTGTAGTTGGGCGGGCAAAGATTTATATTGGAGTCGATAGTTCCGATGTTATGTTTGTTGAATTGGTCATTTGAAATGTTTTGGATTGGTCTATCTACACACAAAAGTTATTATACAGACCGATCCAAAAATTATCATAGTACATTTATGTTATCTACTACTTATACACAAACTTCCAAAAAGCTTTAAAATGCAGTCTGGTTTTTATAATTCTCTTGTTTTGATCTTTGAGTAATAATGTATACATACTAGAGACGCTAGCTCGAACAAAATATTTGCCCGGCCTCTTGACGAGAGCGGGCGTGTCAGTTGTCATAGACAAAAATCTTTGCGCTCAGATGCGACATGCCGAAGACGTACATACAGTCGCCTTTGCCCAAAAGTATACCCATCGAGTGAATCCTGCCTATACTGGTTGCATACTTTTAAGCGCAGGCGACCTATAATGTGTATTTGGCAATAAAATAAAAGAGAATATGCACATATCCAATATTTTAATGGGTTTTTTTTTCATTGGTTGTGATGTTGTTAGTCAGTTTAATAAATAAATTGACAGTTCTTTAAATTTTCGTCAGGTGATAAATATCATTGATTAATTGCGGTAGTAAAACCTGATCGGTATTTCTGCGCAAGGGTCTACCTGTCACTGCTATGAAATCTATCCTTATCATCTTGGGCTTGCTGGAAGAAATCTCTTGTTAGAGATAAGCTTGCCCTTCTAAATGTCTTTTCCATAAGTTTGTAATGTGGATTTTCATGTGCAATAGAAAAAAACAATATATATGACGTGTATACACACGTTGGTGTTCGGAAATGACACATCTGCATGTAAAAATCTTGTTACTCCTTGATTTTCAAAGAGAAAACATAGCTGTCGCTTTGTTGATTTTTGTAATTCACAAAATATTATTGAATATGCGTTTTTTACTGATAATACAGGGTAATTAATATGGAAAGTTATTCCTCGGCTTTTGTGGTCTTTACGGTGTAGTTTTTACAGTACCGCAGAGTACATGACGGCATTAGTTAGTTTCTTACTTTCGCATCAAAAGCGTCACGGCTCGGCAAGCGCTTGGCACAGACTGAATTGGTGTTTAGCAAGCAAGCATTCTTCTCACGCACCCATTCTGGGGCGTGGGGAGTCAGGGTCAGATCATCGGATCTCTTCCTGAAGAAGCGCCTCTGTCCACTCCTATGGACAGGTCATCGGGGGGCCCTCGCGGGCGGTGGAGATGTTCTCACGAGGGGTGTTCCTTTGGATGATCGCCGGCTAGGCAACCAGGTCGCGTGGCAGGCGGCGGCGGTCGGGCGGGCGCGCGTGGTACGGCGCCATGTCGCGGATGTGCGGATGATGAGAGCTATCCGCACGCGCGAACATGCCCTTCGCCAGCCTCTGGACAAACTGGTCCACTGGTTCCCATCTGAGGTCCCTCTGGATCGTCGCATTCCTCACGTAGCGGGGGGCGTCGACGATGGTACGCAAAGAGAGGTTCTCTTGGGCTCGGAGTCTCCGTTTGTTCGTCTCCGAGCACAGGGCGTACCATGCCGGGGCCGCGTAGGTGAGGCGGGATCTCACGTAGCACTTGTAGATCCCGAGCTTCGCCCTCAGAGGGAGGCTGGAGTCGAGAAGTGGACGCAGCTTGGCGCGTGCCACCTTGACCTGGTTGACGACGTTGTCGACATGTTGCTTCATGGTGAGCCGGCGATCGATGGTCACTCCCAGGTACTTCACCTGCGGAGACCACGCGATGTCCTGTCCTTGGAGCTGGAGTGGTGGTGGAAGGGGGGACTGGCCTGTGATGAGCGCCTGCGTCTTCCCAACGTTGACGGACAACCGCCACTTGGCGAGCCAGTCGGGCAAGATGTCCAGGGTGCGCTGCAGTTTGACGGCAGCGTGCCGTGCCTGGATCGACGACGCGTAGTAGGCAGCGTCGTCGGCGAAGAGTGCCAGCTGGGCACCCGGCCCGACGGGGATGTCGTCCGTATATTGGGAGTAACAGGCTGGAGACAGGCAGGACCCCTGAGGGACGCCGGCTGCAACGGGGTGTTCCTCGGAGACGGCGTCTTCCACCATCACTCGGAAGCGGCGATTCTTCAGGAAGGAGGCGATGATCTGGACCAGTCTTCTTGGGGCTGGAGACGTCGACAATTTGTACAGCAACCCCTCGTGCCATACTCTGTCAAACGCCTTCTCCATGTCCAGGAGTACTGCGACAGTGTATTCCTTCTTGTTTAAACAAACCGTCATGTCATTCAGTACTCTGGTGAGCTGAAGCGTCGTAGAATGCTCGGGCCTGAAGCCGAACTGTTCTGGGCGCGGCTGGATGTGGGGCAGTAGCTTCGCCAGCAGGAGTTTCTCAAACACCTTTGAGATGGTACTTAGTAGAGTTATCGGCCGATAGCTCTCAGGCAGCTTGGAGTCCTTGCCCGGCTTGGGCAACATGATGACCAAGCCCTCCTTCCATTGGGTTGGGAAGTGGCCCGTGCGCAAGATACCGTTAAACAGGCGCGTAACGGCCGCCACAGTACGTGGCGGCAAATGTAGCAGCGCCATGTTAGGTATGCGGTCTGCGCCCGGGGCTTTCCTGGGCTTGTTACGTCTGAAAGCACGCATGATCTGGCCGGGCGTGACGACGGTTGGGTCCTCTTCGGGAGCTATCGGCGAGGCGAAGTACTCTCGCAGGTGTCTCTCGACTGCTGCGACGTGCTCCACATCATCCGTAGGGTTCGGCTTGAACTGCTTCTCGAGGCATTCGGCGAAGATCTCCGCACGGTCTTGGGCTCGAAATCTTGGTAGGCCGTCGCTGCCCAGGATTGGTCGGACGGGAGTTGGAGTAGTCGACAAATCCCGGCATAGGCGATGCACGGAGGGGACGTGGTCGCCCATGGACTCGACGTGGCGTTCCCAAGATTCTTCGGCGTGGAGATCAAGTCGGCGCTTCAGCTCTGCCGTCATGGCGTTGAGCCTGGTCTTCATCGTTGGGCAGCGGGTTTGCTGCCACTGCTTCCGGAGAGCGCGCTTATCGCGGATGAGTGCGCGTAGCTCAGCAGGAAGAGGATTGGGCTTCCCCCCGCGAGCTACGGTGTGCGATGATAGGTCGAGCGCGTCTCGGATCTGGGTTGTTAGCAGCGATGCCAGGCGGTCAACGTCTTCCGGCTGGTTGACTGGACATGTGGTCGAAGACTGGTCGAGGGCGGCGGTGAAGGCGCCCCACTGGTAGCGTCGGCGTGATGCTGGCGGAGAGACCCGGGTGGGCAGGTCCGCCAGGACGAGAAGTACTGGCCTGTGGTCCGATGGGAGGTCAGGGAGAACCTCCTGGCTCGGCGGAGTCCGGAGACCTCTGACGACTACGACGTCGATGGTGTCCCAACCGGCCCGCGAATCGAAGTGGGTGGGCTCGTCGGGACCGATGACATCGTAGTTGTGGCTCACGGAGTCGGCAAGGATGGCGCGTCCAGCTGGGCACACCCTGGTGGAGTTCCAGACGGTGTGCTTGGCGTTGAGGTCGCCAGCGACGAGTGTCGGATGCGGCGACTGTAGCAACCCCCGTAGCTCGGCGGTGCGGATTGGTGTACTGGGGGGCTTGTAGGCGGCGTAGAGTCGCAGCACCTGGCCGGCGACCTGGAGGTCGACGCCCAAAGCATACAGGGATGTATACTCCTGGGCGTCAACGAGCTGGTGGACGATCTTCCTGCCGACGATGACTGCCAAGCCTCGAAAGGCCCGGCCGCTGGTGGACTTCTCGTCCTTGCGATAGACGAAGTAGCCGGGCAGCGACAGCTTGTCGCTTCCGGCTAGGAATGTCTCGCTGATGAGCATCACGTCGACGCGGTAGTCCCTCAGGAACACGTGGAGCAGCCGCTTCTTCCCTGTCAGCGACTGCGCGTTCCAGTGGACGACCCTGAGCGGCTCATGCATTGCGGAGCAGAGCGGTGAGTCTGCCCAGGGCAGTGGGGTCGCTGAGGAGGGCGAGCAGGGCTGTGAGGTGTCCCAAGTCCTGCTGCCCTATCGCCGCAGCCGGAGTGGCGGCGCCAGCGGCGGCCGCAGTCTCGCTGGCGGCGAGAGTAGCCGCCGCGGCGCCGGCGGCAGGTGGAGCCGTCGCCTTCTTCTTCTTCTTCCCCCCCCGCTTCGTCTTCTGCCTGGGGGCTCCGTCGTTCGCCTGCGCCATAAGCGAGGCGGGCGCCGTTGGTTCCTGCAGATCGGGACGAGGCAGAGGGGGAGGCTGCACCTTCTTGGGCCCGGGCGCGTTGGTGAGCGCCACGGTGCCGGCCTTCTTGTTCCGCGCCTCCTGGCGGAACACGGGGCACGTCGCATTATTTGCCGTGTGCGGTCCACCGCAGTTGGCGCACGTCGGCGGCTGGTCTTTCGGGCGGGGGCATTCCCGCGCCGAGTGGGGACCGCCGCAACGTACGCACGCTAGGGGGCGGTGGCACATATGCGACGAGTGCCGGAATTGCTGGCACCTGTGGCACTGGGCCGGGCCCTGCTTCGAGCGCCAGGCCTCGATCTTCACCCCCGGCATGTACAAGAGCTCCGTGATCTCGTACACAGCGCCGGGGGCACGGTCGGGATTCTTCTTCAGGCTGGCGAAGAAGATGCAACCGGGGCGCCCCTTGCGCGCCCGGATCTGCTTGCAGTACTCGGCCTCCACACCGAGTTCCGCAAGTGCCGCGACGATCTCTTCCGGCGTAGTGTTTGAAGGCAGCCCGCGGATCGCCACCTTCTGGGTCTTGTCGGCCGGCAGCGAGTAAGAGAACCACCGAACTCCGTGGTCCTTCTCCAGCCTGCACAGATAGCGCTGTACAAGCCGGTACTCGTCGTCGGCCGTGGGGGTGAAGCGCACACCCTTTTGGTAGGCGCGCGCGCTGGGAGCCCGGCCGAGCTCGCTGGCTATCGCCCTGAAATGGTCGGCCCAGTTGGGTAGGACCTCCACAATAAGGGGCGGATAGCGCGGCTGGCGGGGCTGCTGTGGTGCAGCGCCTCCCGACGGGGCGGCGGTGGCGGTGGCAATCGCGGCTGCGGTTTGGCCGGCGGCAGTGGCAGGCGGCGTTGGGCGGGCGGGCGGCATTGGGCGGGCGGGCCCTTTCGCGAGCGCGGAGGCGTGCGGGTTCGCAAGCGCAGCGGCGGAGCGCGTAGGGCGGGCGGGCACAGTCGCGGCGGTGGGCGGGTTCGCGGGTGCGGCGGCGGGGCGCGTAGGGCGGGCGGGCACTATCGCGGGCGCTGCGGCGGAGCGCGTGGGGCGGGCGGGCACTCGCGACGTGGTCGCCGACGGGGCGGGCGGACGCGCGGTTGGCGGCACCGGGTGCCTCACTGAACGGGGGGGGGACGCGGTGCTGGGGCGCGGTGCCCCAGACACGGTGGATGCGGTCGCGGCCGCCGCGGCAAACGACACTGTAGGAGAGCACTTATTAGGTAAAACACTCGTACCTGTTTGTGTAGAAGTACTCTCATAGTCACTCGCGGCGGCGGACAGTCCAGGGGCGGGGGCGGGTGCCTGAAGCGCGCCCGTCCAGGGCGACAGCGACGGCATGTCGAGGCCCGTCTTCCTCGGCGGCGGCTGGTTCGTCGGTGGCGGGGTCGGCGAGTCCGCAAGCTGGACTCGCTTTCCATCTCCTCGGAGACGCAGCTCGTCGCTCGGGCTTTCGCTACGCGGGCGCCTCGTCCCGCGGGTTGGTGGCAGCACCAAAGGCTGCATTTTCGCCTGCTCCACTAATTGCGCGTCGAGGAGCTCGGCGCCGATACAAGCCGTGGGCTTGCCCGACAGGGCAGCGCGGCTTGCGGCGACGTATGCCTCCATGGCACGAAGAAGGCCCGCCGAAAACAGGTTGGCTTGAGCGGCCCGAATTAAATATAATTCGTCCAGCTCAAGCTCTGCCCTCGGGGACACAGGACGCCGCACCACGGGCGACCCGTACTCCGTCGACGTGGAGATAGGGAGCAGGCCTTCCAGTGATGCCGATCTCTGCGCGCGGCGCCGACGCGGGGTTTCACCCAGCGGCGGGCTGTTCACTTTCACGGCATCGTCACTTTCACTTTCACTAACTCGCACATTGTCACTGGCACTATAGCCCTGAGAAGGGCTTTTGGGCTCGTCCATAGCGGCGGGCTATGGACGAGCTGGCGTCACGAAAAGGGTTACACACCAGGCACGACCTTAGGCAGAGCCGGCGTCCGTCCCGATGTGATAATCCCCTCCGTGAATACTCGCGGCGCGGGTATCGCGATCGCGGCGCGCACGGGCGCGTGTTACACACGTCCGCTTCGCACGATGAATTGGTGTTGAGTGAATTCACTCTACTTATAGCTGCAAGAAAATCTGTTTGCGCGCCTACTCTAGTATTTACATATACATTATTACTCAACGGTTTTGATGAGGTTTTTATCTCGATTTTATGGAGTCCGTATACTTTTTTTACATCTGAATATTGATAATATAAAGGAGTATCGACAAAACTGCAATAAGTAGCACATCACTATCGGGACTCTGGTCGCGGTCGCCTGCTTTCTGTAATCCCACACAAGCCTAGAGCAGGACAGTACTGACTTTCAGGGTTCCGTATTAAAATTAAAATTGAAAATCACAGGAGCCTCAAATAGTGGCCGCACTCATGGTGCTGAAGATCATCACATAGAAACCTCTGTGGCAAATCTGTATAGGTGCTGCCTCACTAGAGGTCCCTTGATCGAATGCCGCCTAGGGAGGCAATATTTCCTAGTTTATTCCTGGGAAACAGGGAACAAAATATCACTTTACTCCCTAGGGAGGCAAAATAACATTTTAATTAGTTTTGTTTGCTAGTACAGAGAAAATAATCAATCACTTTCATTAAACGAGTGTCTATACTTGTAATTATTTTAATTGACAGCTCCATTCACCAAATAGACCAATCTCGATACACTGACCAAATTACAAAATAAGTTTGAAGTAAAGTTTTTTTTTTATTTGAGTTTTCAGCACAGAGTAAAAGTAAATAAAGTAAAGACCTTCTTCATCTGAGGTTTGTAAAATGCATTCCATATAAGGTGTTCCTTCTCTGTTAAGTTGGCTGTACTGCACAGCTGTCAAAAAAATTGGGTAAAGGAATATTCAAAAATAAGATAGCGGGTATGTTTTTGCCAGATCGTCTTAAAGGTCGAATTTCCGTCACTTTTAATATGGAGTCGTCCATAATCATCCCTTTTTGGTGGCGTGCTTATTAAGTATTATTTGAAGAAACCTGCGGAGTTAGCCGGCGCAAAAAGCGTCGGGCGCTCGATGTACGAAAGATATGGAACAAAGCGCCCGACGCTTTTTGTTTCACAATAATAATAGTATTTTTTATTCATTATTGTTCAGTTCAGTTCAGTTCAGTTCTTTATTGCCATAAATTACACGTTAATAAAGTTCTTATGATAAAAACAATAATGAGACAGTGTAATTTTACTCATAAGAGTGTAGCAACTTATTATACAAGGATTTAAATACTAACAAGGCAATTATAATATAATTTACACAGTCACAAAGTCATAAAAGAATAAAAACTACACACGATTATTTGAATTTTAATATCCTAAATAATGTCATTTTGTGTTGCGCTCTATGTACGAAAGATATGGAACAAAGCGCCCGACGCTTTTTGTTTCACAATAATAATAATATTTTTTATTCATTATTGTTCAGTTCAGTTCAGTTCAGTTCTTTATTGCCATAAATTACACGTTTATAAAGTTCTTATGATAAAAACAATAATGAGACAGTGTAATTTTACTCATAAGAGTGTAGCAACTTATTATACAAGGATTTAAATACTAACACGGCAATTATAATATAATTTACACAGTCACAAAGTCAAAAAAGAATAAAAACTACACACGATTATTTGAATTTTAATATCCTAAATAATGTCATTTTGTGGAATTCTATTTCGTTATCTTATTATTAATTAATTATAATTATAATATTCATATAAGTCATATGGACACATTTCTAATAGATATTTATTAAGTTTATTAAAAAAGGAGATTCCAGATAAAGCTTTGATATCTCATTGTAAATTTTTATTGCGGTCACCTTTGTGCTACGTGTGTGCGTCACTGTTCTGCTCAACGGAATTTCTAAATTCAGTTTGTGTTTATTATTCAGCCTTTCACTTACACCAGGCGGCCTCTGGGGAAACTTTTTAGGATAGCGCCTGACCAACTTGCATAACTCTGTTATGTAGAGTGCTGTAATGGTATTAATCTTAAGTTTTTTAAAAGAACAGCGGCATGAATCCATACTGGACTTAAGATTGTCTAGAATACGGATTGCCCTTTTTTGTAATGTGAAGATCTTTTTAATTTCCAAACACCCCCCCCAGACCGCTAAACCATATATTATCCTAGACTGGAAGAACGCAAAGTAAGCCTGTAGAGTAGCTGTTTTTGTCGATATCCTCCTCAAAGACCGCAATGCGTAGCAGAAACTACTGAGTCTACCTTCAAGAACTTCAACGTGTCGTTTCCAATTTAAGTTACAGTCTGTATGGATTCCTAAGAATTTGGCATACGGAACCGATTCTATTTTTTTGCCGTTTACTTGAATGTCAAGGTGTGGCAAATGGGTGTTGTAGTTTTTAAAATACATAAGTTTCGTTTTGCTAACATTTGTACTCAGATTTAAAGAATTAAACCAATTTACAACAACGCCGATCGTTGTATTAATTTCTTTGGCTAAATCTTCACACTCGCTACGTTCAAATTTAAAAATCACAGAGACGTCATCCGCAAAAATTACAATTTTATTGTTTACTAAAAGCGGAAGGTGATTGATATATATTAAAAACAAAATTGGGCCCAATATACTACCCTGTGGCACTCCTATTTTAGTTTCGCGGCAGCTTGACTCTACATTTTTAAGATCATTTTTTCTCCCATGGTTGGTAACAAGACACTCTGTTTTCGCTCGCTTAGGTATGAAACAAACCAATCATTAACCGGGCCCCGTATGCCGTAACGGTTAAAAATCTCCACCAGAATTACATGACTTACGTTTTCGAAAGCCTTTGATAGGTCAAGGAGAACTGTCATGACGTTTGAGTTTCTATTTAAGGCTTCAGCAACATAGTCTGTCATGTCGAAAATAGCGTCTATGGTGGAAATGTCTTTTTGAAATCCGAATTGTTCTTTTGCCAATATATTTTCCGCGCACAGATAAAGACTTAACTTTTCTGCCATAACTTTTTCGAACAGTTTTGACAAAACTAGGAGCAACGATATGGGTCTGTAGTTTGTGACATCCAGTAGGTCGTCTTTTTCATGTATCGGTATTACCTGAGCCTTTTTTAGTCTTGATGGAAAGACGCCTTCTCTTAGCGACAAATTTATGAGGTAGAGGAGTGGGATCGCTATGGCATCATATATATGCTTTATGACGCTAGCCGATATAGCGTCATAGCCACTTGATTTCTTATTTTAAGGTTCCTCACGTGTTTGTGAAGTTCGCCGATCTCAATTTCATTTACGAACATAGATCTATGGTGGAAATCGGGTAATTTTATTTGAGAATTTCCCCTTGGCATTTCAGACAAATCTGTGAAGTGGTGGTTGAATAAATTTGCTGCTTCATTATTACACTTTGCTGTTTGGTTTTTGTTTTGGTTTTGTTTTTGGTTTTATTGTTTTAAGGTTATTATTAAAAATTATTTTTAACTTTTTAGTTCGAAGTGCTTTAAAAGCGTGTTTTTTAGTTTTTTAAACTATATTTATTTTTCATTTTTTAGTTCGAGTTTAGTTCGATTCACTTGCTCTCACACAGATGTTGTGTGAGAAATTAATTAATCCTGGCGACCCTAATCAGGATAATGTGCGTGTTTTTTGTTTTTTTAACTATATTTTGTACCTAACTTTAATTCAGTATTTACAAGACCTACTAAAGTCCATTCCATATAATGCATCCCTTGGCCGTTAAATTGATAAACTGATAAATTGATAAATGAGATAAACTTATGAAATTATTACATTGTCGCTGATTCTTGAAAAGTGTACAAAGTTTTAATGGAATCTGTCCGTTTAAAGTGGGTCAAAATCGGGTCCAAAGGAGTCGGTTACATATAAACAAACAAACAAACAAACATACCGGTGAAGCTAATAAAAGCGTCATAAAAATACTCGATACTCTACGTACTGGCTTAATCTGTGGTTGAAATCTGTAGAGTTCTGTTTTTTCAGTAGTATAATAATGCTGCTGCTACGTTTGCCCGATTTCCATCCGATTTCATTTGCCATTACGGTACAAGTGTTTTACGACGTCGGCAGCAGTCGACAGTAGGTCTAAAAAGTGTCGGCACCATTCGACAGCAGTCAACGGCAAGCGCAAAAGGTGCCGACAGCAAGCCAAGTTCTAAGCCGGCTGTCGATTGCTGCCGACACGTTGTCAGCCTGGCGTCGACGGCTGCCGGCGCGCATGCTGCTCGTGTGAAAGAGCTCTGATATGGCTCTGGATTCTTGGACACTGATAGCTGCTATGCCTTACGAAAACTAGAGTACATGAAGACTTGGCTTTGACTGGACTCCGATATCAATATAACCCGCACGCACTCCGCACATTGGGCTACGCGGCGACGACGCGGCTGCGACTAGATAGCTGATATTGTATGGCGGCGACATGTAGGATACACTGAAGACGCACAAGAAGAAATGTTATACATACGAAGTTATATTATTGTCATTAGATTAGATTATTTTATATTGAATTATTTTATATATATTGAACGTTGTGGCATGAAAAACATGACGAAAATTGAAAAAAATACAACCCCGTAGAGTTTCTTGGTGCTATCCTATCTGACGGGCGTATTTCCGAAGAACTGGTAGAGTTCATGGAGTTTTATTTTCCTGTGCGAGATTCAGCCATGAATCACCACTTGAAAGGGAAATTTCCTTTTACAAATGCAAACCATAATCAGTTACTCATTAGTTTAATTGATCATATTTTATTTATTTTTTTATTTTTCTCCATGCCATAGGGTGACTTGTAAAATGATATGAAATATTTGAGTTTGAGTTTGAGTCAAATTCGGTAAAATGCCCATCGAAGCGCTATTCCTTCTAAAAGAAACACTTCCCAAATCCCGATTTTTTTCATGAAGACATCCATTTTCTTCATCTGTGTGTTTGAAAACGTCATATATGTCAATGGAGAATAAATGAAAAAAAAAATACAAAATAAAATAGACGATTTTCACCCAAAATTTGCTATTTTTAGGGATCTCTAAAGTAAAATTATTCTTACTGCAAAAAATATGTATTCAAAATACCTTGAAACTGTATTTGAAATTAAGAAACAATCAGTGATTTTAAGAAATAACCAAAATCACTCAATTTTCGCAATGTTCTGCGGCAGCCACTGACGGAATAGCCATGTTGAAGTGTAGGCTGTAATTAACTTTATTTTAATATGGTTGTGAAGAAATTTTCAACCACCACAAATCGAGTTTCTAATTTTACCTCAAGTCACCGCCATACCAAATCAATCTCGAGTCACAGTCGCATAGTCATCGCGTAGCCCCATGTGCAGAGGGTCTTTTTTAGGGTCCCATACCCTAAGGGTGGCAACGGGATCCTATTACAAGCCGCCACTGTCCGTCTGTCTGTCCACCTGCCTGCCCATCCGTCCGTTAGCGGGCTGTATCTCTTGAACCGTAATAGGTAAAGAGTTGACATTTTCACAGAATGTGTGTATCTGTTGTCGCATTTTACCCCCCGCGACACAACAAATCATAATTATCATAATTCATAATTTATTTATTGCACACATATAATACAAAAAACAAGAGTTACTCAAAAATAGTGTACAAAGGCGAGCTTATCTCTAATAAGAGATCTCAATCGACTATAATCATATGAAAATTATATCATAGATTTCGCAGCTTATCACATGTTTGTGGTAGGGCAATTGGTTTAATATCGGTCGCGGAATCTTTAAGTTCTGGGCGAGCCGTGGACATTTATTATTATTTTTGTTTTGTATTACTATTTTTTGTGCATACGTTTTCTTGTATGATGGTACGGAACCCTTCGTGTGCGAGTACGACTCGCACTTAAGCGATTTTTATATGCTTCGAGGTCGTTGATTATTTATTTATTTATGTATTTACGAAGCATAACAAACATAACTTTTCATTTTTCCACCACAGATTACGTTCATCCAGCGCCCAGTACACAGATATCTAACCTACATTCAGTACGTATATCTATTGCAAACAAACAAGCTCCATCTATCTGTTGGTATGTGAAAAAAACCGGCTGTGAAAGTATGCCATTTCGTTTGCTGATGTCATTCTAAAAAAGTATTTCTTCTTCAAGTATAGGTACTAAGTGGAAATGAGACTTAAACTCCAGATCAAATCGTAACAGATGCAAAAAAAATTGATGCAAGCGCTGTTACTAAAATCCGCTAAAAAGACGTGAAAGCAAACGATAATTTCATCCATTTTGGAAAAATATAAGAAGAGCGAAATCTTTCCGGCAAATGTGTTTTTGGCCTGTTGTATACTCGAGTATCTCATTGATAATTCATAACTATTAATTCAATTATTTTCTTACTATAATATGATAGCCCATTATAACTGGCTGGCCCTGACCGTTATTGTTATATGACAATTAAATACCGCCTACTTTTTATTCATAACATGTCTATTATTATTGTTGTCATAACACAACTTACTCTTTCTCATAATAAAAAAAGTCCCCGTCGCGAGAAGCTAGAATTTTTGTTCATAAAGAACTTCTACTAAGTTCTTCTTCCTCCCGTCTTCATGGCTGAGGGTCGTGACAACATGTGCCAGTCACTTTCTCTACCAGAGCTCTCCAAGCCGCTCTGTTTCTCACCATCCTGATAGACGTCTGCAGGTTGGTATGGCAGACTTCCTTGACGGCGTCGGTCCATCGGGTCGATGGCCGCCCACGACTTCTTTTCCGTTCCACCTGGCGCGACGATGAGCGTCTCCAAATGGTCTGGCTCACGTCTGGCCACATGACCGAAGTACTGGAGAAGGCGTTGCATGCAGACAGTGGATAGGCGGGTCTTTATGTCTTGTTTGGACAGAATATATGTACGGCGCGGTGTCCATTGGATTCCCAACATTTTTTGCCAGCACCACATCTCGATCGCGTCAATTATTTTCCGAATACGTGCTTTTAAAGTCCAGGGGGGTTACCACAATCTTTTTCCGATTCAAATTAGGTTCAAAACAAGAACATCACCATGGCAACCATTTCCATTCCAATTCATCATAATGGGCTTTATTTACCTTATACCAAGGCTTTTTATAAGACGGTCGCGGTAATTTTGCGGATCAAATTAGGTTCCTAATCTGAATCGGCATAAGACGTTGTGTTAACCGCTCAGGTCTCTGAAGCGTATAGAAACATAGAGAAGATAAGGGTCCGCATTAGTTCTGCATTTTCTCATAGAGAGTGATATAAAGTAGTGTCCACCTCAGGAGTAAAAACCATTTGAAGCTCGAGTGACGACGACGACGACGACGCTGCGCTCACTTCAGTCTTAGCAGGGTATCTTACTGACTTAGCAGGTTATCTTACTGTCTTAGCAGGGTATCTTACTGCCTTAGCAGGGTATCTTACTGTCTTAGCAGGGTATCTTACTGTCTTGGCAGGGTATCTTAATGTCTTAGCAGGGTATCTTACTGGGATAATATATAGTTATCTAGTATGCGCCTGCGTCTTACAAGGGATATTACATTGTTCAAGATTACTTTATGACGGGACTGTATGGGGTTAATCTAATTCAAAACAGAACTCGCTGTAAATAATTTTGTAATAATTTATAATAATTAATATTGTAATATTTGTATCAGTTAAAACAACAAATTTTTAAAAGATATCTAAAAATCAATCTGTGGGAGTTTCTTTGCCCCTCTCTCCCACAGTGGTCCAATGCAGAGAACAGGCAAAAAACTACATTTGCTAAATATATGTAAGTATAATAAATACATTTTGATTTGATTTGCTCAAATTGTGGTGACGCGGAACCCTCAGACCCCGAATGTGCCTCAGTCTTAACCGGTATTTTAATTAATTATCCGATGTAGAGCTTACCTAGGGTTGTACGACCATTATTAATGACCGGACTCGCAGTGTTTGACCTGATTTAAACAAACAAACAAACATGGCATTTTTTCCATTTTGGATGGCAGAGGCACAGTTGTACGCGTGTTAGCCAGTCCATATAACCCTTAATGGCTAATGGGGAAATATAATCTCATATAATTTTCCACCTTATGGGTGTGTAATAAATGCGAAAACCAATGAAAAATTAACTACCGCCAGGCGCTATTAAGGGTCAATGAAGAAGTAACCGTGAGAAAACCTTCATATCTCCATTACAGCGGTGATGAGCTAGCCCCCTATCACGCAAGCTGTTGAGTATTGGATAACGTGAGCGCAACTGTCCTTCTGCCATCCTATATGGGAGAAAGAGGTGCCCTATTTGTGTTTTTGTTTGAGAAGTAAATCGGTTTTATAACGGGTGTGGTTTTGTAAAGTTACGTCCCACTCAGGGGTGATAGTTTACGTATCGCGTCTAACAAAAAAATAATGTTTTATGTTTCCCTCCCATAACTTTCCCGGAAGGTGCCAGATATTGCAGGCGCGGTTGTAAGACACAGACGAACAGCCACAATACATGATTTTCAGGTATTTCCAGTCAAAAGAGTACAAAAAAGAAAAAAGTGCTTCAGAGTCGCGTACATAACCGACCCCAACAGCCGGTATATCGGTCAATGAAAGTAACCTCAGAATTGTGTTCCCAGTTTTTCTACACTCTCTATTGAAATGTCAACTACTTCAAAGTCCAGTCCCCTCCCTACTGGGTCAACTCCCAAGACAGGTGGTGTTTTGACCCAGTAGGGGGGGAGACAGTATCGTGCTTATGTCGGCTGGGTCCCTTGTCCCAAGAGGGTAGGGCACTTAACTAAATTAAATTAGTTAAACCGTTTAGAGTGCACGTATTCGTATGTATTTTTATTTTCGATGAAGTCCGTCATGTTAGCATGAACATACACGCATCGAGTAAGCGTATCGAACTGATAGAATAGACCCATATGAACAAATACATAATAAATATTTAAGGCTAGTATTCAATCGCACATCAAAAATACTGATTTTCACAGCAAAAAAGGATCAACAAAACACTTTTTAAGTATGTTTTAAAAAAAAAATGTGTACTTAAGTTTATGTTTTAAATATTTTTTGTTCTTACATGTTCAACCTAACACGGAGGATAAAGTGGGCTTCATTTCGGTCACCCCCTTTACCCTTCATCTAAGCTACCGCAGCATTTGGCCCTGATATTTGCTGTGCAAATCAGTATTTTTTATGTGCAGTGTCATATTTCTCATTATTTAACACAGGGCCGCTAAAGAAAAACAGATCAGTAATGAGAACCACAAACTAATTTGCTTTCAGTCCCTGGGTAATGAAATGGGTAGCCGCAGACGACGCAACTGATGGTGGACCCGTCTGTGATTCAGACAGTTTAGTTTAAGTAGGTAACAAAGTTGCCATAAGGTTAACTAGTTTCCAGTAACGCCCGTTTTCTAAAAGGAAAATTAGCTGTGACAACTTGTTAAACTCTTGTTAAACGCATTTCAGCCAATTACACGCCGCTATTTTGAATTAATGATCGATTAATCGCTTGTTACATTTGACAACTCTAATCTCGAGTTAACTATGTCATTCCATTGATTTTTAACCCCTCAGTTACCACCAGCGTTACCTCACGCCACTTTTCCGTTATAGGTTTTAAATTTTATTACCATGGCATACGGTTCACAATCGCGACCCGACCCAACTACCCTCGGATTTGAGTAGTGCATCGTATTCGCAAAAAAACTATGTTCTCAGGGTTCCGTACCCGAAGGGTGCCAAACGTGACCCTATTACTAAGCCTTCGCTGTGCGTCCATCCGTCTGTTCGTCAGTCCGTCCGTCAGCAGATTGTATCACATGAACCGTAAAAGGTGGAGAGATTTCATAAATTAAACTGGCTCCCCATACAAGAGACATGTTTTAACACCACCCGCGAAATGAAGTTTGTAGGTTTCGCAATCTTAGGGTTCTATCGTTTTATCTAATCGTTCGAATCCACGCTCGGATAATAATAATAATAATATACCTTGGAGACTATTTACACACATTGAACTAGTCCCAAACTAGCATAATATTTATCTATATAAGTATGTGTATCGTTGTCTAGTACCCAAGATACTCCCTGTATCTTGGGTACTAGACAACGATACACATACTTATATAGATAAATATTATGCTTGAGAGATAAACAACCATGACTAGGGTACAAACATCCATTCTCATCAAACAAATATTTGCCCCTACCGGGACTCGAACCCGGGAACCTTGGCTTCCTGGATTTTTTTAAGGGTGGTCATCGATTTCTCCAAGACGGTTGGACCGATGCGGAAAATTGATTCTTTGTGTAAAATTGTTTACCTTCCGATTGGTTTCTTTGACATGGATCTGAAGATGGGATCCTATAGAAGTCGAGGCGACACTTCAAATATTATAGGAAAACCTACAGCATTTTTGTATTTTTCATAATAGCCCTTGCGTTTACTCTCGGGAAGCATCATTTTGAGAAGTGGCAACGATGATGAAGACCACAGCTGTCCACCGGAACTGATCTTAGTGGGCCTTAGTTTTGAAACAAAGTCAAAATTTCTTTAGTACTGAAGTGCCACTAGACGTCACTGCCTAATTGATAACAATGAAGATAAAGACGTTGGTTTGCGTTTGTGGTTGTTTTTATTTGGTTTATTTACACTTTTTATAAAAAGGGATCCACAACTGGCTCGATAGCCATTAAGCTATCCTAACTATAACATTTAGATCAGTCACTGGCCGAAGCCTACGGTGAAGTGTGTCACATAGACTTTTCACAACCAAGCGTCTTTCTTTTTAAAATTACAAAATAAGTAACAGTGTCAAAGTGACACCCACTCTAAAGAGGCCCGTATACAAAATAATCGCATAGACAAATATCGAACCTTACAGTACTGTAGATATTTGGAACTCTCTGGAACGCACTTCCTTGCACTATAAGAGAAAGTCCCACCCTTTTTTCTTTTAAGAAACGTAATAAAGAGCACTACTCTCTCTTTCGTAAAAGTTATTGTATTTATATTATTTTATCTACACACGTATCATAAACCCTCTTTTACTGCGTCCAAAAACCGCACGTTACGATCAGCATAATGTTAAACTACTTTGTAAAAACTCATTTCTTATCTGAATATTGAACATTATGACCATAATATGTAAATTTTCTACATATTATGACATTCAAATTTCGAACGCCGACGCCCACCTGCGTGCCGCCCCTACTTTGTGAAGTTGGTACTACAGAACAAGCTAAACAACTCAATGCCACAATGCCGGTCAAACATGCGGTTCCTGAACACATCAAAGAGAGCCTATGATATGTGTGTAGATAAACTAGTGTATGTAACTGTACATAATTAGGCATTATGTATCAGTCACATAAACTACTAATATGTAAAGTTTATGTAGTATTGGTAATTATTTTGTATTTCCTATCTGTATTTAATTTATTCCTAGGCATTTTAGTTATAGTATTTATTGTGCACTGCCTACCCTTTTTGATACCAATTCCTTTAATGCCTTAGTTTCCTGGAAGAAAGCTCTTTTTAGAGATAAGCTCGCCTTTGAACATGCATTTGCTTTTAATGTAACTTTTTAAATATTTGTGTGCAATAAAGAATTATGAATTATGATATTTATGTACATATACTTAAGAAACGTCATTCTTTGCCTCTTCTCTACATTGGACCACTGTGGAGGAAAATGAGTAGTTAAGATACCACTGTTGTCTTTCCATTGACAATAACCTTTTATTTAATAAATACTTGAACTTGAGTCCATCATTGATATCAAAACGCTGATAATCACTTCTTTGCCTTGCCACCTTACCACCCAAATTATACCATAACCCACTTACTTACGAGCTCATTTCTTTTGCCACATAGTAAAGGTAGATTACCGTTGTGGCATCAAACGGGTTTACCCCTCATCGTGTAGTTTATAAAAGTAATAATAGTATGGAGGGTGTAAATGGGTAGACTGCATGAAGACCTGCTCACTCTAGGGCTTCTTTATCGTATTACCTATTCACGTGTAAATATTCAGTTGCTTAGATAACGTTTGTGTTTATTTGGTTAGGGATTTAGAATGTTTACATTCAGATTAAACTGTACTTCACAAACTATATTTGCAGACTACAAAAGGGACGTTCAAATTAATTAAATTCAATTCTCATATAATAGTGCTCTGAGAGGAATTCTTCCCTTCCTTTTCCATTGAATTCTAAGCTCATGTCGAATGTAGTGACAGATTCTTAAGTTTTTCATATTCATTCATATTCTTTATTGCACAGATAATATAAAGTTACAGACAGTTAAAACAAATGTTATAAGCAAAGGCGAGCTTATCTCTAAAAAGAGATTTCATCCAGCAAACCTAGGCAAGACAGGAGAGTTAATGATACAGGAAAGTCCTAGGCCGCAAAAAACTCTATCATACGGACGAAAATTACTTTCAAAATATATATAAACTATGCCAAATATAAAATAAAAATATATACTTAAAATACATAAAATACAATATATATAGCAAGAACATACATAAACTATAATAAATTATACATAAACCTACATAGATCAGATAAATCACAATACATCCTACACATACTATAAAATAAATTAATAGAATACAATAAATACATAGATACACGTACATACTATAGATACCCACTATACGGATGAGAGGAGATGCTGTTTAAGGTACCATACCTTAAACAGTATGTGTATCTATGTATTTATTGTATTCTATTAATTTATTTTATAGCATGTGTAGGATGTATTGTGATTTATCTGATAGTATATTGACTTTATTTCTTTCTTTTAACCCTGAATTGTAAACTAGGACTACCTCTCTTTAAATATTTTTTCCTTTCCTCACAGGTTAGCTGTAAGAAATTTCTTTTTAGAAATAAGCTCACCTTTGCATATTGTTTGTTATATTTTTTCCATTGTGTTTTCTGTGCAATAAAGAATTATTATTATTATTATTACTTTTTACGGTAGAGAAATGCACTTTCAATATTTTCTTAAAAGTGAAAATTGAGGGACTTTCCCTAATAGCGCAGGGAAGTGCGTTCCACAGTCGGATTGCCCTTAACCTAAACGAGTGTTCTTAAGCGGCAGTATTATGCCGAGGAGTTGAAAGGAGACACCGTGTGGGATCTCCGATTGCCATCCCTGGGGAAAAGAAAGTCAAAACGTTGGCGTAGATATGTGGGGTAGCGGGGATTTCGCAAAATATTGAACAGATAGTATAGAATGTGCATGTCTCGGCGAAGACGGGTCGGGATCGGGAAGTAATACTCCCGTCACTAACTTATTTTAGATTTATTTAACATTATAATTTTTTACGTAAGCACTGTAACTTTGTTAATTGTTTTTAAGACGACTTAATCATAAGATATCATAATTTTAAAATAAAGATAAAAAAATACATGTGAAATTGGCTAGTGTCACATTTGTTTACAGATTTAGGTAACTGTATTTGGATCGTTTCTCTGTCATCTCTACATCAGTCATAGAGTAAATTATTTAGTGTTGATGTGTTGCTCCTCAGCAAGAACTACTCAAGCGCGGATCCAGGGGGCGGGTCACTGGGGTAAAGACACCCCCCTGGGCTTGGTCTTGACTTGACGGAGTGATATTTTTAAAATTTCTTTGAATAACATAAAAACTAGATAGAGTAAATTATTCCAAAACAAAAGTATATAGTAGTTATGATTTAGTTTACTACACGTAGTTATGAATTCCCTAAACTTTACTTACTTTTTTTCCCTAGGCTTCGCGACCCTCCTGTAAATGGCTCGTGAAATCCTATAAAGGTTGGAAAACATTGACTAGCAAATCTATAACACAACCAGTTATTGTTGCTCATTGGTGATTGGCTACCCATGTGAAATCGTCGAGGTGGCTTGAGCTGCTCTTCCTAACACATCTTATTGCCTTCGCCTCATAGTGACATGAAGTCAGAATGAAGTTAGGGTGGGGGTGGGATTGGTCCAGTTAGCCGAGTGGAAAATCTGGAAGCTTGTGCCGCCCCTATAACATGCGAGAGTTCCTGGGTTCGATCCCCGGCTGGGGGAAAAAAACAGGTCTTGGATGTTTGTATGTGTGTGATGTCACTGTTTCTAGTTCCCACGACACAGTGTATCCTAGTGTGGGGCCAGAAGCAATGTATGTGCCTGTATATAAATGTTTATGTTATGTTTATGCTATAACAGGATATGTTAGATGTATATTACTCGATTTCATAGCTTGCACCTCTCGCCTCTGTAACTGTTCTTACCAGCAGCCTTATGGCGTAACTCTCTGAAGTTCATAGCGTGTGTCTATGGTTCATCTCATGCTCATACAATTTCATCGATTGCGGGGTATCACCGAAGGCTTCTAGGCTTCATTCAATGAGCTTGGGTTTGGCCTCCATTATGATGCTACTTACGTGATAACAATTTGACAGATGAAGCTGGTGCAAGGTGTCAAATGTAAAAGTCTATATGAAGTTCATAGCTCAGACGTCTTACGTCATAACGCTGCAGGTCCTTGCTATTCGAATTGGTAGCCATGTTAAATTTCCGGGCGGCGTGCGCTGCGCTTCTTACCAAATCTCATTACATAATAATATGTTCTTTTGTGCTGGCCACGTGAGAGTGTACGCTTGCAGCTTGAGACGAATTGGGGTCGATTTATGTGAACTGAAATCTGGATCCGCCCCCGGGACTAATACTCCGCAACGTGAGATAATGTACGAGAGTGCAACAACTGATGCGCTTGGCGAAAAGCCAATTTTACTAGCATATTGACAGCTCAGTGACAATGACGGTTCACTGGGAGGAGAATGAGGAGCTGGCCTCCAACCTCCAATAGTGGAGAGCAATGATAAGAAGAAAGAAAAATCTTACCTCATCTTCCTAGATTGTTGTAGAAACTTCAGAGGGCCGGCTGACCTGCGCCGGTCTCTTGAAGGCACCAGCAGGTAGTTTTCATCGTCTGTCTCCGAGGCACTATCTACGCTGAACAGCGCTGGGGCTGACAACCTGATGATGACAAACATTTATATACGTACAGGTATATGCTTCTGAATCCTCGGATATGTGGCGGGAATCGGAAATAACAACGAAGCTTATATAAACTTCCCTGTCGGGATTTGAACCTGCACTACAGAGTTGTTGAGATTATTGTAAAATAGTGGACAAAACATGCTGAAGAAGAAAAATATTGATTTACCTCCTCTCGTAGTCTTTAGGGACTTCCAGCGCCAGATAGTCTCTGATCACGGCACAGTACTTGCAATTTTTATCCGCATATGCTTTCGTCAATTCGTACGCGTAATTTTCTAGAAAACACTTATGACATCCCGGCACTGGTTCAAATCCAGTTTCCAGATCTGTCGACTCTTCACTCGGTTCTTGTTTCTTCAACTGCAGTTTCTTTTCCATCACCTGCCAGTTCGATTGGAGTAATTTGTCTTCTTCTTCCTTTGTTTTCCTCTCGTCTTCTTCTAGACGCTTCTGTCTGTTATACTCTTCTAAGCATTCCGCTTGGTCATTGTAGTATTCGACACATTTTCGTTCGGTCTTGGACGGCTTAGGTTTCGTTGCGCTGCGTTTTCGTTTCTTGCTTATGTTTACGTTAAGTGGTTCGATGCGGAGGGATTTCATTTGCTTTATTATGTGTTCTTGTAGATACGGGCGGCCGAATGACGACTCCTCGTCATCCCCGTTCGCCATGATCTGAAAAGTGGTTTTAGTTTTGGCACTTGCGTCGTTGTCTTTATTTGGGACGTGAGTCGAGTTTTGTTTACACTCCCGTTTGATGTCAGGTTTACGATCGTCTGTTTTTTCGGGCTTCTCCTGTTTTAAAGAGTCGTCGTCTAAACACGTTTCGTAACCATCGATTTCATGATCGATGTAGAGTAACGAGCTATTTTCTTGTACGGAAATTTTATTGCCTAAGTTTCTGTCATCGTTTGGCGACAGAAGACTATCCTTCCAACTATCTTCGCTTTTCACTTTTTGCAACTTAGAGTCTTCACATTCCTTCCAATATTTTTCGTAGCTAATTCTCTCCAGCCCAGTCGGTGTTACAGCGAAAACCATTTCGTCTGAAGTCGAGAGTTCTTTACTTTGTTGTTTCGATAAAGATCGATCCTTCCCGTTGGTTTTCACTCTGACATCAGGTAGTTCTCTGGGCGTAAGTAGCAGATCGTCTTCAGTAATTGTCATATCATCATCCTGATCTATAGACCCTTCAGATTTCGATGTTTTAATAGTGTTTCCATTTGTTTGAGGTATCTTTATCCCATTCTCGTTTTCATTGTTTCCGTTAATCATAACCTTGTTGTTTTGGCATTCGTCTAAGCTGAGATCGCAGAGGGCTGACACTTCTTCGTCTTTTATGGAAGAATCTTCTGGTTCCAGGCATATGTGCACTACTTCTAGTCCTTCGCCATACTCCTGAAGACATTCATGGAAGGAATCCATACCGGTGTGGTCATCAGACGCCAGTGAGTTGATGCATTCCTGTGGGAATATAGGGGATGTAGTAATGGCTCCTTATATGTTGTATTCTAAATTACTTGGAAACCCACAAAGTTATGACAATTAGGAGCAGTGACTTTATTCACTATACGGAAGCAGTCTAAAACTTTCCACAACTTTTGATTGGTTTGAGCTAGCGAATATGGAGAACACCTACAGACCCGTTCTTATAAAGCTGTCGAAAACAAATAATATAGTGAATTTAAAAAAACATCCACTAAGATCGTCTAAAAGGTAGAGTCTGAAGGAATAAGTAAGTCATTGGATTTTCAATTATTTATTGTTGCAACACATTTCTAGATAAATACAGAATTTACAAACAACATTCAATACAGACCATTGACACCTCTAACAAGCACAACAACAGTTTCTAATATTCTATAAACATATGCCTTTAATTCCTTTCTACATTTTATTCCAATAAATATCTTAACATATTTTTATTTTACAACTGGCATATCGAATCCTAACACATGTTAAGGTTCATCTTTACCCTTTATTAATTTCGGCCGGAATTGACATTCACATTTTATTTTATGGACAAAGAATTTAAATGTACTTACGTGTTATGTGTATATTTTGTTTTTGTAATTCAATAATTAAAAAATAAATCATTTATCCAAGGGCTGTTTTGTCTAAACTTCAGTTGTGCGTACCATTTTTATATGTTTAACAATATAAACGGTTTATCTTCCTTCTCATTCATTTATTTTTAAATATACATATATTAACCTTTGTAACATCTTGTACATCTATGATATGTTTATATTTACCTGTAACACAAATTTACTCGTATAATTGAGCATTTTATTCAATATAAATTTATCTATTCAGCAAAAACATTCTTTAAGGTACAAATTTAAATCATTTTGCACACGAACCTTTCCACCATTATAAAAATAAAAATTATAAAAATGTTAATCGAGGTTTGACATTAACTTTTATTAAAAATAAATGTGTCTATGAACGCCATTGTAAACTTAAGATGATTGGTATTGTCAAAAGCCAATCTTTAAAGCTCTATTTCTCTTCCCGAATCCCGAAAAAATATATGTCAAGAAGACATCGTTTTCCTTCAATTTGTATGTTTGGAATTTTATATGTCCACCATATGAAGAAAAAACTGAATAGATGTTTTTCACCTAAAACTTGCTATTTCTTGGGAAAATTACTTCAAAAAGAATATTGATATGGTTATTGCGTCAAAATACCTTAAACAGAATGTTTAACATTAAGAAATACTCAATGGTTTTTGATAAATAAATAAAAAACACATTTTGGCAATGTTCTGCCGCAGCGGCTGACGTAACAGCCATGGTGCAGTGTGAGCGGGTTTGTTATGAACGTTATTATAATATGGCTATGTCCAAAATGTCAACCACCACAAGTCAAGTTGCTAATTTTACCGATACACGCATGTGTATGTCATTTTGAAGTCTATGTCTGAGAGTTTGACGGTCACATGTAGCAAGCCAAACATTTATGTTTATATCCAGACCAATAAATCAAGGTCCCATCAAATATATCAAAATACTCTCTCTGCTGACTAATAAAATGGACCAGACAATAATTGTTTATATTATCACAATAATAGTCAAATTGACGAAAACGCTTTAAATAAGTGACGATTTGCCAACCGCCTTGAGGCTTTTATGATCCAGAGGATCTCGCTCGCTGAGCAGTGCGGTGATGCAGCCAGGCTGATCGGCTGGGCACTGTGGGCACCTTTGGCCCGGGTGATTCCTGGGGCGGTTTGTTTGTGTAATTAATTGGTGTAATTTGTAGTATTATTTATTTCATTCAGACGATGCATTGTACGAGTTGTGATTTTTGACGTTGTATTTTATTTAAAATGTATCAATTAATGCAAATCTTGTATGTATAATGAAGATGAATAATTATGCAGGTTTATAAATAAGTAACTCGTAATATTCATCTACATGCTCATATGAAGTATTTATGCGTCAATTTATTATGAAATGAAACATTAATTAACGACCTATGTGGCGAGAGGTCCCGAGTTCTATCCCCGGCTGGGGGTAAAGAAAAAAACTTTTTGGATGTTTATATATGTGTGTGACGACGCTGTTTCTGGTTCCCACGATACAGGGTATCCTAGTGTGGGGCCAGAAGCAATGTATGTGCCTATATGTAAATGGTATGTTATGTTATTATCAGGCCAATTCAATCATAGATCACATCGCAATAGAACACAATTTCAATGGTTCTATGCCTGATACACAATAGTAGTTTATGTGACTGCTGCATAATGGAGGGCATTAAAACTCGAGAGTGGGTTTATGAAACGAGCCGAAGGCTCATAATATCACTCGAGAGTTTTAATGCCTAATTATGTACAGTTACATACACTAGTTTATCTACACACATATCATAAGCTCTCTTTGATGTGTTCAGGAACCGCATGTTCGACCGGCATTGTGGTTCTGCAATTGTTTAGCTTGTTCTTTAGTACCAACTTCTCGCAGGCGGGCGTCGGCGTTCGAAATTTGAATGTCAGTACCAACTTCACAGACAAAGTAGGGACGGCACGCGGGTGGGCGTCGGCGTTCGAAATTTGAATGTCATTATATGTAGAAAAACTACACATAATGACCATAATGTGTAGTTTTCCAGATACGAAACGAGTTTTTACCAAGTAGTTTAACATAATGCTGATCGTAACGTGCGGTTTTTGAACGCAGTAAAGAGGGTTTATGATACGTGTGTAGATAAAGTATTAAAGTACCTACCTTACCTAAATACTAATAATAAAACTTGAGCAAGCAATGTGAATTCGGGATCGAGCTTTTCAATTCTCCTCCCACATTTTATTACAGTCAATATTTTAATTAATAAGCTACCTAATATTGAGTCGTAGCTAATCTATTTAAAGCATGGAAATCAAATATAAACGAAGCACCTTATATATTAATTATGTTTTTAGTACGACTTTAGAAATTGTAATAATCAAAGGATTAAAAATATTACAGTAAATGCTATTATAGTTATGGAAAATTTCGACAAAATGCGAATTGGGACAAAATGCGATTTGCAAGACGAATCTAATGAAGCGGGAATAACCTTCTAGTGATAATTAATTAGGCAGACCTACATTAATTTTGAAAATATCTACGATTTACAGACTTTTCATCCACATTTTAAAGCTTCTATAATAATTTTCAATTCCTAATTATAGCTTAGCTTAATGCATTTTAATCCTTTTGTAAACACTCTTGCTTGATGCATTTTTAACACAACTAATGTCTGGACTTAGAATAGTTCAGTGAATGCCCAAAATATCTGATGTACATTGCGGACGGACAGTTTTTTGATGATACTAATCTAACACTATTTTATTTTTTACTAGAAGCACCCCCCCTAGTCAAAGTCTCATATTACTGTCACGTATACGCTTGCCGCGCGACCTATTTCGTTGGCTAATGTCAAATCGCGTTTTGTATTGTCGTCCAGGGTTTCGTGAAATCATGTGTATTTTAGAATATTTTCTACAATTCTAAACGCCCTCACATTTCTACGCAATTGATATCCTTACATAGGGTTCACAGCAGTTTTTAATATTTTCTAGGTAGTCATAGAACCCTTCTCATAAATGTAACTACAGTAAAGTCTGTATTTTAGAATATTTTCTACAATTCTAAACGCCCTCACATTTCTACGCAATTGATATCCTTACATAGGGTTCACAGCAGTTTTTAATCTTTTCTAGGTAGTCATAGCACCCTTCTCATAAATGTAACTACAGTAAAGTCATCAACTACATGCCATCTGGGGCTGAAACACGGCTTCCAGCGAACGGCTACACTGCTTCCAGCGAACTACCAGCTTGCTGGCAGCGCACGCGTCATGCATGCGTCTGGCAAGGCACTTCCACACAGGCCGAGCTGGTCGGCGCGGAAAATGCCTCGTGAGACTGCTCGCTCTGTGGAGACCCGCCTAATGGCGTGTAAAGGCCATACGAAAATTGGCTAACAGTAAGTGTCAACACTGCTGTAAGCCTCTGCTTGCAGCCGTCGCCGCCGCCGAATTCTTAATTTCACTCTTGTTTGGAGATTCTGACACACGGGCTTACGCTAAGTGCTTCTAAAGATGATTGAAGATCTTGGTCCTTGCCAGTGGTTTTTTATAGTCTTACAAGTATTCAATATAGTCACTTTTTGAAGCAGTGTGTAGATCACAATTAAAATTTAAATAAAAAATCCGACTAAGACATTTTTTAATTTAAATGCGATATATTATAAATACGAGTAACTTTTGATGCTATATGGTAATAAGTTGTACTAACTAAAGAAAAAATAGATGTGCGAAAGGATATGAATGGCGAAGAAATATGAGAGCGTTTAGAATTGTAGAAGATAAGCTATATTATGAAAAGAGCGAAAGTAGATGAAATGCTAATTAATCGACGCGCCGTCAGCAGGACAGGTCATCAGAGCGAGGGTGTTTAGTGATTGATAAGTATACCTCGCGCCACGAATTAAGAGCGCTGGGCGACATTAGCGAGAATTACTGCGCATATGTACAGGTATTGAAAAGTGCCTACTGCGCATTCAAGGCCACCGCTCATAACTCGTGGCGCGACGTATAACTTTGTCTGGATGGGCGGGACCGCTATCCGCTAAAGTGAAATTAGTTTTGCTTTGTATGTAGCGAATATAGAGATACAAATCCGGCAATCTGCAGTCTGCAGATTTTGTGCCGCAACATCGATTCAGATCGTTTTGAAATTAACGTATCGAAGGATGTTCACAAACTTCAGAGCAGAACTATTATTTGACAAATTGCAGTCACAATCACAATACCTTTCAAATATAATAGAATAGAAAGCACATTTATTCAACTGTCACAGACACAGCCAAAAATATATATATATATAAACAAAAACAAGTGGGAAATAAAAGATACACATGAAGACAAACCACAGTTAACAAAATGGAAATAGGCAGAACAACGTCGTGCGGGTGTACGTCGCACGCGCACGCGACAGCGAATCTGCTCTGATTCTGGCTCCGATAGGTATCGCACTGCGGTCCGATTTTAACTTATTTCAAACTGATTTCAGCTGTGATGTGAGGCTTGAGTTTGTAAGGAGCGGTCGTGTCCAGCTTGTTAGTATATTCCAGCTGTAGATGCATAATGTCTTGGTGTAGGGACATTATTAGGCGCAGGATCTTTGTGAAATACTCCAGCTTCTGCAAAAAGAAAAATAAAAGGGAAATATTAAACTGCACATCAATAATACTAGCACAGCAAATATCAGGGCAAAATACTGCGGTAACTACTACTTAGGTGAAGGTTAAAGGGGGTGAGTGAAGCGAAGCCCCCTTTATCCTTCGTATTAGGTTGAGCATGTAAGAACAACAAAAATACTAAAAACATAAAAAGGGTTTTTGCTGATCCTTTTTTGCTGTGAAAATCAGTATTTTTGATGTGCGATTAAATACTAGCCGAAAAAAAATATAGCATTAAAATGTTGAAACAAATGTTCTTTGGCCCGCAGGAACAGCTAACGAATCAAAGTTTGATGGACATTGAAAGTCATACTTTCACAGTCTCTCGCTTCTGCTCGCTCAATTAGTAAGTGGCCGAGATAATTCCTTGGCTTACTGTATTATGGGGTGATTGAGTCAAGGATCATCATGTCTGATGGTGGAGTGAATCCTACAATGTTTATTCTATGTTTAAATCCTAAGCCAAACTAGGCCAGTAGCTTTGGTGCGGTACAACCGTAATACAATATTGTACACTAAAGGGAAATACTTCAGTCTGGGCTTAGAAAGAAAACTTGGATAATATTATCAAAAAATGTTAATAATTCAGAACAAGCCGTCAAACCGCCCATCCTGAATCATCCCTAAACCTTAGAGCGGCACCTAAGAATACATCATATAATTTCCCTTTATTGCACAAAGTTATTTAATAATCGAATTGGCATGCTAATATAGTACATAAGAATACTGCTCTAAGCGTATTAAAAAAACTAGTAAGGAAAATACTTCACTTACTTTTTCCCTTGAGTGTACAATACTCCTCATCATCCATCGACAATATCGCAAAAGCTGTTTCTTCACCAAGTTTCTTTTGTAAATGTTTATTTTTCATGATGACAAATACGCCGTTGTTTGCATTTAGAATAACAATAGGCACTTCAAAAAAAAAATGTCAGTTCACCAAAGCGCGTTGACTTTAACGTCGAAATCGTATGAAGGTATTAGAAGAATCCTTTAGCTTATGAAATTATTTTGCAGCTCAATTGTTGACATTCCAAGCCGATTGAGGTCGAAGTTACACAATTACTGATTACCTTAACCGATCTGATTAGTAGTACTACTAGTAGTAGTGGTAGTATTAGTAGTAGTAGTAGCCGTATCATGTATTCAGTCATCTATGAATTTCAATCGCTTTTGTAAAATTTACCTATCCCAAATAATGTACTCCAAAACTGATCATGTACATAGAAATCTTCGCCAGCCAGTTGTGGTATTCCGAAAAACATCCGAATCATATAATCGTATGAGGCCTAAACAATGCACTTGCAAATTGTACCTTGTTCGAAAGATATAGGAGTCAATGTCACGAGTAAATAATGCGCATATAAATCTTCGCCACTCTTCGGCAAGGGTCATTTTTCCGAGCGTTCGGGAGACGATATCTACATTCCTTTCGATTGTTTTGGAGTACTCTAAACTGCGATTTGAACATAAATTTAAAGAAACAACTGTCATTTTCTAGAACAAAACCGTTGACTTTGACATTCATATTAAGTATACTTTTTGTACTGGAAAATGACAGTTGTTTGTTTATATTTCTGGCCTCAAATTAAAAATCGCAGTATAGGCTTATATTATGTTATTCTGACATCTGGGTAATTCTATGAACCTTTTCAAATTGACAATTTCTAGATTAAAATAATCGTTTTCTGATTTTTTGTTCCGTTTGCTGTTCTGATAGAAACTCCTAGCCATTATCAGGGAGTTCATGATGGGGCAAGGCCACTGATTGGTAAATTTTAGAAAATCGATTGAATTGGTCAGATTTACATAATAAGGCAACTGATTATACGTAACTTAATAATTACCTGACTACTCAGACTGTGGCAGTTCGCTTTCTGGCCTCCGATGACAGTACTGCACGGAAGTGGTTTGGCCACTCCAATCGTCACTATGCCTGAAACAACATTACATTAGCCATCATTTCCGATCAATTGGTATTCAATCATGAACTGGAAAGGGGATGTTGTCAACTAACTGGTTTTACGTGTGATATTTTGTTTTTCTCCATAAATCTTCCCACAACACAACTCACGTTACGTTACACACAAGTAACAATGACAGCTAATTGTTACCTTATCTGTTAACTTTATCTTTCACATGCTTTAACTAAAGTATTTGTTTCTGACGCAGTTGTTCTGTGTGATTGTTATGTTTGCTGTTTGAGTAAACTCGTATAATAAATCCATTCTAGGTCGTTAAATTAAAGAAGTTAGATTTAAAAAGATTTTGGTGTAGTCGTACGGCCTCGCACTATTGTTACTAAGATGGGGTATATTTTAGTTTAGCTTGGCGCGACCTTCAGCCTCACACTTGTCCAAAATATGGTACTGTTTTACGTGGCTCGGCTTTAGGCTACGCGCTTTTCTGGTTATATGATAGGTTTTGTTGCACATAACTCGGCCCTCGGCCTCGCATATCTGAGTCATACAGTCGAGCTTGATTCGCCTCTTGGACTGGTAGATTGGTTGTTGCGTAATAGACGTGATGGTGTTCGTGGTTGGTTGAGCGGTCGGTGTGAACCTCTGGTGTGTACCAAAAGCCGTGATCTATCCAGAACTGATGAACGGGAAGCGGACAAATCTGCGCCACAAAGACGTGCTTAACCGTCCCATAGCGCATGCAGCATACCATCACCTGAAAAATGTGAGCATCTTGCTCGAGAGAAGCCAGAACAGCGTTTTGCGTTACATAAAGGTCTCGACTAATTGGAGACAACGCGACTGGCAGACCTAGAATCAAAACGTCAGACAAGGAAAATCGCCCTAAGCCCTCCTACACTTACACCTACAGTGATTCGGGGCCACTATACTGTGTAAATGAGGATTCGCCAGCCACATTATAGCACACAAAAAAACAGGAGGAGGAGATGATCATCATGTATGTGTGTACCTCTGGGCGCGCTCTTGATGGCATGCACGGCGCGGTGCAGCGGCGCGCGCGCAACGTCTCGCCCGTTGACGGAGAGCAGCCGGTCGCCGGGCGCGAGCCGCCCGTCCGCGGCCGCCGCGCCGCCGCCCACCACCGAGCGGACCACGATCACCGAAGACCCGGGCTCTGAGGGGTCCTGCCGAATGGGATTGCCATAATTCCCTCTTGATCTTCAGTTAGTATCGTTGTTAGGATGATATGTATGTAAGAGCCGGAATGCGAATGTAATCGAAAGTGACAGCGTTAATTACTAGCACATAAGAAAGAAAGAGAGCGCAAACAATGTGCTCGACCAAACCACATGAAAATTGTTTTAAAATTAACTACGCTATTTTGGCAAAAAAATTTTCAAGGAGCGTTTAAGAATATATAATATCTACATTTTGAATAGCATTCAAAATGTAGATATTATATACCGCAATCAAATTAGTTAGGATTTCAGAATTCCAGAAAAAAATAAACAATTTAGAGGTATTTTCGTAATTATCGCATCGACAAAATTTCATCCAATCGGGTTTTCTTTCAGTGAGAATCTGAATAAAATACTTGATAAATATGAATCCTTAAATGTTTATAGTCGAGTAAATGGATTCGAACAACATTTTTTTTGGTATCGTCTTGGTAACCTCTCACGGCCCGAGAACGTATGTGTGCGTCATGTTCCCATTATAAGTTTTAAATGCCTATCTTGACATGAGATTCAAAATCGCTACGTCCCCTAACGAGATTTGTTACTGCAGAGATAGGTCAAAAACGATCGAACATAGCGTCACGCCTATTCCAGTATGGGGTGGCAGAGGCACTGTTGTGCCAACGCCCAGCCAGTCATTGAAGGCTACTATTCGCACATCAAAAATACTGATTTTCACAGCAAAAAAGGATCAGCAAAAATACTTTTTATGTTTTAAGTATTTTTGTTGTTCAACCTAACACGAAGGATAAATGGGGATGAGCCTTCACCTAAGCTACCGCAGTATTTTGCCCTAATATTTGCTGTGAAAATCAGTATATGTGCTGTGCAAATCAGTATTATTGATGTGCAGTTTAATATTTTCTGTTAGTGAATACATTTTGCGTGACAATGTCTTTTCGGTTTTGCGTTGCAATAACGGTCATCGACTCCTGTCTACCACTGTGCGCTCATGATTGGATTAGCGATAGTTACCATGGTAACGTTCCATCGAGATTGTGAAGGTTCCCTCACTATGTTTTCCATTAACGTTAGATTATAACGTCCGTCTATAATATACTCATTTCGGAATAATTTAACACACAAAGTGAATATACCAGATAGTCGAGTATGGAGAAGCCAAGTCCCCTGTCCTCCTTCACCAGCTGGATATATTCAACCTGGTCGCTCCACATCGCGAGACCGCTCAGCGGCTCCAGGGACCTGGACTTGTTGCGCTCCATGGCTTCTGAGCAGAACTCTGCAGGCAGCACATTCACATAGCTTAGGGTATGGTAATTTTAGTGGAAATGAAAATGACGAAGATAGTAAACTGATTGGAAAGCAGACCAATGGGGAAGCAGAGCGTATAGACAAGTTTATAAATTAGGAAGATTACTGGATGATTCCGGAGGGGCGCAAAATCAAGATCTTTTAGAAAGAGATTGTGAATAACATCATGATCATATATCGTTTTATTTTCCGATGAGATCACTTAAATAAAAAGGCTAATTTACCAATTTTCTCTTTCGCTTACTTCGCAATTTGTTTAATTATTGATCTTGCCACCCTCAGATAAACAGACAGGTTTTGACATGTTATTGATACAGACAGGCAAAGATATATGAAAATTTAAAAATCGGCGGTAACTTATCATGAAATAGCCGGCAAACAATGGACGCGGGTTGCAAGAAACCGAGGTGAGTGGCGTGTACAGAAGGCCTGGTACTTAAAATTAGGTTACCAGGGTAGCGATAGAAATAATAATAATACCTTGGACACTATTTACACACATTGATCTAGCCCCAAACTAGGATTCCCTGTATCTTGGGTACCAGACAGCGATACACATACTTATATAGATAAATATTATACCTAGATAGATAAACAACCATGACTAGGGTACAAACATCCGTTCTCATCAAACAAATATTTGCCCCCATCGGTACTCGCACCCGGGACCCTTGGATTCGTAGGCAGGGCACTGCCGACTCGGGCATTCGGGTCGTCAAGGATAACGGTACATAGAGAAAGGGAGAGACAGAGATGATACTCACCATCATGAGTCGTCATGACCGTGCTGGCACTGCACAGCGATACCACTGAGCTCTCCGACTTAGCCTTTATCAGTCTCTGCGGCGGCGACAGCAGGTCTTGCAGGCTGCCGCCGAGCATGTTCTGTGGGGAATAGAAAGTATTGCTTTCAACGCTTTCTAGGGCCCTAAGGCTTAGACAAACATGCTTAAACCACAGACACTATAATGTTACATATAGGTACACTAAATCTTATGCCGGTATAGTATACGGAGCTACTAAAAAGGAACTGATCTGTGACGCTCGAGTCACTTCCAGTGCAAACAAATGTGACGGCGCACACGTGCGTTACCGTCGTCTGTGAGTATGTATGTCAGTTATTAACCAGCCTAGTTCCATTGCAGTAGCTAGTGTGCCTAGAGATACATGAAACAAAACGTTTCAGGAGTGAGATTCCGTTTTCTTTCTTTTTGTCGTAGCGTAAGATAAACGCTGCCAACCTCCAGTAGCAGACAGGCAGCATAATAAAACGACTCACCCTGGCAAATATCCTCTGCCCCTCATCCCGCTTCGCTCTCGCGCATACCAGGCGCACAGGCGACGCCACAGCTCGTAGCCTGGACACTACTTCGACGTGATGCGCGCCTAGTACCCGCCAGCCGTTCACCTGCGGGCAGACATTAAAAGTAAAGTAAAAAAAAGTAAAAAGTATTTATTATCACTATAACATATAAAATAACTGACAGGTATGAGACACAAGATTAAAGTGAGTGGTGTAAGAGTGACTTTTCTGGTCTTCGGTGTCCCCTACACTAGGCAACGTCCGTATCGCAGGGGACGAAAAATTACATTCAATCATTTTTATTTCATTCAGTAGACTTTGCTTACAACGTATTGCCCGGCCTGCGACCACGAAACTATGTAGGATGTGGCATAATTTCTCGTTGGCCCTCGGACGAAAATAGCAACAGGACATAGCTCGACCTTCGCCCTAGCACCTAAATTAGACGTGAAACGTTTCGTTCACATCTCTCTTACGCGGTGTAGTATCCGAGACGTTTGACATATCGATGCCTTGCAGCTAGAAACTACTTATTATTTTACCGGGAGCTTATTTTCAAAATTGATTTGTTCATACTGTTAGGATCGTCTTTCCGGGATCTATAAGATGGTAAAACCCGTTTTTTGATACGATCCGTTGGTGTTAGTTGTTAGTTGGAGTTAGTTTTTGGTAAGGGTCCTTAATACCATCAAGTTCACAATTATGAACAGGCAAAAAAAACCTCTTAACAGCAACTTAAATCAATATTTATGCAAAAATCGACAAAACCGTTTTTAGTTTTTTTTTAAGTGAAGCGAGGATATTTATTCTTCTTGTAAAACAACCAAACCGTGCTTTAGCATTTGCATTTGCATTTTGGCACAAGCCCTTGCTAAAAAAGACATAATTTCTTACAGCCGAAACCTACTATATATAATATACAGATGTAGTGAATAATCCTTTCCTTTCGTATTTTCTCGGAAATGTTCGTTTTTGTCTTACTACTTCACGCGCACTCAGTACCCATCGTACTCAGTAATATACGTCAAACGGGCAATTTGACATTGATAAATAAAGTATGCGATTTATTTGATACCTACACGTAATTTAATAATACAGTAATTCATAGACACATCGGCACCATTCGGGTGTTATTGGGTTTGGCATTCGGGTTTTGGCTGTAACTCTGTTAGTTCTGGTCGCTAAAAGTCATGCTGCTAAAATCTATTAAGGACTCGCTGCTGATAAGTCTTTATTAGAATTGGGGGCGTCGACCACGTATATAATATACGTCGTATGCCACGGAACCAATATGACGACCCAAATGGCCGAGTCGGCAGTGACCCTGCCTACGAAGCCAAGGGTCCCGGGTTCGAGTACCTATGGGGCAAATATTTGTTTGATGAAAACGGATGTTTGTACCCTAGTCATGGTTGTTTATCTATCTAAGTATAATATTTATCTACATAAGTATGTGTATCGTTGTCTAGTACCCAAGATACAGGGAATCCTAGTTTGGGGCTAGATCAATGTGTGTAAATAGTGTCAAGGTCCAAGACATTATAGGTACGGAAAACTTGGAGCGTTTTACGACCGATTTTTTTTTTCACACCTTTCATTCGGAAAAGTAAGTTTTGCTCCACGAAGAGAGGGAGCAAAATGCTACTTTTCTGTTTAAGCTACTTTTTAAATTTATTCATTGGCTTGTATCATTTACGAAATGTGCCAATTGAACACAGATCTTAATAAAATAATCGATTGTAATTTCATCGTGGTCGATTAAAAACGATCATGTTTCGAGTTTTAACTTTAACAACGTTATATAACATATATTTTTTAATTCTATAAATTTTTCGTGATATTAAAAAAAAATATGTCACAATAAATTACATTTTTTACTGAAATCAAAACTATCGATGACTGTTATTGTGATATAATGAATTGGATATCCGATGGCACTGTAATATTCGATTCGATTATTTTTACACTTTGGTAAAAATAGCACAGGAATATTTTATCTGTGGTGACCTTTACGTAATCCTTCACAATCCGCCATTATAAAAAAAATGTATTTGTTGTTCCATTACGGTAAAAGTGGTGAAAGTATAATGCAAAGTAAAGATAGTTATTTTATTATTTTGAGAGTATTTTATTTGAATTTTCCTCATACTCAGTGTGAAAAGTTGTATGTGTCTCTCAGGAGCAAAATGACACACATTATTATTATTATTATTAAAAGATTCTACATAAAGTATTGTGGAAACTCTAAGAAAATTCCGGCCAATTTTCGGTAGTAAACACTTACCTTCGCGGGTAACTATAAATTGTTTAGTGAATATTTTTGAGCAGCACGGCATCGTAACAGATAAAGCAGTTCCTCGTCGTGTCAGAAGGGCTCGAACGGAGCAGCATATTGAAGTTGTTCATCAAAGTGCAGCTGAAGAACTCACAGGGCCTTACCACAAAAAAATAAACTACTGTTCAACACTTGTTTAAAACCAAAAACGTACGGGATTTGACGTTTGTTTTGAGGTTAAACGCTGTTTAATATGTTTTGTGGTAACACGGACATTGTCTACCAGGCGATGTTCTCAACGACCCGGAAGTAAAAGGACTTCTCTACCGAAAATTCTGAAGAGAGACCTTCGTTTGTTTGCGAACATAAGGTTCAGATAACTAAGGACTTCAGCCTCGAGACCATGGACGGCGTGAGTGCAATATGTGATTCCAACAAAAAGGGGCCACATATCATACGCACGAGCCATACTCGAGACATTGCAAATAACGTATCCAGGTCGATTATTTTCGAGAAAAGATAACATTGATTCGCAACAAACCTTCAACAATTAAAACAAAATATCCGTGACCCAGCCACTGAGATAACGCTGGAAAACTGTGATAATGTTATGAAAAACGCAATAAAAAGGATTTATATGACTCAAGAACTGCCATGCTGCTAGACTTGGATATTTGACATTACTTTCCATACTCAATTGCCGGCCCTAAAAACTATATTTAAAAAAATCTAAGTAATTTAATAAAATTTAAAAAATAAAATGTAGACGTGTTATTTGCTCAACCTGTACCTACTTAAAATTCTCAGACAAGTACGTGGCTGATAGGCGAGTGATACGTCTCGGATATTTTACATCCAGACTAGACCCTCAACCTTCGCATTTCTGTAGTGGTGGCACTAATCTGTGCCTCTGCCACTCCATACGTAAAAGAGTCGTGCCGTTACCTCAAGCAATTCATCACCAACTCGATGCACACCCAGCCGAGCGATGGGTCCATCAGGCGCCACCGCTCTAATGTAGTGTCTCGCTCGCACCTCCCTTCCCCCCACTACGCGGACTGTGCCTTCTAGAGAGATTCCCAGGCCGGTGGACTTCTCTTTCATTATCGTGCCGACCTGCAAGTGTAAAAAAAGTTCATCATTAGCCACGTTTAAGAAACAAAGAAACAAAGAAATAATGGAACAAAAATACAAAGATACAGGACCTATAAAATAACAAAGAAACAGAGAAAATAATACGGCCAAGTGCGAGTCGGACTCGTGCACGAAGGGTTCCGTACCATCTATTAAAATGGCAAAAAACATGTTTGTTGTATGGGAGCTCCCCTTAATTATTTGTTTTATTTTTATTTATTTATTTATTTTTAAAGTGAATATATAACTAAATATTCTGTGAATATTTCAAGCGTGTACCTGTTGCCGTTATCAATATCGAGCAAATACGAGAAAATAAAAGTATTTGTTGTTATAGCGGCAACAGAAATACATCATCTGTGAAAATTTTCAACTGTCTAACTATCCGGACAGACGGACGGACGGACGGACAGCGGAGGCTTAGTAATAGGGTCCCGTTTGGCACCCTTCGGGTACGGAACCCTAAAAAAAAGCAAAGAACAAAAAAAAACAGAGGAACAAAAGAAACAAAAAAACTCGTACTCACAACAATGTCGTATCCGTGGTCGTGTCCCGGCCAGTCCTCCTCGCCCGCCAGCGTGTCCCGCCACTTGTCCTGTATCCGGCGCAGCTCGGCCGTCTCCGCCGCGTCGTCGTCCACGCCTATCACGATCTCGTCCTCGGCGGGGGACGTGGGCGAGGGGGGGTGGGCGAGGGCTTCTGAGTCGGCTTCCGTGTCGATGATGGTCGATTCTTCGTACTGGGGAGGTCATAGGCTACAGAGTTTACTAATGAAAAAACATTTACATACATACATACATATGTTCACGCCTATTTAACGGAAGAGAGGTAGGCAGAGACCAAAGACCTCCACCTGCTACGATCCTGGCATACATCTCTCGCTTCCTCAACATTCATAAGTCTCTTCATGCAAGCTCGCCGGTTACGGGTACTTCGTATTTGCCCCTTTACTAACAAATCGCTGATTTGGTCTTTATAGGACCTTCTTGGGCGTCCCCGCCCGACGGCTCCTTTCACACACGCTGTATAAATCTGTTTCGTCAATCTCCTTTCATTCATCCTTTCAACGTGACCAAACCATCTAAGCTTCTCTATCCTTGTACTAAGTACTATATCCTCTTTCAATCCACAGCGTTCCCTTATAACTTCATTCTTCAATCTATCTTTCAATGTTACTCCACATATACTCCTCAAAGACCTCATTTCTACAGCATTTTTTCGGCTTTCATGCTTCTTCTGCCATACCCAACATTCGCTCCCATACATCAATTTCGTACTCAACACTCCATTATGAATCGCCAAACGTGCCTTTTGGGACATCGTTTGGCTCATCAAGGAGTGCAGCGCCCACATTTGTGTATTTTTGATGGGTTCGAGTCCCGGCTTGTGAGGAAGACCCTCGACTCTCGACCACTACGTCACAGAGGTTGTAAGTGTAGTGGTGGCAAATGGGCAATGTCGTCATAACTGTTAACCTAAAAATTAGTAACATACCACACTAAAGCTATACTTGGCTAGCGATGTCACACTCGGGCTAGGTGGAGCCACCAGCGGTCGGCCATCTTGCGCCGCTAGCGCCCTCTGTAGCTTTTCAAAACCAGCGCCGCGGAGGTACCTGGAAAGCGCGGAGAATATTTTGTGAAACTCAATTATTGTTTAATATTTGCAATAACGGAAGGAAACAGGGCTTCCCCCTTATTCACCTACTCGATACCACAGCAAAAAGGACGCATAATATGGTAAATTATCGTAGTGTGTATAGGAATTATGTCCACATTCAGCTTGTTTCGCCCAATTTCTGTACTAAATAGTGGAAGATCTCCTGGTTTTTACCTTTTTTTTTATTAAGCTATGACCCTTAACACGTTTATTATTGAGAAATTAAACTGCACATCAAAAATACTGATTTGTAACGCAAATATCAGGGCAAAATGCTGCGGTGGAAATTGCTTAGGTGAAATATTTAAAACATAAAAGTGTTTTTGCTGATCCTTTTTTGCTTGCAAATCAGTATTTCTGATTTGCGATTAAATACTAGCCTTTATTATTCAAATAATTCTGAGCATTTCTAGCGCGAAACACATTAGAAATAATACCGCTGGGGTAAGAGGGGGGGGGTACAAAGGACCAGCCCGACCAATACGTTTCCAGCTGGCTACTACGGCAAGTTTGGTATCATTTTCGTACAGATTTAAGACGTAAAAATCAAATATTTCCCCAGTAATTTGTTGAATAAATCGTAAAAAGTGAATGTTTTTTTCTTTGAGAGGTAATATTTTTTTAATAACAGAAAACAATACAAATAAAACATACTCTAGTGAAGCTATTTTATGCATATTCTAATAATAAATAATTCTTACTTTTTAACCTCGTCACAAACTCAAACCCAAATAATTTATTGTAAGAAGGCAACAACATTACTTTTTTTTTTATAAAATATGACGAACTAGGCTAATGAAGTTTAAAAAAGGAAATTTCCATTTCAAGTTTTGGTGACTCGCGCTAGGAGGCGGTGATCGCATTGCAAGCAATTGTTCGATGTTGAAGTTGGCATGAATATGTCGAAGGCAAGGAGCATGCGGTCATCACGTGATCGTGAGAATTGACAGGAATAAATCTACCTAGGCCAAATAGTCTCTTTCCAGGCGCGACAAGGCCGTCGACAAAGCCTGTAAGAGCTTTTCAGTCCGTCCGATGACGTAAGCTCGACGTCAATTGAATTATCATTATCCACGTAGCTCTGAAGCATCCGTGGGCCGGCCACGTATCCTAAAAGCATTTGAATCTTTAGGCCATTAAGTCATTGATTTATTTATTTTTATTGTTGTCTTGTTTGATTGGCCAGTAGTCCTCACGCAAACTCAAACAGCAAAACCTTTGGTTTCTCTCGCAATAGCGGTACGTACCTCAGGGCAGACAGTCGAACTACAGGGCCCTTAGCGTCCCTGAGGAGGGCGACCGCACGGTGGTTGGACACTCCGTGGAGGGATACCCCGTCAACCTAGAACAGACATAGTAGCAGTTCACATCTTCCATGAACCTGCAGCTTTATCATGCAATTCTGACAACTACCCTGCGATTTTTACTTTGAGGCCAGAAATGTACTGAAATGAAATAAACAAACAACTGTCATTTTCTAGAACAAAACCGTTGACTTTGACATTAATATTATACTTTTTGTACTGGAAAATGACAGTAGTTTGTTTACATTTCTGGCCTCTAATTAAAAATTACAGTTTAGGAATATCAACAGGATTATTTGACACGAGCTGTCTTTAATTGCGACTTTGCTTGTAAATGTGATGTTCTGTAGACTTAAGTTAATGTGATGTTCTGTAGGCTTGAGTTAATGTGATGTTCTGTAGGCTTAAGTTTATGTGATGTTCTGTAGACTTAAGTTAATGTAATGTTCTGTAGGCTTAAGTTAATGTGATGTTCTGTAGACTTAAGTTAATGTGATGTTCTGTAGGCTTAAATTAATGTGATGTTCTCTAGACTTAAGTTAATGTGATGTTCTGTAGGCTTAAGTTAATGTGATGTTCAGTAGGCTTAAGTTAATATGATGTTCTGTAGGCTTAAGTTAATGTGATGTTCTGTAGGCTTAAGTTAATGTGATGTTCTGCAGACTTGAGTTAATGAGATGTTCTGTAGGCTTAAGTTAATGTGATGCTCTGCAGGCTTGAGTTAATGAGATGTTTACTAAATAATTACAAGTACTGCCTAAATGTGGAAGAGCGGAGCTTCCTTTTACAGATATTTCTCTACTTAAAAGTAAGTTCAAAAAAATATGTAGCCACTGTAAGCCTTTAAAAAGAAATAAATTATTATTATTATTATTATATTAGTATCCTGGGGCTGCCATTGGTGGATCGAGTCAGGAATACTGAGATTCGCTCCAGAACTAAAATAAAGGACGTAGCGGAAAAAGCAGCTGCTTTTTACGCTTCAATTCCCCAGTCTCGCTTCAATTCAGCTGAATTGAAGCGAGACTGGGCGGACTACGTCGCCCGTATGCAACCGGATCAATGGGACAAACTAAAATCTCTATGGATCCACCCAGACCCAGGAAGCACTGGAGTGACGAATTGAGGTATCAAGACAACAACTGGTGGGAGGTAGCCCAGGGTCGTGAAGAGTGGAGGAGGGGAAGAGAGACCTTTGCCCAGTGGAGTGGGATTATGTAGGCTAATAATAATATTAATAATAAAATTATTATTATTATTATTACATGATAAGGCTACTTATTGATTAAACGCATTGAAATTGAAAAGTCGTTTAATCATAACATGGATTATTTGTAACGAGATTGTCCTTGATTGCGACCTTGTTTGTTTAAGCAATTGCGACTCGTGTGCTGCAGCTTATAGATATTATGTATTTCTGATATCAATCGCAATACCGATCAAATTGAGAAATCGACCAATCACATCGCCAGAAAAGACAGCTCGTGTAAAACATGACAGGCATTTCTAACATCAATGACATTATTGGGCTTGATGTTAAAAATACATAATAAATATGAAGATTCGGATATGAAAATTATTATTATTATACAAATATTAATATCGCAATGTATCGAATACACTCAAGTCATGGACTCCGTGCCGAGTGTATACGTCGCGCTAATACACTCGAGTCATGGACTCCGTGCCGAGTGTATACGTCACGCTAATACACTCGAGCCATGGTCTCCGTGCCGAGTGTATACGTCGCGCTAATACACTCGAGTCATGGACTCCGTGCCGAGTGTATATGTCACGCTAATACACTCGAGCCATGGTCTCCGTGCCGAGTGTATACGTCACGCTAATACACTCGAGCCATGGTCTCCGTGCCGAGTGTACACGTCGCGCTAATACACTCGAGTCATGGACTCCGTGCCGAGTGTATACGTCGCGCTAATACACTTGAGTCACGGACTCCGAGCCGAGTGTATACGTCGCGCTAATACACTCGAGTCATGGACTCCGTGCCGAGTGTGTACGTCGCGCTAATACACTCGAATCATGGACTCCGTGCCGAGTGTATTCCGAGCACTTGAAGGGTTCCACGCCACTTTACAATGGTAGGGATGGTGTAGAGTGAATAGTTTGGATTTGTTAATTATAAAGTTATTGGTGCGGCTACTTTCATACTCCATGTACGTAACCAGGTGCATTAATAAGTTTGTAAATGGTTTAAAAATTAATAAAAAACCTTGGCAATTCCGGGTAGGTTTTCCTGTAATTTTTTGGCTTTAGTTCTATATTCTGTAAATTTTAATTTTTTCGTAATGTCATTTTACACCCTCCATTTTTTTATAGGCCATTTTTTTTTATTACACTTGAATTATCTTGCAATTATCAGGATTACTATTTTTGCAGAAGATTTCAAGCGTCTATCTCTTATATAGTTCCTGAAAAAAGGCCTTTAACAGACGGCCGGACACGCGGGTTATCTTATAGGTGTTCCTTTTTTATCTTTTGAGGTACGGAACCCTCATTGGAAAATACATTGAAAAGGTGAGCTTATCTACAAGAGATCAACAGTAAAACAAAATAGCGTCAGGCCTTTTCCCAAACGCAGCGGCACAAACTCAATTGCGCCCACTTTTAGCGAATTACTCGATATTCCATTTTTGCGTGACAGGGAGCTCGTCCATCGCCATAGCTATGGATATATCTTTAAGTAGTCTTCTAATGTAAAATTATGAATGGAATGGTCAATAGGCCCCAGGACATATATCTACCGCATTGAAATTCATTTACAAAATTTCAACAGACGAAGTTAAATTGCATTGTCGCAAACTTCAGTAGAATTGTATAATTCTACTTAAGTAGTTCTAAAACGTTTTCACCATAACTTCGCCAACTTCAGTTAGTACGGACAGCAGAACAAAGGATGCAAGGTCAGCGATGAGGGCGCAGCATCCACATCCGAGAGATATGGCATGTACTGATTGCAAAACAAGGGGTGGGTCATTGTTCCGTGGATGCAGTATTGCCTTGCTAAGTGATATACATGGTGTCACATAAGTCACACCTCACAGCAACACTGAATTTGAATCGTTTTTTACTAATGCACCGGCTTCCACGACTAAGTATTTAAATTCGTCACCTTTGTCTGCTGTTGCAATATTAAAAGATAATGTCTCAGAGTGTGCTTCATACTTGAATTTTAAGCACGTCACAAGTTCAGATGTCGTAAAGGCATTTAAATTGATAAATGTTAAGAAAACGAATGATCTTTGGGGACTCTCTGTTCACGTCGTTAAATCCCTGATCGAATTAATTGCACCTGACCTAGCGGTCATTTTCAACAATTGTATAGACTGCGGTGAATTTCCTGATTTAATGAAACAAAGTAAGATAATTCCCCTCTTCAAAGCAGGTAGTACTCAAGACCCCACCAATTTCAGACCTATATCAATACTACCAACATTTAGTAAAATTTTTGAGAAATTAATCTTATCACAGCTATTACATCATTTTGAATCAAATAAGCTAATGCATAACAAACAGTTTGGATTCACTCGCGGTCGTTCAACAACAGATGCCGGAATTCAGTTCATTGAAAGTATTTTTGATGCCTGGGAAGAGTCACAAGATGCCCTAGGCATTTTTTGTGACTTATCTAAGGCTTTTGATTGCGTTTGTCATGAAACATTGATCAGGAAATTACATCATTATGGAGTTAGAGACACGTCATTGAATTTGTTAAAATCTTATCTGAACGGAAGAATACAAAGGGTAGACGTAAACGGAAAACGATCACCAGGATCATTGGTTTCTTTGGGCGTGCCACAGGGCTCAATATTGGGACCCTTCCTATTCCTCATCTATATAAACGACTTACCCTATCTAGGAAGGGACTGTCATGATATGGTACTGTTTGCTGATGACACCTCACTTATTTTTAAAACAAAGCGAAACCAACACGCTACTGATGATCACGTGAACAATACCATATCAAGAGTGGTAATTGGTTTAATGTTAATAATTTGCTATTAAATGAGAAAAAGACTAAATGTGTTAAGTTTCTTACTACTAACGTTAAAAATAATCAGACATGTATAACAATTAAAAATGAGGAATTGGAATTGGTAACCAGCACAGTGTTTCTAGGTATAACGTTGGATTCCAAACTCCAATGGGGTCCACATATTGATAAGCTATCGAACAGACTGAGCTCTGCAGCTTTTGCATGCAGGAAAATCCGTCACTTGACAGATTTAAAAACAGCCAGATTAGTTTATTTTAGTTATTTTCATAGTATTATGTCCTACGGTATTCTGCTCTGGGGCAGTGCTGCTGACATAAATACTATTTTTGTGCTGCAGAAGCGGGCTGTTCTTGCGATTTATAAAATTTATAAAATGAATAATAGAGATTCTCTTAGAAATAAGTTTAAAGAAGTAAATATATTGACAGTCCATAGTCAATATATTTACGAGAATATTATGTATGTCCATAAGAACATTGTTAACTTTCGAAGAAACTGTGATATACATAACTTTAATACTAGAAACAAGGACAAACTTGCAGTGCCCACTACTCGGCTCCATAAAATAAAAAACTCGTTCAAGGGTAATTGTGTAAGATTTTACAATAAACTCCCAAGCACTTTGACAGATCTATCAATTAATAAGTTCAAGAAATACATCAAGCAAAGGCTTATTTCTAAAGCTTACTACAGTATTAAAGAGTATATAGACGATAAAAATGCTTGGGACTGAATTGTTCTAATTAATTGTGAGCATCCTCACTGCCAGAGTTTCTTTTACTGGACACTTGGAGGCCTTTTACACCTCCAAAGATTAATTTAATTATACAACTCTTGACTGTGGGGACCATTTACATCTCCTATTATCATTGTATTATTGACTAAAGAGACTATACATCTCTGTTATTTATATTTTAATTATTTTATTATGACATGAGACTCTTTACATCTCTCAGAAACAATAATTAAGTACTTTTTTTTTTCCTGATAATATGATAATAATACCAAATGTTCTGTAAAAAATGAAATGAAATGACATGTGAAAGTGCCCTTGTGGCCTATTTACAGAATAAACGTTTTGAGTTTTTTTTTTTTTTGACACCTGAATAAGACCTTAGATGCATCGAATAAGCTTAACAAGAGCTCAGTGAAAGTAACTTGTAACTCGAGATATCGTCGGCTTAAAGGTTTATTTAAAATGCATTCATTGCTTTGCCGCTATTGTGAATAGTTACTAAGGATGACACAAGTAAACTAATTAGAGAATTTAACTGACAGCATGAAATCCGACATCTCTTAGGTGGTAGCCAATGATTCTACCTTAAAACTCGTTGATTAAATTAGTATTATAGTAGAATTGGTCTCATCAGTTAATGTAAGTTAAGTCCTCTACTTAGTTTACTTGTGTCGTCTTTAGTAACTTTTCACAATAAGGTATTAATTTTAAAAACCTACAAAAAGGGCTATTTAAAGAATGACTGTCACTAAGAATGTTAAAAATGGGGAATTAGAAAAAAAACTTTAAACCGACGATATCTCGAATTACATGCAACTTTCACTATCATCTAGATCATGTTAGACTTATCCGATTCATCGAAGAGAGATTTAAATACGGTGTCGCTATAGTATTTTAGAGTAGTAAAATTGGGTTACTTATTTTATACGATTTTATTTACTACAGAGATTTGAATCACAAGTTTTTTCATTCCTAGAATGTAACAGAGACGGTGTATGCATTTAGGGTGTTAGCATTGTTCAGTTGTATGTGCAAACGTCCCCATTTACCTCCAAAAATACCTATTATTTCAGATGCGATTTTCTGCAAGGAGTTCGTAATTTAGTGATCGCAGACGGTTTTTTGAATGTGTTCCTAGTTAGCTGGCCAGCGCCACGGGCGTAACAACGCACATTTATTTTTTAAGAGACATTCTTCCATTTTTTTTTCTATTTATAACGCCGCAGACAGTTGAAAAGTTGAAAGTTTTCCTTTACGACTTCCTCTGCTGTCGCTACCGAGTGGAGTTATTGTCAAGTGGCCGACTGGCGGGATTGTCTTAATTATGCAGTCTGTGAGGGTATGCACCATTATAGCAAGCCCCGGGTGGGGGGTGACCATATCTACCCACTATATTGTCCCACTTCCGTTTCAGGGACTTTTGCAATAAGCGTTGAACGTGACTTTTACCCCTGTACTAAGACCATATACATATATACATACAGACATACATAATATATGTATGGAATGACTAATTGGTAGTACTTTTATCAATTAGAAAAAAGTCGAACCTAACTAAAAAAATTAATAAGTAGAAACAGCGGCAAATTGGATATGATTAGATTTGAGGATAAAATTAACTATTTTGATAATGGTTTTATTATTTCCCATAACATAATGATAATGGTTATTTTTACATAATTATTAGTTTTACTGAAAGTATTCTTTACTTTCTAAACTGAAACTCATACTCAAATATTTACAAGTATACAAGTCAGACACTTATACACAGAGAAAAATAAAAAATAAAAAGATCATTTCAATCAAGAAGAAGAAATTTTTTTCAATGTTTGTAATTTTTTATTTTTCTATTCCATACAATATAAAATTAATCTAATCTGATGACAATATCATAACATCGGTCTCGGATTTAGGGTAACGCAGCCGATGATGGTGCTAATCGGAACCTTATTACTACGCCTCCGCTGTCCGTCCGTCCGTCTGTCTGTCCGTCTGTTCGTCAGTGGGCTGTATCTCATGAACCGTAATAGGTAGCGAGTTGGAATTATCACAGAATGTGTATTTCTGATCCGCTACAGCTGAAACTCAAGAGGAAGTACAAGAGAATTTATAAAATAAAGGAAGAGTTTATTTTTGTATATAAAATATACACCGCCCGCTAATACTCTCCGTATTAGCGGGCGGCGCGCAACGCACGGTGGCGCGCCAGCAGTCTCCGCTGGTGAGGGCGCGGGACAGTCTCAACGCTCTATTGGCTGCAGCACCACTGACTGATCTGTTTGGTGATGCATGGAGGCATATTGTGCAAGAATGTGGAAGGTTCTGCGAGGAGAATGTGTGACATGGTTGTGTTAGGTAATTAAAGTATAACTCCAAATGACTGCAATGACATTTTTATTATTGAATTATTAATATTGACATTTATTGAATTGACATGTACGATACTATAATTTGTTATTATTTAAATGGAAGGGTATATATGTTATCTGTATATTCGTATGTGTACAAGGAATTGGACATAGTCTGTAATGTTGTGCATTAAACTGTATTATACGTGTTTTAATCCCCCATACAAAAGATGTGATGATATAATAAACGCATATTTCACGGCAACATTTGTTGTCGTCTGTGGCGCAATTGGTTTGACGGCCAATCCGAAATCAGTAGGGAATAATAATAATACCTTGGACACCTTTTACACACATTGATCTAGCCCCAAACTAGGATTCCCTGTATCTTGGGTATTAGACAACGATGTATATACTTATATAGAGAAATATTATACTTAGATAGATAAACAACCATGACTAGGGTACAAACATTCGTTCTCATCAAACAAACATTTGCCCCCACCGGGACTCGAACCCGGGACCCTTGGTTTCGTAGGCAGCGTCACTACCGACTCGGCCATTCGGGTCGTCGAAAACCCAGTTGTTACTTCTTATTGTTATCCTTATGTTTTCTAGTACGATGATACGGAACCCTTCATGTGCGAATCCATTTCGCACTTGAACAATTTTATCGCTATAAAGGTAAGCACATATACCAAAATTTCATAGTTTATACGGAAAAATATTGTGAGTTAAATAGTTTATTGTTTAGACGTATGGGGTACATAACTCTAAAAAGCAACGTATTACGGGTAAGGCGTAATTACGTGATGTGGTAAACGTTTAAGGCTAGAAGTCCATTCGCCTAGATAGTGCCATACACCCGCACTCAAAACTTGGTTATCATCCGTATACGGACAAGGTTATATATCCTTATCTGACAAGAAATTGTGGCGGGAGTGGCGTGGAATGGCTTGATACTGACATGCCACGCACACAGATTTATTGTCAGATGACGTGTCACGTCATATAGTCTCAAGAAGGTAACTAGGGGAACCCGCAGTAGATTGTGTGGCGACCCTAACTGAAGCCCACTTTGTTACCTACTCTATGCTCTATTAAAAGAGGAATTAGTTACAAATTGCTCTGAAGCGAGTAATGAGGTCGGGACAAGGGTGTGTTTTCATGAAGTCAAATATTGAAGGACTGGGAATATTAATATTAAATGCAACATTCGCTTGCGCTGTCGAGATTCTATAGAGACCAATTAAATTCTTGTTAACAATATATTACGTTTAATGTCACGCTATTAATGAAAGTTTTCGGTTTAACGAATTCTGAATAAGGATGATGTATTAAAGAAGAATGTAAGAAAGAAGGCTTGTGTTTTAACGATTACCAAAAAATTCGAAATGACTGCCAGAATTAGTAAATGAGCACCAAATTGTGTTTGGATAAATGATCACCAAAATTATTTTTATGTTTTGTGTACTTAAGTACTATTATATATTATATACTTATTAATATTATAAACTTAAGTTTATGTTTTAAGTATTTTTGGTGTTCGCTTCGCTCACCCTCTTTACCCTTCACCTAAGCTACCGTAGTATTTTGCCGTGATATTTTCTGCAACTTTTGGTGATCATTAACCCATTTTGGGTAAGAAATAATTATATTGGCGATCATTATATTTGTTGCCTTAAAGAAATAGATGGAAATTTCAGATACTGTGATTTACCAACAAAACGGTTTTTTGCATAAATTAATTATCTTTGTCGTGGCATAGAATAACTGTGACATAGCTTAATGTAGCAAAGATGTAGCATAGCGTAGCTAAGTCGTAGCTTAGAATAACTGTGACATAGCTTAATGTAGCAACGATGTAGCATAGCGTAGCTAAGTTGTAGCTTAGAATAACTGTGGCATAGCTTAATGTAGCAACGATGTAGCATAGCGTAGCTAAGTCGTAGCTTAGAATAACTGTGACATAGCTTAATGTAGCAACGATGTAGCATAGCGTAGCTAAGTTGTAGCTTAGAATAACTGCGACATAGGTTAATGTAGCAACGATGTAGCATAGCGTAGCTAAGTCGTAGCTTAGAATAACTGTGACATAGCTTAATGTAGCAACGATGTAGCATAGCGTAGCTAAGTCGTAGCTTAGAATAACTGTGACATAGCTTAATGTAGCAACGATGTAGCATAGCGTAGCTAAGTCGTAGCTTAGAATAACTGTGACATAGCTTAATGTAGCAACGATGTAGCATAGCGTAGTTAAGTCGTAGCTTAGAATAACTGTGACATAGCTTAATTTAGCAACGATGTAGCATAGCGTGGCTAAGTCGTAGCTTGGAATAACTGTGACATAGCTTAATGTAGCATCGATGTATCATAGCGTAGCTAAGTCGTAGCTTAGAATAACTTAATCGTAGCATAGCGTAGCAGCGGCGTCGCTTTGTCTTAGTTTGACATTGCTATGCTACGCTATGCTTAGTTCGACATAGCATAATTCAGGTTTATGTGCTCTTAAATAGACTTACTTTGAAGTAGCTTAGCGTAGCTTCAACGCAGCTGTTAACGGCACAGCGAGTCTTAGTTTATATCTATATATCATGACGATTTGCAATGACACTTTGCAAAGCATAATTTTTATTAGTTTACCTAAATGAACACAAATAATATTTATAATTAAAAAAGGGCAATATTAAACTGCACATCAATAATACTGATTTGCAGAGCAAATATCAAAAATCATTATTTTTACAGCAAATATCAGGGCAAAATACTGCGGTATTAGTATAAGGTTGAACATGCAAGAACAACAAATATACTTAAAACATAAAAAGTGTTTTTGCAGATCCTTTTTTGCTGTGAAAATCAGTATATTTGCTCCGCGATTAAATACTAGCCATTAAAAAATACAAAACAAATAACACCAGACGTTGAGCCGCTTCAGCAGAAAATAATTTGAAACGAGGTGAACAATAAGAAATCTAAAGTAGCGGAATGTAGTCCCTGTTAACCCGTAATTTAAGCACCCCTTGAAATCTCGGAATGTCAAGTGTCTTGGCCTGATTTACTTAAGATTAGATTTAGGAGACGATCCTTGTAAAGATCCAACGTCCTCAAGGTGCTAGTTCATAGCCTAGTAGCGTTAATTAAGGTCGATTTGAAAAATATCTGTTTCACTTGCGACCTTGTGACATTTTTTGGAATTTCCCTCTTGAGCATCCGTAGCCTAGTGGTTATGCGCTCGCCTGTCACGCAGGAGATGCAAGTTCGAATCCCGTTGATGATCATGTGCCAATGAGATAAGGGAAATTGATCTTAGGTACGATGAAAATTCTAACAGTGAAAAACATTGTGAGGGAATCTTAAATATTTATGTGTTATAAAAAGCCTATACTTATGCCCAGCTGTTAATGATGATGATTCATATGGTACAGAAAAATAATAATAATATTAATATAATAATACCTTGGACACTATTTACACACGTTGATCTAGTCCCAAACTAGGATTCCCTGTAACTTGGGTACTAGACAACGATACACATACTTATATAGATAAATATTATACTTAGATAGATAAACAACCATGACTAGGGTACAAACATTCGTTCACATCAAACAAATATATGCCCCCACCGGGACTCGAACCCGGGACCCTTGGCTTCGTAGGCAGGGTCACTGACGAGTCGGCCATTCGGGTCGTCAAAGAATTATCTTTGACGACCCGAATGGCCGAGTCGAAAGATGATGAAGAAGAATAAGAAGATAATATTATGTTGATTATGAAAGTTAACATGAAATAGAATAATCGGTCAAGTGCGCGTCGGACTCTCACACGAAAGGTTCCGTAACATCGTTCAAGAAAACGTAACCACTAAAACAAAAAGAGAATAATATGTCCGAATGTAGAACCCAGAAACCTAAGATTGCGAATCTAATTTCAAACCCATTGCGCCACCACAATCTTGTGATAAGCCGCAAAAATCTACCGCCCTGTCGTCACGTTACAGAGGTTAATGGGAATTACCCTTGGAAGAAATGGGAAAGCGTGGTCGAGAACAAGACCGAAATGAGTGATCATTAGTGCGGCAAAGTAAATTATTAGAAATCGCATTCACTTGTTTGAACTGGGGGGGTATCTTTGGGGGTATAATTTGGCTAAGTAACAGAAGCTGGTTTAAAGTTTGAACAATCAATGGTCAAGAACCAGCAGATGACGCGAAGTAAAATTATTTCCCAAGGTGGTTTTCAGCTGGCTGTTGTTCCTGGAAATGACGGTCTCTGTCCAAAATAAGTTCATAACCTTGGCAGGCAGAGGTGAGTGTGTCTATGGCAGTTATGCACATTATTTAGCGCAACGAAAAAAGTTGCAAGTTGCAAAATGTTTAGTAGATCCGAGATAGAGGCGGGAAGACATTCCAAACATGATGGGAACATAAATGAGGATGGTCTCGGATTCACCTTGGGTACGGAGTTGATGGTAGTCATGAGCTTGTGTCATAGTCTAACTCATCAAAGTCCTTTACTGGTAGGTTGTTTTGGAACCTAAACTAATAAAGCGCTTTGTTAGCAAAGTCCGGGGGTTACCACAATGTCTTATGCCGATTCAGATTAGACACCTAATTTGATCCGCAAAATTACCGTGAATGTCACTGTTAAAACAAGTCTTAATATTAGGTAAATAAAGTCCGTTATTGCGAATTGGAATGCAAATGGTTGCCATGGTGATGTTCTTGTTTTGAACCTAATTTGAATCGGAAAAAGATTGTGGTAACCCCCCTGATCTAAAAATGTTTCCTTAGGAATTTGACTAGAGGTGCTAAATTCGTTTAATTTTATCAGAAAAGATTTCGATACATCTTTTTAAGTTTGGCTATTAGGTTTTTCAGTGGAAATTAAATAAATGTAGGAATAGGTGTTGGATTTGTGTTAACAACAGATGCATTTAGAGGAATAGTGTTTTGAGTACAAGACACGAGTCAGGTAGGACAAAAAAGAGGTTTTCGTATATTTTTTCAAGAGGAGAAAGTTTCGTTTGTGATTCAAGCAGTCGCTAGGAAACGGAACCCTAAAAAGGTGATGAAAATGATGACGGTGAAGGTTAAAATGATGAACAAGAAGATAATGATGCTGGAACGGATGCGTCACCTCAACGATCCGGTCGTTGACCTGCATCTTGCCGCACAGGTCCGCCGAGCTGCCCACGCTGATACTCTTCACGAAGATGCCGCTTAACTCCTCTGTGGACGATAAGTTAAATATTATTATTATGAGGCCATTATATGTTTAAGTATTTTAATTAAAAAGAACATCTGGTCTTGTAGTTTAACGCTCGCTTCTCATGCAGGAGGCCGGTGCTGATCGTGTATTAGTTTAAACGCCGCCAGATTAATAAAAACAAATTACCTTATTTATTACTCTGGTGGCGAATAAAGCACAGAAGCGTCCGTGGCCTAGCGGTATTCGCACGTCGGAAAACGATCGTGCGGGTAGCAACATCTAGCCGTGACGGTTACTGGATGGGTGTCCGTTTCTATATGTCATTTGTTTGGACGCTTCCGTATTTCAAATGACACGTTAAGCTGTAGCTCCCGGCTACTATCGCTACTTGGCGGTAGTAGTCGTGAAGCTGTGTAATAGGTAATAGGGCGGTTTGGTGGCTTCTGACAGACCATTTGGCCACTAGCACGACACTCCGACTGAGCCAACGTGGTGGATTATGGCTCAAATCTTACTCGTTTCCGGGTAAAGGGGTGTGCTTCTCGGCTTTGCAATGAACTACATTTGTTACTCTGGCAGCGGCTTTCTTCCTTTGAGCGAGTGTCGGCGTTCTTTGAACAAAGCAATACGTGGCAAAATGAATAAACTTTACCAATGACATAAATAATTTATCTTAAGTACGCCATAAGGACGTTCTAATGGTGATATAAACCATCGTGAGGAAACTCTCTCCATAGCTGTCTGTCACCTGTCCTGTCACGCAACTTGGAGTATTTAGTAACTGGCTAAATGAGAGTAAAAGTGTGCCTCTGCGAACCCGCATAGGAAAAGGCGTGTCGCTATGATATGTTTACCATATTTTACCAGCTGCCCGAAGGTCCGACGACATCATCAAGTCGACAGGACCGTGCGGATTGGCGCTACACAGAAGAGGCCTGTACGACGCGGTGGGTCGATGTGAGCTGAGCATGATGGATCCTGGACTGGTATGTCTTTCAAGATATTTTAGTGATATCGATATTATGGCCGTAAGTATAAGTGAGTTAAAAAAAGGCTATTAGCAGTATTGGAAAGTTTATCATTATCTTAGATATTATACACCTACTTTTTGTGTTGTGGTTTGTAATAGTATTTAAAACTGTAACAATCTTAATTAATCCCTAACTATTTTTCATTTTTCAGTGCCTGTACACTGCCTGTTCTAGATAATATTATGTACTTAGCTTCAACAAAGTGTAGCGTGAGGAACTGCAGAACTGCGATACTACATAGTAATACGTGGTTATCGGTGCTTGTTGCACAATTACCCATATTGTATCTTACCTACATTTATAATTATAAATAATACTTTATTGTACAATACGATTATAATCAGTTAACGATTCGGCCAACCTCGGAAATTGTCGTGAATCCCTCATCTCTCACATAGAGTTATCAATTTACAGATATGACCTTTAATTTCAATGTACAACTGTTTGATGACCCAAATAAACAGAGAAAAAAAAGATCTAAGGACTGTAACCGACAAGTGTGTATGAAGAGACTTAGAATGTAGAGACAACAAGAGACGCTGACCTCTAGCTCTCAAGCTACAGGTCCCGGGTCCGAATCTGAAGATGTAAATAGGTAACTAATTGTGTGACGTCGCAGTTTCTGGTTCCCACGACATAGAATATCCTAGTGTGGGGCCAGTAATGTATGTGCCTGAATAGAAATGTTTATTCCAAATTCCAAATTCCAACTGTCTATATAACTGTAGATATTTACATATACTTAGCAATCGTAATTTTTTGCCACTTCTCTACATTGGACCACTGTGGGAGAAGCAGGGCGTAGAAATTCCCTGTATTAAAATTGCTTGTGCTTAACTAATACAAAAATATATTTATCATTATCATAATCACTAAGCAGGAATAAATAATTACAAAATTATTAACAGCAAGGTCTGTGTTGAGCCAGATTAACCCCATACAGTCCCGTCATTTAAGTAATCTTGAGCATTGTAATATCCCTTTTTCGACAAAGTCGCTTTAACATGCTTTTTAAATTGCTCAAATGGCAATTTCAAGATCTCCAGAGGAGGTATCTTGTTGTAGTAGAGAATGCATTGACCCTTGAAAGAATTGCATGTTACGATGACGCATGGATATGTTCATGTTTGTACGTATGTCAGGGTCGTAGCTTAGATAATTTAGATACAGTGGAGGTCATTAGACATTGGCTGCCTACCCCTTCTTGGAAAGAGGGTGTGAGATTGTACGAGATCTGCATGTACATTATATATGTTACCGGCAAAATGTATAATGCAGGTATTCTATACAAAACCTAGGCAATGTATCTAATACCTGGGGCGTTCAGGCAATGTATGAAATATTACTAATATTAATGTCCATAACATACTTTAACTAACTTACAGGGATTGTATAGAGTACCTACTTAGCCACTTGCAATGTGTAAAATAAAGGGAAATATTAAGCCGCAAATCAAACATACTGATTCGTAAAGCAAATATCAGGGCAAAACACTATATACTTTAACCATAAACTTGTATGTACACATAATTATTGTATATTTACTTATGTTTTAAGTATTTTTTGTTTTCAAAGTCAAATTTATTAATTACTGTAGATATTTTCATATACCTAGCAAACGACATTTTTTGCCTTTCTCTGCATTGGACCACTGTGGGAGAAGGAGGGCGTAGAAACTCCCACAGCATCATCTGCGTTTTCCTAGGAAGTATCATTTACCGAGATAACGTTACCCTTCTTCTGGTGCAGTCGGATAAAAAGTATCCTGTATGTTAATAGCCTAGCCTAGCTCATAAACTATATATGTACTAAATTTCATTCGAATCCGTGCAGCCGTTTCAGCGTAATCGAGGCACAAATACACACAAACATAGCTTCTTTCACATTTATATTATTAGTTGGATTCCCAATTCAATTTGTCGTCGCAAGAAAATTTCGCGGCACTTTAGAGTTCTCGTATTTTACAAAAGGAGTGACGACGTTCCTTTTGTAAACAGACGAATCATTCAATTTACATGAGACATACCTACCTAGTTGTACGGCTAACTTACGTCACAGTACGACAGTTGGCAGCAAACACAGTATATTAGCAAAGTTGACTACCACGTGCCGACGACAATAACTTAAACTTGATGTCTTACCAACGCAGCACAGTGAGGCTACGACGTTTTTGCATTGCCACAAGCTACGATACATATAAATTAACTTTGGGTGCCAAATAGGCAATGCTACTACGATGAGGACCTCTGTGACGTACGTAGTCCTCCAGTTCTGTCCTACCTCTCAATCGAGAAGCCCTGGATTGGAATACCGGCCTGGCAGGTAGACAATCAGCCCCCGGGGTATTACGACACCCGACGCCCGACAGGCTATCTAAGTGCGGGGTCCGAATCACTTTATACAAAGTTAAGTGTATTTAATTTAATTACTTTTTAGGGTATACTACTTGCAAAAAAGTGGTGGGGGTAAAATTACGAAACGAAAAAAAAACACCGTAATAAAATATGTCAATTAGGGTATCGTTAAAAAGGACTCTCTAGGAACTTTTCAAAAATATATTTTTTTAATTTTATTTTGATAACTTCAGAGGTGGAAAAAATTACCATTCCCACCCATAGGTCCGTTACTAAAGAGTATATAATTATGAAAAAAATACGGAGTACAGATCTGAAGCCAAACATTACAGAAGATCCCAACAGGAATTGCCAAAGGTTTTTAATTTATCTGCAAACCACATACAAACTTATATGCACCTGTATGAAAGTAGTCGCACCAATAACTTTGTAAACAACATTTCGCTCTATAAAATCCAAACAATTCAATCCATACCATCCCTTACATTGTACGGTGGCACGGAACCCTTCGTGCGCGAGTCCCATTCGCACTTGGCGGGCTTTTGCTTATTGACTCACCGCCCCATCGATTTCTGAGAAAAGACTGTCAAAAGATACATTTTGGGCAGTGATTCTGCAATGCTCTATTCTAGGTGTTCTACTCGTGTTCAATTTCCATGAACTCAAGGCCTATAACATAACATGGCGTCACGCCTTTTTACTTACAGGGTGGCAGAGGCACAATTGTGCCCACTTTGAGCCAGTTATTCAAGGGAAATATTAAACTGCACATCAAAAATACTGATTTGCGCAGCAAATATCAGGGCCAAATGCTGCGGTAGCTTAGGTGAAGGGTAAAGGAGGTGAGCGAAGCGAAGTTATATTGAACATGCAAGAGCAACAAAAAATACTTAAAACATAAACTTGAGTACACATAATAGTAGTTTATGTGACTGCTACATAATCACTTGAGAGTTTATCTACACCCATATCATAAGCTCTCTTTGATGTGTTCAGGAACCGCATGTGCGACCGGCATTGTGGCATTGATCATTATGATCATTGCTCTGCAGTTGTTTTGCTTGTTCAGTATTACGAACTTCACAGACAAACTAGGGGTGGCACGCAGGCGGGCGTCGGCGTTCGAAATTTGAATGTCATATGACAAATTTTGGAACATTATGGTCATAATTTATCAACATTCAGATAAGAAATGAGTTTTTTCCAAGAAGTTTATCATTATTCTGGTCGTAACGTGAGGTTTTTGGACACAGTAAAGAGGGTTTATGATATGTGTGTAGATAAAATATTTAAAACATAAAAAGTGTTTTTACCTGATCCTTTTCAGATCAGTATTTTTGATGTGCGATTAAATAATAGCCGTTATTCAGTACTCCATTTTGCGTAATAGGGGGCTAGCCCATCGTCGCAGCTATGTAGTAATGAAGGTTTCCTCACGATGTTTTCCATCACCGTTAGAACGTCCGTGTAATGCACTTAAGACAAATTAATTATCTCATCGGTACATGGTCAGGAATCGAACCTGCACCTCCTGTGTGAGAAGCAAGCGTGAAACCCATTAGACCACGAAGTCAAGGCCTTATTTCTCGCGACATTGTGGTAGCAACACTGTAGTGAAACGTGCTGTCCCATCTTGCAAACTTTAGGCGCGAGAGTTTAGTACGAGATTGCCTCTCGAGAACTTCGACCGGGCTTTTTAGAAGAAAAAACCTGTCAAGTGCGAGAAAGACTTACGATGCAGAGAATATTTATTTATGAAAATTACATCTAAATATTCTGATCTAAACATTCGCGGCATTACTTTATTAATGATTTTTCTTCCGTATGTTTTTAACCACTATTGAACATAGGCCACCCGAAAAAATTACACTATGTAACAAACAAAAAGTAAAACTTTGGAGAAAACCGACTTCAATTGAACCCTATCTGTTACTAAACATATCCATACTTTACAAACGACCATTACGACGACCATAGGTTACTGACCGATTAGTTTTGGTGGCCATCTGTGGTCTTCATCATCGGATTCACTAAATGCGAGAGTGAGAGTGAATGTAGTAAGAGATAGTGAAAGTGAGTGAGTGAGAGAATGAATGAGTGAGTGAGTAAATGAGTGAGTGAGTGAATGAGTGAGTGAGTGATTGAGTGAGTGAGTGAGAGAGTGAGTGTGTGAGTTGCCTAGATTTATCAAGGATTCTGTCATCGGATCCTGACCTGATGAAAATGGGTCCAATTGGAAGTCAAACTCAAATTCAAACTCAAAACGTTTATTCTGTAAATAGGCCACAAGGGCACTTTCACATGTCATTTCATTTCATTTTTTACAGAACATTTGGTATTATTATTTGTATCATATTATCAGAAAAAAAAAAGTACTTAATTATTGTTTCTGAGAGATGTAAAGAGTCTCAAATGTCATAATAAAATAATTAAAATATAAATAACAGAGATGTATAGTCTTTTTAAGGTCCACCCCTTCAAACAAAAAAAAAACTATTTTCCAATACGGTCTAAATCGAAACTTAAAAATTTAAACGTCCTCCTTTTTTAAGTATGTTGTATCACATTCCGAAGTAAAGTGAAAGTGTCCTGGTTACACTTACATACATTATTAAGCAACAAAACATTATTAAGACGTTAATTGCCAGGTCCTCTTGAGAGCACCTAACCAATAGTAGTTTATGTGACTGCTACATAATGGAGGGCATTAATACTCGAGAGTGGGTTTATGAAACGAGCCGAAGGCGAGTTTCATAATAATATCACTCGAGAGTTTTAATGCCTAATTATGTACAGTTACATACACTAGTTTATCTACACACATATCATAAGCTCTCTTTGATGTGTTCAGGAACCAACCAACCAACTTCGGGCGCCGGCGGTCGAAATTTGAATGTCAGTACCAACTTCACAGACAAACTAGGGGCGGCATGCAGGCGGGCGTCGGCGTTCGAAATTTGAATGTCATAATGTGTAGAAAAATTAAACATTATGGTCATAATGTGTAATTTTTCAGATGAGAAATGAGTTTTTACCAAGTAGTTTAACATTATGCTGATCGTAACGTGCGGTTTTTGTACGCAGTAAAGAGGGTTTATGATACGTGTGTAGATAAATAAAGTAATAATCTCACCACTTTATAAAACAAAAGAACTTATCAATATTCGTTTACATTCTGACCGACGACTGAGTTATTGACAGACGGGAAAACTATTGACATTTCACAGTTTAACAGTACAGCCAACCTAACGGCTAAGGAAATTTGAGCCAAAGACTTTTCTCATCCGAGATCTGATTAAACTACGCTGTAGAGGACAAGTGAAGGACATTCTTCTGATTAAACTACGCTGTAGAGGACAAGTGAAGGACATTCTTCTGATTAAACTACGCTGTAGAGGACAAGTGAAGGACATTCTTCTGATTAAACTACGCTGTAGAGGACAAGTGAAGGACATTCTTCTGATTAAACTACGCTGTAGAGGACAAGTGAAGGACATTCTTCTGATTAAACTACGCTGTAGAGGACAAGTGAAGGACATTCTTCTGATTAAACTACGCTGTAGAGGACAAGTGAAGGACATTCTTCTGATTAAACTACGCTGTAGAGGACAAGTGAAGGACATTCTTCTGATTTTCACGGAAATTTCAGTAATCCTGTAATAAGTTCTGATGGGAATAATGCCACATAATTAAGAACACAGTGATCTCGATATAATGTTTTTCTCAGTTTGATGCTCTTGATTTTTTTTACACACTTTATTATGATCTTTCAAATACACTTGACACTGTAATAAAACCGGTGAAGTGCGAGTATGACCGTTTGTATTATATTATATAATATATTTATTGTATATTACCCGTTTGTCTTGCTCAGTCACATTGAAATTTGTGTTTGTGAGAAAAGGACAAAAATCACATTTTAGTATTCAAAGGTTTGTCAAGGTTAATGAATGAGAGGGTTATTTTATTTTACAGCATGTATTATTTTATCTACACACGTATCATAAACCCTCTTTACTGCGTCTAAAACCCGCACGTTAAGACCAGCAAAATGTAAAACTATTTGGTAAAAACTCATTTATTATCTGAAAATTTGTACATTATGACCATAATGTACAAAAATTTGTCAAATTATGACATTCAAATTTCGAACGCCGACGCCCACCTGCGTGCCGCCCATAGTTTGTCTGTGAATTTGGTACTACAGAACAAGCTAAACAACTGCAGAGCAATGATCAATGCCACAATGCCGGTCAAACAACCGGTTTGCAACCGGAACATGCGGTTCCTGAACACATCAAAGAGAGCTTATGATATGTGTATAGATAAACTAGTGTATGTAACTGTACATAATTAGACATTAAAACTCTCGAGTGATATTATTATGAAACTCGCCTTCGGCTCGTTTCATAAGCCCACTCTCGAGTATTAATGCCCTCCATTATGTAGCAGTCACATAAACTACTATTATTATACTGAACCACACCACACTGTAAAATACACCTGTCTTACCTAAGTTAGTTTAAGATTTTTGTTATTACTTGCAACCGTCTTTATTTTGTGCAAGTAATGTATATTATTTATGGTTGGGCCGACTACCCACGACACAGGTAGACCTAGTGTGGGACTTGTGCAACTTATGTCTTGTAAAATAGTTGTGTGAAATAAAGATTTTAATTTTTTATTTCGTTTTCATGACGTCGGACCTGCACAGGAAGGGTTCCATACCATTGTACACGGAAAAACGTAAAACGACAGTCTTTTAAACGAGTATACCTTTTTAATTTATAATAATAAAATATCATATGCTATGTAGGACTACATTCAAGGCCGTGCATCGAAACATTGAAAAAGAGTTTTGTGTGTGTTTATGTATGTATATGTAGTATGTATGTACCATGCACCCAGTTTAACGAGTCTCTTAGCCAATTGAAACCGGAAGTGGATAGAAATTGAGCAACTTATTAACATAAATAAACTCAAATATGACAAAAACTTAATATTATTTATTATAATTCGAATAAGAAATTATTAATCGTATAATTAAAAATAACTAAGCACAAAACTCACTATCTGGAATTAAAGATCTTTTCCGCTAAGATCGGGAGAGTCCAGTTTTCAACGATAAAAAAAAAAAAAAAGTTGTTACAGGGGCAATAGTAACACCCTCTGTGAACATTCCAGCTCTCTACCTATTTCGGTTGATCCTGTAGAGCCCGGTGACAGACGGACAGACGGACAGACGGACGGACACCGGAGGCTTAGTAGTACCTCAAAAGTTAGCATGCGATTTATAAAAGATGAAGATATTGAAAACTTTGAATTCCGAAAAATAGAAAGCGAGTTAGCTCTAGTCTCGACTCATCTTTATCATCCCATTAGATATATTGTAGAGAACGTCATGGTTGACCCAAAATTGTGCTTGCTTCCTATCGGGACGACTCGACATAAAAATAGTTTCTTCAATGTCTTCTAGTCTAGTTTTAGTCGATCTATCTCAAGTTGTTTGACGTGCCCCGATAGACTGTGTCTGGGGAACTGGAACTTATCCGGGTCAAATCGATCCGGGTCGGGACCATAGCCGGTTTAAACAGGCAGCATACTGAGTTCTTCGGGACGTTTGAAACTTTTATTTAGGTTACCTAGACTTTACTGAAGAATGGGGAAAATTACGCAAAACTTTTGGGTAGAAAGAAGCGTACGGACGCTCTCTCTCAGCCGTAATGAGAGACCAAAGCCTTAAGTTGTTCATTCTTGGTTGGAAAAAAAGCTGGTTGTTGTTATTAGAAAGATCCAAGGTGCAACTCTAGAATAGTAAGGAAGGGAATGGGAGATAGAATGAGGTGAGAGTAGATGAGCTGGGTGGATAACAGAGGGGTAAGGGGGCTAAAAGAGAAAGAGAGAAGAGTAGATTAGGAACGCGATGGTCAGAGGGGGGAAATATTAAAATAGATATGAGATTGACGGGCAGTTGGAAGAAGAGATAAGGGCAAGAAAAAGAGTCGTTACATTAAAAATACTGTCCTTGAGACATGCCTGGCAGAAAAGTATGGGTAGATAGGATGTAAGTGGATATATGAGAAGAGAGGAGGAGAGACGAGATGGAGGGGAGTAAAAGAGTCATAGAGTTCATAGAGTTCCAAGTGACCTTGTTCACACACGAATCTTTCCGAGTGGATTTAAGCCATGATAGGGAAGGGAAGGGGAGATGGAAGAAGAGTGGAGATAAGACAGAGATAGAAGAGGAGTGAATATCACAAGGTGAGGAATGACGAGATTGGAGGGGACATAGTAGGAGATCAGAGGGGTGGGAGAGGCGTGTTTCCAAACACTTTACACCTCCAGATCCAGACCGGATTAGGGAGAGGCCGACCATAGGTTTGGGCAGCTAAATAGGCCAAAGGGTGTGAAAGGCATGATATATATATCAGAAGGGGGAAACACCCCTTATTTCAAGAAAGGAGGATAGGGTTTATAGCAAGATAGGGGTGACGGGGAGAAATGAAGAAAAGGGTAGCAGGCTGTTAGGAAAATAGGAGTGTAAGTCGAGATAGGAAGATAGAATGGCAGGAGAGAAGGCAAAATAAGTGGGGAAGGGAAAGAGACATATTGGGGTGAAGAAGCCATCTCTCCTGATGACAATAATATTGCTTGGCTCGGCTTGCTATTCATAGTAGTCATACGTCGATGATGAGCCACTAACCTTGCTCACACACGTATCCAGCCACGGTGATCCCCAGTCCTGCAGCATCTTTGTTGAGGTCCACTTCGTAACTCAACGTCTCTGGAGATGAGAGACCTCGCACCGCCATGTCTAGAGGTAGCCTGTTGGAACATAAGTACATATAGTGGTCACATAATGAAATACACCCCTTTATTGAGCACCAAACTCTTAATTATGGTAGTACCATTTGCTAAAATAGGTATTTAATTTAGTGTAATTGTTATAAAACTATACACGACGTTGTATTCTTAAAATATGGGACAAAAAATAGTTGTGTTCGTTAGAAGTTTAGACGCTGCTCACTGTAGGATTGTAACAAAAACTCTTTTATCTACACACGTATCATAAACCCTCTTTACTGCGTCCAAAAACTACACGTTACGACCAGCATAATGATGAACTTCTTGGTAAAAACTAATTTCTTAGCTGAATATTGGACCAGCATAATGATGAACTTCTTGGTAAAAACTCATTTCTTAGCTGAATATTGATACATTATGTCCATAATGAACAAAAAAAAAATATGACATTAAAATTTCGAACGCCGTCGCCCACCTGCGTGCCGCCCCTAGTTTGTCTGAGAAGTTGGTACTACCGAACAAGCTAAACGACTGCAAAGCAATGATCAATGCCACAATGCCGGTCGAACAAGCGGTTCGTGAACACATCAAAGAGAGCTTATGATATGTGTGTAGATAAACTAGTGTATGTAACTGTATATAATTAGGCATTAAAACTCTCGAGTGATATTATTATGTTGAGTATTAATGCCCTCCATTATGTAGCAGTCACATAAACTACTATTAACGTACTTGTAGCTGGCCAGCTCATTAAAGACAATAAAAGCTGTGTTCTAAATTTTCTAAAAGAAAAGAAAACCACATTTTGTTTTTCTTAGTTTTACCGCGATTTCTCATGAAACGTCGATGTTACCTATAAAACCTACGTTTTAAACCTATCAAAATGGGAAAATCCAAAAATTACGATTCGACCAATAGGAAGATTATATTGAACTTTCATAAGAAAGGTTGGTCATACAGAAAATAGCAAACCAAATGAACTGTTCTAAGGACATGGTTATGAATGCTATAAAACATTTCAAGAAGTTCAACAGCACCAAAAACGTAACTAGAAAACCGAGACCAAGGAAAACTACCCTGAGGGGAGGACTTTATTTTCTAATACAACAACTAGACGATAGCAGGCACCAACTGTGCAGAGGCACAGTTGGTGCCTGCTATCGTCTCCCTCCAAAGCAGACCTTCATAACGTTATATAATTTAACGCTATATTGTGTTATGGAACGTTATAATCAATTCGTTTCGTTATTGTAGCGCTATTATAACGTTATGATAACAAAACTGTAGGAAAAACGAAATCAAAATAGCGTTATGAATAAAGTTACTGCGCTCTTGCCGTGGGTACGCTGTTTGCTGTGTTGTTTAGGTACCTGCTTTACTCACGCGGGCAATGCGTAAAAAAGATGGACTATAACGAAGGAGTGCGTGCCTGAAAGAGATGCCCTATAACCGTATGATAACGTTATTTATAACGTTATTTTCTGCATAGCGCTACTTAATACAGCGCTATAAAACTAAGATAATAACGTTATAGCCGTATAACGTTTAGGAATTATAACGTTATAAGACGCCTTCCATAGCGCTATAATTCATAACGTTATAAGGATAATTACGTTACATAAAACTGCTCCAAAGTTTCGGCGATAGGCTAGCCTCCTGTTACGCAAAATGGACCGTGAATATTCCAACCAAATTGAGTCGAAATTGAGTAAGATCACGGCTTGTTTGTATTAGTTTTCAACTATTGAATTACAAGTCGAGTCTCTAAGCCTCGTTGTTATGGAAACGACCGCATTCAACAAGTTATTCTGTAATTAATTCTACTTCAGTTGTTAATATTTGTAGAGTGGATGAAAATGCTAGACAAAGAGTGACCTTTTATGAGGACCTGAGATGGATGAGAGATCTTGTTTTGTGAACTTTAATAAATCAATGCACAGTATTCCTCAGAATATATTTCCGCAATAATCCAATCCAATCATAGCAAGCAATCCAATTACGATAGTAGTCGATCGTGTATTTATATAATCAATATTGAACATCATTGCAAGCACATCGATCTACTTTACTTGCCACGATTTTTTCAGTACTTTAACTCTGTATAATAAACGGTCAAGTGCTAGTCGGACCCGTGCACGGAGGGTTCCGTACCACCGCACAATGGTATTCAAGTTTCTTGTATCGGGATTCTATTTTCCACTATTTTCTTAAATAGCCGTTTAGCGAAGTATTTCAAAATTATAAAAAAAATAGATCCTTACAACAAGCTCCCCATCATTTGACATGTCATTTCAGTTTAAAAAAACTGGTCCAGAAATGAAATTACGTTTATACTTTCACAAATCACCGCTGGCACTCATGATCAACTTGCTAGAAGTATTAGTAGTAGTACTCGTAGTATTAATCTCTCCAAAACCGAGGGTAGTTGGGACGGGTTGCGATTTGGAACCTTATGCCATGGTAATAAAATTTAAAACCTATAAAGGAAAAGTGGCGCTAGCTAACGCCGGTGGTATTCAAGAGGTTAAACAGTTGTTTCTGTATACTAGCTTGTTGATCACGAGTGTCAGCTTGCATTCGATTCGATGTTTTTCTCGATAGAAAAGTCTGTCTGTTTATCAAACAAGTCTATTTATCACAACATTTTTTTTAAATATCGCACCGGATTCAAATTTAATCACTTGTTATTTTTTAATCGAATTAAAGAACTAGTTATGTTGTTCTTTTAGTCCTCTACGGAATCACCTCCCATGGCATTTCTTGTAATGCCATTTCACGTTATAAGTTTCGAATTTTATTACCATGGCATAAGTTTCAAAATTGCGATGCCTCGCGCGTAGGCGCGTTAATGGACCCGCCGTACATAGGCTAAGAGCCTTTTTAGGGTTCCGACCCCAAGGGTGCCAAACGGGACCCTATTACTAAGCCTCCGTTGTCCGTCGGTCCGTCCGTCCGTCTGCCACCAGGCTGTATCGTATGAACCGTGATAGTTAGACAGTTGAAATTTTCACAGATGATGTATTTCTGTTGCCGCTATAACAACAAATACTAAAAACAGAATAAAATAAATATTTAAGGGGGCTCCCATACAACAAACGTGTTTTTTGCTCGTTTTTGCTCGATATTAATAACGATAACAGGAAGACGCTTGATATATTTACAGAATATTTAGTTATATATTCATTTTGAAAATAAATAATTTAATTAAAATAAAACAAATATTTAAGTTCCCCTTAACAAACGCGATTTATAGTTTAAACCACAAACAAACTTATAAATGCACCTTAAAACCTAGATAGAGTATGAAAGTAGCCGTCACCAATAACATTGTAAACAACATCTTGGTATGTAAAATCCAAAATATTCACTCCACACCATCTCCACCATTGTACGGTGGTACGGAACCCTTCGTGCGCGAGTTCAACTCGCACTTGACCGTTTTTTTTTACATTTGAATTCCTATTCCTCCAAAAGTAGGCAAGCTGAAATTCTAGGGTCCGCTGTCAGGGTTCCCAGCCTTAAGTCCCCGGTCATTAAAAAAGTGATGAATTGTAGTCCCGCCGAATATATTATCGTGCCTGCAAATATATTAATCTGCACCCCATTTCGGAAAAGGTATGACGCGTTTTATTTATTCACAACTACATCATATATTTATATTATTCATACATATTTCCATTTGTGTGCAAATTCGCTTTGCCCAACTAAACCCTATAAGGGTCCTTTGTACCCTCGAGGATACTGAACTCCTGAAAACCGCTGCCTACGTGGCGAAGGGCCGAAGTGCCTTTCGATAACGAACCTAATTTCTGAACCGACCTCCTTCAGGGGACGCGACTACGGCGATTTCCGGTTCCGGTTTATGGCAGCAGTACCCACCAACACTGAACGAGTATAAGGTAAGGACGTCGTTCCAACTTTGATGGAAAACGTTGAGAAAACCTCCTTAACGCCATAGATGCAGGGGAAAACGGTACAAAATCACTTTAAATTTGGTCTCTCAATTAGTGTCAATTCCCCCCAAAAAACCTTCAAAAAAAAAAAAATAAGTCGCTTCAAATTAACTCAAAAGTAAGAAATAACATTTTTACATTTCGTCATCATCATCATCAGCCCTTGTCATCCCACCGCTGGGACAGGCCTCTCCCACAGCACGCCATTCGCTACGGGCACCCGCCAGTCTCGTCCGCTGCTTTCCAGCCACCTTAACAATGTCATCTGTCTATCGGGCCGGTGGTCTGCCCGCTGTTCTCTGCCCTGTTCGCGGCCGCCACGCTGTGGCTGCCTTGGTCCAACTTCTGTTCTCCCTTCTAACCAAGTGTTTTTACATTTACATGAAATAAACCACCCAAACCAATCTAAATGTAGGTACAAAAACTTTTTTTTAGTTCGGTGCCAGGCAGTGAGAAACTGTTGTAGTTGTAATTTTTGTAACATGACAACTTCCTAGAAAGAAAATATTTTGTACCTACGTTTGAAGTTTTGGTTGTTTATTTTCCAGTATAAGTAAAAATGTTAAGTACTTAACTTTTGAGTTAATTTGAAGCCGGAAAAAAAATGTTTTTTTCGTTATTTTAGGTTTTTTGGATATACATGTAATGGTCTTTCATAGGCCCTCCCCTATCAGTCTTTAAGTCTGCAATAAAACCTCTAACCCCTCGTATTAGATGCACTCTTATTATATTCACAAATTCCACAAAGGGTTAAACACCGCCAATTTGTTAAGTTTTCCAGATCTTCTTTTTCAGTCAAATTTTTCATTATTTCAAAACTACTGAACCGATTTTGATAAAACTTGCAATTTCCCCTAGTTTTCTATCATTTCTTTGTTGCCCAGCTCGTATTTAAAATCTAGACTTTCACATAATAGTCCATATCTTAAAAACGACTTAGCCGATTTGGTTACAATTTGCACGTAAAGTAAGCCAACAAAAAAAAGACAAATGTGAGTCGGACTCGCGCACCAAGGGTTGCGTACACGCTGTCAATACCCTATTATACTTTCACATAATAGTCCATATCTTAAAAACGACTTAGCCGATTTGGTTACAATTTGCACGTAAAGTAAGCCAACAAAAAAAAGACAAATGTGAGTCGGACTCGCGCACCAAGGGTTGCGTACACGCTGTCAATACCCTATTATATTTTATGATGACGTCTTTGTTTACAAATGTCCCGGGAAAACAAAGCTCAAAACTATGTATATTCTTTAATTATTTCATTCATTTCATTTCAAGTTCTACAACATAAATAGAGACGCAGTAATTTATGAATTAATATTTAAAAGCTATTGTCTAGTGAGAAGTGTTTGTACTTAATCAAAGCAGACTTTTAACCATGACCTTTCCCCCCAGAGCTTGCTTCGTGCCAAATTTCATGATTCTAGGTCAACGGGAAGTACCCTCTAGGTTTCGATTCCCTTGCGAATATCAAGCAATTTCAGTAAAATTGAGACATATGCAGTATGTTTTGATTGCGTTGACCTATAAGTTTAATTTTTTCACAACTTTAAGAGATCACAGACTTGAGTAATGGTTATTAATTTCAACTTTATACCTCCATGTGTTTCTGAGAAATAGTCTTAACAGACGGCGAGACAGAGAGACAGACAGACGGACAGAAATTTACAGTTTTCGGATTTTTCCCTTTACTTGTGCTATAAGACCTTCCTTCATTCCAAATTTCATGACCCTAGGCCCTAGGCTAACCGGAAGTACCCTATAGGTTTTGATTCCCTTGCGAGTTCCACGCGAGTTCATACAAATTCAGCAAAATCAGCAAAGTTATGACATAATATCCGCGCGGTATCTTTTGATTGTGTGGACCTAGAAGTTTAACTTTTTCACAGCTCCAAGGGACCATAGACCTGAGTAATCGATATTTATTTCAACAGGATACCTCCACGCGTTTCTGAGAAAAGGGGTCGTAACAGACGGACAGACAGACAGACAGACAACAGACAGACAGACAGACGGACAACAAAGTGATCCTATAAGGGTTCCTTTTTTCCTTTTAAGGTACGGAACCCTAAAAATATCATATTCCGATCTATAGTTTCGGAGAAACATGAAGACAAACATATAAACCATCTATGGAATGTTGTATACTTATTTGGAAGCCCTAAAGAAAAAGGGTGAAAGATTCTAATTAGAGTGATATTCTTACAAGAACTAATCTTTATTCCAACTAGAATAGGAGATTTTCATCAAAAACTGAACATTAGCGCTCAAAATTCCTAATGTGTGGAATTCTCGCTCCGGTACTCACAGACACGGCGAAAGTTACAAAATGGCCGCCACAGGCGACTGGATATGACATACAAACGTATGGAATTGAGAACCTCTCCTTATTTGAAATCGGTTAAAAATTAGAATGACATTTTTACTTGTTTGTGACAAAAATGCAAAACACGTAGGGATTTAAAAAAAAATAGGCTCCTCAGATGCTCCCCCTCCACGCGGCACTCAGGGACCGAGAAGCTTGGCGTCACCTGCACCTAAACTGATTTCAATTATAGAGACCGACGAAGGAGTTTGAGTGTTGTGTGTGAGGAGAGTTGAGTTACTAGATATTTCAGTAGTTTCGACACAGTCTTCACTCACCTCATAGGTTGCGGTCCGACGACAACAGGCGGCAACAGCGGTCGCGGTGGCGGCGGGGTCAGTGCCCCCCGCGGGACCACCGCCACTATTGATGCTACTGGCTGTTGGCAAACGCGAAAAATATATTTTACACAAAAAAGTTTGCATAGATCTGTTATTTACCGTAAAAGGAGGTGAGTTCCAAGGGTGAATTATATTCTTTATTCTTTAAGATCCATCCCTGATTTCCCTTGGCTGACCTCGTCAGAGATACCAAGAAGAATCTAGAATTAATATTCTAACCGTTATCTAGCTAGCTAGATGCTAGGCGAGATACCAAGGCTACAGAACAACTAAAGAATTCTTACTTACCGCCTTTAACTCTTCACTACTGTCCAAAACAGAACTGTTGTCGTCAAAAATACCAGGGCAGCAGGAGTAATAAGGCAATTATTCACACTCACCTAACTAACTAAGATGCCGCTCCTAAATGATAGTCGCCGACGGGGGCGGGGGCTCCTCGCACATGATGCCGAAGCCCTCGTGCCATGCTTCAGCCAGCCTCCACTCCAACTCCTCAGGCTTGAGAGATCTACTTACATTCTTCAACTGCTTACCTATACCAAGACTACAACAGGACCCCAGGGTAATCCGCTGTGCTCAACAGCAAATTTTAGACCGAAGGCTGCATCTGGCTGATGGGCTGACCTGACACACATCAATACCGAGAAGAACTTAGAAGAAATCTAGCGGCGATCTGGCTTGATGAGGTACCAAGGCTACAGAACAACTAAATATATCTACTTACACAACGTACGGCCTTTACTACTGTCCACAACAGAACTGAGGACGTCAAAAGTACCAGGGCAGCAGGAGTAACAAGCGAAGATTCCTCACACTCACCCTCATAAGATGCCGCTCCTCAATGATAGTGGCCGACGGGGGTGGGGGCTCCTCGCACATGATGCCGAAGCCCTCGTGCCCTGCTTCAGCCAGCCTCCGCTCCAACTCCTCAGGCTCGGCTAGCATACGGGAGGGAATCACTGGCGCGTGAGATGCCCCGAGGGACTGCGAAGGAAATGAGGTAACATTATTAATCAATCATTAGGACCGATGCTGGAGGAGACACCACTAAACTAATTTAAAAAACGGTCAAGTGCGAGTAGGACATGGGACCCGCACATGAAGGGTTCCATACTATTGTACACGGAAAAACGTAAAACGACAGTACATATATCTATTTAATTTTTAATAATAACATTAAATACTAGGTAGGACTACATTCAAGGCCGTACATAGAAACATTGAAAAATAGTTTTGTATATCATAATAATATTTACACACATTGATCTAGCCCCAAACTAGGATTCCCTGAATCTTGGGTAGGAATTCATAATTACACATACACACACATGTGTTTACTCTATCGATGGGACATCGGTTTCGTCTCTGGCCGCAGATATCATTTTTTTTAAAAAAACGTTATGCCAGTCTCCGTACATAAATTTTAGAAACAATTAAAATGATCTTTTCTGCAACTGGCTGTTTTTTAGTTGTTTTATTTATTTATTTATGTATTATGGATCCTTTACGAAAAATACGCTTTGCAAGCTTAAGATAGAGACTTAAATATAGAGGACATGCGCTTTTTAAAAAGGAACACAGCATGCAATACGACAATGTTAAAGTTAATAATACACTTTTAAAAGTTAAGACTACTGTGTGTGTATAGATGCATAGACACCTGAAGAATCGCAATGACTACATAGTATTTTACCAGGGATTTTCCTCCTCGTCTGTATCACTTCCCTGATGTTCATTCGGAAATGATAACCTAGCAATAGGAATACGATCGTACCATTAAGGTATTACTAGTTTTAAAGAGCACGGTAAATCAATTAATCAAATCTCTTCATTACTGTAGATATTTAAATATACTTAGCAATCGTCATTTTTTTCCTCTTCTCTACATTGGACCACTGTGGGAGAAGCAGGGCGTAGAAACTACCACAGATTGATTTTTAGATGTCTTTTAAAAATTGCTTGCGCTTAACATACTTGTGCTTTTGCTTGAATTATTATTATTAATAAGCAGGAATAAATAATTACAAAATTATTAACAGCAAGGTCTGTGTTGAGCCAGATTAACGCCCTACAGTCCAGTATTTTGAAGAGGTGACTCAAAGTAAACTAGTTCGCAACTCGCGTCACTGACCAATACCTTTTCAGTAGGTCTATCTGCAGAGTGCCCCAAACCCGCTTACACTACTGTGTCGAAAAGAACACACATTTTATTCATTAACGTGTTAACGAGTTAAAGTTCCAAATCGCCATTAAATTTTCATAAGTGCCGTTACATTTTTTGGGTTAAATTTGGCAACAAATATGGGTTAAATTTGTTGCTTGTGCATCATGGTGACGGTGAATCTGAAATAACCTCTGTGCCTGCAACTCTGGCTACCCCATCACTGGGAATGCTGCCGTGAGTATAAGCGTATTTGCTCAAACCAACCGAAACCACGGTAGCGTTTCCCAAATATGCGAACAATTTATTTTCTTTTACCATCAAAGAGCTGAGCTATCCTCTCACAGAAATGATGAAACTCACAACGTTCTTTATTCCGGACCGTATTGTATAAAATAAACCTTGGGAACACGATACGTAGTACCTACACGTGCGTGTATGTCAGTATAACAGATCTAATCTTTTATGAACAGGCAGCGAGAATGGAGGATGAATTATAAAAGAATTGGGTATGGATTTTGCAAAGCCCCGGGCAATATGTTCTTCTGAAAACACATGCTCAAATTGTTTTGTTCCCTTTGTACTACACAAAAAACGACATTCTTCTCCGGGGTGGCAGAGGCACTGTTGTACCCTAGTTTAGCCAGTTATTTGATAGTACATTTGCGTGACAGGGGTGGTAACCCATCGCCGCAGCAGATTATAAGTCGCTGTTAATAAACGGCTAATATTTAATCGCACATCAAAAATACTGATATGCACAGCAAAAAGGATCATCAAAAACACTTTTTATATTTTAAGTATTTTTTGTTATTTTTGCATGTTCAACCTAACACGAAAGATAAAGGGGGCTTCGCTTCGCTCACCCCCTTTACCCTTCAACTAAGCTGCCGCAGCATTTTGCCTTGATATTTGCTGTGCAATTCAGTATTTTTGATGTGCAGATGTTAATATTTCCCTTAATAAACTCGCTGTTGATAATTTTGTAATTATTAAACTTGTATATTATTAGTTAAACACAGCCAGTTTTTTTTAAATTCTATCTGTGGGTAATCCCCCACGTTTTTTATATACGTCTCTTGTCTATGGGATGTAATAGGCCTTTAAAATAATGGATCAGTCTTATTTTTACTAGCAATTAGGAATGAAACTGTTTGACCACTGTGATCGGAGGGTAAGCAGTTAATTACATTTTTAGTTGTGAATGCACAGTTACAAAAAAGTTGTCTAAGCAAGTTTGGCTGGTAAGTGTAATTCTAGTCGGCTCTAGAAATACATGACATAAATTAAATGATTTGAACAGAGTTATTAATGATCGTTTCATTGTTGTATCTACAAGCAAATCTACATTAAGATCGCCACAAATAATTAACTTTTTTCTGTTATTACAAAGTTTAATGAGGGCTTCCTCCATGATTTTCTCAAATATTTCAAAACTGCCATGGCCTTTTTCATCTCTCGGAGGTATGTAGAGAAACAATAATATGGCTATCCAACTCAACACCCGATACCTCTATTTGTCTTTCAACAGTAAGTGCAAGAATATCTTACCGTTATTTCACCTTAATATTATTTTTTACTAAGATTAAAGAACTAGTCTTTCTATTGTAACTGTAAATTTTCTAATTATTTAGTTTTAAAGACATCGTATTTTCCTTCAACCAGTGTTCTGTAATACAAATAACATCGGTATCAGAATTATTAAGAAATAATTCAATACAAGTTCTTTGCCAGGTAGCCCCTGCTTGTTTTGATGGGTAATATTTAAGAGGGCTTACCCTTTGTCTGAATATTACGTCATGCAAATATTACCGTCCACAAATACCAAAACCTAACGTAATCATTGAATCTATTAGCAAAGGGAGACGTGGTCTCAAATGAGTATTGTCAACGTTAATAACAAGTTCACTGGGTCGAGGTGATATAGGCCTTATTTCTTTATATTTAAGGATCCACGAATACTAAAGAAATTAGCATCATCACCTGCACTTTTTACCCGACTGTGCCAGAAGGAGGGCAATACTTTTAAATCCTAGCTCCCCATATTTTGCCTGTAGGATTCTTTTGCGATTTTGCTGCTCGGGTTATCCTATATTTATGTGTATACAGCCGTAAGTATGAGTATGGAAAACTGAATACTTTGTCAGCTGGCAAAAAGTGTGGTACAAGTTGCCTTCAGTGTTACTTAATGGTCTTTGCGACGATCTTATTCTTATAAGCACTGTTTTGGTTATACTTGGTTCTAGATTCTTTGAACTAAAATCGTAAGGCTACGTTGCTAACTGTACATGAAGAGTTGGCAAAAACATCGTCCGATGTCCGTTCACACAAATAAGGGATGATGGATTGCGATGTCTCTTTGGCAAAGATTTTTTCCTGGCAGCACGTTATGACGCGGCTTTATTATTTGACAAACAATATAACTTGGCCATTTAATACAGTATTCCACTGAGATGCTATGTCTGTGTTATGTCAGATTCAACATGATTGTACAAATCCCCAGGCGGACGCCACCACTCCCTATATTACAGGTTTAACCTAGCTTAGAGTGTGGTCGTATATTATTTGTATATCTCTTGATTTGTAAATCTTTAATTTGAATTTGCAACATTATCTAGCAACCACTAAATATTGAACCAAATTATGTTAAGTTAGAAAAAATAAACATTATTGATATTGTTATTATTATTATTATTCCATTTCTATTATTATACATATATATATTAAAGGAAATCAAATCAACCGACCGCGACTTCTGAAAAAGTTTTCGTTTGACTAACCCTCCCGCTAGTGGTTGCAGCTTTTTTATAATTTTTTAATTATTTTTTTTCGGGGTAAGAAGAAACGGCAAAAAACTCCCCCATACCTTCTTTTTAAAAAGTGACTTTACAACAGGTACTGGTTTCGGTCTAAGGAAATTCGCCGGCGAGTGAAAGACTTGATCCATCGCCCCTCGTCGAATTTCTGTGCGCTGAGATGGTATGGACCATGCAGTTATGTCATCTAAGTATTCCTTAATACTATAATAGGACTTTCTTATCAGCTAATTTTTAACATAGTTTTTGAACCTTTTTTCAGGAAGGATCAATGATTCCTGTGGTATTTTATTGTAGAAGCGAATACAGTGCCCCTTGAATGATGTGCCTACTTCACTCAGTCTAAATAATGGTAGTGCTAACCTATTTCTATTTCTAGTGTTAATTGTATGGCTATCACCAACAATTTTAAATAGAGCTATGTTTTTTCTTACATGCATGATATTCTCGTATATATATTGACAGGTAACCGTAAGTTTACTAATTTCTTTGAATTTTTCTCTTATTGATTCTCTAGCATCTAACTGATATATCGCCCTGATCGCCCTTTTTTGTAACAAAAAAATCATATTTATATCTGCTGCTCTCCCCCAGAGCAATATTCCATAAGACATAATACTGTGAAAATAACTAAAGTTAACCAATCTGGCAGTTTTAACATCTGTAAGATATCTGATTTGTCTGACTGCAAAAGCGGCTGAGCTTAATCTTCGTGCGAGATTAGTTATGTCAGGACCCCATTGAAGGTTTGAATCTACAGTGATTCCGAGAAAGATTGTGTCCTCAACGAGGTCCAATCTTTCAGATCCTATTCTTACACTGCTTTCAACCTTTCATACATTAGGCAAACAAAATTTGATACGTTTAGTCTTCTTTGAATTTAATAACAGGTGGTTTACCCACTTAACCAACTTAACACATGAGAGAGTGAACTATTTGCGTCGTCTCGATTTTTTTCTTGTCTTTTCACCTTGAAAATAATAGATTTGTCATCAGCAAATAGAACAATCTGAGTCATTTTTTCCACCATAAAAGGCAGGTCATTCACGTACACCAAGAAAAGGAACAGACCTAAAATAGAACCCTGGGGTACACCAATATTCATATGGGTTCCAGTGGACTTACATCTGTTTATATCTACTTTTAGTAATCTTTCCATTAAATAAGATTCCATTAATTTTAACGCATTATCTTTGATACCATAGTATTGTAGTTTGAGCAAAAGAGTTTGATGGTCCACACAGTCAAAGGCCTTGGAAAGATCACAGAAAATACCAACCGCATCCTGTGATCCTTCCCATGCACTATAAATGTGTTCTACTAGTGCTACTCCGGCGTCTGTTGTTGATCTGCCTTTAGTGAATCCGAACTGTTTTTTGTGGAGTAGCCCAGATGCATTGAAGTGAGAGAGTAGTTGACTCAATATGACCTTTTCAAACACCTTGCTCAACACTGGCAATACAGATACAGGTCTGAAGTTGGCAGGGTCTTCTTTACTACCGGATTTGAAAAGTGGTATTAATCTGCTCATTTTCATGAGGTCAGGAAAAACTCCGTTTGCTATACAACTATTGAATGTGATTGCCATGTATGGTGCAATCACATCGATTACTGATTTAACCACGTTAACCGACATGCCCCATAAATCTTCAGTCTTTTTCATGTTAAGAAGTTTAAATGTTTTAACTATAGTTATAGAGCCTATTAGTATGAAGTTAAAGCCATCCTTGTTTTGGGGCACATTTTCAACCAAGTAATCTAAAGACTTGTTATTATGGGTATGTTACTGAAGAACTTTTCAAATGCGTTAGCAACGTCCTCGTTTGATGGGACTTATTCGTCGTTAACTTTTAATTTAAAACTAGATTCACTAGACCTAACCTTGCCTATCTCTTTTTTAATAATGTTCCATGTAGTTTTAATTTTGTCGCCAGAAGCTTTGATTTTATTGTTAAGATGTAGGCAATTGGCTTTGTGGCAGCCTTTCCTGAAATTTTTAGAATAATTTTTGACAAAGACGTTAAACTCAGTACTGTGATCATAGGATTTTTGCTCATATAATTCATATAGTCTGGACCTGCTCTGTCTTAAATTCCGTCCATTCGAACGTCCGGCGGTCCGTCTGTCTGTCAGCAGGCTAATCTCACGAATGTTATAGGTAGAGATTTGAAATTTTTACAGAATGTGTATTTCTGTTGCTGCTACAGCAATAGTACCTTTTCTACGAGTTCGCAAAGGCTTATATTTACGAACCGAGAAGTTTACGGCACGAGCCGAAGGCGGGGTCGTAGCGAGGTTCGTAAAGAAGCCTTTTCGAACGAGTTAGGAATAGATTATTTCCGCCTGAGAACCCAAAATTAAGTGGCGAAGGTGCTATTTTTTAGCTCAGAAGTCGGAAAAAAATAATGAACTACAGGCAATTTATAAAATACAAGAGACTTTTTGATCTTCTTCTTGTACGGAACGGAACCCCTTCGTCTGTGAGTCTGGCTAGCACTTGACCATATTTATAAATTAATGTTGTTGGTTTAGTTGTGACGCTTGTAAAATCAAATTAAAAGTCAGTCGGTAGATAATATCTGATTATTCACGTCAATTTACAGACTCCATTCATATTGGTTGTTACACCGGCGCCCAATCAACTCCATTACTCAGCCATCTCGGAGGCCCCATTCAGCATTCCTTGTCATGTCGTGACGTCACGTCCGCCGGAAGAGCTCGACAACCGGAAGTGAGCCTCGCTATTTCCGGCGACAACTTAATTATGGCGCGGTTAATAGGAGCCAAGGACATTTTACAATGGAGACGCATTCTACGGACTTTCTTCGGAATGATTGACCCGAAATGCCGAGTCGGCAGAGAACCTGCCTACGAAGCCAAGGGTCCCGGGTTCGAGTCCCGGTGGGGGCAAATATTTGTTTGATGAGAACAGATGTTTGTACCCTAGTTATGGTTGTTTATCTATCTAAGTATAATATTTATCTATATAAGTATGTGTATCGTTGTCTAGTACCCAAGATACAGGGAATCCTAGTTTGGGGCTAGATCAATGTGTGTAAATAGTGTCCAAGGTATTCTTATTATATATTATTATTATTTCTAACGGTTATGGAAATGATAGATAGATAGTATTTATTGCCTTAAATTACAACAATCGAGGTGTAAATTATAAAATTATAACTAACAACAACATAATTAAAACAAATTACTTGTTCACAATATCGTGATACCTTCATATCTCCATAGCTGGGGAGATAGGCAAGCCCCTTGTCACGTAAAATGGAATATTAAAAAACTACGGGGACACAACTATTTGGGAAAAGGGTGACGCTATTTTAACACGTCAAAATCGCGTTTACCCCTGTGCCAAACTGCAAGATAGTTTTGCCAGAATTATTTTACATATCTTAAAAGTATAATGTTGCCCAGTCTTATTAGACGCTGTGCCCCCTCAGATGACGTGACATGACAATTGGCATAAAATTTATTAGGGTGGCATGGTATGACGAGATTTCACGTCGATAGTCACGTTACGACACCTCAGTAGGTACAGCGCCTTAATTCTGCGTTTTTTACGACGAGAATTATTATCCATATATAATGGTGTTTCTATATGCATTACTTATATTCCTTATTGTACAGAAAATAAAGAGATACGAACAGTTATAAGAAATGTTATAAGCAAACGCAAGCTCATCTCTAAAGAGAGTTTTCATCGAGAAAACATAGGCAAGACAGGAAAGTTTATGAAACAGGACAGTCCTAGTGCGAAAAAACTGTATATACGTACTAAAATTATTTAAAAAATATAAATAAAGTATAAACCACAACTATATAAAATATAATACCCAAAAATGCATTACCTCTTCCCCCGCAAAAAAAATACATTTTTCTGTAGAGGATTTCAATTGGAATGCGCTTCCAGACCTAATTATCCTGGGATAGAATCCGTCTTCGTTATGAGTGATTGCGTTATAGTAAGGTGGCAGTGGGTAAATGGTGTCACGTATACTATTACCTATTAGTTTGGACGCAATGGAGAAGCAAACTGACAAGTTAGTTCCACATAGAGGGCGCTAAAAGCTTGTAGATATGAAACACAGAGTAAGTAAGCAGAGATAGTTCATTTGAGGTTACTTCCATATGAATCACAGAGTAAACATTTATGCAAAGAGTTTCGTTCTTCAGATAAATGAATAGAGGGTTTTCTGACAGCTAATTAATAAAATAAAATAGACTTGAAAGCTGTGATGGATGTTAATTAATAACCAAAGAGTACAGAACCGCACTTACTTACTATGGTCCATTCTGGCTTTACCTGTTTAACTGCATGAGCCCATAGTAATATTCGACGCCCATCACTATGTAAAAGGTGAGTACCACTTTTTTACAGAATTTAAGCATGGATGATGATAATTTTTTCCATGATTTCCGTTGATTTCGCACAGTGTTTTGGATTGAAACCAAAGTCAGTCGACCAAAGAAGTCACGACGATTCGAAAGACTAGCCAGGGTCGTCGTGACCAAAGAGTTTGAGGTCAATGGTCGTAATAATCACAAAACAGAGGATAACGCGAAGAGAAAGTTGTCGATATATATACCTAAACCAAAACAACAAAATTGTGTTTTGTTTCTTGTTGCCAAGTGACAGCACTTATTCTCCGGTTTCCTCACGATCAAAATAGCATTTCCTGCCTTGGCCTTGTGTACCTTGGCATATAACACTTTTGAACTGGCAACTGGCGTAAAAAATGTCCCGCCAACAATACCTTATGATAAATTTGAAACTAGGTACTTTATTTTATTTTTTATATGCAGTTAGAAAATGGGCCAATGTCAATATTCGGAATACATAGAACCTCAGATGAATGAAACCCTTGTGTTACAGGACCCCCCACAAAAAAATTTAGCGTAATCTTCCCCATTCTGCTTATCTCCTAGATGATGACTATAGTGCCATCTAGAGGTAAGTCCATACTTTTTCAATACAACCTAAATATAACACAGTCAAGTTACATGGTCAAACACTATCAGGTTATTGCCTATCAGCTAGGTTCCCACATAACATGGTCGTATTGTATTTAAACCTCATTTAAACTGTTTATTATCGGCTGACAAAAGGTGTGGTACAATCCGGCCAAACTGTTGTAGTTTTAGACAGCAAGAAAAACAGGCTTGCTCTTATGTTATTCATAGTAGAATTGTTTAGTGAAATATGTCCATAATAATTCCGTATTTACTTAGGGGAAATATTAAACTGCACATTAAAAATACTGATTTGCACAGAAAATATCAGGGCAAAATGCTGCGGTAGCTTAGGTGAAGGGTAAAGGGGGTGAGCGAAGCGAAGCCCCCTTTATCATCCGTGTTAGGTTGAACATGCAAGAACAACAAAAAATACTTAAAACATAAACTTGAGTACAGATACAATATTTAAAACATAAAAAGTATTTTTGCTGATCCTTTTTTGCTGTGCAAATCAGTATCTTTGATGTGCGATTTAATACTAGCCTTTACTTAGTTTCATAGCCTCAATAGTTGTTTTAGTTGTAATTTGAATGTAAAGTTTTCAAGCCTAGACTTTCACAGACAGCAAAATCTGAATTTAGTCAATCTATCTCTTTAGCGTCACGCCTCTTCCCATACGGGGTGCCAGTGGCACAATAGAGAAGCTACAGTGCAGATTTCTGTCATATTTAATGATAAATAAATAAAATATTTTTTTAATAAAAACCTAAAAACCTATTGCACGTTTTTGTTTTATTGATTTTCAACAAAAAATACGAATTTAAAGTAACTTGAAAAGGGGCGTGTTTTCAAGTACACCCAACACAGGAAGTAAGGGTCAGAGATATGCTTCAGTCTCCCTCTCCTTTGCTATGCGAAAAAACGAGAAATGACACAAAGGTCTTACGTCTTACTTACGGTGAGGTTTACAATGCGCTTACCAGCGCTATCTGCTATATGCTGTCACGGTTCTAACTAAACATATTGTCGACAAACTCGACAAAGGCGAAAGATGTGCAACTATATTCCTAGATTTTGCCAAAGCGTTCGACACTGTCTCCATCCCCATCCTCCTACAGAAACTTAGCGTCTTAGGGATACGGGGTTTACCTCTAGAACTACTCAAAAGTTACCTCAGTGACAGGACACAGGCTGTTAAAATTGACTCAACTACTAGTGACTTTATGACAGTCAGCTTTGGTGTCCCACAGGGCAGTGTTCTGGGTCCAACCCTTTTCCTAGTCTACATAAATAACTTATGTGAAATGGAACTTACAAACTGCAAAATTGTTACTTTTGCTGATGACACAGCTATTGTGTTTCACCACAAGACATGGAAAGATGTGGCATCTATAGCTAACGCTGGCCTTTCCACTATAGCCAACTGGCTCGACGCAAATTTACTTACCCTCAATGTTAGTAAATCCAAATTTATTACTTTTAGTACAAGGTGTACCACTCAACTGCGCGAAAACGAAATTGCCTTAAAGATTCACTCTTGTAATCCGACTTCATCTGCCTGTAACTGCGAGGACTTGGAAAGGGTCTCGAAAATTCGGTACCTAGGCGTTATAGTGGACAGGTATCTATCGTGGGCTGACCACATTAACTTGACGGTGAGGAGAGTGCGTAGAACCGTAAATATAATCAAAACTCTTAGGCATATTACTGATTTGCGGACCCTAAAAATCGTATACTTTGCTTTCTCTCATTCTCTGTTAACGTACTGCATCAGAGCCTGGGGTGGTGCCTATAAAACCCACCTTCTGAACCTTGAAAGAGCCCAGAGATATGTACTAAAAATTATGATAAATAAACCACGAAGATACCCTACTATTAAAGTATATAATGAGTCCCAAATACTTTCAGTACGCCAATCCTACATCAAAGCAATTGTACTTCATCAACATCAAAATTCCTCAACCAGTTCCACCAATCTAATAAAAAAGAAAAATAGACGCCTTATGCATAAAATATTCCAAATCCCTTTTATACGAACTTCATTTGCCAAAAGGTTTATTAACTACATTGGGCCAACTATTTACAATAAGATAAACAAAATAATCAATATTCATTGCTTGAACAAATTTACTTGCATTAGAATACTAAAAAAATATTTACAAGAACTGGACTATGATCAGACCGAAAAGCTACTAAGCCCATAAAATTGTGTTACCTACATTGTCTAAACAACTATTAACTAATCATACTTTATGTCGCTTCTACTACAGCATAGGTCTCTGGCTACAGTTTTTTCCATAACCTGTGACCAGTGTATGTTGGCCCTATACTGGGTACATGGTGAAGGCGGACTGGGTCAATTAGTATTGGACTCTTGACCATTCTTTATTGACCAGTGCGGATTGATCCTAGCACTAAGCCTGAACATAGGGATAGCCCGGCCACCATACAGTGGTTGTTAACTTGCTATGCTTTCTGTTACCATGCCAAACTTTTATTAATTCTAACCTACCCTACATTACCGTGAACATACAATTTCGCTTTACAAAGTAAGTTTCTGTGCTGATAAGTAATAATATTACATTTGCTATCTTGAAACAATACATTATCGAGAATCTAAATAAAATAAGAATATCTATGTATCTAAGTATAGTTAAATATTATATTCATTTAATTTTAATAGTTAAATAAATATTTATGTAAGTTTATAATAATATAATATATATATTCAAGTATGTCTATTATAATATAATGGTGTTATTAATATAATAATTACTCATATACATATAATATTATATCAGATATATTTAATATAATACTTGTAGTAAGATACTTAAAAAGTGAGCCAAAATTGTTTAGGCTTGTCTTTTAATTTAATCTAGTAGGCATTAGGTACTTGTTTTGTTAAGTGCATTACATAGACTGTGACAACATAATTTTTAATTAAGTTCATCCAGAACGGAAACACTAAACCCCAAGATACAATTAATATTAGTTTGGGGTTTAGAATTTACAAAAGTTTTTGTAATTATGTTTCTTTTGGCTCAATAAATACATTTTGATTTTGATTTTTGATTTCGATAGGTCGGTCGGTTCATATTGCGCATATAATTGACAACATTTCATTTTCGTTTGGGTAAAGAGATTTAATGTCCTTTGAGATATATTTGAATGCTTAATACGAAACACATTTCAATATATTTTTCTATTCATTCATTTTAAAGATACTTTGAAAATAATTCAGATATCGAGGATGTAGGCAGAAGAACTACAAATACCTTTGCCTAGAATTAAAAAAATACTAGCTGACACTATCTGTCAATGTCACCATAACATCTAACTTGTATCATATTAGCATAACCGTGCGTTCGATTTGTTTGATCGTCCACCCACACACGCATAAAACTAACAGAAGAATAGCACTATACAAGTTCTACGCCTGCAAAAGAGATAGCATGTAAGGTGGGCTCATGGCGGGCGTCAACTGAGACGTTTAAACCGAACGCAGCCACAACATCGAGTTAATCGACACTTCGATAGATATTGATTAAGGCGATGATGGAATAAAAATGCGCTGTCGAGTGGAAGTGAGATGCAATAATTACTCGCGAATAAGAAAAAGCGGGATGCCAATAATGCACTCGCGACTAATCTGAAACAACGTAAGCGCCAAAACTTAAAAAAAATCATAAAAAATAAACTATTTCAGGGAATTAACTTTCAAATTGAAAATCGTTAGAAATAACAATTGTTCATACATTGCAATTATCACACAGTCATATTCACTTACTACTGCGGTGTAATAGGATAAAACCATAAAAAAAGGGTTGACTTTGTATTTATTTTCTATCGAGAAAATTTTATCCAAACATGTATTCCAATTAAGAATCTCTAGATTATATAGTCAAATTACATATACCAGAAATTAATTACGATTTGCCCAGTATTTCCTGAAAAACACATGAAAACAGCACCCCATATTTATTTAATCAGCGTCTTAAAGAATATATATTTTTAGTAACATTTTATTCGTTGCGTAGTAGAACTACCTATAATAAATACTGTGCCCTAAAAAGTTAGAAACTACTCTAGGACCAGAATACTTATCAAGACGAATTAAACGAGCCCAAACTCGATGGGGTTGCGTTTTTTTTATAATGGGAACTCTGTCAGCTCTGGGAGCTCTATCATCAGATCAGCTCCATATCATAAAAATATGGCATTGTCATCGGTTTCCAATATGCCAGACTCTATCTGTGAAAGAATACTACCTATCTCAATTATCGTAGGTTTTTTTATTTATCTACACACGTATCATAGACCCTCTTTACTGCGTCAAAAAACCGCACATTACGATCAGTATAATGTTAAACTACTTTGTAAAAACTCATTTCTTATCTGAATATTGAACATTATGACCATAATGTGTAAATTTTCTACATATTATGACATTCAAATTTCGAACGCCGACGCCCGCCTGCGTGCCGCCCTGTGTTTAGGTGGTTCTTTTGTACTACAGAACAAGCTAAACAACTCAATACCACAATGCCGGTCGAACATGCGGTTCCTGAACACATCAAAGAGAGCTTATGATATGTGTGTAGATAAACTCTCGAGTTTTAATGCCCTCCATTATGTATCAGTCACAAAAACTACTATTAAGTTGTTTATTTAGTATAATTATCTTCATAATGATTTAAATATTATAAAGTATTTTTGTGATATTAATGTGTCTGTGTAATGTATTCTATTTTTAAATATAGTTGCTGATTTCTTGTTTTTAGACATATTTTGTTATTAGCTGAACCCGCATTGTTTCACTGCACATACTTACTGGGTTGGCTGGAAGAGATTCTTTTAGGAATAAGCCAGCCTTAGTTCATCTCATTTCCCACTGCGTCAATTGTTTTAACTGTTGTTTTATGCAATAAAGGATATACACTGACGAGCAATGAAAAAGTTCCACCCACAAAATGCCGACAAACACCTTAATATCTCCTAAGACATAGAACCTAGCTTCATAAATTAAATAGTATACGTTTTTAATTGGTAATATTCTGATGCGCTGTTAAATGTACTTCAATATTGCAGACGGCGTCATTAAGCTAGCCTTTCCCATTTAGGAGTAATTTGGAGCTATGTCACTGGAACTTTTTCATTGCTCGTCAGTGTAATAATAAGTATAGCAAATATATATTTGCTATACAGCAAAATTTCGGTAAATGGGTCAAATGGAACTTGCAAGATTTGATTAGAGATTGAGAGCCCGGGACAGGTGTTTTTTTTTATTTTTTACATAAAAGCTTATAAAATAGATGAGTCAGACAAAGAATCAAGTAAGTTTCCTCCAATTTACAATTTAACCCCAAAATTACAAGTCTCATTTGAACTGAATAATTTTCTACATTTTACAACCTGCGAGTCGAAAAAAGCATTAATTAATTCCTCGTGAATGATTTTGCATTTTAAAATATTGGCGGTGAGGTGCCTGGTGACTCGACTAACGAATCATTTTAACCGACTTTACAAAAGGAGGCGGTTTCCAAATCGTCGGGATTTATGTTTTTTTATGTATGTTCATCGTTCATTTCTCCAAGACGGATGGACCTTTTTTTTTTGTTTTTAAGTTTTACCTTCCGATTTACACTCGTGAATGTTAACAATTCTTTAAAGGGTCTGTTGATTCTCTACTACAACAAGATACCTCAAATTTTGAAATTGCCATTTGAGCAACTTAAAAATGGGCCGTAGTCTAATAAGGGATATTACAATGTTCAAGATTACTTCAATGATGGGTGGGACTGTATGGGGTATCTAACTGAACACAGAACTTGCTGTTAACAATTTTGTAATTATTTATTCCTGGCTATTATTTATAATAATTAATATATTAAGAATTGTATTAGTTAAACACAACCAACTTTTTAAAGAGACCTAATAATCAATCAGTGGGAGTTTATTTGCCCTTTTTCTCTTTATATATGTGAATATCTACAGTAATAAATAAATTTGATTTTAATGGGATCATAGAGAATTCGAAGGAACTCTTTAATTAATGATACACCTATTAGTTTGTTTTGTATCAATGAGGCGGTGTTGAAGTCGGCATTTTCTAAAGTTTTACTTTTTGTTTAAATTGTGTGTCTGAAAATGTCTTGCTTGGTCAGCTAATGAATAAGATAATACCTCGCTCAAACGTGCCATTGTCTGTCAGAGAAGAAACTGCCACCGGTGACAAGCACTACTTTTGTAGGTACACGGCGAACTCTGAACGCGCAGACGACACACGGATAACACGCGAAGAACGCGCGTATCAAAATCGCATGCATCGTTTGAGCGGGAAAGAATACGCCAAATCAGATGAACTTTATCTTTTATTTGTCGGCCCAAAGCATTTGAAAGGTACTTCTTCACTAAAACTTCGGAAAAGTTGTTCAGCATTGAATAATGCTCAATCAACCCGTAAAATGTGATTAGGTCCAGTAGAGTCAGCGTGCACTTGCCTCGGACACGTAACCAGAGTCTCATGGACAGCAGGAATGGTTGCATCGTCAATAAAATCGCCCAGAAAAATTCCTACGTAATGCTGTGCCTCTAGCATGGACAAGTTGAACGAAAAACACAGTCCATTGGATGAATAAAACGTTCCAAATCTTACATTATCTGTACATCCAGGTCATCACATCACAACACATTACCACAACCTCCTACGAAAAGTATGTGTCTGTTGCAATATAAAAACATGTGAGAGTTTCAAATAAATCCAACTATTTTAAATGCAAAATGGTATTTCAGTTTTATCAGGCACGTTTTCATGACATTCGCGCGAAGTCCAATGCAATTTGTAAACAACAAATATCACTCCAAAGTTATGAATAAAATTGCAGAATTATTCCACGATTCACGATATTTTCGATGAAATACCGCTGCTATGAATAAATTGTGAAGTTCTGTTTCATCGACGATTGGACATGTATTATTTACACAATTTGAGATGATTATTTTGTACCACGCCGCGCCGAATGGTATCTGTGCCAGTGTGACCAGATTCAGTATTTTAATACTTTTTCAGTATATTTCATCGATTTTTCCGAACATCAGTATATTTTCAGGTATATTGCTGGGAGTCAGTATTTTTGGGTATATTATGGTTGACGTTATGGCAACACCGTAGTGAGTGATCGTCCTTGGGACAATGTTTGCGGAATTCCCCGGAACGCGAACATTGGCTGGGGGCTTTCCCGGATTTAGTTTATACATGTTATCTATGAGCAAAGATGAGTAAGTTACAGATATGACAAGAAAGACGGCCGTCGCCGGCGTTGTAGTATTGTAATACTACCTATACAATTATCAATCAATACGTAGTATAAATCAGAGTTGCACAATGTATGTTCGCCTAAAACTTTACAACTGCTGGACCGATTTTAATGCGGTTTGCAACATTAGATATAGTGTAATTTCCAGATTTCATACATTCAAATCCGTTTGTTTCATGAATATCAGTCTACCCGGACGAATTCGGGACGGACCGCTAGTTTATCTATAATTTTCAAAACAACGTCTAGTTTTTAAGTTTTCAGTTGCATGAATAGGTAGTAGTTAGACATAAAAGATACTTAATTACTAGTATTAAATCGTCTAATACGGTTCAAGTGAAATGATTGTCTCTTCTGCACTCGACTTAATCTTTGAGGACTTTCTTTCGATAATTCGGGAATTTCCCCAAAATAGGAGATGTTTTTGTCATCATATAAATAGATTGCGATTTTCGTTATTTTTATTTACTTAGTTGCATCCATCCGGACAGCATGTCTAGTTTTCAGCAAAGTTATTTAGCTAAGTGGGAACAAATTCCGGAATTTTCTTCGTGGCTTTCACGTTATAAAGATGATGAGTTCACCGCATTTTGTAAAGCATGCAATGCGAAACTGCAAAGTAGATTAGCATCTATAAAACAGCATGCAAATACTGAAAAGCATAAATCGAACTTGATAAAATATAAAGGACAGTCAAAGGTAAGCATAACTCGCTTTACTTACCTAGTTCAAGGAGTTTTGATATATTTTAATTCAAAGTTAATCATCCTGGTTTTGTTTCCAAAATAACCAAGTATTTTTTCATTTAATTTTCAGGTTGATACATTTTTCAAAAAGGCCCCACTGAAAGACGAAGTCAAGAAAGCTGAGCTGCGTTTATGCAGTTTTCTGTCGGAACACAATATCCCATTTAGAGCTATGGACCATCTTAGTGAAGTTCTAGTGAAGTGTTTTACCGATTCCGATATTGCGAAAGAATTTTCCTGCAAGAGAACCAAAGCAGCTGCTATAACTTATAATGTTTTAGGACCCGAATTCGAAAAAGATATGATTGAGGACATACTTCGTACTGCATCTCCTTCAGGTAAACCAGTATATTCAATTATAATCGATGAGAGTACAGATGTTGCGACAGTCAAAGTATTGGCGATAGTAATTAAATACTTCTCTGAAACTAAATGTACTGTACAAACCAAATTCCTTGATTTAGTTGATTTAAGTGGTGAGACCGCAGGTCATTTATTTAATTCGTTGTCATCAAAATTATCCGAATTAGGTTTAGAAATAAAAGACGTAATAGGATTCGCTGCTGATACTACGAATGTGATGTTTGGTCAACACTCTGGCATTGTTGCAAAAATTAAAGAAGTAAACCCAAAGTGCTTTTTCATAAAATGTGTTTGTCACTCTGCAGCATTAAGTGTTAGCCACGCCTGTAAAATACTGCCTAGAAATTTAGAACAAATAGTAAAAGAAGTATATGGATATTTTTCTCAAAGCAGCAAGCGTCAAAGAGAATTTGCTGAGTTCCAAAATTTCACAGACACTGAAAATCACAGAATCTTGCGTCATTACGACATAAGGTGGCTTTCACTTCATGCCTGTATTAGTAGAATAATTGAGCAGTGGAGGGCATTGCAATTGTTCTTTCAAGACCAATACTTGAGTGATCGCAATATGTCATCAGAATTTTTATATAATTCTTTTACCACTGATATAAACAAATTGTACTTTCACTTTTTGGACTACATTTTGCCGATTGTAAACAAATTTAACGTAATTTTTCAAGGCGACTATCCGTGCATTGATAGACTGTATGATGATGCATCTAGTATGTACTTGTCGATTTTGGGTTGCTTCATGAAAACTAATTACATCAAACATACAGAAAATGTATTTACCTTAGACCCAAAGTCACATGTAAATTATTTGCCATTGAAAGATATGTACTTAGGTATTCAAGTGGGCCAAGAATTAATCAAACACAGGGGAAATGTAAACATGAAAGAACAGATTGCTGAGTTTTTCAGAAGGTGCCAATCATTTTTAATTGAGCTAAGCACGCAATTGAAATCACGTTTGCCTTTTGAAAATCCAGTTTTTAAAGAACTAAAATTTCTTGACCCACACACTGCCGTGCATAAAGAATTTCGCAGTTTACGAAATGTAATAGAAACTTTCCCATGCGAAGTACAGCCAGAACAAATGCAGTTAATCGACGAAGAATATAGAACCCTAAAGTTTGATCGCGAAGTAAGTGATTTGTTACAATCTTCGAGCACTGGCTCACCCATCTCATGTGAACAATTTTGGGTGGAAGTTGGGAAAATTTCTAACAGTGATGGCATGTTAAAATACAAAAATATAACTAGTTTTAGTAAATCTCTGCTATGTATACCGGTATCGAATGCTGCATGCGAGCGCATATTTTCACAGATAAATTTAATAAAAACGGACCAAAGAAATAGATTTGTAAACAAAAATGTGTCAGCAATTTTAAAAACAAAGCAAGGTGTTAAGGATGAAGGAGGTTGTGTAAAATTTAATCCTTCGAAAAAGATGTTAAAATATAACTCTAACATTTATTGTGAAAATGAATAAATAAAACCTGTTAAGAAAATCAGTATTTTTATTGGTATATCTGTCCTATGTAAATCGGTATATTTCAGTATTTTTTTGAGGTGCCTCGGTATTTTCGTAAAATTTAATCTGGTCACACTGATCTGTGCTGACCTACAGCGATAACATAATTACAATACAAAAGACAAAAGTCTGCTGCACAAGGTCCTTCGAGCCGGTTATACAAGGATAAATAGAGGCATACTAAAACTAGACATCAGCAGCTTGAATCACACCTGTCTAGCTTGTATCTCGACATATTTTTTTTCCCATTCGGAGTGGCAGACATAGAGTTTCTCCCAAGTGAGACAGTTGTTGAATACTTCATTTTGCATTACAGAGGGAAGCCCATCGCCAGAAACCAGCTGGTGAGGAAGCCTACCTGTAGCTGCGGCTGCACGTGGGGTCTGGCGACCAGCAGCCGCACTCTGGTGCCGCACTGCCGCAGCACCGCAGCCGCCTGCCGCGCGCACATGCCCACTGCGCACACGCAGCCGATCCGGACCAGCATGTCGCCGGTGCGCAGCCGCCCGTCCTGTAGAGGAACACGAGTTGTTAGTAACTTAGTACACAAACAGCGTCACGACTTTTCCCAGACGGGGTGGCACGTTTAGCCAGTTATTTAATACACTTAAGTTCGTTTCTATTTCTATTAACTTAGCTAAAAGATAAGTGATTAGGACTTAACAGAGCGGTATCCTACCTAAACAAAATAAACAAACATGTTCAAATAAAACCGGTGAAGTGCGAGTAGGACGGCGAAAATGGCTATACGAATAATTTCTTGTATTTGTACTTCTCGAAATTCTTAAAAACCATTTCATTTGTTTCATTATTTGTTATTATAGCCGTAACAGAAATTCACACTCTGTGAAAATTTCAGCTCTCTACTTATTTCGTCGATCCGTTAGAGTCCGGTGACAGACGGACAGACGGACGGACGGAGTCTTAATAATATCATCTCAGTGTAATTTGGCTCCCGTTTGGCACCCTTGGGGTACGGAACCCCGAAAAGAACCCGTGGGGAAGTGGTAAACACAAACAAGTTAAGAGCGTGTAGAATTTAAGTCCACTACAGACCTATTAAAAACGGTGAAAATCTATCGTGTTTAAAGCTGTAGATACTATTTAGTTTCGTCAATTAGTTCGTTTTATCGTTTACGGAATTTCACCGAATATTCGAAGCAGAAAAACAGCTGAAGGCCGAAAGCCGAACCATTACTTTTACATGGACATGTTGAAATAAAAGTAAGTAGTGGAGCTACGATATGTAAATAATAGTAAAGGAGTGGAACTACGATGTGTAAATAATAATATAGGAGTGGAGCTACGATATGTAAATAGTAGTAAAGGAGTGGAGCAACGATGTGTAAATAATAGTATAGGAGTGGAGCTACGATATGTAAATAGTAGTAAAGGAGTGGAGCAACGATGTGTAAATAATAGTATAGGAGTGGAGCTACGATATGTAAATAGTAGTAAAGGAGTGTAGCTACGATATGTAAATAGTAGTAAAGGAGTGTAGCTACGATATGTAAATAGTAGTAAAGGAGTGGAGCTACGATATGTAAATAATAGAAAAGGAGTGGAACTACGATGTGTAAATAATAGTAAAGGAGTGGAACTACGATATGTAAATAATAGAAAAGGAGTGGAGCTACGATATGTAAATAGTAGTAAAGGAGTGGAACTACGATATGTAAATAATAGTAAAGGAGTGGAACTACGATATGTAAATAATAGAAAAGAAGTGGAAATACGATATGTAAATAATAGTAAATGAGTGGAACTACGATGTGTAAATAATAGTAAAGGAGTGGAGCTATGATATGTAAATAATAGAAAAGGAGTGGAACTACGATATGTAAGTAATAGTAAAGGAGAGGAGCTACGATATGTAAATAATAGTAAAGGAGTGGAGCTACGATATGTAAATGATATAAAAGGAGTGAATCTATGATATGTAAATAATAGTAAAGGAGTGGAACTACGATATGTAAATAATAGAAAAGGAGTGGAGCTACGATATGTAAATAGTAGTAAAGGAGTGGAACTACGATATGTAAATAATAGTAAAGGAGTGTAACTACGATATGTAAATAATAGAAAAGGAGTGGAACTACGATATGTAAATAATAGTAAAGGAGTGGAACTACGATGTGTAAATAATAGTAAAGGAGTGGAACTACGACGTGTAAATAGTAGTAAAGGAGTGGATCTACGATGTGTAAATAATAGTAAAGGAGTGGAGCTACGATGTGTAAATAGTAGTAAAGGAGTGGAGCTACGATGTGTAAAAAGTAGTGAAGGAGTGGAGCTACGATATGTAAATAATAGAAAAGGAGTGGAGCTACGATGTGTAAATAATAGTATAGGAGTGGAGCTACGATATGTAAATAGTAGTAAAATAGTGGAGCTACGATGTGTAAATAGTAGTAAAAGAGTGGAGCTACGATGTGTAAATAATAGTATAGGAGTGGAGCTACGATATGTAAATAATAGAAAAGGTGTGGAGCTACGATATCTAAATAGTAGTAAAGGAGTGGAGCAACGATGTGTAAATAATAGTATAGGAGTGGAGCTACGATATGTAAATAGTAGTAAATGAGTGTAGCTACGATATGTAAATAGTAGTAAAGGAGTGGAGCCACGATGTGTAAATAGTAGTAAAGGAGTGGAGCTACGATATGTAAATAATAGAAAAGGAGTGGAGCTACGATATATAAATAATAGTAAAGGAGTGAGGCAAGGTCGACAACCGAACTCTGTAAAGATTTGGAACATAGTTGATTCCAGACAGATTATAAAATTAAATAAATAACTACGCTGTATTACAAGGATTATGCATTCAGTACATTAAGTCATGTTAATGATAACACACTCCATCGAACAAGACTTCTGCAATAATGTTCCGCAGCAAGGAAACGTGTGAATACGTGGTGTAATAGACAGTTGTGAACTTTTAGGGGGTTGTTATTAACATAATTCTGATCAATTTGTGCTATGGAACCGATTTGATCAGATCTTTTTTTGAAAGAAAGAAAGAAACGTTTATTCACAGACGGAGGCGCATACAGTCAACAAGTTCAACCGCATACCAAAACCGCTATCGCGATTCGCCTCAGCAGCTGCAAAAATGGCAGTTGACTCAGCATAATGCTAAGGTGAAAACGCCTTAGCGCTGGTTTTTCATCTCTACATATTAATCGTTCGGGCACTCTGCGCTAAATGTACGAAGAAGCAGGAAATAAAGTTTCTCTGATCTAAAGCAAGGCCAATTTTATGAGACAAAGAAGGTCAACAAACTGTAATTAATGGGTTTAAAACATTTTTATTTGAAGAATTTATTTTCAAATTTTAAACTTCGAATTCTAATCATCAGCGTATATATTAGACGAAAATGATTCTTCAGAAGAGTCCGAATCTACCGTTTTTACAATAAAAATCCATTGATTTTATTATCAATAATTTTGTGAATTTACTATAAAAATTATCTCTTCTTTTATGATGTGATTTACACATTTTTGCCATTTGTCAACAGAAACATTTTGGATTTCTTCTTGTAGAATTGTTTTCTCGTCTTCAAATATAAATGAGGTTTTATCGCGAGCTACGTCTCCGCCCACACGAGCTCAATAGGATTGAGCTGGCAATGATAAAGAGGCAGAAGTTCTACCTCCACTTTTTTTTTCATCGAAGCTTATTTCTTTATTACGTAGCCAATCTTGAACATTTGTTTTTTTTTTCCATGCAATGGTGGGATTTTTTTCTTGGCGTCTTGAGTGGAAAGGGGCACTGCCCAGTCCCACTTCCGCATTTTCTCCAAGTTTCGGTAACATTCGCAGTATTCTCAAACCAATGCTCAAAGCGGATCGCGTCCATTGATCGTCGTGGTAATCACCTGTGTTTATTATTCAAGTACCAAATTCCAAATTCCAAATTCCAAATGTCTTTATTACTGTAGATATTTGCATATACTTAGCAATCGTCATTTATTGCTACTTCTCTACATTGTACCACTGTGGGAGATGAAGGGCGTAGAGACTCCCACAGATCGATTTTTAGATCTCTTTTTAAAAATTGCTTATGCTTAACTAATACAAAATATAATATTTAGTCATTATCATAATTAATAAGCAGGAATAAATAATTACAAAATTATTAACAGCAAGGTCTGTGTTGAGCCAGATTAACCCCATACAGACCCATCATCTAAGTAATCTTGAACATTGTAATATCACTTTTTCGACAAAGTCGCTTTAACATGGATTTTAAATTGCTCAAATGGCAATTTCAGTACATCATCAGAACCCTCTACGAAACCAATTTCGTTTCCAAATTCACCACAATCAGTCGTCTGCCCTGCCAAGTAGGGTTCTATGCACCCATGCTCAGTCCTTCCATAAAATATTGCCGTTTAGAAGTTACCGTAGTCTCAACGTAAGTTTTTGAAAAAGTGTGCCCTGAAAACGAAACAGTCAATAATAATGCTGACCTCTTTTGAGGTTACTTTTTCCACTGTCAAGTGTATTTAAAAGATTGCAATGTGGCGGAGATACCCCAGGGGAGTCCTATTGCTAGACATTCGGCATCATTCTCATCGACTTCGTTAATCCACGACCACGCCGCGGTCCACCAACCATTCCCAATAGAGGATGTAATTATAGATAATGTAAATCTCTACTTCATACTAAATAGGAAAGCGACTAACGTTTCAAACGTCTTGAGAAGGTTCGGTGCTCTTAGCACTACCCAGGAGAACGTGTAGGGTGATGGAATCCAAGTGATTCATACGGAACGGACGGAGCTCCGGCCCAAATGTTGATATCTTTTGAACTGACGGATTTCCTGTACCACGAATCTCGCAACGACAGCTGTCATCGACCAACTCAAAGTCAAAGATAATAATTGTTCACTGTCGCAATGTAACTTAGTAAAAGTCAGATGGTTTACATTATTATCTCAACAAATTATCAATAGTCCACCTTGTTTCAAAGTGAAAGTTTTTCAAAAAGGTGTTCATAACAACCCCTTCAAATATCCAGATCCTGTACCATCTGTTTCACCTGTATATTTTATTTCGCCGGTAAAGAGCTAGGGAGGATCCTACATTTTAATGTTGCGTAAGAAATGAAACAGTTTTGTAGGTTCACATGCAAATGACAGGTATTGTCTAAAAGGTTACAGAGATGATTATGGAAAAGGAAAGTAGACTCATATTTAACTAGTGGATTCGTGATCGAACAAACTTATGAATGCACCCGGGACCCTATTACTAAGACTCCGCTGTCTGTCTGTCTGTCCGGCTGTCACCAGGCTGTATCTCATGAACCGTGGTAGTAAGACAGTTGAAAATTTCACAGATGATGTATTTATGTTGCCGCTATAACAAAAAATACTAAAAATAAATATTTAAAGGGGCTCCCATACAACAATTCTTTCAATACCACATACAAAGTTATGAATGCACCTGGTTACGTACGTGGAGTATAACAGTAGCCGCACCAATAACTTTGTAAACTACATTTAGCGGTCTTAAACCCAACTTATTGACTTTTCACTAAAATTATACAGCCTGTTACTCTCACGGCCTCTACAGATCTAACGACACCTCATTTGTTAAAATCCGTCAAGCTGTTTGGACTGAAGTAGCGGTTTTTAGAAATTTTAAATCCCCACATCTCCGCCATCTTGAAAAAAAATCTAGAAACAGAATCGACAATAAATTCTATTTAATTATCAAACTTGCTCACAAAAATTCACGAGAATCAGTTAAGAAATGCGGCCTGTAGAGGAGAACATCCGGACATACGAACGCATTTTTTCCCAACCCTGAAACAGAGACGCTTCGGCCGCTTTGCTCGCTCGGTCAATAATGTTGGAATCCTCTGTGTGCGTATGAATGGCCGTTTTTAATTTTGATGTGGTGTGGTGCTGTATCACGCCCGCGTATGAAGGGACAGAGCTATTAACATTAAAAACCCGTCAAGTGCGACTCTAACTCGCGCACTAAGGGTTCCGTACCACCGTATAATAGTAGGGATGGTGTGGAGTGGATATTTTGGATTTTACATAGCCAAATGTTGTTTACAAAGTTATTGGTGCGGCTTCTTTCACACTCCATGTACGTAACCAAGTGCATTCAAAAGTTTGTATGTGGTATTGGAAGAATTGTCGTATGGAAGCCCCCTTAAATATTTATTGTATTCTGTTTTTTAGTATTTGTTGTTATAGCGACAACAGAAATACATCATCTGTGAAAATTTCAACTGTCTAACTATCACGGTTCATGAGAAACAGTCTGGTGACAGACGGACAGACAGACAGCGGAGTCTTAGTAATAAGGTCCCGTTCATACCCTGTGCGTACGGAACTCTCAAAAACGGGACCATGGTTGAAAGAGCACACAAATCTGGGGCGCCGAGTTATGGGATAAATTAAATCGACCTTCAAGACGTCATCCCAAAACGTCGGCGGAAGATTTGGGTAATCCCGCGACCTAAAAGTTAATGTACGGTTTAACGACTGCGGGCTCCGGGTTATCTTCGATATGACCTCGGGGCTAGGATCACGCTTCCGTGTAATGGTGGATTCATATCTTAAAATTCTTTGTCGATATCGTATCGTATCATAAATATAAACATTTATATACAGGCATAGGCCGATATATTGCTTCTGGCCCCACACTAGGATACGGCGGCTAGTGGGAACCAGAAATAGCGATATGTCAAACATATAAACAGGTTAAACCTACCTATCATTATTAAGATCCAGAACACAAATTTAATACCTACATACGACCCGAATAGCCGAGTCGGCAGTGACCCTGCCTACGAAGCCAAGGGTCCCGGGTTCGAGTCCCGGTGGGGGCAAATATTTGTTTGATGAGAACGGATGTTTGTACCCTAGTCATGGTTGTTTATCTATCTAAGTATAATATTTATCTATATAAGTATGTGTATCGTTGTCTAGTACCCAAGATACAGGGAATCCTAGTTTGGGGCTAGATCAATGCGTGTAAATAGTGTCCAAGGTATTATTATTATTATTATTATACCTAATAAATAAGTATACCTTTGCTTTGTTCTGCCAATCGTTTATAAGGATTTCAGAAGAGAGTAAGATTTAATCATGTACAACTATGCTTTTCCCTTAACTAATATTTAGTTTCAAAGACCACCTTTCAGATGGTCGTTTAATATTCAAATGGCTATTCTGAATAGTTGCAAATACTTTGAAGTTAATTTTAAGCACCAAAGTTTCACCGAAGTAATTATTGCCAGGGTAATTTATACAGGGGTCAACCATTATAGGGATAACTGAAAGCTATCAGACAGGGGGAAGTGACCTCTGAGATCTTACTCGAGCGGAAACACTTTGTAAATCTACCCCTTTAGGCATTTATCTTCTTCATCTGTTGATAATTTAGTTACTCATTCAATACTGAACTTAGCTAGCCGCTGCGCCGCCCCTATATTGGTCCTTGTGAGGTCCTCGCTTGCTACTAATGTGAAATGCATTGCAGACCTTCTAGCTTTCTCTTTACTCGACGTGCCAGCCATGTAATAAATGATGTGTCTCCGCTTCCGCTTGCATCATAAGACATATTTGAGCCTGTCCAGCCCCTATATAGACTCGTTAATTTATCACTCGTTACGACGGCGCTAAGAAAACGTATGCGATTTCACATTTACGAACGAAATTGATCACGTGATTCCACCCCAATTGAAAGCCGGATGCCAGACTAAACGTCTACTTTGACTTTGACTTCGACTTTGGCTCACCCTGTCGGCCACGCCGCCCGGCAGCACACTCTTCACCACGACGCCCGAGGAGCGGCCGCCCACGATGCCGAACGCCAGCCCCGAGCCGTCGTTCACCAGCTCCACCACCTCCACCTGCGCGTATTCGCCGAACACCTGCTGGGGTGAGAGGATTGTTAGAGACTAAAGTTATTTGCATACTTTTTTATGGCAACATTTCATATGTCAATGCAGTCAAAATCCTTAAGTAAACTTACACTTATCCGAGCCGAACGAAATCCTATGTAATCGTATGTTCGAAACGCTTTCGGCTCGGATAAATGTGCTTTCACCTTAAGTCTGATCGTAAATATATGGGGTAGCCATACCGAGATTTTTAAATTTAGATGCGCGTTCCCAATTGCTCTGAAGTGTTTCCCATAATTAGCTGCAAAAATGCCACTTTGGCAACCTTCACAGGCCGCGTGTGACACACTAAGTGTGGTTGGACTTGTGAGGCAGCGCCCACACTGAAGGTACAGCTTGAGATTTTCTCATTTTCTGTCGATTTATCCAAATATTGTTTGTTGCACACTGCGGCGATTCAGATTCAGCGGTAACTAGGAGCTGTGGCGAGCGCGACTGGCTTGTGACCACACTGCGTCGCGAACTTTTGAGCGTTTTTGACTAGTGTGCGGCTGTCGCAAGCCATGGATGAAGATTATGATGTTTTAACTAGTGGAATATGGATGAGACACGCTACCGTCACGTCATACCGAATAAAAACCGCTGCCATTCGATTATTTTTATCGATTACAAACCGAGTTAGGCACTGACTACGCAACTGTCCGATGGCACTTCAGTATGGCGCATCGATAATCCGCGTAAGCAACCCTTTTCCGGATATTTGAGTTATTAGTTAGAATAAATCTTTATCTTCATTTTAGCCTATCATCCTTTGTACATGCTTGTCCTTTTGATGTAACTGCTGAAATATTTGTGTGCAATAAAGAATTATGAATAAAAAACAACGTAATTTAAAAACCTGAAAAACCCGACTAGGAAACTAAAAAGTCCAAAACAAGTGGACATGAAACTGTTAAATCAAATTTAATTTAATATCAAATAGAACCTCTGCGTTAGATTTAATTTATCCCGCCTGGATTTCAATTTAATTTAATTTAAAACCGTACTATATTTTTTTTTATCTACACACGTATCATAAACCCTCTTTACTGCGTACCAAAACCGCACGTTATGATCAGCATAATGTTAAACTACTTGGTAAAAACTCATTTATTATCTGAAAAATTACACATTATGACCTTATGGTCTTAATTTTTATCCAAGTGTAGTAGCTTCGGGGGACCGCGAGAATCAAGCGAACAGCTTTTTAAATTGTTCTCACCTATCTTCCGAAGTACCTATCCATTACGGTTTTCATATGGTTGATTAGTGAGCGTTTAATGAAACAAACTGTCCATTATGTTTTTCATATGGTTGATTAGTGAGCGTTTAATGAAACAAACTATCCATTATGTTTTTCATATGGTTGATTAGTGAGCGTTTAATGAAACAAACTATCCATTATGTTTTTCATATGGTTGTTTAGTGAGCGTTTAATGAAACAAACTGTCCATTATGTTTTTCATATGGTTGATTAGTGAGCGTTTAATGAAACCAACCAAGCCGCGCTTCAAGTCCGATCAAATTAAAATCACAACGGGTGGTGGGGCGTTGCTCCTCGGGAGAGCGGTGTAAGACGCGAGGAGCGGGGGGCATCACAAAGTACGCCTACCCGAACGGGCAGTCGCGTAAGGGCAGACGTCGTTGACGGTTGTGCCTGCTATGCGAGATATTTAAGGAGCAAACAGAGATTTTTATTACATTACATTACGTATTTAGATTTAATTATTTGACACTTTTCTTATATGTACTGGTAGTTTTTATGTAGCTACTATTTATTTGTTTTTACAGTTAGCGGTCCCCCGACGCCACTACACTTGGATAAAAATTAAATTTTTGTGTTAGACCTTAAAGATAAATAGGTACCTTTATTATTTATTACGTTCTTTTTCTAATTTTATGATTAATAATTTAGAATCTGCGTAATTTCAAAATTGAATTTTCATGCCGCTATTAAATTCACTAGTTTGCCTTGTTTATAGTAACTTGATTACTTGTCTATATTTAAAATAGAGATAGCAGCCCCTGACGGATTTTCTTGGTTTTTCTATTAAGTTTATAGCATAAATTCCTTGAATCGGGGGTTTCAAAATTATTTTACCCTTTTTCAACTACGTCTTAACCGTCGTGGGTTTTTTCAAAAAAAAATATTTTTATTTTTTATTAATTTTTTTTTTGAGAGCAATCGAATTGACGGTCGTGCATAAACTACAGGGCACTACAGTCAATAAGGCAGTTATATATCTTGGACCAAAAACATATTTCGCCAAAGGACAAGCTTATGTGGCGCTTAGTAGAGTACGATCTTTAGACGGCGTAGTAATTACCGATCTAGATCAAAGAAAACTTTTTAACAGCCCACATAACAGCATAGCGTTGGTAGAATTTGAGCGATTGAGACAAACTATACGCCGCCGGTCGCAAACCGAGGACACAGAAGAAAGGCCATAAAGTAGCCATCGTCTTTTGCTCCCTTTCCCACATAAATACTTGGTCCACTGAGGGGGAGGCCTCATTTGTCCTCGACTTTTTCTAAATATATTACAGTGACATGCCACTGTCAAAAGTATGGAAAATCAACGACGCGACGCAACGCAGCGCAAAAGTGAGGCCTCACTGTAATCTTATCAAGAAAGTTCTATCGAGTTTCTTTAATATTTAGTAGCTAACATAAACTATATAACTGCAGTGCGCCCTAGAAGAAAGTTCTATCGAGTTTCTTTAATATTTAGTAGCAAATATAAACAATATCACTGCAGTGCCCCCTAGTGAGTTCCTACCGTAACACCTATTAACGAATCCTCATTAATCAACCACAAACCCTTTACAAAAAAAATGCCGCATCAGAATCAAACGAATAGTTTTAGTTTTGCACAAACAAATGTTTACCGCAGCGCCCCCTGGTGAGTTGTCATAGTAACACCTATCTAAGAACATGCACCAATCAAACCTGAACTCATCATTGAAAAACGGCATCAAAATCGGAGTCGTTGTTGTGATTTTTCACAAATAAATGTAAACTGCAGCACCCCCTGGTGAGTTATCACCGTAACGCCTATCTAAGAACATGCACCAATCAAACCCGAACCCATCACCGAAAACCGCATCAAAATCGGACTGTAATTTTTGAGAAAAATGGCAACATTGGTTTTCACTAAAGTGTATTCATAGCTTGTGCAAAATAAGAGGATATGTCCATACTTGCCTATTAAAGTTCTTTATTTTGATGCCCCACTCGAGGGACTTGAAAAACGATGCAACACTACAAAGATCTGATCTGTGGAGCCGTCGGGGACGTCGGGCAGACTCTCCTGGCGGATATCGGTGTACTGGCGAACCTCATGTTGTCTGGAGGTACACGAGGGCATACCAGACGTGCTCTACGGAGCTAATCTGTGTGCGCTCATAAAGAAGGACGGGGCAGACCCATCGCTGTAGGCAATACCATCCGCCGCATAGTGCCAAAGATCTGCTGTAGGTATATCCTACCAGATCTTTGCACTACCTTACAACCGGTACAGCTGGGTTTCGGTAGCAGGGGAGGCTGCGAGGCCGCTGTGCACGCGACTCGCACCTTCCTAGCTAACGGAGGAGGTGACGTGCTGCTGAAGGTAGACGTGAAAAACGCCTTCAATTCGGTAGACAGATGCGCCCTGCTATCCCAAATTAAAGAGCACACACCATCTATCTACAATAACATGTGGCAATGTTACAGTAAACATTCTATATTAATTTTCAAGGACCATCTTATACATTCTGCCGTCGGCTGTCAGCAGGGCGACCCACTCGCCCCGGTCCGAGTGGGTCGCCCTTGGCGACCCACTCGGCAGTTTGGCTATCCATCCGATCATTACCAGCCTAGATTCCAAATTCAACATTTGGTACCTAGACGACGGGACCATGGGAGGCAAAGTCGAAAATGTATTAAAAGATTTAGAACACCTAACATCATAATTTAAAAAAATAGGCCTAGACTTCAATTTCTCGTAATGCGAATTGTTCATATCCGATAATATTACTCTATTAAAAGACTGAGATCATCTGTAAATTCAACTCAGCTGCCCCTAATATTAAAATTCTAGAAAAAAACTCACTTCGCCTCCTAGGTGCCCCCGTCCTACAGGACGGGATCCCCAGCTTCGTGGATGAACAAATCTCTAAATTCAATCAAAATTCTATCAAACTGACTGACCTAAATCCCCACATGGCCCTGTCTATCATACGGTTTCGCCTTTTTGTACCCAAATTTACCTACCTCCTTCGATGCTCTCCACTTTGGAAATACCCTCCCATTCTCAACCTTTTAGACGATATTACCAAAAGTACATTAACCAAAATTTTAAACATTAATCTCGATGAACGAAGCTGGACCCAATCCGCCCTTCCAATCAGACACGGTGGCTTGGGGATCCGGAAAATCTCAGATGTGGCGCTCCCGGCCTTCCTGTCTTCAGCCCATAGCACACGTGATCTCTATGGTAAAATCATAAAACCATCACTCGGTGATGTGGAGGTCACGTGTCTGGCCGAGGCCAGGAATGCCTGGACGCAAGCCTGTCCGAGGCAATATTTTCCAACAAACTTAAACTCTCAACGGCTAGGGACGAGCCGCTATGCATTAAAGCCTGCGAAGATCTGGTAAAAACGGCTAGTGGTCCAGCAGTGAGCGCTCGTCTCCTAGCTACCAGGGAGAAGGAGTCAGGACACTGGCTGCGCGCAATCCCATCAAAGCACATTGGCACCCTGCTTGACCGTACCATCCTTACCCTCGCCGTTTGCCTGCGACTCGGCGTAAAGACAAACGAAATCCATCGGTGTCGCTGCTGTGCTAGGGTGGACCAACTAGGTCACCACGGCCTCTCCTGCCAGCGCAGCGCCGGTCGGTGGTCCCGACATGCCAATCTTAATGATGTCATCCGTCGGGCCCTTGCCAGCTGTGGCATGCCATACTTGAACCCAATGGGCTGGCACGCGACGATGGCAGGAGGCCGGACGGAATGACGCTCATTCCCTGGCAGAGCGGGAGGTCGCTAGTATGGAACGCGACCTGCGTAGATACGCTGGCACCGTGTCACCTATCGGCAACCTCAGCCACAGCCGGCGCTGCGGCGGCAGCAGCAGAGTGTCTCAAAAGCCGCAAATACGCCGCACTCGGCGACGACTATTTGTTTATGCCGTTCGGCTTTGAGACCCTTGGGCCGTGGGGCCCTGACGCTCGAAGAGTCCTCAAAGACATCTCTAAGAGGCTCGTCGAAGCGTCAGGGGACCGCAGAGCTGGCGCCTACCTCGCTCAACGCATCAGTATTGCGATACAGCGAGGTAACAGTGCCAGCGTCTTGGGCACCCTCCCGCCCGGCAGCGAACTCAGGGAATTTTTTTATTTAGTTTAGTGTAGTTATAGTTTCGTTTTAGTTTATAATATATAATAAATGTTGTCTATATTTTCGAAACATTATCATAACAAATTATTTATTCGTATTATTCGTATTCACATTACAGTTTATAGATAAGAAATTTATATAGGCAAGCTTATCTCTAAGCAGATATTGATTCCAGCAAACCCAAGATGGAAAGGATAAATTAAATAGCAGTGACAGGTAGCCATATGTGCAGAAATAGAAGTAAATAATATAAATAAGTGTTTTTACTGAACTACCAAATACCGTATATAAAATACATATTGTAAATAAAAAATACTAACTATTTAAACCTCTTTTTTAGGGTTCCTTACCCGAAGGGTGCCAAACGGGACCCCATTACTAAGCCTCCGTTGTCCGTCGGTCCGTCCGTCCGTCTGCCACCAGGCTGTATCTCATGAACCGTGATAGTTAGATAGTTGAAATTTTCACAGATGATGTATTTCTGTTGCCGCTATAACAACAAATACTAAAAAATAGAATAAAATAAATATTTAAGGGGGCTCCAATACAAACAATTACTTCAATACCACATACAAACTGATGCACAAATACTGACGAAATGCTGATTGATACAAATTAATGCACCTGTTTACGGACATGGAGTATGAAAGTACCATCCGCACCAATAACTTTGTAAACAACATTTTGCTATGTAAAATCCAAACTATTCACTCCACACCATCCCTACCATTGTACGGTGGTACGCAACCCTTCGTGCACTAGTTAAACTCGCACGTGACCGGTTTTTATTGTATGTACATACACAGTAACACGCGCGCTATCAAGACAAATCCAATGACGTTTAAATCGGTTCAGTCGTTGAGAGCTACGAGGGGGATACAGGAACAGCATACTTAAATAGATACATACATTTATACAAACATATATACGTACAGGTCAAACACATAACCCTCCTCTTTTTCGCTTCGCTGCACTCAGGGAGAAATTAAACATGTTTTGTTTGAAGTACTAATTCATCGGTATTGTTATGGCATCGGTTCAAATCGTTTGGAATCTTACTAACGAAATCTGTCTTCAGTAGACAATGGCAACAAATATAATGACCACCAAAATATTTTTTTCCTTCCCAAAATGGCTAAATGACCACCAAAAGTTTGCTGAAAATATCAGGGCAAATACTGCGGTAGCTTAGGTGAAGGGTAAAGGGAGTGAGCGAAGCGAATCTACTATTATGTGACTGCTACATAATGGAGGGCATTAATACCAGAGAGTGGGTGTATGAAACGAGCCGAAGGCAAGTTTCATAATAATATCACTCGAGAGTTTTAATGCCTAATTATGTACAGTTACATACACTAGTTTATCTACACACATATCATAAGCTCACTTTGATGTGTTCAGGAACCGCATGTTTTGACCGGCATTGTGGCTCTGCAGTTTTTTAGCTAGTTCTGTAGTACCAACTTCACAGACAAACTAGGGGCGGCACGCAGGCGGGCGTCGGCGTTCGAAATTTGAATGTCATAATATGTAGAAAAATTACACATTATGGGCATAATGTGTAATTTTTCAGATAAGAAATGAGTTTTTACCAAGTAGTTTAACATTATGCTGATCGTAACGTGCGGTTTTGGTACGCAGTAAAGAGGGTTTATGATACGTGTGTAGATAAAATAATTAATGCAAATGCAGGCCGAGACGTCGATGGCGGGTCGACCTGGACAGGTTTTTGCCGAACTGGGAGGTGGCAGCACAACACAGGGAGGAATGGTCCTCCTAAGATAGCGAAACTGATATCAAACCAATTACGCCACCACAACCGTGTGATAAGCCGCGAAATCTAGGACCATAGTTGGATCATGTTATGATTATAATTATTTATTCAATAAACATTTCACAAAAATGACAAATGACAAATGAATTTAGAATAAGAAAGGTACAGTTTTATGTTATATAAACTTAACTAAAGATAGATACATCATCTGTTTATGAGATTAGGTGTTGCTAGTAAGCAAATATAACGTCGGAGTCGATGCTCCCCAAGGTAGGGTTTGCCCTGTGTTTTGGAATAAGTAGAGACTCTTCCCCTAAAGACATGAATGATGAAAAATTGACAGACCAACTCAAGTACTTTTACACACACAGTTATGGTTTGTTATGTCGCGGGTGGTGTTAAAACACATTTCTTCCCCCCCCTCCCCCCCCCGCTTTGACTTGTAAAATCTGGTACAGTTCATTAATTTTTGCTTTAGCTATAACGGTTCATAAAATACAGCCCGCGGACGGACGAACAGACGGACGGACGGACATCGGAGGCTTGGTAAACGGGACCTCCGTTTTACACCCTTCGAGTACGGAAGTGAGTGCCCGGACGTCACGGCGGCACACGTCTTAAATTTTCTCGCGAAATAAACTGCGACAAAATGCCACCAGCAGAAGTAAATGTAATAAAACGTGCGATTGTAAGTGCGCTTCAACCTTTTGAACGGAAAATTGACTTCATTTTGAAAAAAATAAGTGACCTTAGTGACGAAATTCGCGAACTAAAAGCCGGCGTACATGTTAAACTCAGTGACGGGGCTACAAAACTTGTTGTTAATGATCATGACGCAGCGACAACACCTCAGGCAATGAGCGTCGCATCAACACCAAATAGTTGTCCCTCTCTCGCCAAAGCGAAGGCGACTGACCAGCTTCCACACAAACGCATCACCGCCGTGCGTGCGAAAGAGAAGATTGCTGCGCAAAACAAACAACGTCCAGCTCAGGCTCGCCGACTGACCGCACCAGCCAAGCAAGACATAACCTCCCCGGCTCCAACTGAGAATGCAGTCAAGACGACGATGCCTCCTCTGAACCAACACGACACTCCTCCGGGAATGAATTATACTCCTTTGCAAATAAATACTCCAGTTATACCTGACGCTACACTCTCTGACTCTCTGGTTGGAAATACAAAACATACTGATGAAAAGACAAACTGTAATGAAATTGAATGGACGTTAGTCAAAAACAGGCGAACGAAATCACAACCGACCGTGATTAAAGGTACAGCCATTAACACAAAAATACAAGGTATAGAAATGACGCGCTTTTTACACGGCTGCTATTTTAAAAAAGAAACCACACCTGAAAGCTTAAAAGAACACCTACAAAATGTACAGAGCGGCTATGAGTATCAAGTGGAACAAATAACGTCTAAGCGTGACACATATAACTCGTTTAAAATCGGCGTCCCGGCGGCTGTGTACGAAAAGTTTATGTCAACAACTGCTTGGCCCGTCAACACTAGCGTCACCGAGTGGCGGCCCTTTCTGCGACCCAAGCCCAAGCAGCCCCCCGACAGTCATGAGGCTGAACAATAGGCTGGATCGAATTTCGATTTTTTTGATTTTAGTTTTTGTGCACTGCGGGATGGATGCTCTATGTCAATACGATCTTAAGTCAATATAACAGCAACAATGACATATGAGTAGAAGTACTGCCCCAAGGGACTTGAAGTTTGGGGAAAATGCTAAAAAGTGGGTTCGGTTCGTCATGGAATAAAAGTACTTTAATTAAATTAAAACAACAGTATAATTATTTTAATATATATTTCAGTTAACAAACAAGTAATCAAAAACCCAATAACACAAAATAATCGTCAAAGCTTACAGTGAGTTTAAAGATATCGACATTTTACCCTATTTTGTAATTTTTCTTCGACTCGAAGATAGGCATTATTCGGCATGACTCCAATTTATTTCTTATCCACCCTTCACGACGCTCTGGACCACAGACAGCAGAAGATGATTCCGTTACCAACTTTATGCACCTTTCAGTAGCTTGCGTGTGACAAGGTATGCGATAGAAGTCCAAAGATATCCTAGCATTTATGGTATCGAGGTCCAAAATGGCCTCGGAAATGACGGTGGTTGGAATTTGCATAGTGAGAGGTGGTTCAGAAATCACTTTCCAGTCTATCAAATCAGTATAGTCGTTTGCTTCAAAATTTAACGAGGGCACTTGAAATACTCTCTTAGGTGTGAACGCCGGCCTGTCCCGCACCTTTAGAATTCGTCTGAGAGCGAGTTCACGAATGTGCCGTCTTTCATCATGTAGCATTGCTATCAGAATGTTTTCACAGTGCCCAAAATATCCATTCCGTTGTATGACAGGATCTACTACCTTCTTCAACTCTTCAGGCAGGTAACGTGACACCTTAATGCTTTCGAAGACGTGTTGCGCTCCATTTATGCAGTGAGGTCTGGTCTTTATTTGAAACCACATCGGAGCATACACCTTGATCACAAATTCAGCTAATGTCACTTCCGACGGCGACGCAGTGGAAACATAAACCCTTAGAATTCTGTTCGCTGTTGTTAACCAGCGTGAGTGACATATTTTCCCAGGATTGCGTTTAGCTAATTTTGGGTCGCATTGGCCGTCGTTGATCGCACGACAAATCTCTAGCAAATATAGCTGGTCGGTGTTAAGGTCTTCCCGGGATTTCGTTATAGTCGGTAATCTGCACTCGATTGGATGAAAAGCTATGACCGGGAGAAGTTCGCAGTTGTTCAGACTTCGTCCTACCTTGCCGCTGAAACTTTTTGGTCCTGTTGTTGTTCCATCTAGATGCTCGAAGAGATGCCTCAAAGTGAGTTCGTTGGCGTGCAGTTGACATACGAACCATTGAAGTGGATGTTGTAGCTTGCCTTCGAGTAGCCGGATAATACCCGATTTGTAGCCGGTATTCACGGCGGTTCCATCACAGCTAATTGCCCTGATTTTCTTCAAAGCAATACCTTTTGCTATAAAATAGGCAAACATCTTACGTGCTATTGTTTTTGCATCACCTGACTGGGTCGGAATGTGGCCCAAGTAATTCGATCCTGGTTCTATGAGAACACAGATGTGTTCTTCCGTCTTGATTTTCCGGCGCATGTCTTCATAAAAAAGGGTCTTGTCCTTGCGCTCATCAAATGAGATGCAAATAGTATCTGGCGAGCACTTTGTCAGTTCATTACTAGCAGCAGTCGTCGAGGTTCTTGTCTTATCACGCGCTCGACGGATTTTGTTGCGATCGACAACATTTGAAGTGTCATTTTCCGTCACTAGTCCAATATCTTGTAACGTAGCGGAGACTATGGCGGCTCCTGCTCTATCTGATATTCCAAAGCGATCTAAGGTTCTGGCTACTACAGGGTAGTCATTTTGTGGATTTGTGGCGGTACAAGGCAGGGGGGGTAAGTCCTCAACCTCAAGGCTCGAAACAGTGTTCGAATTTTCGCGATTCGAGGCTGCTAAACGTTGAGTTTTCTTTTGATTTGTCTGTGTTTGGTTGTCGGTGGATTTTGACTTTTCTTCATACAGTTTCCGTTTCAACATCCTTACATTATTACTCATCTTTTTATATGTGGTCTTTATATCTAGCAAACCAATCATCATTTTCCTTTCACCCCTTTGATCGGTTAAACAAGCCCTTTCTTTCTGTGGTACTTTGCGTAATGGTACACAAACACAACATTCAAACGAACTACACTTGCAAGTAGCAATATCAAATAGCGATTGACTCTCCCGTCTGAATTCGTCCATTTTCTTAATGTAGTTGGCATTATTACATCTGCCTTTGTACGGCTTCAGAAGAGCCCTATATTTACCGTGATATTTTTTAAATAACTGCACGATATTTCTGTGGTCTATCGTGGGTAACGAAGCCTTCTTCCACAGATTTTCTACGTCGGTAACGATGATTTCACTAATAACTTTCACAGAGTCCTGAAACGGATTTTCCAATGTTTCAGATACTAAAATAAAATGCTTCATCACATCTTCTTTTGTCGGTAACATACTATTTGGTAGCGCTTTTCCCGCACCAAATATAGGACAGATTTTATCCTTGCTACGTAAACTCATAGTGAGTTTTGATCGCGCACGCGAACGGGATTATTGAATGACACAATACGCGCACTCCGGAATGCAATCAATTTGTCACTGATTCAAAATCACGGCGTTTTATTTGAAACAAAAAATAGTCTCTCACTCACGCGGGGGTGCTCCTCTAGGCGGGGCAAATTCACGAAAATGGGCGCTAACAGGTGAAACATTTCGGCGCGTTAGTTTGAATATCTTATAATTTTATGGTTTTATATGGTCAAAAATATCTTAAGCTATTGTTTTAAATCAGTTTCAGTTAAAATATTATATATTGTATGATTAAAAAACGAGAAGTACAAAACCTAGTTTTTCGTAATTTCTGAAATTTTTAGTGGCTCGGGGGCAGTACTTCTAAAACTACGACCCTAGTCCATATTTGGTGTACTTATTAGGTAGGCCTTAGAGCATTCATTCCGCAGTACACGAAAAGAAAATTCGAAAAAAAAAAAAAACATACAAGCGTGATCCGGCCTACTGAACAACCGACCACCGCCGCGTGAGGATAACTCCAGCGCAACGATGACAGTGGTGCATCAAAACATAAACAGACTCGGCAAGAAAACCTATAAACTGGAATGTGAACTCCAAACACAAAATCAAACTGACGTTCTATGCATTACGGAGCACTGGCTCAGGTCCGATGAACTGTCATGTATCAACATCACCAACTATAAACTGTGCGCCCAGTACTCCAGATCCACGCGCGAGGGGGGCGGCGCCTGCATCTACGTGAAGCTGCCGCTGCTGACCATCGAGCGAAGGGAGGTGACCGTACTGTCAGTCCAAATGCACTTCGAGGCCTGCGCCGTGGAATGTGTGGGCCTCGATATAGTTGTGGTATGCATCTACAGACCCTCGAAAGGTGATATTTCAACTTTCTTTGACAAACTAAAAGAACTTTTAAATCTTAACGTCATCAAAAACAATAAAGTGATTTTAGTGGGTGATATCAATATTGATCTGCTTGTGAAATCTCCTAACACCAAACAACTCACTGATACCATGAAAATGTCCGGTTTCAGAACTTTGATCAAGCGACCAACTAGAATTACCAAAAAGTCGTCTACCTGTCTAGACCACGCCTACACTAGCATAGCCGGTCCTGAAATACAGAAGGCTGAGCCGTTTCAAATGTTTGTTTCCGACCATTACGGGGTAGTGGTTGTTATACAAATTCACAAGCCTAAAGAGAAAAATCCAATCGCTATAAAACGGTTATTCTCAGACTCAACCATTAATGACTTTAAGCTCAGCCTAAATCTGTATGACTGGAATAGCCTGCTTTGTAGATCGTCATCGCCCAACAACTGTCTTGACTCTGTCTTAAATGTCATCCTACACTTTTACAATACACACTTTCCTAAGAAAAAATACCCATTGCGCCGCCAGGGTATAAATACCTGGATCAATCAGGCTGTCCGTGAGTTGCGTAAAACCATCCATAATCTGAAATACTCATTATCCACTAACAATGATCTTTCCACGGCCGACACTGAGATGCGGGCGCTGGAGATGCGTTTTTCCATTTTACTTAAAGACACTCGGAAAGAGTATATAAACAATGCAATAGCCACTAGCACTGGTAATATGTGTCGAAATATATGGCGCGTTATCGCTTCCGAATCTTGCCGTGCGAAAGGCAAGGACAATGCACTGGACGTGCTAATTAGCGGGTCCACGGGCAACTGCGACCGGGAGCGAGCTGCCACTACCGCCGCAACCTTGAAGCGGTTCTACATAGAAGCGAACAATAATAATATCGCTAAACCTCATCTAGATAACGCGATGTCGTACCTGCAATTGTATATTACTACACCAATACCGACACTTCAATTCACACCATTTTCGCTAGGCGAAATTATCAAGGCAGTTAAAAACACAAAACGTAAACAATCAAAGGACATAAATGATATGTCCACAAATGTCCTAGACTACCTTCCACCGGTTGTAATATCGCTATTATGTCTCCTTTTCAACCAATGTATCTCCGCGGGCCTCTATCCTAGCTTGCTTAAAAACATAAAAGTACAACCTATATACAAAGGCAAAGGGGAGATGAACGTATTAAAAAACTATCGACCCATATCTTTGATTCCTATCGTCTCGAAGATATTCGAGAGGTTGATAAGTGACAGGCTCACGTCATTCTTTTTAGAAAATGGCCTCCTCAATAGGCAACAATACGCCTACCAGCTTGGTCGGTCAACCGTGGATGCAGCACGTGACGTGGTGACGAGGGTGATGGGCCACCTCGAGGGTCGGCGGCAGGTGGCAGCTATATTCTGCGACTTGTCGCGGGCGTTCGAAATGGTCAATCACTCTCTCTTACTTGACAAGCTCAAACTATACGGAATAACCGGCAATTTTCATAACACCATAGCTGCTTTCTTAGCAAACCGTAAGCAAAGTACCTGGGTCTGCGGAGCCAGGTCTGAACTCGAATCCCTGCAGGATTGTGCTGTGCCACAAGGATCAATCATGGGAAATAACTTGTTTTTAATATTAGTCAACGATATGACAATGGCATCGGCGGACGCTGAATACGTTATGTTTGCCGACGACTGTTGCGCCATTGTCAATGCTGATAACTATGACGGCCTGAAAAGTAAACTTAAAACGGTTATGGACCAAATCGCACACTGGTTCTCAGTCAATGGAATGATGCTTAACGTCGAAAAGACAAACATAATGCAGTTCCAGCTCCAAAGAACAAAATGTCACGAGCTGAACGTCACCTGCAACGGCAGTATTGTCCCTCAAGTGGACCACGTCAAGTACCTCGGGTTCACTATTGAATCGGGATTGACGTGGTCGCAACACATTGACGCCACCTGCAAATGACCCGAATGGCCGAGTCGGTAGTGTCGCTGCCTACAAAACCAAGGGTCCCGGGTTCGAGTCCCGGTGGGGGCAAATGTTTATTTGATGAGAACGGATGTTTGTATCCTAGTCATGGTTGTTTATCTATCTAAGTATAATATTTATCTATATAAGTATGTGTATCGTTGTCTAGTACCCGAGATACAGGGAAACCTAGTTTGGGGCTAGATCAATGTGTGTAAAAGGTGTCCAAGGTATTATTATTATATTATTATTATTATCTGCGTGCTTCGCGCTGTCCAGGCTCATCCCCTGTCTCTCTACTGAAAATGTGATGAAGTCGTATTACGGCTACTTTCACTCAGTGTTAATATACGGGCTAGACATGTGGGGAGCGGCCTCGGACCGCGACAGAGCATTTAGGATGCAAAAACGTGACATAAGGGTAATTGCGGGCATGCCCTGGGACCACCCTGCTAGGGAACTATTCAAAGAGTATAACATCCTAACTCTTATATCCGAGCCTGTATATTTTGGAGATATGTAAGTACGTAAGGCTAAACCTCCATAATTTCCCCACAAATGCTCAAATGATTAACAGACCTAGCTCAAGACGCAGTCACCTACTATTTGTGCCGCCCAGACGATTGGCCAAGTCGAGACACTCACTGTCCATAATTGGCCCTAAGCTGTATAATGCCATACCCGACGACGTAAAAATTGAACCCAATAATACTACTTTCCTCCGAAACTTAAAAAAGCTGCTAATGTCAAATGCGTGCTATTCGATAGACGACTTCTACAAAATCGCTTGGTCAAAACAATAACATATCATAATTAATGAATTAGAATATATAATATACTAACTAAAAAGTATTATAAACTTATTTAATATAATAAACAATTTTGTTTTTGTAACATGTAAAATCCTTACAAAAAAAAATGATAATTTGAATTAAGTACTATGAATGTGACTTGTAAACTGTGTTTATTAATAAAAAAATTGAATTGAATTGAATTGAATTGGAACCCTAAAAAAGGAATCCTTATATGATCACTTCGTTGTCCGTCAGTCCCTCTGTCAAGACCCTTTTTCTCAGAAACGCGTAAGATATCAAATTAAAATTAATATCGATTACTCAGAACTGTAGTTTGTTAAGAATAAATCTAAGTTATGGGTCAATGCAATCAAAAGCTACCGCCATATAGGTCACAATTTTGCCGAAAATGCTTGATATTCGCGAGGGAATCAAAACCTTAAGGGTACTTACCACCTAGAATCATGAAATTTGGAACGAAGTAAGGTGTTATATATCTTAGATCTGCTGAAGACTCTCGACTGGGAGGACAAAGGTATTATATCTACGGCTTACGAACGAACGACTGCAATCCATTGTTAACTCCTTGAATTTACACATTCTTCCCCTTGATGCCACTCACTTTCAGCCTCACTGTACCCCCTCTCTTCTTGACTTGATGATAATATCTAACCCCACTAAGGTTGCCGTACATGGTCAACTCAGTGCCCCCTTCTCCTACCATGATTTAATTTACCTATCCTACAAAATTAGGCCCCCCAAGCGTAGAGCTAAGTTTCTTGAACTTCGTAGTTTCAAGGGTATTGATGTCACTTCCCTTAAATCCGACGCCTCTTCCATAGATTGGTCCCTTGTTCTGGGAAGTGAGTCCGTTGATGATAAGGTCCAAAACTTTAACACGATTGTCCTGAGCTTGTTTGACAAACATGCTCCTGTCAAGAAGGTTAAAGTTAAACATCTCCCCGCTCCATGGCTTACTGATACCATTAAGGGTCTGATGGCTAAGAGAAACCGTGCCAAGACTAAATACAAAAAGGATCCGACCGACGAAAATCTCTTAGCATACAAAAGTCTTCGTAATCGCTGCTCCCGTCTGTGTCGAGATGCCAAACGCCGTCATATATTTGAATGTATCGAAAACTACGCCCCTGCACAAGTTTGGAAATTTCTGAAGACCCTTGGTATTGGTAAGTCCCAGGACCTGACGGTTGGGAACATCGACCTTAACGGTCTCAATCATTTTTTTGCTGTCCCCCCCGTCCAGATGGATCCATCTGTCAAGGATGCCACACTCCGTAACTTGCTTTCCAGGACTGTCTCCTGCCACTCTTCTTTCAATCTGCGTCATGTTGGAATCGCTGCAGTCAGGAAAGCAGTGCTAGCAATCTCATCAAAAGCCGTCGGCGATGACAAAATCTGCTCTCAAATGTTGACAAGTGTACTTGGAGAATTGCTGCCGGTTATCACTCACATAATTAATGCTTCACTCTCTGACTGTCACTTCCCTAGTCAGTGGAAACGTGCTCTCGTGATCCCTTTGCCTAAAACATCCAACCCAACTTCCTACAAAGAATATCGTCCTATTTCTATCCTGCCCATCCTTTCCAAAGTCCTTGAATCCATTGTACACACTCAACTATCCACCTATCTTTCCTCCATGAATCTCCTTAATTCTTTCCAATCGGGTTTTAGGCCGGGTCACAGCACTACCACCGCTCTACTCAAAGTGACAGATGACATCCAACTTGCGATGGATCAGAAGAGGATGTCTGTGCTGGCACTGCTTGACTTCAGCAGCGCTTTCAACTGCGTGGATTTTGATATCCTGGTTGCGATCCTCCATTCACTTAATGTCTCCTCTCATGCCGCCCGCTGGTTTGACTCCTATCTCAGAGATCGACAACAACGCATCAATTCTGAGGAAACATCCACCGATTGGTGCGATCTATTCACTGGGGTTCCTCAGGGTGGCATCCTTTCACCCCTTCTGTTCTCGGTTTTTATCAACTCAATCTCTGATGTACTTACTTCTTCATATCATCTTTATGCAGATGACCTCCAAATATACCGGCATTTCTCTCCGCGTGATGTGACTCCGGCTGTGGAGGCTCTGAATGCTGACCTTGAGAATATCAGGAAGTGGGCCCTCTCATATGGGCTTCTGGTCAACCCGAGAAAGTCGCAGGCCTTGATCTTGGGAACCCGATACTCTCTTAACCTGTTACAACTTCCAATCGCTCCTCTAGTATTTGATGGAACCGTAATCAAATACAGCGATAAAGCTAAAAATCTCGGAATTGTATTCGATAACATGCTGTCTTGGTCACCCCATGTCTCCGAGGTCAGCAGACGAGTCTTTGCATCGTTTGACTCTCTTCGGAAATTACAATACTTCCTTCCACGGCATACTAAAGTCACTCTAGCCCAGTCCCTTCTACTTCCTTTAATTGATTATGCCGATGCTTGCTGGGTGAGTGCGAACGAAGAACAACTGAATAAACTCGAACGACTTCAGAACCTCGGGATTCGGTTCGTCTTCGGGCTGCGCAAGTATGACCACGTCTCGCAGTATCGCAAGGAACTGGGTTGGCTCCCGATTCGTCTTCGCCGTGATTTCCACATATTGACTTTACTTTTTAACATCTTGAGAAACCCCAGATATCCTTCCTACCTTCGTGAACGTTTTGAGTTCCTTTTCTCCAGAGGCAAGGAGCGGAGATCTCACACGGTGTCTCTTCTATGTATTCCGCAGCATAACACCGTCGCCTACGAGCACTCGTTCAGGCTGAGGGCCATTCGGCTGTGGAACGCACTTCCCTGCACTATAAGGGACAGTCCCACTCTTTTCTCCTTTAAGAATCGCTTGAAAGAGCACTTACTTTCTCTTTCATCATAGGTATTGTATATATAAGTATGTAATTGTATTTATCTATTTTTTTATTATTATTTGTTTATTCTTATTTTATCTACTATTTCTTTGATTATATGTATTTTTATAGTAAGTATCATATTTTATTGGTATTTGGTAAGTATTTAATTGCACTAGACTACCCTTTCTTTTCATTTTATATGTATCCTATCCAGATAGGTTTGCTGGAAGAAATCTCTGTTGAGAGATAAGCTCGCCTTTGCCTTTTAATTTCGTGTATAATTGTATTGTTGTAATGTTCTGTGCAATAAAGAATTGTGAATGTGAATATGTGAATTGTGATGTGATATATTATATCTAATATATCACATCACAATCACATCTTCGTTTTGCCGACGATCTTGTCCTTCTAGCCGAGAACGTTGGGGAACTTCTGAGAATTTTTAAGAGGCCTGAGGATGTCGGGAGACCGAGTCCGAAACCAAGAATATGACCAAGGATCATCAGCTTAATATAATCATAGTGTACGCGATGTACATAGAGTACCCCGCAATTCGTATTTGTGTGTACTTATTGCGGGGCGCAGCGTGGACTGTAGATTTTCTTATTAGGTTGATGGCGAAGAGGGCTCGAATGATAATGCAATTTCTTCAATATTTGCAGGCGGAGAGGCGAGGGGGAGGCCTTGGTGCTTCTTCTGCTGTAGCTCGATCGGGAATGAATTTTCGGCGGCGCGCGCGCGCCTTTTATTGGACCGCCTGAGAGTAGTTTTGTTTACCTCAGATCCCGCGCCGCACACCGCCCCCTTCCTCGCCCCTCCTTCCCCGCTAGGCTTTATTTCTAATTAAAATGGTTTTATTTTACATTGTTCAGGCTTCTCGGCACCCAATGACCTCGCAGGGGCCCATCAGCTACGAGGTAGCGTAGCGATCAGATGCCAAGAAGTGTGAACGTCGGCGGTTCACCGAGCTGTAGTAATTGGATTCGATCTAACCTGGTCTGTGCTTCGGTCCCGTCAACCTCCTGTCTCTCTGCAAGGCCCGGGTGCACCCTAGGCTCTTCTTGGTAGACAGGTTCTTCAGCCAACCAGGTATGACTGGCAGGCCAGCTTCGACGAGCACAGTGTTCCAACACAGGTTATGTTACGTGGGAAAAACCAATCGGCCACGTAAATGCGAACTTTATCTGGTTCGGGGAACCACAACACACTCAGCTATATAGACAATCCTGAGGGGAACCCGAATACAATTCCAGATGGCTTGCGATTTAATTTCAATACCCTATACCAATACGCGTTACATTGCGAGGGCTTTTCGTCTGTCAGTTGTCAAAAAACTGCGAGGTTGGCAGCAACGTCAAATTCAAAATGGCCGTTCCGAAACCATCGATCGAATATCGATTTGGAATCGAACATACATTTATTGTCTTAAATCTATGCTTATTCAATACCTTAAGTCTCTAAATATCTTTTTACATAATGATTTGGGTGACCGCGGGCTTTCTAATAAGGGTTTTGTATTATTTTGGCCGGCCCGCGGTCCCGCGCCTCACCGAGGTATTAAATATAGGTGCCTGCGCGCCTCGAGTCGCTTCAATCGGAGCTCGGTTCGCACAGGCTACACATCAAGAAACAACCAATAAAATATCTTTATTCTCATAGCATACTTAAATCTAATAGAATATGAACACAAAACATAAGTTGCTTAACTAGGTTTTCCTTAACTCTAATGTCCTACAAATATTATCTTTATTTATTTATTTTAACAATATATTTACAGTAATCATTTAAACAGTGACGTCGCTTTCGTCGTTAACATTTCTCCCGCCGTCGCCTTGCGAATCTACTGGTAGAACGACGATCTTCTTGGTCGGTCGCCGCAGGATGTGGCCGTTGCTGGTGGCCACGTCGACGACTCGCACCACGCCGTCCTTGCCCGGGAACGTCTTCGTCACTCGACCCAGCGGCCATGTGTTGCGGGGGAGGTTGGAGTCGCAGATGATGACCACGTCACCGACGGCCGGGGGTGTCCCTTTATTGTGCGGCTCCCGCCGATGTTGGAGTAAGGGCGCGTACTCGCGCACCCAGCGGCGCCAGAAGGTGTCGGCGAGCTGCTGCGCGCGCCGCCAGTGTTGACGGGCGTTGGCGTCGCTGTCGGTGAACGTGCCGGGCGCTGGTGAGTAGCAGTCCGGCCCGAGCAGGATCATATTGGGTGTCAGCGCCGGAGGGTCCTCCTTGTCTGGCGTGCGGCCCTCCTGTATGCGTTGTCTCTCTCGGGCATAGGAGTCTTCTTGTGCGGCACGAATTAATAATTGTTCGGCGGCGAGTAGGTATGGCGCCTCTAGCGTTACAAACTTTCTCTGTGGAGGTGTTGCGCCGGGGGGCGCCGAGCCGACGGGCGCTCTCGTGCACGTTTTGTTCATTCGCTTGTTCCAGGCTTGATCTCGTTCGTTGTTGGCGCGGGTCCGTTTTCTTTTTGCCGGTGTTGTCAATGGTGAGATGAGGCCCAAGGGGTCGAATATTGACATAATGATGCTGAGGGCCTCCCGCTTTGTCGGTGGGCGGAGATCGTTGATGACTTCGGGCGGAGCTCTTCGTACGTTGAGACGAAAACGGATGGTGTCCTCGTTTGTGTCCCATAATAGCCCGAGTGTCTTCTCTATCTCACTCCCGCCGATGGGGACCGTGTTGCCATCTCGCTCTTTCTTGTTGACAACGTTGTTGATAGCGTCGCGTTCGTTTGTGGCCCACCCGCGTAGCTCGAAACCGGCTTGTCTGTGAACGTGGTCGACTTCTTTTGTTATTTTCTTTGCTTCGCTTATAGTGTTGAAGCTCTGCGTAGTGGTTTCGTTCTATTGCTTGCGCAGCTTGTGGGTACAGCGATGCGTGTTCTTGTGCATTTCTGTTCTTTATGTATATAGCGGTGCACGGAGACGACGATGCGCCGAACACCACGGAGGTCATGCGGTATTCTTCTGGTTCTCCCGTACGGCGATCGCCTCGCCACAGGAAACGTAGTGCATCTCTGTCTTCTTCACGTATTTTTATCTGCATGAACATCTCTTTCAGATCGGCCGTTACTGCGATGCTGTGTTGTCGGAATCTCATGATGACCCCGGGCAACGACTGAAGGAGGTCTGGGCCCGGAAGGAGCATGTCGTTGAGGCTGCGGCCGTGTGAGGAGGCTGCGGCGTCATGGACCACTCGAATCTTCTTTTTCTCCGGGTTGCAGACGGCGAAGTGCGGTAAGTACCACGTTCTTCCGCTAGGCGGCGTATCGGCGCGCTCGGCGTAGTTAGAGGTAAGTAGATTGTTGATGCGTTCTTCATATTGTTTTTTCAGGTGGTCATCGCGGTCCAACTTCCTCTCGAGCGTGTATAGGCGCCTCAGTGCATCGTTGCGGTTATTTGGGATCTTGTCTATTTTTCCACGCCATAGTAGGCCCGTCTCGAAGCGGCCGTCTGGGAGGCGGCGGCTTTTCTCTTGCAGTATTTTCAGTGCTTGTAGTTCGGGATCACTTTTCTGTCTTCTTGGTTCAATTGAGAGTGACTCGAGTGCGAAGTATTGCTTCATCATTTCTTCTGTCTTGTCGGCGGGCTTGACGCGTGTGAGGTGAGCGCAGCAGTATGTTATTGGGGCCGCTTGTGTTGTGCGGCACCCGTGCAGCACCCACCCCAATGCAGTTTTCGAAGCTACGGGTTGATCGCGCCGTCCTTTTCTTATGTCACGTGACACGATCAACTCCCAGTTATCTTGTCCGACGAGTATCTTCGGTGTAGCTTCGTTGTAGGTGAGTTCGTGCTTGATATCTTCGATGTGCGTGCAATCTTCCATCTCTTGGTTGCTTATGGACTGCGTGGTGAAGTTGAGGCTTTCTACTGTGTGCGCGTTCGTGATTTTCTTTTCTGTGCCGCCGTGTTGCCCTCTAATGTGTAGGGTGACTCGCTTGCTTTTGTTGTGTGCCATTTCTTTGCCGCCCACGCCTTGGACCCACATAGGTTCGGTGGGTCCGTCGAGGCCGAGGGCATCGGCGAGTGCGGCGTCCACGATCGTCACGGTGCTCCCGTCGTCAAGGAGGGCGTAGGCTTGAATCTCGGCCCGAGGCTCCCGCAGTATGACAGGTGCAATTTTCAAGTAGCCTCGTGTAGTAGCGGTTGCGGGCGCGGCCGTGCGCTCGCTGGTGACCGCCACCACCTCTTCTTTTCTCTTTTGCGACTCTTCTGATGCGGCTGCTCCGGTGGGAGCGGCTTTTTCGTGATGCAGCAGTTGATGGTGTCGCATGGGGCAGCCCTCGTGTCCGCACGGTTTTGCGCGGCACGTGAAGCGGTGATGTGTGCTTGACAGGCAGCGGTAGCACGTGTGGTTTTTCTTTGCGACTTCCCAGCGCTCGTTCACGGTGAGTTTGTTGAATTGTGGGCAAGCTGGAAGCAGATGCGACGCGTGTTTGCATAGTGGGCACGCGTGCTTCTCTTCTTTCTTCTTTGGAGTTTCTGTGGTGGTAGCGTAGGTGCGCTCGGTCCTCTTGCGCGCCGTCGGCCGGGCTTCACGGAAGTCTGATGTTTGTTCGGGCGGGGTGTAGGGGGCGCACTTGTCTGCTTCTCTATTCAGGAAGTCGGCGATCTTCTTAAGTTCGGGCGTGTCTTCCTTTTCTATGGCGTAGTCATACCATTTGTTCTTCAATATCGGCGTTAGCTTGTCCACAATCGTTCGCAGTAGCTCCGGGTTGTAGAGGTACTGCGGCTTTTTTAGTAGTTCGATTGTGGCAACGGTGTTGGCGATGCGGCCGGCAAATATGCATAGGTCACGTGGGCTGTCGGTGAGTCGTGGCAGCCCCTTCATCTTCTCTGTTTCTCCCATTAGTAGCGCGTCTGGTCTTCCGAATCTTCGTTCTAGTGCTTTGATGACGTCTTCCGGGTGCGGCTGGCTGATGAGGAGGGCGCTGACGGCCTCCCAAGCGACATCCTTGAGACTTCTTCGGATTCGGGCCACATTTTCACACGCAGAGAAACTTGATGAGGACTCAATGTAAGCGGCCTTGAATTGTAGCCACTCGTTGCACAGGCCGTTGAAGACTGGTAGGTCTGGTATGTACTTCTTGTTTGATTTGCTTGTTTGCAGGGCTTCGGCCAGGGCTGTTGATAGCGACGTAACGTCCATCACGGCGGGTCTCTGTGGAGCTTCTTGTGGCGGCTCCCGCCGCTTGCGCAATGTAGTGGCGCACGCGGTGAGTTCCCGTCGTTCTTCATTGATGGGGATTTCTATCGCGGCTTCTGTTTCTGGCTTTCGGTTGAGCCAATCGGCTATTCTTTGTGGGGCAAGGTCTTCCTCCTCTTCGGACTCTTCCGGCGACGACGTCGCGTTGATGCGTTCCTGCCGAATCTTCGCTAGTTCTGCTTCGGCATTTATACGCCTCAGCTCCAACTCGGCTAGCCTCTCCTTGGCCTCCAACTCCGCGAGGAGTCTCTTGCTAGAGGCCTTGGATCGGCATGACCGAGCAGGCTTGAGCGTTTTCGTGTTCGTCGGTGGCGGCATTAACTCGGCGGTGTGGCGTTCGATGACCGTGTCTGTGCTGGCGGCGGGTGTGGCTCTGATTCCTGACGCGTTGACGTGGCCTCTGGCGTTACTGGTGCCGGAGGTCGTGTCGTGACTACGTGCGTCTGTCGTGTTCGTGCCCGTCGTCGCGTTGGTGTCTTCGGTTGTGCCGGTGCCGGTCGTGGTACCGGTTCCAGTCGTGGTATCGGTCCCCGTCACGGTTTCCGTCGTTGTGCCGCCGCTGCCGGAAGAGTCTTCTTTTCCGCTGTTACTTCTGGTTACAACCATCTTCTTAATTTTCTTGATGCTTCAGTGATCCGGCTTCGACGAGGACCAAACAATGTACGCGATGTACATAGAGTACCCCGCAATTCGTATTTGTGTGTACTTATTGCGGGGCGCAGCGTGGACTGTAGATTTTCTTATTAGGTTGATGGCGAAGAGGGCTCGAATGATAATGCAATTTCTTCAATATTTGCAGGCGGAGAGGCGAGGGGGAGGCCTTGGTGCTTCTTCTGCTGTAGCTCGATCGGGAATGAATTTTCGGTCAGTCAATCAGTCAGTCAAGCATTCTTCTCACGCACCCATTCTGGGGCGTGGGGAGTCAGGGTCAGATCATCGGATCTCTTCCTGAAGAAGCGCCTCTGTCCACTCCTATGGACAGGTCATCGGGGGGCCCTCGCGGGCGGTGGAGATGTTCTCACGAGGGGTGTTCCTTTGGATGATCGCCGGCTAGGCAACCAGGTCGCGTGGCAGGCGGCGGCGGTCGGGCGGGCGCGCGTGGTACGGCGCCATGTCGCGGATGTGCGGATGATGTGAGCTATCCGCACGCGCGAACATGCCCTTCGCCAGCCTCTGGACAAACTGGTCCACTGGTTCCCATCTGAGGTCCCTCTGGATCGTCGCATTCCTCACGTAGCGGGGGGCGTCGACGATGGTACGCAAAGAGAGGTTCTCTTGGGCTCGGAGTCTCCGTTTGTTCGTCTCCGAGCACAGGGCGTACCATGCCGGGGCCGCGTAGGTGAGGCGGGATCTCACGTAGCACTTGTAGATCCCGAGCTTCGCCCTCAGAGGGAGGCTGGAGTCGAGAAGTGGACGCAGCTTGGCGCGTGCCACCTTGACCTGGTTGACGACGTTGTCGACATGTTGCTTCATGGTGAGCCGGCGATCGATGGTCACTCCCAGGTACTTCACCTGCGGAGACCACGCGATGTCCTGTCCTTGGAGCTGGAGTGGTGGTGGAAGGGGGGACTGGCCTGTGATGAGCGCCTGCGTCTTCCCAACGTTGACGGACAACCGCCACTTGGCGAGCCAGTCGGGCAAGATGTCCAGGGTGCGCTGCAGTTTGACGGCAGCGTGCCGTACCTGGATCGACGACGCGTAGTAGGCAGCGTCGTCGGCGAAGAGTGCCAGCTGGGCACCCGGCCCGACGGGGATGTCGTCCGTATATTGGGAGTAACAGGCTGGAGACAGGCAGGACCCCTGAGGGACGCCGGCTGCAACGGGGTGTTCCTCGGAGACGGCGTCTTCCACCATCACTCGGAAGCGGCGATTCTTCAGGAAGGAGGCGATGATCTGGACCAGTCTTCTTGGGGCTGGAGACGTCGACAATTTGTACAGCAACCCCTCGTGCCATACTCTGTCAAACGCCTTCTCCATGTCCAGGAGTACTGCGACAGTGTATTCCTTCTTGTTTAAACAAACCGTCATGTCATTCAGTACTCTGGTGAGCTGAAGCGTCGTGGAATGCTCGGGCCTGAAGCCGAACTGTTCTGGGCGCGGCTGGATGTGGGGCAGTAGCTTCGCCAGCAGGAGTTTCTCAAACACCTTTGAGATGGAACTCAGTAGAGTTATCGGCCGATAGCTCTCAGGCAGCTTGGAGTCCTTGCCCGGCTTGGGCAACATGATGACCAAGCCCTCCTTCCATTGGGTTGGGAAGTGGCCCGTGCGCAAGATACCGTTAAACAGGCGCGTAACGGCCGCCACAGTACGTGGCGGCAAATGTAGCAGCGCCATGTTAGGTATGCGGTCTGCGCCCGGGGCTTTCCTGGGCTTGGTAAGTCTGAATGCACGCATGATCTGGCCGGGCGTGACGACGGTTGGGTCCTCTTCGGGAGCTATCGGCGAGGCGAAGTACTCTCGCAGGTGTCTCTCGACTGCTGCGACGTGCTCCACATCATCCGTAGGGTTCGGCTTGAACTGCTTCTCGAGGCATTCGGCGAAGATCTCCGCACGGTCTTGGGCTCGAAATCTTGGTAGGCCGTCGCTGCCCAGGATTGGTCGGACGGGAGTTGGAGTAGTCGACAAATCCCGGCATAGGCGATGCACGGAGGGGACGTGGTCGCCCATGGACTCGACGTGGCGTTCCCAAGATTCTTCGGCGTGGAGATCAAGTCGGCGCTTCAGCTCTGCCGTCATGGCGTTGAGCCTGGTCTTCATCGTTGGGCAGCGGGTTTGCTGCCACTGCTTTCGGAGAGCGCGCTTATCGCGGATGAGTGCGCGTAGCTCAGCAGGAAGAGGATTGGGCTTCCCCCCGCGAGCTACGGTGTGCGATGATAGGTCGAGCGCGTCTCGGATCTGGGTTGTTAGCAGCGATGCCAGGCGGTCAACGTCTTCCGGCTGGTTGACTGGACATGTGGTCGAAGACTGGTCGAGGGCGGCGGTGAAGGCGCCCCACTGGTAGCGTCGGCGTGATGCTGGCGGAGAGACCCGGGTGGGCAGGTCCGCCAGGACGAGAAGTACTGGCCTGTGGTCCGACGGGAGGTCAGGGAGAACCTCCTGGCTCGGCGGAGTCCGGAGACCTCTGACGACTACGACGTCGATGGTGTCCCAACCGGCCCGCGAATCGAAGTGGGTGGGCTCGTCGGGACCGATGACATCGTAGTTGTGGCTCACGGAGTCGGCAAGGATGGCGCGTCCAGCTGGGCACACCCTGGTGGAGTTCCAGACGGTGTGCTTGGCGTTGAGGTCGCCAGCGACGAGTGTCGGATGCGGCGACTGTAGCAACCCCCGTAGCTCGGCGGTGCGGATTGGTGTACTGGGGGGCTTGTAGGCGGCGTAGAGTCGCAGCACCTGGCCGGCGACCTGGAGGTCGACGCCCAAAGCATACAGGGATGTATACTCCTGGGCGTCAACGAGCTGGTGGACGATCTTCCTGCCGACGATGACTGCCAAGCCTCGAAAGGCCCGGCCGTTGGTGGACTTCTCGTCCTTGCGATAGACGAAGTAGCCGGGCAGCGACAGCTTGTCGCTTCCGGCTAGGAATGTCTCGCTGATGAGCATCACGTCGACGCGGTAGTCCCTCAGGAACACGTGGAGCAGCCGCTTCTTCCCTGTCAGCGACTGCGCGTTCCAGTGGACGACCCTGAGCGGCTCATGCATTGCGGAGCAGAGCGGTGAGTCTGCCCAGGGCAGTGGGGTCGCTGAGGAGGGCGAGCAGGGCTGTGAGGTGCCCCAAGTCCTGCTGCCCTATCGCCGCAGCCGGAGTGGCGGCGCCAGCGGCGGCCGCAGTCTCGCTGGCGGCGAGAGTAGCCGCCGCGGCGCCGGCGGCAGGTGGAGCCGTCGCCTTCTTCTTCTTCTTCCCCCCTCCCTTCGTCTTCTGCCTGGGGGCTCCGTCGTTCGCCTGCGCCATAAGCGAGGCGGGCGCCGTTGGTTCCTGCAGATCGGGACGAGGCAGAGGGGGAGGCTGCACCTTCTTGGGCCCGGGCGCGTTGGTGAGCGCCACAGTGCCGGCCTTCTTGTTCCGCGCCTCCTGGCGGAACACGGGGCACGTCGCATTATTTGCCGTGTGCGGTCCACCGCAGTTGGCGCACGTCGGCGGCTGGTCTTTCGGGCGGGGACATTCCCGCGCCGAGTGGGGACCGCCGCAACGTACGCACGCTAGGGGGCGGTGGCACATATGCGACGAGTGCCGGAATTGCTGGCACCTGTGGCACTGGGCCGGGCCCTGCTTCGAGCGCCAGGCCTCGATCTTCACCCCCGGCATGTACAAGAGCTCCGTGATCTCGTACACAGCGCCGGGGGCACGGTCGGGATTCTTCTTCAGGCTGGCGAAGAAGATGCAACCGGGGCGCCCCTTGCGCGCCCGGATCTGCTTGCAGTACTCGGCCTCCACACCGAGTTCCGCAAGTGCCGCGACGATCTCTTCCGGCGTGGTGTTTGAAGGCAGCCCGCGGATCGCCACCTTCTGGGTCTTGTCGGCCGGCAACGAGTAAGAGAACCACCGAACTCCGTGGTCCTTCTCCAGCCTGCACAGATAGCGCTGTACAAGCCGGTACTCGTCGTCGGCCGTGGGGGTGAAGCGCACACCCTTTTGGTAGGCGCGCGCGCTGGGAGCCCGGCCGAGCTCGCTGGCTATCGCCCTGAAGTGGTCGGCCCAGTTGGGTAGGACCTCCACAATAAGGGGCGGATAGCGCGGCTGGCGGGGCTGCTGTGGCGCAGCGCCTCCCGACGGGGCGGCGGTGGCGGTGGCAGTCGCGGCTGCGGTTTGGCCGGCGGCAGTGGCAGGCGGCGTTGGGCGGGCGGGCGGCATTGGGCGGGCGGGCCCTTTCGCGGGTGCGGAGGCGTGCGGGTTCGCAGGCGCAGCGGCGGGGCGCGTAGGGCGGGCGGGCACAGTCGCGGCGGTGGGCGGGTTCGCGGGCGCGGCGGCGGGGCGCGTAGGGCGGGCGGGCACTATCGCGGGCGCAGCGGCGGAGCGCGTGGGGCGGGCGGGCACTCGCGACGTGGTCGCCGACGGGGCGGGCGGACGCGCGGTTGGCGGCACCGGGTGCCTCACTGAACGGGGGGGGGACGCGGTGCTGGGGCGCGGTGCCCCAGACACGGTGGATGCGGTCGCGGCCGCCGCGGCAAACGACACTGTAGGAGAGCACTTATTAGGTAAAACACTCGTACCTGTTTGAGTTGAAGCACTCTCATAGTCACTCGCGGCGGCGGACAGTCCAGGGGCGGGGGCGGGTGCCTGAAGCGCGCCCGTCCAGGGCGACAGCGACGGCATGTCGAGGCCCGTCTTCCTCGGCGGCGGCTGGTTCGTCGGTGGCGGGGTCGGCGAGTCCGCAAGCTGGACTCGCTTTCCATCTCCTCGGAGACGCAGCTCGTCGCTCGGGCTTTCGCTACGCGGGCGCCTCGTCCCGCGGGTTGGTGGCAGCACCAAAGGCCGCGTTTTTGCCTGCTCCACTAATTGTGCGTCGAGGAGCTCGGCGTCGATACAAGCCGTGGGCTTGCCCGACAGGGCAGCGCGGCTTGCGGCGACGTATGCCTCCATGGCACGAAGTAGGCCCGCCGAAAACAGGTTGGCTTGAGCGGCCCGAATTAAATATAATTCGTCCAGCTCAAGCTCTGCCCTCGGGGACACAGGACGCCGCACCACGGGCGACCCGTACTCCGTCGACGTGGAGATAGGGAGCAGGCCTTCCAGCGATGCCGATCGCTGCGCGCGGCGCCGACGCGGGGTTTCACCCAGCGGCGGGCTGTTCACAATCACGACATCGTCACTATCACTAGCACAAGCTCGCACAATGTCACTGGCACTATAGCCCTGAGAAGGGCTTTTGGGCTCGTCCATAGCGGCGGGCTATGGACGAGCTGGCGTCACAGAAAGGGTTACACACCAGGCACGACCTTAGGCAGAGCCGGCGTCCGTCCCGATGTGATAATCCCCTCCGTGAACACTCGCGGCGCGGGTGTCGCGATCGCGGCGCGCACGGGCGCGTGTTACACACGTCCGCTTCGCACGAAGCGGCGGGTGAACTGCAGCGGGACGGCGAAGCGGAGATCCGTGTGCGCGACGGTCGAAACTATCCTGAATTTTCGGCGGCGCGCGCGCGCCTTTTATTGGACCGCCTGAGAGTAGTTTTGTTTACCTCAGACCCCGCGCCGCACACCGCCCCCTTCCTCGCCCCTCCTTCCCCGCTAGGCTTTATTTCTAATTAAAATGGTTTTATTTTACATTTATTGTCTTAAATCTATGCTTATTCAATACCTTAAGTCTCTAAATATCTTTTTACATAATGATTTGGGTGACCGCGGGCTTTATAATAAGGGTTTTGTATTATTTTGGCCGGCCCGCGGTGCCGCGCCTCACCGAGGTATTAAATATAGGTGCCTGCGCGCCTCGAGTCGCTTCAATCGGAGCTCGGTTCGCACAGGCTACACATCAAGAAACAACCAATAAAATATCTTTATTCTCATAGCATACTTAAATCTAATAGAATATGAACACAAAACATAAGTTGCTTAACTAGGTTTTCCTTAACTCTAATGTCCTACAAATATTATCTTTATTTATTTATTTTAACAATATATTTACAGTAATCATTTAAACAGTGACGTCGCTTTCGTCGTTAACACATAGGTACCTGACATCTAGAGACCGTGGATGAATAAATCAACCTTGGACACAGTATATCCTTTGGCCGAAATTCCCAACTAAAAGAGATCTCCAGGCGCATACAGCTGGGTAGGTAAATTGAAAGACGCCTTAAAGTCCAAAATTCCTCAATGCCTGCAAACCTATGTTTAATCAATGTGTACTGCCTATTATACTCAAATATGGATCCGAGAGAGGGACCATGGAGCGGACTATGCTCGGAATCTCCCTTCTCGACCACATACCCAATCGCAAGGTTAGAGAAGCGATGGGCGGGACACTTGTCTAGGAGGGATGACGATAGATGGACGAGCTGCTTCGAATTAGGGCACCTACCAATCGAACCCGACACTCGACACTCCTCCTGTACCCTTCGCCCACACTAACTACGCGGCCAATTCTCCCAGATGCTGCCTTCCATGAACTTATAACGATCACTTTGCAGCCCTGAATATCTTCCACCCGTTGCGCGGCCAGTTCAGGCGGCCCTTATTGCTCCAGCTTAAAGACAGCTGTGTAGAAGCCAGCAAACAATAAAGTTCACTATGTGGCTGACATTTCTCTCTTAGCGGTGACGTAATGGTGGTCAAGGGACGCGCGTAGACCGAGAGGCGGACCACCCGCCAGATGGACGGATGACATCGCCAAAATGGCCGGGAAACAGTGGATCAGGTTGGCCCAGGAACGCAATAAAGGGCTTCATGAAGAGGAGGCCTCTGCTCAACAGTGAGTGCAGAAAGCTAAATAGTAAACGGAAAATTCCAAAACTGTATTATGATTGTTTTTGTCCGTCAAGACACATTTTCAAATTAAAATAGATTACTCAAGTTTGTGGGCTCTTAAAGTGGTCAAAAATCAAACTTCTAGGTCAATGCAGTCAAAAGATATTTGATATTCCTGTCAAAACTCTGCTTGATAGTCGCAAGGGAATCAAAACTTAAAGGATACTTCCCCGTTGACGCAGAATCATGTCATTTGGCACGAAGCAAGGTCACAGCACAAGTAAATGAGAAAATCTAAAAACAGTTTTGTAGTTGCTTCACGAAAACCCTCGGTGAGCGAGTCCAACTTGCACTTAGCCTTTTTTTTATTTTTTGCGGCTAAGTGATAGAAATGCAGAGTGCAAATTCATTCGTGTTGTTAGCTTAGATGTAAATATAAATTTAAATTAAAATCATTCATTTGTAAAGCAAAGGTATCGTTAGTAGTTTAATTATAATTACAGTATGATTACATTTTAACTGCTCGACAGTTCTCGCTTTTTTTTCGCTGAAAGTGATCAAAATGTCCCAGGACATTTTGATTTGACAAATTTGACAAATTTCAAGTGTCCAGAAACTTTAAATTTGGTACAGAGGTCTTACCATGAAGAGCATATTAATGGGATACCTCGTCCGTGCAAAGGTCCCCGTTACTCCAGGCGGAAAGACCCGCAGTGTGAGAGGGACAAAATCGGGGAAGAAAACATAACGTCGGTTTTAATAGTAGTTTATCTAAACACGTATCATAAACCCTCTTTACTGCGTTCAAAAAATGCACGTTACGATCAGCATTATGTTAAACTACTTGGTAAAAACTCATTTCTTATCTGAAAAATTACACATTATGACCATAATGTGTAATTTTTCTACATATTACGACATTCAAATTTCGAACGCCGACGCCCGTCTGCGTGCCGCCCCTACTTTGTTTGTGAATTTGGTACTACTGAAAAAGCTAAACAAGTGCAAAGGAATTATCAATGCCTCCATGCCGGTCGAACATGCGGTTCCTGAACACATTAAAGAGAGCCTATGATATGTGTGTAGATAAACTAGTTAATATATAGATAAATAGATATAATAATTAATGCAAATACAGGCCGAGACGTCGATGGCGGGTCGACCTGGACAGGTTTTTGCCGAGCTGGGAGGGGGCAGCATAACACAGGGAGGAATGGTCTGAGATAGGGGAGGCCTTTGCCCAGCAGTGGGACACTATGCAGGCTAAATAAATAAAATATAAGAAAAAATACAAAATTAACTAAAATAGCTATGAAAATTTCGGTAACAGGTAATTTAGGTATAGTCAAAACCCATCTAAATAAATATTCTGTGTGCTATTCCAATTTGTCAGTAAATAAAAAAGTGTAAAGTTAGACCTCATTTCAATAATTATTTCTCTCGAGCGAAACTCCTCCAATTCCACAAAATCTAGAAAGAGGTCCCAAAATATTTTATACCAATTTAGATAACTTGGGGCTTATTTTAGAACAGCTATGAAATGACTTTGAAAACTGTCGATTTTGTCGATATTTCACCCTAAGGGAAAACCTCAAAACAGTTAATTAAGTCGACGACCCTAATGGGCAAGTCGGCAGTGAACCTGCCTACGAAGCCAAGGGTCCCGGGTTCGAGTCCCGGTGGGGGCAAATATTTGTTTGATGGGAACGGATGTTTGTAACCTTGTCATGGTTGTTTATCTATCTAAGTATAATATTTACCTATATAAGTTTGTGTATCGTTATCTAGTACCCAAGATACAGTGAATCCTAGTTTGGGGCTAGATCAATGTGTGTAAATAGTGTCCAAGGTTTTATTAATATTTATGGTTTTTAGGGTTCCGTACCCGAAGGGTTCCAAACGGGACCCTATTACTAAGACTCCGCTGTCCGTCCGTCCGTCTGTCACCAGGCTGTATCTCACGAACCGTGATAGTTAGACAGTTGAAATTTTCACAGATGATGTATTTATGTTGCCGCTATAACAACAAATACCAAAAAAACAGGATAAAATAAATATTTAAGGGGGCTCCTATACAACAATTCTTTCAATACCACATACAAACTTATGGATGCACCTGGTTACGTACATGGAGTTTGAAAGTAACCGCACCAATAACTTTGTAAACAATATTTTGCTGTGTAAAATCCAAACTATTCACTCCACACTATCGCTTACATTGAACGGTCGTACGGAACCCTTCGTGCGCGATTTAGACTCGCACTTGACCGGTTTTTTTTAAACGCCGAGCGGTTAAGTTGAAATAATTGTTCTGTACCTACGTTGGCCCCTAAGGACAATCGTATATGTCTCAGTATAGGGACAGTGCAAGTTGAGTTGGAGCTGCCCCTAATAATAACAGAAAAACCTACCCATTTTCTATCAAATGACTACTTTCACTTTTCCATAATTTCCAGTAGAGTTGAGCCAGCGAACAAGAGAGCCCAATTATTAAACAGTTTTAAAAAATCCCTAAACATATTCAGGGCTATAAGGTTGCTGAGTTGTAAAACGGTTGTAAAAGGGTCTTTTATTTTGATGTCTTAGTTAATGGCGGAATGCTGCCTACCACCGTCAAGGGGTGGATGTAGCCAAATACAGGTAAGGTAAGGATTAATCCTAAACATACATACAATCCTACATAAGTTGGCATTAAAATACGGGTGTCGGTTTATTAAAAGAGCCGACAATACAAACGATAATTATGTAACAGTCACATAATTGTACATTATGCACCAAGGGGATAAAGCAATGTTATCGTCACGGGCGCGATATTGAAGCCCGAATCTAACGAAGGAAAATGTTGTTGTAGTAGTTGATATTTATATTTTCTCGCAGGAGGTGCGAAAAGTAGAGTATACTCCTCGGGGATAAAGCTGTTTTGTGTTAGGCACGCTTGAATCCCTCACTGAACTCTGGACTCAGTCTTAACGCTATTTCCTGAATTTGCTTGATACTCGTAGGGATTTAAAACTACCCTCCAAATTGTAGCCTTCTAGATTTAGCCGCTTGGCCCCTGCGATGATGAATCAGTCAGTCTGTCAGTCAGGATTTGTTCCTATAAAGAACTATATTTAAAAAAAAGTGGAATTATAGTTATGTAGTTTGATGCTGTAAATTGCTGTTGAATTCATCCAGTACTTAAAATGGGTTGACTAATCTAGTGACGGGAAAACATTATCTAGTAAATTGGCTTATCTCTTCTACGAGTGGAAACCTGAGTTACATTTAGTAGTTCGGGATAACACATGTTGATACCTCAGATAAACATCGTTAACTGATCTAGTAAATTGGGTTACTTCGTCAGGTTTTTTTTTTTTTTTTTTTATTTATTTATCAAATTACAGAGTTTTAAATACTTATCTAACTTAATGCACTACTTAAACCACTAAGGTTTGTATGTAGCACAAAATTAGTCTAGTGTATTATGTAGGTGGGTCGATAAAAACAATATGTATAAGCATGAAGTCAGTTGCTGGCTAAAAGGCAAAATACAGTTTGTGTACGACTATGGAAGTAATGATATAAAGTGTGATTTTAATTTGTGATTGATATTTTTGGGATGGATTGATGATTTGAGTTCCGGACAGAGACCGTTAAGAAGACGAGGAATTAGATAGCTAATTCGACGTTTCCCGTAAAAGTTATTTGCTCCTAAAGTCATCAGCTTTTTTTTCGTGCAGCTTCTGGTGCCGATTTTATGTGATAACGGTTTTTGGACGGATAAATTGAAAAAATTGTTCTTTTAGTAGTGTGTATTCTACTTTGGTGTGTACTGGTAGTGTTTTACAGTATTTGAACAGTTTGAGCTTATCATTGGAGTACTGGAGTCTGATTTTTGGAGGTACTATATTTTTTAGAATTTTAATTTATAGACGTTGTATGCAGTCTAGGGAAGTTTTATGCGTGAGTCCGTAGCTACTGAGCCCACAGGAGATTACGGAGTCTGCCAAAGCATTGTACAGCATTAACCTGATGTTAAAGGGCAGGCGATTTTTTATTATGTGCATGTTAGCCAGAAAAGCTCGAAGCTTTGTACACACCCGTTCTATATGACTATTCCAGTTAAACTTGTGATCTATTACCAGACCCAGGTAGACGTGCGAGTTGACGAGTTATATATTGGGGCAGTGGCAAGATTTTGTAATATTTTGGTCATGCATACAAGTATGACTGTGTGATATGAGAGGTGTTTCGAGATTGCTTTTCATGTATGGTGATTTAATGAGTATGAGTTTTGTTTTATTGCTGTTTAAAACTAAGCCCGAGTCATGACACCATTGCTTGAGCTTGTCGAAGTCAGCTTGAAGCATACACATCGCGGAGTTAACATCGTCACTGGCAATAATAAAGCATGTGTCATCAGCAAACTGATAAGCTGTGCAGGAGTCAAGGCATGTGCACATATCATTCACATAGGTGAGAAAATGCAAGGGCCCGAGCACCGAGCCCTGGGCGGTTCCTACTGCGGCTGGCCTTTGGTCACTGAGGCTATCATCTATCTTGACACAAGAGGATCTGTTACGGAGATAGCTTTCACACCAGCGTAGTAAGGGTCCCCTGATGCCATTTGCGTCCAACTTACCAATTAGCTTTTTGTGATCAAGAGTATCAAATGCTCTGGAAAAGTCTATAAACAGGGCCAGGACTTGTTTTTTGTTATTTAGGTATGTATTAATATCATCCGTGAATTTGGAAAGTAACATAGTTGTATTTTTTTTGGGCTGAAAGCCAAATTGGCTTTTAGATATAATATTATTTTTTTGGTAGAACGAGTGGATTTGATCACAAACAAATTTTTCTATTATTTTGTCTATTGATGACAGCAATGTGATAGGCCGATAGTCTGAAGCATTTTCGCGCTTTCCCTTTTTAAAAACTGGTCGTATGCATCCTATCTTGAGCCCATCAGGATATTGCCCTGTTTTAATAGCGGTGTTAATAAGATTACATATAGCTGAGGCAATATTATTAGTAACTTTTTTTATGTCAATAACCCTGACTCCGTCAAGCCCCGGGGCTTTGTGATCATTCAATTGTTTGATAACCTTCGATATTTTATCTGATGTAGCTTTTTGGTAATATATACTTACACTAGACGTCCTATTGCGCTGTGCATCGCTTAGATTTATATTGCAGTTGGGTAGTATGTTCTGCACAGATTCATCAAAGGTATCAGCAAAAATGTTGGCTATCTCTTTAGAAGTAATATTTTGCGAGCTAAATGCGTTAAGAATGGCTTGGTCAATGGGGTTTGAAGTTCTACCACACATACTATTAAGAATTTGTCACATTTTCCTAGAATTTGAGAAATTATTTTCTATTTGTTTTTTATAGTATGTATTTCTACTGTGTTCTATAACTTTATGTGTTTTATTTCGTATTGTGTTGTAAGCTAATCTTTTTTCTACATTACTAGTATCTTTTTTCCATATATTAAATGCTAAATCTCGTTTTTCACACAATGTTATAATGTTACTAGTGATCCAAGGTTCACAAAACCGTTTTTTTGGTAAATTATGTGTTATTGTTTTAGCCACGTTTAACGCTCTGGTGAAGTTTGTTATTAGAAATTTGTAAATATCGTCCGGATCTTTCATATCATCAGTGGAATCCCAGTTTATTTTGTGTAACTCGTTCAACATAATATCACCTCGGTGCATAGTCGATTTTTGTTTGTTTCTACGAGCAGCCTGTATGTGACTCGATGAGCCAGCAACCGGTCTTGCGCACGCGGCGATGGTCACTACGCGATGGTCCGCCAGTACTGTATCAATAGCGGCCGAGTATTGGTCTAATGTGGGGAGGCGGGCAAAAATATGATCAATGCACGACTTGGATACTTTGTTTTTTCTCATTTCTATGCGTGTATAGTCAGAGACTCCACACATCAAACCGAACCCGGACAACATGTCTAGATAATAATCCCTATGCTTTGATATGGTCTTTAGATCTATATTTGTATCGCCTATGATCAGAATACAATCATCTTTACAATCGCTCATAATCAAGTGTTCAAGTTCCGTGATAAATAATTGTTTACTGAGTGATGGTGGTCTGTATATCGCACATACAGAGATAGCACAGTACGGGGTTTTTAGAGTACCTGTTATATTTTCGAAGTAATGTGTCTTAGTTTGTTTACGGGTGAATTTGAGACAGTTTTTAACATAAATAATAATACCGCCACCCTTACAATGATTACGTAGTTGTGTGTATATGTTAAATCCAGGGATGTTGAACAGATTAGATATGCCTTCTGAAATATTAACTTCTGTGACCACAACAACATCGAGTGGAGGCTTACACGAGTCGATGATTTGTATTAATTTAGGAAAATTTAATATCATTGAGCGAATGTTAACATGCAGACAAAATAAATGAATGTTTGATAATGAAGTGGTTGGTATTTTTTCCAGGTACGACTTCATATTTATACAATCAAAGATTTCGTTGATATTAGAATTAGAAGCCATAAGTATGGAATGATAGGTTTTATGTTTATGTGAGTAAGTTTACTTAGTTATAGATGTCAATAGAATTACACAACTAGCTTTTCAATGTCGGTTGGCGATCGAATTGCGTAGATTTTACTTTTGTCGGTCTTCCGGCAGAGTATTTTGCCGTCTTTGCACCAAATGAACCGAAAGGTACCTCCGAGCTGTTGCCTTGTATTATACAGCAGTGTCTTCGTGTGTATGGTGAGAGCTTCTCGAATGTACACTGGATTCGCAGAAGCAGGGTTATCACGCGGCGACGCCGATGAGCTCTGGATGTCTTTCAGGTCTCTCACGGTCAATTTGTCTCTTTTTGCAGCTGATATCCACTGTTCTCGAGCTTCCGGTGACTTCATCTCTATATAGATCTGACCTGGTTTTTAAGATGTACGGGTTTTAACCGTACGCTCTTGTTATTGATGATGATTGATAATTGATAAGAGTTTGTAGTGTAAAGGTTTTATATTGATTTAGAACAATTACAGAAATGCTATGATAAATGATAGACTGCAGTGAGCCACGCGGAGCTCTTGCTGTCCGAACGTGAACTGATTTGAGTGGAACGACAAGCGGCCGCGCAGGACTGCTGAATAGGGAAAATGTGCGGTGTCCCGTACATGCTCCCGGGCGGGAGATGAAACGTACTAACACGTTTCATGATGATGATCATAATATTGAAAATTGATACAACACAACAAATTAAGAAATGTGTATGATATGATTGATGGATAAGTTAACCTAAATGAACTTTAGATGTAACATTGATATAAATGATTAAGTAATTGAAAATATTTGATAACAAATTATGAAACTTAAATATTTCACGCATTTCATCGTCTTTGATTGTCTGTAGGTGGTACACTTATTTCTTTCTCACTGAACGTAGTCTTGAAAAGAATAGGCGAAGTGCCACGAGCTATTTTAACACTTTTTAGGGTGGAGCCCTGATTATTCGAACTACGAGGGCCAACACTAGATTTTGCTTTTTGCTCACACACACTAGGCTCGATGTGCCTGTCACAGACACTGCTGATGATGGCGGGCGCGGCGGCGGCGGCGGCGGCGGGCGGTTGAGGAGCCTCCGCCCGCGCCCGGCCGCGCGCCTGCACGCGCCGGCACGCGTAGAGCACGCATGCGACTCCTCCAGCTCCAACCACAACATATATTGCTGCATATTGATGAACGTCGTGATATGACAGTCTCTCTGACAGCTGTGGGCTCTCCTTCATCTGCTTGATCTGCTCACTGATTTCTTTCAGGTTTTGCTCCCGACTATTGTCATCTTCTGTTTCATTATAGATCGGTATGGAGACATTGATGATATGATTAATTTCTGCTATTTTTGGAAAGTCTATTTCAGAATGAGTCTTGATTTCATTCGTCATTTGGTTATGTGAATAGGTAGTAAAATGTTCCCCTTTGATAACACATCCATGACCTATAGTCATAATGCCAACTTCGCTGAGTCGCTCGGCGGTAATCTGACGCTCGCACATTATCTTGACGGTATATTGTTTGCAGCAGAAATAAAAATACATGTTGATATTATTTAATTCAGACCACTGATTTTCGCATTCTTTGGTGAATACCTCGCATCTGTTTAAATCTTTATCAATTTGGCAAAGACTTGAGTCTGATTTGATTTGATAAATTGTGTTCTGTAGATGGCACAGATACGTGTCCCCGACCATACTGTGACTGCATGTCTGTATTTCGTTGATTGATAAGGGCAGATACGTATCCTTTGATAAATTGATCGCTAAGTGATCTGCAACTGGCTTGATATAATTCATCTTTCCATTGACTTGCTGCGGTACTGAGAACACCCTGTATAATTCGTAGGTGTCTCGATTGATAAGTGGAATACGGATCTCAAATATGACGTATTGCCGAGTTATTCTTGCTTTTACTTTGAGTAATCCATATACTTTGTGCATATCTGTTTGTAAATTGCTGATCGGGAGGGAGAGATCTTTTGATAATTGTCTTGATATAATGTCGAACTCCTCTTCAAGTTGGTTTACACTGATTAAATTAATGCTGAGTTGTCCATGATATACGTCTGTGATAGTATCAAGTAAGGTATGCTGAATACTCTTAATTTTTTGTAGCATGTTGTTTGCTATGATAACTGATAAGATGAAGTCATTTGTGGACGAGACGTCTTGAATCTGCTTGTTCATAGAATTTTCCAAATTATTTAGACGTTGGTTGATGATTTTGTGTTGTTTGTTCATGACTTCCTCTGTCCTTTTCAGGAAATTAAATTCAGCTTCAACCACAGATGTTTGATTCTTCCATAGTTGAAACAAATGCTTTTGATTGTCTCGGACGAGTGTGATATCTTTTTGATAGTCTTCCGCGAATTGTTGATCTAATACGCCGAAGAGGCTACGTGCGACGTAGCCGACACCGTTGATAAGCCCACGCCTTTGTCTGGCGTGTGTCTCTGATTCTTGCTGACTGGTCATAACACGGTTGTTGTACTCAAGTTCACTACAGTCGTGACGTAGTTGCGATAAGACTGTGTCGCAATGTTCGTGTTCTTGTACTGAACAGATGTTATTTAGATATTTTGAATATTTGCTGAGTGCTGTTATTCCTTCTTGATAGGGCGTCGTGTCGTAGTAGACGATGAGTTTCCATTCATCTCGTACGAGTTGTATGTTTGATATTTTGTCGAAGTATAAACCTTGACTTTGATTAAGTGATTTGATGTTTGTTGATAAACACTGCGAAGTGGTGATAGTCGCCATTAAGAAGAGAAATGATATTAACATCGATATGAAATTTGATTTCTTCTTGCGACATGACTTTATAGGTCTGCTTTTAGCTTGCTTGGCGTCTTTTCGATCTTCTCCGTTTTTGCTTTGATTGATACATGGTATATTTGATTCCGACGAGGTAGGTAGAATGGACAATTTGATGATAGGCCGTTTCATTACACCGTTTTTCGTTCGTAGCGTCACAACCCTGACGTAGCCGTCCTTTCCCGGGTGTAGCTCAATGACTCTTCCTAAAGCCCACTTGCCGGCCGGTAAGTTAGCGTCATGTATTAGAACGATGTCATCGATTTTGATGTTGTCTTTTGCTTGTTTCCATTTGCTTTTTGTTGTGATTTGTGAAAGATACTCGGTGCGCCACCTTTTCCAAATATCTTCGAATATTTTCTGCGCTAACTGCCACCTTGTTCTTTCGTCTCTTTCCGTTTCGATGATAGTTAACGTAGGTCCATTTGTTAAAAAGTGTGCTGGTGTTAGATAATTTAGATCCTCTGGGTCTTCTGATAACGGACACAGAGGCCTGGTATTGAGACATGCTTCTAACTGTGCTAATAACGTCGAAAATTCTTCATACGTTAATTTTTGCTCGCCGATGACTCGTTTAAGGTGGTATTTGAGACTCTTCACCGCGGCTTCCCAAATTCCACCTGCTGACGGCCATGATGGCGCTATAAAGTGCCATGTGATCTCCATTTCATTGATTTCTGCTAAGAACTCATTGTTGATGATTTCTTTAAGATTGATCTGTTCTCGTTGCAATGTCCTGCTTGCTCCCAAAAAGTTCGTCCCATTGTCGCTATGAATGTGACGTGGTGTACCTTTGCGAGCTGATAGTCTTCTGATTGCTGCTAAGAATGCTGAGGACGTTAAGTCTGAGACTAACTCCAGGTGAACTGCTTTTGTCACCATGCACACAAACACTGCAACATAGCCCTTAGAGGTTCGGGCTGCTCTACCTCTATTTGATCTTATTTCCACATGACCGGTGAAGTCAACCCCTGTGTGGTGGAATGGGCGAGAAGGGTTGATTCTCTCTTCCGGTAGGTCACCCATTATCTGTTGATGCTTACTCGGATCATGTCTCCTACACTTCACACAGCAGCGGAGTCGTTTTTTGGTTGCTCTGTTACCTCCAATGATCCAATATGTTTGGCGAAGCGTTGATAATGTTAGCCGTGCTCCACCGTGGAAGGTAATCTTGTGACTGTAATCGATCAACAAGTCCGTTAAACGACCGCCGTGCGGAATGATGATGGGATGTTTCATGTCTTCATTGATGCTTGCGTTATTGAGCCTTCCTCCGACCCTCAGAAGACCTTGCTTGTCTAGTATCGGTGTCAGATTCAATAACTTGCTTTTTGAGTGCACCTTGCCACATTTGTTGATATTTTCAATATCTTCTGAAAACTCTGATTGCTGAATGTGTTTGATAATCTTAATTTTTGCTTGACGTAATTCTTGAAGCGAGAGGTAAGGCAGCTTCAGATTACATTTATCTTTTGATAAAACGCGTAGTATCCACGCTAGTACACGTACTGCTCGTGTATAAGTGCAATTTTTGCTGAGTATCGCACCGATGATGTCATCACATCTACTCGTATACGTAGTAGTTGTGACGTTGATTTGTTTCGTTTGCTTTTGTTCCTTATCAGTGACGTAGACCGGCGGCGGCTCTTGTTTTGATTCCTTGCTGAATGATGCTAACCACGACGGACCATGCCACCACAAGGGGTGCTCTTTGAGCTGTGTTGCTGTGATTCCTCGGCTGGCGCAGTCTGCTGGGTTTTCGCTTGATTTTACGTACCGCCAGCAGTCTTTAGGCATTATTTCTGTTATCTGCCTAACTCTGTTTGCTACAAATGGTTTCCAACGGCCTGGGTCGCCTTGGAGCCAGCCCAAGACTGCTGTTGAATCTGACCATCCGAATAGCTTCATATTATGTCCAACTAGTGCTTGTTGAACTTTGCTCATTAACTTTGATAATAATAATGCTCCACTGAGCTCCAAACGTGGAAGTGATGTTTCCTTGTTTACTGGGACAAGTCTTGATTTTGCTGCTACGAGGACGACGGATACTTGATTATTATTTCCATTTGATATTCTGCTGTATATGACACATGCGTAGGCTTTTGTTGATGAGTCACAATAGCCATGCAGTTCAATTTTTTCGTTCTCGTGACATCCCAACCATCTCTGGATTTTATATTGATTTATGTTGTCTAAATCTGCTTTAATTTTTATCCACTCGGAAATTATTTCCGTCGGTAGACATTCATCCCATTGTAAGTTGGCCAACCAAACATTTTGGAAAAGTAGCTTCAGTTTTGTAGTAACCGGTGAAAGCCACCCCAATGGATCAAATAGTTTGGAGATATCTGATAAAAGTGATCGCTTGGTCGGTTTTTCTGATGGGGATTTATTGATTTTTGATAAAAATGTAAATTGATCTGATATCGGATTCCAACGCAGTCCAAGTGTTTTGGTTGATTCTACCTGCTTGAAGTCGAATAATGATTGACTGCCTTGGCTCTTGCTCACGCCTTCCAGTAGCAATTGATTGTTGGAGGTCCATTTTCTCAAATTAAATCCTCCTGATGCTAGTAACTGGATTAGATCAGTCTGTAATTGCTTTGCTGATACGAGGGAATGACTACCGCTAAGTAGGTCATCCATGTAAAAACATTCCTCTAACACCTTTCCGGCTGGACTCTCTGTGTATTTGTGACCTTCGTCACTTGCTAATTGCTTCAAAGTCATCATAGCTAAGAAAGGGGCTGATTTGGTGCCGTATGTCACCGTTGACAGCTGGTATTCCCGAAGGGTTTGCTCTGGTGCATCCCTCCAGATGATTTTTTGATATTTTTGATCTTCTGGGTGAATGTTAATCATTCTAAACATCTTCTCAACGTCTGCTGTGTAGGCGTATTCATATTGTCTCCAGCGTAAAATTAAAGATTGTAAATCTTGCTGCAAGTTCGGCCCGCGAGACATCAAGTCATTTAGACTGTACCCCGTGGAAGTTTTCGCCGATGCGTTGAACACTACGCGCAGTGACGTAGTTGACGAATCCTCGCGTCGCACACAGTGGTGCGGTAAGTAACAGTTAGGTGTCTCGTTACTTGTGCATTTGCGCATGTGACCTAGATCTTCGTATTCGTTGATAAATAATTTATAATCGTTGAATGTATTTTTCTGCTTGCTGAATTTCCGTTCTAGTTGCCGAAACTGTGCCACTGCCATTGGCTTCGAGACTCCCAGATTTTCAACATAATCTGATCTAAACGGAATTTTAACCACGTAGCGACCGTCATCTTGGCGCGTAGTTGTTTTTTGATAAAATGAGACACATTGCTGCTCATCTGATGATAAAATGATACTTTCGGGCTCCGAGATGTCTTCTATCTCCCAGAACTTTTTGATTTCATCCACGTTGTTGAGGACGACATTGCAATGAAACGTTTTCGCGTTTCCGCATAGAATCCATCCGAGGCGCGTTTGCTGCGCTATCGGTAAGTTTTGATCTGCTCTGATAATGCCTCCCAGTATGATAGAGGAATAAACGTCTGCTCCCAATAATATGTCAACGGGCCGACTGACGTTAAACTCTGGGTCAGCCAGTTGAATGTTTTCCAAATGATTCCATGACGGCTTTGGGAATGATTGGTTTGGTAAATGATTGATCAAATTTTTCATGATAAACGCTTCCGTGCTGAAGCTGTATTCATTGTTTTTTGCTGTACACACGACCCTCATGACACCGCGACATTTGCTCTCTTTTGCCCCGACTCCAAAGATCACTCCCTTGCTTCGCTGCCGAGGTAGACCTAACCTTTGTGCTGCGTTTTCGGTGATCAGTGACGTCTGCGAACCTTGATCTATAAGCGCGCGCATTTTATGATAAGATCCGTCTGCTGCTTGTATCTTGATCTGAGCAGTTGCTAGGAGAATTTCTGATAAATTATCATGCGATACGTGATTGCTGTTGTTGCTACGACGTTGCTGGTTATTGGTGTCTTTCTTTGATGATGTGTTTTGTGCCGCATGATGGTTTTTTGAATAAGTGTCGCATAAAACGCTGTTGTGATTTCCGTCACACTGTCGGCATCTTTTCTTCGAATAACATTCATTTCCATTATGATTGAATAAACAATTTTTGCATAAATTTAATTTCGCAACTGTATTTCGCTTCGCGTCCGGTTGTAATTCGAGAAACTTGTTGCAATGGTAAATGCTGTGATTGAAACTGCATAGAGGGCATTTAATTGAGGTCGAATGGTAACTTTTGTTCGGTTTTGATGCTTTTTGGTAATTGTTAAATGATTTATTTTGCGACGGTTTTTGATAATTTTTGCTGATATCTTGCTGTGGAAGTGGAAACTTTTTTGATGCTTCTTGCTGGCGTGTTTCCAAGGACGTAAACTTTTTCTGGAGGAAATCTAGAAGATCCTTTAGTATGGGTAACTCTCTCGGTCTCTCCAGGGAGTCGTCATAGTCTTGATTTGTGTCAGGATCCAATTTCTTCCCTAGAATGTTGACGATTATTGGGTCCCAGTTTGCTATATCTGCACCCAAGTACTTGATAGCATTCAGACACTCATTCGTAGTGTCATGAATTTTCTTGATATGCTCAGCTGATTGATGCTGCGAAGTGGGCAATGCTAAGATGATATCAATGTGAGAGTTGACAATTCTTTTGATGTTGTCATATCTGCCTTTTAAGAGATCCCAACAGACTGAATAGTTGTCTGAGCTGATGGGGAGATGTTGGAGTAACCTGTCAGCTTCACCTTGCATCTTGCTCTTCAGAAATTGCATTTTCTGGGCGTTCGACATTGAACGGTTGTTGTGGATAGCTTCATTGAAAAGGTCTTTGAACGAGTTCCACTGATGAAAACTCCCGCTGAAAGTTGGTATGTCGATCTTCGGTGTTGTCTTGTCTCGGTGAGTGACCTCCCACATCCTCTTGCTGATTGTCTTCTTTGCTTGAAGGTACATTTTTTCGTTTTTGATGAATGATTGCTCGTACTCCAAATTATCTTCATACAAATCGCTGTCGATTTCCCAGTGTGTGGTATCGATGGTGGCCCAGCGTTTGTTTAAAGTATGCAGAGCATCTTCGAATTCCCACTTTGATCCTAAGTTTTCAAGGTCCAGATTGCATATAGTGCGAGAGAACGCCTTGAAGTTACTTTGTTGCTTGCGCAAGTTTTCCTCCAGCTTGCTGGCACTCCCTTTTGATACGAGAGTTGGAGGAGGGTGACTTGAAGTCGATGCTTGATTATTGATTGTTTGATACTGATCTTGTTGCTCAGGAAGCGGATTTTCTTCGGTCTCCTGAAACTGATCTTCGCTCCATAGAGGCTGTTTTTCTTTACCATAACTCAAAAAGATCTTCTTGATGTCATTGTAGAGATTTAAAGTTGATTGATATTGATTTTCCGTGAAGTACTTGTCCGTTCTTTTGTCGGATTCGCAAAGCTTGATATGATTTTGCTGAAACTCTTGCCAATACGAATCCAAAGTGGACAGTCGCCTCTTGATATGAGCAGGGGTTTTGCGATCTGGCCCATCTTTATTGAAATTAATAAGCTGTCGCTCTATTTGATCCCCAATTTGATTTTGTATTGCTATAAGATCCTCCATATTGATAGTTGATTGATAAAAAGGAAAGATCTCACTTGATTGATATTGATGAGAAGTCCTGTTGACCGGTCAGGACTGCTGGTTTGATACGTAGCCCCGCTGATGATGCAGGACAGCCGCTGATATGCCTGACTGACTAGTCAAGGCTGATGATGATTTCTGACAAAGTAGCTTGGCGGCTATGCCAACTACTCTGCCTGATAAATCCTTAGTGAGGGAACTGTATATTCACACACAAGGTTGCTGTAGCCAACCCACACACACGAAACACAGTCGGTTATTTTTCACTTCAGTATTCCGCGATATGGACCCGCTTGTTCGAAAGCTCGAAGGACCATAAAGATGTACGGGTTTTAACCGTACGCTCTTGTTATTGATGATGATTGATAATTGATAAGAGTTTGTAGTGTAAAGGTTTTATATTGATTTAGAACAATTACAGAAATGCTATGATAAATGATAGACTGCAGTGAGCCACGCGGAGCTCTTGCTGTCCGAACGTGAACTGATTTGAGTGGAACGACAAGCGGCCGCGCAGGACTGCTGAATAGGGAAAATGTGCGGTGTCCCGTACACGCCCTGGTAGGCGTTTTATGGTCTTCGCATCCGTTGCGTTGACATTCAGCTTGGTGGCCACTGTCTTGACTACATCTGCTACATCTTCCTCAGGTTCCTTTGGTATACCCCAGATTTCAAGGTCATTAGCCAGCAGTCTTTGATCAGATTCTTGAAGTCGCTGTTCCAGAACTGCAATTCTGAGTTCAAGACTCTTGTTCTGGTTGATCAGTGCTTGGTTTTTATTTTCCATGATCTTAAACTTAGCTTCCTGCTGGTCGACCTTCCCTTCAATTTCTACAATGAGATCGCCGTTGTAGGTCAGCGAGTGCTGGAAGGCATCAAGTTGTTCCTTTATAGTCTTCTTCATTTCAATGCTAATGTCCTGTAGGAGTTTCTTGACATCGATAGTCACTGCTTTCGGGTCGGCATCACGAGTAGGCTCATCCTCGTTGTCGGAGTCATCGCCCGGGACAAAGAAGGAGGAGCGTCGCGAGGAGCTCAAGCACACCTCACAGCACCACTCTAGGTTTGGCGCGGCGCGTAACGATGAAAATTGCTTGTTAGATATTTTGGCACAATCTGGGGAAGCATGAACCACTACCGAACATCGACTACACTCAAGTCCAGGGGACTTTTTTGTTATATTTTTCTTGCACGTATTGCATTTCTGTAACACCATAGCGAATTAGAGGGTAGATAAACGAAACTGGTATTTATTTAACGACACTTCTGTACTTGTCGGCGTTGGAACGGAGACTGTAAACTGGGTAACACGCCTGGTAATACAGGTTAACTAGTCTAGTAAACTGGGTTCACACTTGGTAATAAAGGTTAACTAGTCTAGTAAACTGGGTTAACACACCTGGTAATAAAGGATAGCTAGTCTAGTAAACTGAGTTAAGCTGGTTTAACTTACCATGATGCGCTTTAGTCGCCGCTCGCTGTGTGGCCTGCGCGCGCGACGCCGCTCCGATCAGCTGACCTTGTCGGCCATCTTGGATCCTCACTGACAGCTCTCACGGAAACATCCGAGCGCGCCAAAATACTGCACTGCCGGAAACGAGGGCGCCACTTTCGAGCACATTTCTTTTGTTGCACTTTCACACTGAGTTTTTAAATGTTTTGGAGTGTTGTTTTTTATTTATTCTTCTCTGTTTTTACGGCCAGTATCTGTTTAACAAAGAAATTAAGTTTATGAGTTATGGCTTCTATAGTGAGTTGCCACAATAATTTCGCCAATGTCAGGTTTCATCCCTGCATAATAGGAAATGACGTGGTACAGTCAATAAGGCTAGGCTTTAGAAACACCGTGGCCCGAAGGGCCGCGTTCTTTCTAATGGCTAGGTACCTTAGGGTAATAGTAATATTTATACAAATTTTTAACCGTCGGAGTTAATGAGGTAACGAGATATTAAAGTTTCAATATTTTTTTATGAACGCTGCCATAACAAATTTTACTCGGTATGAACGCATCTTATTTTATATTGCATTTGGTTCTTGCTATGCTAAAAGCGTGTGTCAATACTTGGATTGACAGTTTTTTGTTTTTAATTTTGTAAATCGTGTGCAATAACGAAACATTTTTTACAAATTCTATCGTCGCCATTTTGAATTTTTGACATTGACAACATTTGCAGGAGTCCCTGTAATGCCCGGCCCAGTATTGTCCGGCCCAGGAATGTCCGGCCCCGGAATTGGCGTCCCGTTAGCCCACGATACCGGAGTCAAGCATTCCTGGGCCGAGCATTCCGTGGTCGTACAAAACAGTGCTCGACCCCGGAATTGGCATCCCGATTATAATAGACAACTGCTTCATCAGAGATTAGGGTGTGTTCATAGTGTCTCTATCTCAAAAAATATAATAATATCACTAAATGTTCTTCTTTATTTGATTACGCTTCGCTCCGCTCCGCTCCGCTACGCTTCGGTTTTGCTTCTTCTAAGTTCCAACCTAACCTATAACCCAATTGAAATTTAGCCACAATAACCTACTCTAGCCAAATTTGACTCAATAAATATAATGCACTTGAACTCAGTCTTCACAGTATTATTTTTTTAACAAATAGCAGAATTGAGTTTGTTTTTATTTTAAACTAACCAAATATGAATAATTTTGAGGTTATTTTATGTGTCAAGTGAATGTTAAACTTGCTTACAAAAAACCTCACTTCTACGACCATGGCCTTAGATTCGTCTAAGTTAAATCGAAAATGTTCAACCAATCAGAACCCAGTATTTCCAGCCAATGAGAGACGTCTCACAATTCCGGGGACGGGCATACCGGGGTCGAACAGGCAGTGCATGGCCTCGGAATGCCCGGCCCAGTAATACGCGGCTTGGAATGTCCGGCCCCGGAATTGGCGTCCCAAATCCCACGATTCCGGGGTCGGGCATTCCGGGGCCGGGCATTAATGGGCCGTGCATTCTTGTCCCCAAATTTGCAGAGTTACATGGATTCATTCCAAGTCCAAGGCTGAAGAAATGTCCACATCATCGTGGCATCATGAAACTAGACCCTGAGGGCACAGTGGGAACATTCCGGTGCCACAAAGCCAGGTGCAGATACGGAAAAATAGTCAGATTCTCAAACACAAGGTTTGAAAATGTCAAGATTTGAAATTGGTGGTCCCGGCAGAGTTGTCGAGATAGATGAAAGCAAGTTCGGACGGAGGAAATATAACCGTGGCAGACAAGTGGAAGGCCATTGGGTGCTGGTAATGATCGATGAAACAACAAATGAACTCAGATTAAAAGTTTGTCCCGATATTGTGAGGTTCACAGAGGTATTAATACCTAATATTAAAAAACAAGTGAAACCAGGCACAACAATCTATACAGATTACTGGAGCGCCTATAATGCCCTGCCGGCCCACGGCTACATACACAGGAAATTAAAACATTCTGAAGAATTTGTGGCAGCAGATGGGACACACACCCAACGCATTGAAAGCCAATGGTGCCACTTAAAGAAGCGGTTCAATAAAGTTAACTACAAAGGAAACTTTGAGGATTGCCTAATAGACCACCAATGGCGGAACCATTGCAGAAGAAATTACATTAATCCTTTTATAAACTTCATTAGGGCTATAAAACAAGTATATAATAAATAGACAATAGGATAATGTATTAATTAATGAATAAAAAATATGTAAATTAATAGGTAAAGATAGGTTTGTTAGGTCAGTTGAGAACAACCGGGAGCCGAGCAAAGCGGAGCGGAGTGAGGCGACCCCATGTAGTTTCACATAACCAAATTGGATGCTGTAGGTACCTTTCTAACTGAAAACTGAGAATTTTCTGCAAAAACTACACTAGGTAAATTTGAAGGTCAGTGATCATTATGTGAACTGCAAAATTGACAATTTTCTGCAAATAAACCTATAAAGGTGAAGGTCAATGTCCTTATGTTTTAAGGTCGGTGACCTCGAGGTTTGTGAAAGTTGACCGATGTCAGTTGATTTTTCTGGGGAAAATGAGCGAAAATTCAAGTCAAGGTAAGGTCGATGACCTCGTGTCCCGAATGCTTGAAATGGCGATTTAAAAAAATTATAACTCGAAAACTAATAATTTCCGACGGTTCGCGTTTTTTGCAATCGTCTTAGAATACACTAATTATACATAGAAAAAATGCATCTGAAACCGCGGTCTTTCTAAAGTCCTTCCGTTGATAAAATGTAAAATGCTGAGACTATAATCTAATTTTGTTTTGTTAGCAGACATAAATTTACTAAGCATTTTTTTATTATTTACTACAGAACCAGTTACAGTACAAACATAAACGGAGGATAAACACACAATAACTTAAAATCTAAGTAATCAAGTAATCCCTCGGAGTATCCTACTTGTGAGCTAAGTGGTAGACGAAAGTGTGCTCCTAATGGGCAACAAACTCAGTGTAAATTAATCTTCTCTGATCTTAAGTAACAGAATTGTATCAAAAAAAGTAAGTAAAAGTGTAAACCTACCAAAAATGTGTAAAAAGAGCAACAAACGAACAGTGAAAAACAAGTAACGCAATGTGAATGTTATACATATAAATATAAGTAGTGTAAAATTTAATGTCACAAATACCAACAACGAATGTGGCCAACGAAAATTTCTGTGAATGCAGTTAAATTTATAAAAAACGCTTCCTAACGCTACTAATCGATAACTGAGAAACTCTTTCGGGCTATCCGGTCTAGCTTTACCTAGAAATATCTATATTGATAGTAAAGTAAAGTAATCAAATTAAAGGTTCAAGATTAGACCAGGCATCTTGTGTAACTTAATATATCAAGTATTTCGATTAAGTTAATAAGGGTATTACCTAACCTGTGACCTACGTCTACTACGTCAATTTCATCCCTAATTCCCTTCTAAATAAAGGCCAGTCACGCAGGGAATTCTGCGCAAATTGCTACAAAAGTCGAGTGCCCACCTAGGGTGAGTTCGGAAACCAAGTGAAGATTCACTCGGAGAAAGAAAAGAGTCGGAGATAATCACAGAAAGAGAGATGAAATGCGGTTTTCGAAAGCTAGCGCGAGAATTCGTGCTTCCGAGCGGGATGAGTTGTCAATATGAAACCAAGTTAAGAAGGAGAAGCAGAAGAAGGCGTTTGATGATCCCTCATCTGAAATCAGTAAGTAGTATACGTTTATTCACAGGCATACTTCCTTTTACAACAAAAAAAAACATTATTGTTGATATACTTTTTAAAAAATATTTAAATCCTCCACTTCCAGTCACACTCTCTCAACGCCTATACTAGAAAACAAAACCAAACAAACACCACGAAAAGATTTTATAAACCCGCCAAGCACAGTCACACACACACACACACACACTTGTCATTGTCAGTGCCAAAATGACTTTATCTGAGCCGTTCGAAAACGCTGTTCGGCAAGCTGTCGGGTAACAATTCGTTTACCCTCGGTTTCACTCGGGTAGTTTCCGAACACTCTGGGATAATTTTCGCATCACTTGGAGTAATTTTTTACTGATCTCGAACGCATCCCTAGTGTGATGGATCATCAAACGCCTTCTTCTTCTTCTCCTCTTCTTAAGTTGGTTTGACATTGACAACATATCCCGTTCGGAAACGCGAATTCTCGCGCTAGCGTTCCACAACCGCACTTCATCTCTGTTTCTGTCATTATCTCCATCTCTTTTCTTTCTCTGAGTGAATTTTCACTCGGTTTCCGAACGCACCCCTATATTACTTTTCGTGGCAGAGTCTAGAAATGACAAATGAAAATACCGACGTCTCAGAGGGACCAAACATGTTTATTAGAAGCGAAAATAAAAGTGTTTTAGGGATCCGTACCCGAACGGTGCCAAATAGTAAGTAATAGGGTCGCGTTTGGCACCCTTTGGCTTAGTTGCCTCCGCTGCCCGTCCGTCCGACTGTCCGTCCGTCCGTCAGCGGGCTGTAAATTAAAGTACCCCCTCCAATTTAAATCTCGTGTAGTAACATACATACAAGAGACGTGTTTTAACACCACCCGCGACATAACAAATAATAACATGATTCAAATATGATCGTAGATTTCGTGGCGTATCACATGATTGCAGTGGCGTAACTGTGCGGCGTGACGACCGCTGCGCCGCTGCGGATGTGGCTCTGCCTGACATGCGAGAGATCCCGGGTTCAATCCCCGGTTGGGAATGAAGAAAAAAAACAGGTCTCGGATGTTTATATGTGTATGAAATCGCTGTTTTTGGTTCCCACAACACAGGACAGCCTAGTGTGGGGCCAGAAGCAATGTATGTTCCTATATGTAATGTAAATGTTCATGTTTATTTTTTTATAATTGGTTTGATGTCGGTTACGGGTTCGAATCCACGTTCAGACATAATATTATCCTCTTTTTGTTTTATTTTATTTAGTTTAAGTTTTCTTGCACGACGGTACAGAACCCTTCGTGTGTGAGTCCGACCCGCCCTTGACCGATCATAATTTTTCATCGCGTTGGTCTGTGGTTTAGGAGATAAAATCGTATACTTAACTGCGACTATGTTGCAGGTAACGTATATTGGAAACTAAAGTGATGTAATGTGGTAAACAAGTGATGTAATGTGGTGAACTAAGTTATGTAATGTGGTAAACTAAATTGACGTAATGTGGTAAATTAAAGTGATGTTATGTGGTGAACTATGTAGGGTGTTCTCTGCACTAACCGCTGCACCGAAAGTGACTCATCAAATTCAGACAAGGTCAGGCCGGTGACACTCCGCACTTTACCTGCAAAGCTACAAGCACATCCGCATCCGCGTTTGTGAGGACAGATTCAGAGGGTCGTCGAGCGCTACCCGGATAGCACGTCACGTACTCGCACTAGATACAGATAATATAAATAAGATGGCTGCCTAAATATTAACAAGCAAACCAAGCTTTCGTTGTCACACATCCGAAGGACATCGAAAGGTAAGGAAGGGTACTTCTACGGATAATTAGCTATGTGTACCAAATGTAAAATTTTCGTTCTTAGGGTTCCGTACCCGAAGGGTTCCAAACGGGACCCTATTACCAAGACTCCGCTGTCCGTCCGTCCGTCCGTCCGTCCGTCCGGCCGTCTGTCACCAGGCTGTATCTCAAGAACCTAGCTAGCTAGAGAGTTGAAATTTTCACAGATTATGTATTTATGTTGCCGCTATAACAACAAATACTAAAAAACAGGATAAAAGAAATATTTACATACAACAATTCTTTCAATACCACATACAAACTTATGGATGCACCTGGTTACGTACATGGAGTGTGAAAGTAACCGCACCAATAACTTTGTAAACAATATTTTGCTGTGTAAAATCCAAACTATTCACTCCACACCATCGCTTCCATTGAACGGTGGTACGGAACCCTTCGTGCGCGATTTAGAGTCGCACTTGACCGGATTTTCATATTTAATTTCTATATAGTTTTATACACAGAACTGGATTAATAAAATATGCCTATCTACTTAGTTCACTATACATATGGAGGCGTTGTAAAATAATTTTCTGACTAGTAAATAAATATATTATAAAATGTTATTTTTTTTTTCCAAATGGAGAATAATAGTAATTGGTTCGTAGCTGGTAAGTAAATATTCAGATTAATTATTCATCACAATAGGACAACCCTAACGTTACACATGCCGCGTCAGAAGAGATAAAGTTACGTGATAGAAAGAGAAGCAACTTGTAGGTGAATATCCGAAGTTCAAGCGCCTCACTATGCAGGATGAATTGCATTTTATTGCGTTGTAGCAAGAGTCGCTATTTAGTTGAATGTTTTTTCGGAGAGTTCAATCTGTTCAACTCTTTATTAATCTGTGACAAGGTTTGAAAATTCAAGTGACGACCTTATCACGTTTTAAGGACCTGGAATTTGTACTCAAGTAATATCGTATGATAGATAGTCCAGCCTTGCAAATGTCTTATGTATTGGACGTGATTCCCAACTTTGTTCATAGGAATATAAGGATGAAAATTGTTTTGTTTACATTTTTGACAGCTTGTTAGATTTCTTCAATTTAGTTTTTAACAACATTCTATTTGATCTATGTTTTTTTTCATACGCTTCATATAGTCTTAATGTATGGTTTTTGCTGCCCCTTATGACGAAAAATGTCAAATTCTAAATCATGTTTAAAGTTTAATACACTGGAATACACCAGAGTTTTCCTCAGATATGAAAAACCAAAACAATGGTCTTACTCGGCATCTCTCTGAAGTGAGAATAACTAAGAGGCCAGATATCCGGGCCAGTGGCCCGGGTGACGTTGAAGAACAGAACCTCTCTCAAGAAATATAGTGTGTGGTGTGTGCGAAAACGAAGTCATTGTCAAAGAATCAGTGATCTAATATGGTGCGCCCTGATCACCGCTACACGGCCCTGACCACCGCTACACGGCCCTAATCACCGGTAACCGCTGTCCACACGCGTTCCTGACTACACCGGCGCTGCACAGCAGCAATTTTCAAGACGCCCAGGGGTCTGTTTCTAGGTTTTTTGTGTTTTTAATTAGGTAGATAGGATAACTTTTATACATAGAAGGTAAACTTGTTTAAAATAAAACGTTCTCATTCTAATTTATCTCTTTCTTTTCTTTTTCTTTAGAACTTACTCTCAAAATTATCTTCATTAGGCTTCCGTTACGGGGGGTTATTCACCCCAACCTTTCGTCACGTGACAAAAAAGTGATATAATGTTGTAAACTAAAGTGATGTAATGTGGTAAACTAAAGTGATGTAATGTGATAATCTAAAGTGATGTAATGTGGTAAACATAAGAGGTTGGATAAATACATATGTATCATAAATGAAGAGTAAACTCTATGTAAACTATACAAGATGTAACAAAATAGACATTTAATTAATAAGAAGCCACATTACTAACTATTTTTCTTTAAGTAAGAACCATTTAAAAATAAGGGTGGCAGAAACACAGTGGCGCCCACGTTTTGCTAGTGATCGGGGGCTAGCCCATGGCCTAGTTATGGAGTCGTTGAGTTCTCCATCAATATTTTCCATCATCGTTAGAGCATCACAAGTTTCTCAGTTTTCCTAAAGCTTTTAGCATTTTCCTCCATTAAAGGCATACCCTACTCTGTGATTATACAAACAGAGTGTCAGCTTAATGTCCCTAATGTCACGTAAGGTGTCGCCACTAGCGCGAAAAAGAAAATATTATTTTACTTTCAAAGGAGGAAAACGGACAATGTAAGGAATGAATGGACTTAGAAATGACTTTAGTAAGCTATTATTTCAGGATCCGGGGCCGCACTATTCTTTTGTAATGTGCAAGAGATACAAATAAACGCTACCAAACTAGGTACCATATCACCACAGATAACATACATATTAACTAGTGGTAACTAGTACAGTAAGAATTGAATTAGCTGGGCCAGCCTATAAACTAAATTAGCTGTAGCTGTCTGATCAAGTCGGCTTCATAGTACAAGTTGTTCAGAGTGACGCACTAAACACTTAAAATAAACTTAAACTACTCTTTTATGTAACAGCCTGTAGATAAGATCGATAATACTAATCCACCGCTAATATTACAAAGCAGTATGGCGCCAATGTAGGAATAAAATTCTAATAGGACGACGACGACAAATAATGAACTAACTATGACGTTATATTGGAACCCAATGAGGGGTTTTCCGACAGATGACCAAATTAGAAAGACAAATAGAGGTGTCCTGTGTTGAGTTGGATAGCCATATTATTGTTTGTGTCTACAGACCTCCGAGAGATGAAAAAGGTCATGGCAATTTTGAAATGTTCGAGAAAATTATGGAGGAAGCCCTCATTAAACTTTGTAATAGCAGAAAAAAGTTAATTATTTGTGGCGATTTTAATGTGGATTTGCTTGTAGATACAACATTGAAACAACGATTAATAACTCTGTTCAAATCATTTAATTCATGTCATATATTTCTAGAGCCGACTAGAATTACACTTATCAGCCAAACTTCCTTAGATAACGTTTTTTGGACTGTGCATTTACAAGAAAAAAAAATTAACAGCTTACTCTCCGATCACAGTGGGCAAACAGTTTCATTCCCAATTGCCAGTAAAAATAGGACTGATCCATCATTTTATAGGCCTATAACATCCCATAGACTAGAGACGTATATGAAAAAGTTAGATATAAATTTGCCAGTACTGGATTTTGATGAATATAGCCCTAACAAAATCTATTCTGACGTCTTCAACATTATTCAAACAGAATTCGATACAGTTTTCAAATTAAAGAAAGTCTGTTCCAACGACGGTAAATCTAAATTAAATGACTGGGCAACATTTGGAATTCGTAAAAGTAGAGCTATCTTGTATGACCTTTATGAACAAAAAACCTATAACTTTGATATAAAATTTCATGACTATGTTAAAAAATATTCCAAAACTTTCAAGTTGGTTTGTAGAACTGCAAAACCTTTACACATTAATAGAAAAATACAAAATTCAAATAATAGAATGAAAACGGTTTGGCAAATCATAAACCGTGAAACTGGCAAAGGGACAATGATTTTTGCTTAAAGATAGGTAATAATGTTGTTAAATCCAACGCTGATGTAGCTCGAGCTTTTGAAACATTCTTCACCAATGTACCCTTACTCACAACAGCGCGTCTAAATTCATCTCCTTATGAAACAGAGACTTTATTAAAAAACAGTACGAGCATCAGTAATGTAGATTTTAAATTTCATCATGTATATCCCCAGGATATTGTCAAAACGTATAGATTACTTAACTTAAAAATACTGAAGACCTGTGGGGTATATCAGTCAAAGTCATTGGTTCAATATTACTAGTTATAGCCCCACACCTAGCTTATATATTTAATAAATGTTTTGACGATGGAGCTTTCCCAGACCTCATGAAACACACTAAACTGATACCTCTGTTCAAGTCGGGAGACAAGGGTGATCCTTCAAATTTCAGACCAATATCTGTTCTTCCAGCACTAAGTAAAATTTTTGAAAAGATTATACTCAATCAAATGCTCCCACACTTCAACAGTACAAAACAACTCCACGCCAAACAATACGGTTTCACTAGGGGTATGACTATGTACCTGTATGTAATCGACGACGCATGCAGGTATTACTCTTATGTCTCATATTTATTCTGCATGGGAGGCCGCACAGGATGCTTTTGGAGTTTTTTGCGATCTGTCGAATGTATTTGATTGTGTTGATCATAATACGCTACTAATGAAATTAAATCATTACGGAGTTAGAAATAAAGCATTGAATCTACTAAGATCATACCTAAGCAATATAATTCAACAGGCAGACGTCAACGGTGTTAAATCTGATGGATCGGGAGTAAAAATTGGCGTTCCACAAGGTTCCATATTAGGCCCTTTCTTATTCCTGGTATATATTAACGATCTGCCTTTCATGGTGGAGAAATTGACTGATATAGTGTTGTTTACTGATGTTACTTCACTGGTCTTCAAAATTGAAAGACAAAAAGAAGATTTTGATGATGTTAATGGAGTCTTTAACCTTGAATTGGTTCACAGTTAATAATTAATTGTTAAATGCTGGTAAAACCAAATATATCAAATTCTCACTTCCAAATGTCAGGCAAGTAAGTTGAGACCAGTTTGGTGTCAGACAGCAGCACGTTATAATTAGTTAATGACACGAAGTTTCTTGAAATAATCATTGATAGCAAATTGCAGTGGGGACCCCACATAGATAAATTAGCTGGTAAATTAAGTTCTGCGGCTTACTCTGTCAGGAACATCAGACAAAACACGGATGTGGCTACATCTAGGCTAATATATTTTAGTTACTTTCATAGTGTCATGTCCTATGGTATCTTGTTGTGGGGGAAAGCAGCGGATATTCTAACTATTTTTATTATACAGAAAAGAGCTATTCGAGCAATTTATAATTTAAAACGCACAAACTCCTTATGAGAGCTTTTTAAAGAAATTGACATGCTAATTGTAGATAGTCAATTTATTTTCGAAAACATAATGTATGTACGCAACAACCTTACAACATTTGCCAAACTTAGCAGTAGCTGTAATATTAACCTAAGAATCACAGACTACTTGCGCCACGGTTTAGACTCGCGAAGGTTAGCAATTCTTTCAAGGGTCAATGCATTCTCTACTACAACAAGATACCTCTGGAGATCTTGAAATTGCCATTTGAGCAATTTAAAAATCATGTTAAAGCGACTTTTCAAAAAAGGGATATTACAATGCTCAAGGTTACTTAAATAACGGGTCTGTATGGGGTTAATCTGGCTCAACACAGAACTTGCTGCTGATAGTTTTGTAATTATTTATTCCTACTTATTAATTATGATATTATAAAAAAAATATTAGTTAAGCACAAGCAATTTTTAAAAGAGATCTAAAAGCAATCTGTGGGTGTTTCTACGCCCTTCTTCTCCCACTGTGGTCCAATGTAGAGAAGTGGCAAAAAATTACGATTGCTAAGTATATGTAAATATCTACAGTAATAAAGACATTTGTAATTTTTGAATTTTGAAGCTTAGAAGTTACTGCGCCAATAAATGGCGATTTTTTGTGCTAAGGAACAAAACTATATAATACCAACTCTAACAACAATAACTCTAATAAACAATAACTCTCTCTCTATTTTGAAGAAGATTTCCATTTATGGACAATACTAAATTAAATTTAAGAATTTTCGGGTGGAATTATTCCGCAACGAGGACATTTTCGTATTAGGTTATTCCTTATCTCTAATAGGTATTGCGATAAGGAATGTGATTGCAATTTCGAAATGGCAAACTAGATATTTCGTTCATTCAAATACTATAAAAATCAGTCGTAATCATAATCAAAGTCGCTTTAAACGACATATCATATCAAATAATTGTGCTCAATACAACAGTAAAAAAAAAAACAATACAGAATTCAGCTATAATTATGTTGCCATAGAATTATAGATCTAATTTTATTCATAGGTGATAGGTGAAAGTTTTTTCAGCCTAAGAAAATACATAACATTACAAAGCCATCTAAAACGTTCCTTAAAATAAAAATTTGAATTAGAAGCTGAAGACTACCATTCACTTTTTGTTTTCCCAAGGCGCATGATGAATGTCGTAAATATGGGTAGAAGACACCTAAACAAACAAAAACTATATGTAATATGTATCGTTACTTCCAATTACCTCGCTAACGTAATACTTTAGGTTACCTTAAAGAATCGTTTCTGAAATATATAAATCAAAATGTCTGGGTTTGATCTATGTATGGGTTTGATCTATTTTATTAATAATAATAAAATAGATCAAGAAAGAGCAAAACTACGCATCCAACTCTAGGTCCGTTAAGTATGGAGTACCATAGGGCAGTACCTTGGGTCCTCCATTATTCTTGGCCTATATAAATGATCTACCTACCAGAAAGTGTACCATATCCGACGGTTTTGTTTGCGGATTATTGCTCGGTTGTCATAAAATGTGCAGTGGTAGGTACTAAAGTTTGAATCAGAGATAAATAATACATTGAGAGGACTAGTCGAACGGCTACAAAACAATAACCCAATAATAAACCCTAAAATTGCAAATTGAATGACGATTGCTATATCAAATCAATTGCGCCACCACAACCATGTGGTGTGCCGCGAAATCAATTGCGCCACCACAACCATGTGGTGTGCCGCGAAATCTACGATCATTAATTAATTTAAAGTCAAACCTCACACACACTAACCTTAACACGTAATGAAATTAATCAATGCAACACAATTCTCAATTTTCCGCTTACGATCGATATGGTCATGGCACTCGATTTGTGACGGTCTCCGCGATACAAGTTAGCCTAGTGTGGAGATCGCAGTAACTATATTCAAATTTATCTAAGTACCCACACATGTTATTAGTAAGTTTTCACAATTGCAATCTATTTTGGCAAAATAAGCGCATTTATATTTGTATTTGTATATGTGATTATTGTTGTTCTATCGCGGCTGGTGTTAAAACAAGTCTCTGTCCCCCTTTAATTTATAAAATCACGAGTAGTTCACTACTTGTTGCTGTTGCGGCAACAGAAATACACATACTGTGAAAATTTCAACTATTATGGTTCATGAGGTGCATCAGCCTACTGACGATGACGGATGGAAGAACGGACGGACTGACGGACGGACGGTCAGACGGACTGGATCCCTTTTGGCACCCTCTGGTACGGAACCCAAAAAAAGGAGGGGTGACTTCAACGGAATCTATTGGACTTTTATAAAATCCTGCTCAGAAAGTATCCCTTTAGCTGACAATCTTCGGCGAATGACAGTATCCAATCATCCATCAATAAGAGCAACTATCCCGAGGAAACCTAATGTGTGTCGCACATAGAAAAAAATGGGTCTTTCTCAGATACATGTTTACAATGGCCTCCATTTTAAACATTATACTTTACATACTCAGTCTTGTATTAGATCGATGTTTCTTTATGGCATTTTCAAATAAAAACTTTGTTTTATGGTTCCGAACCTTAAAAGGAAAAAGGAACCCTAAGAATCACTTCGTTGCACATCTGTCTGTCTGTAAAGACCCTTTTTATGAAGATGTGAAAAAAAAACACTTATATCGGGAGACGCAAATAAAAGACAACGACAATATTGCTGAAATTTTTTGATACTCGCGAGGGAATCAAAACCTATAGGGTACCTACTTCCCGTGATCCTAGAATCTTTGATTGAAATTTGGCAAGAAGCAAGGTTTTACTGCACAAATAAAGGAATAAATCCGAAAACCGTAATCCTTCGTAAAAACCCTCGGTGCGCGAGTCCGAATCGCACTTGGCCATTTTTTTAGGCAAAACGTTTTCTCTAGAAGAAGTAAACGAAGTAACGATCACTAATGAGCATTAACCTTTGCCCTTGCGAAAGCTAACGAAGTGAGCTGAAGCTTTGAAAGCTCATTCCAAAGGCTTTGTATGACGATGAATGATATGAATTATATTAGGTTCTTAGTATATATCCAGACAACGAGTTGCTGGAGACTAAAATAATATATACAGGACTCAGTTTTCTCTTTTCTTTGGAGTGTCCTATTTTTTTATCGTCGTATAATTTTTAATGAAGTATTTTTATTTATTTGTTTGCTGAAGATTTTAATTTGATAAAACCGATGTTATCAGAGAGCATTTTTAAAGTTAATTATTTTATCTACACACGTATCATAAACCCTCTTTACTGCGTACAAAAACCGCACGTTACAACCAGCATAATGCTATACTAGTGGTAAAAATTCATTTCTTATCTGAATATTGATACATTATGACCATAAAGTATGAATTTTCGACAACTTATGACATTCAAATTTCGAACGCCGACGCCCGTCTGCGTGCCGCCCCCTAGATTGTCTGTGAAGTTGGTACTACTGAACAAGCTAAACAAGTGCAGCACAATTATCAATGCCACAATGCCGGTCGAACATGCGGTCCCTGAACATATCAAAGAGAGCTTATGATATGTGTGTAGATAAACTAAACTCTCGAGTTTTAATGCCCTCCATTATGTATCAGTTACATAAACTACTATTTAAAGTCGAGATCATTCTTGGGACTACTATTTACACTGGGTGTAACTGAAAGATGTAGGAAAATTTTAAGACATTATTCTGAATAACTTTTAATGAGAAACCGATTTGATCAGAATATTTATACAGCCCCTTTTTTTAAGTCGTTCACTTTTCTGTTATACTTCATAGGGTGAAAACCCCTCAGAATTTGACAACACAATTTTGTAACACGCTTTCTCATGATCCTAAGAAATAATATACTAGGCTATACAATACAGAAAGCCTTTTAACTACCTGCCCTTCCATGCATGTGGATTTTTCTAGAGAAAATTGCAACAGCGAAAACATCTCCGGTATTTTTCACATTACCCCAATTGTAATTTAGGTCTATGGCTTGGAAAATAGAAACGACACCTGTATGAGGCAAGAAGAGCGATTTTAATATTAACTTTCGGTTCTAGTGGATATAACATAAAACGTAACATAAACAGTTACATACAGGCAAGTACATACATTGCTTCTGGCCCCACACTAGGATTCCGTGTCGTGGGAACCTTAAACAGCGACGTTACACACATAAACATCCAAGACCCAAGGTTTTTTTTCTTTACCCCCAGCCGGGGATCGAACCCGGGACCTCTCGCACGGTAGGCAGAGCCACAACCGCTGCGCCACAGATGCCGATAAATTGAAAGAATAGGTTTTTCACGATTTCAGGTTTTATCTGAAAAATGTTAAAAAGTTTTAAAAATAAGTAGAGTGGGAATGTACAAAAGGAGTTAAGGTCTGAATCCCCGGGTTCTAATAACTGCTGAGGGGGAAAAAACTCTGGTCTTCGACGTTTATGTTTGTGACATTGCTGGTACTGGTTTTACTGTCCGTCCATCTCCGTTAGAACGTCTATAAAATGTACCTTAAAGATTAATTACTTCTCTCATGGGTCACGGTCAGCAAATGGATTTCAATCCGCCTACCCTGCGTGAAAGGCGGGCGTGTAACAACTAGACCACGAACGGTCTGTGAATAGTATGCAACCCCTTAAGTAGATACAAGTGAGAATAACTTTCAGCATATGTAATAAATGGAATGTGTAGATACAAGTGAGAATAACTTTCGGCATATGTAATAAATCGTCTAAAAGTACGTTAGACCGTTCCGATATGATAAGCACAGATATGGAGCGGTCAAGTGCTTTCACATCAGCCTTGAACAAAGCTCTTAAAGCTTTCAACAGAGCTTTATGTATAGCAATCAGCATATCACGCTTTCTACCTATATTTTACCTTTCAAAAAGACCGCATTGAACAAAATAGACTTACTAAATAAAATAAAATACTTAAAGATCACGGAACTAAATAACTTAGTTAAAATTAATATGTAGGTACTTATCTACAGTAGATGAATTAATCCCTATCTGATTAATTTGTTACTTTTGTAGAAAATTGTAACGTCTGGTCAAATTACACTATTGCAATTCGATTTCAGACTCTACGACGCAAGTAATATGATCGGTACCATGAAGGGTGCAGCTTGATATAAAAGCAACTAATCATAAAGTAGAAGAGATAGTAAGTTATAAAATACTTAGTTATGTTAACTATCAATACAAATGAGAAACGTTAAAAAAAACACTAACATTAAATAAAACTATCTCTATCTACATGTTCTATGACAAAATTATTTACAACGAATATTATTAATTTACCATAAAACAACGTTCCATGGGCAAGTACCAAGTTGTTGTTTTCGCCAAAAATACCCGAACAAAAAGACTATCGATTAACTAAAGCCAAGTAGAAGAACGTACCAAACCAAAAACAACAGGAACCAGGATTCAGTTCACACACAAATAGCGCTCAAACACCAAAAACACATTCAAAACTAACACAGTGCACTCTCCCAGCAAATTTCAGCACTGGTTTTATTTATTTCGACGGAGAAAGATACGTTTTTAATTTATTTTTTATTATTTGGATGTTTGAGGAGCAGCCCTTGCCCGGGAAAAACGCGTCGCGCCACAATGGCCGCTCGCGAGGTCTGAGATGGCGGGAAAATGGACATGCGCTTTGGGAAATCAATGTAGAAATGGCTCGAAAACGCGCGCACTTCGAAGTTTGTCCTAGTGAGACGGTTTTTCGGGCGAATGTGTGAAAAAAGTGACAAAGGTTCCTTTCTTTTAGTCAAGGTTGTACAGAAATCTAGGTAATATATACGAATTAGTTTTTAGTGGAAAAAATCGTACGTACCCATATGTAAAAAACGCGTTAAATGTAATTATTACATAGGCCTAAGATATAAACATACATCATATTTATCTGCCTATCTTCTCTCAAGAGTTTTTTCATTGACGTGAACTACCTATCCAGAAACAAACAAATAAAAACGAACTACGGGTGTTTTTGTTTCTACCCGACTGCAGCGAAGCGAAAAAGAGGAGAATTATTTGTTTGACCTCTATGTATATCTGTTCCTGTGTGTATTTTCTGTTTGCCAATTACCGTGGGACAATATATCTTCAAATGGAAGGTTCTCGAATCAGTTATGTGACGCTACTGCTGAACGAAACTTCCCGGAGTACTTGTCTTGGTTGATATTGGCCTCCTTTAGAACAGTCTTTACCCAATTGCCAATTAAGGTTTTAGAAGCTGATCTGCATTCGCCATTAATGGATACAAAAAGAAAATTATTGCAGTCAGCTGTTCGTCTTTCTCTACCTAATTCAATAACTTTTCTTATCCAAAAGATGGGACACACATTCTTATTGGAATGTTCTAACAGCTTCCATCCTGACTGTCTATATGTAGAAGTATCGGTTTTCCACCCAAATGCAGGCCATAAGCTAATTGTGCCGTTACACTCGTCTATAAAATACTCAGGAGATATTTTTAATAATTTAAGGTCATGTACGCGCCTGCCCGAGGCTAACAAAAGTATACAAGATAATCTGCGTGACGCTTCAAAAAGAGTAATTGTATTCGGGATTGTTATATGCTAACCATGTAAATATATCAAATGGATCACAAATTGATGGTTTTGGATCTTTTGGTTTCTGTAAGGAAATAGCTTTTAAAATATGTTTAACTAAGAAATTATCACCAAGGCCTGAACTTGGTGTTTGACTGAAACAATTTATAACTGATTTATGCACCAAAATAGTGGAAAAGGCAAACTTTAGATCTATGTGTAGATGCGCTAAGTATCTTGCTAAGGAATTCGGATCAGGTAATTTGTGATTAATATTATTGATAGTACACCATTTCACCCAACGATCCCAGGCCGGCTTATAAGTTTTAAGAATTGATTCTCGCCGCCTAGCCCGAAGGAGATTCCTTTCTGCTTCCGACCATGACTCTATTAAGTTAGCCCACCCCCAACTTTCCATACTAAAAGTTTCATATCCCGGACGTGTGGAGGAGGCAGGCCGGTTCTGTGGTCTACTAGGACCTGGGGTAGGTTCTGGATCTGACTGACTGACTTGTCCAGAGCGCGGTGGCGAAGGTCCGGCAACCTGAAGGCGTTGGTCCACATTGGCGCTACTATAAGATAGGTGCCCTTCGCCGAGTTCGGGTGGTGGAGAAAACGAGGAGTTAGGTCCGGCGGCGGGAATATCCAAGCCAGTTCGTACCGCCATGGTTTGCTGAAGGCATTGTAGAATGCTGCTGATTTGTATGAGCAATCCATGGTGACATAATCCTTCACAATATTGGTCTGCTTCGAGGCAAACAGGTCTATTTTCGGGACACCGAACTTCCGAAACAGCGGAGGAAGAGCTGGTTTCAGTAAATTCCATTCTAATACTGCTTTTCCCCGGGACAAACATGGTTGAGTCTGCCCGGTATGTACTCGGCCGTGAGAGTTACGTTGCACTTGTCTAAAATACTCATCAACTGGTATGTCAGGTTTAAGAGTGCGATTGACCTTGTTCCCCCCTCGTTTCTGATGTACGCAACGACAGCCCGATTGTCTGAATGTAGAACTACGTGGTGGTCTTTCACGCTGCGTTTGAAGTGGGATATTGCTGCAATGGTTGCATACATCTCTTTCCGGTTGCAATGCCATTTGAGATGTGACTGGTCCCACCTGCCTGAGATCAGGGAGTCGTCCATTTGAGCTCCCCAACCGGAGTCTGCTGTGTCCGTAGTCATGAAGTGTTGGACTCGTAATTTATGTAGCTTGTCTTTTGTAAGAGAATAATCCGTAACCTTCATCCACCATTGTAGGTCTGTTCTCACTGCAGGAGGAATCTGCACCGGTTGTTTAGCGGATGGTGCTGAAGAGATCTTGCTAGCCGCTGCATGTGGCGACAGTGCGGGCGACCCCGGGTCGTCACAAAACTTGCGATGTTGTATGTGCCCAGAGGAATTTGGCACTCCTTCAAGCATACCTTGTTTCGTTGCTGTACCCGACCTGACATGTGTGCTGTGGTCTAAACTTTCTTTGCAGGGAGTGCTTTGATATTCTGGTGCGTATCCCAAATCAGACCTAGGTATTCCAAAGCTTGAGTTGGTCGTAAGACCGATTTCTCGTAGTTTATACTCCAACCCAGGGACTCCAGCAGGCGAGTAGCTTGCTCGGCCTGCGAGGCGAGTAGGCTTTTGACTGGTTTACTATCGAAAAATCGTGCAAGTAGACAATCACCCTCATACCTTTGTCTCGGAGTAACTGCGCCGTCCAGTTCGAGATAGCGGCGAAGACTTTTGGTGCGCAGGACAGTCCGAATGGGAGGCTGGTCATTTGCAAAACCTGATGCTTGTATATCAGCCAAAGAAATCTGCGGTGTTCCTCTGCTATGGGTATGTGGAAATATTCTGACAAAATACCCAGTATTGTCATCCAGTCTTTCCTCTGGAGAAAGTGGAGCACTTGATGATGAGAGATTAATTTGAACTTAGTTGGTACTATGGACTGATTTAATCGTTTCAAGTTGAAAATAGGCCTGTCCGAACCGTCGCTCTTTTTGGTCAAAAACATTGTCGAGAAGAAACTTGGCCCCAGTTGGTTCCGATCGGGTATTTTCAGAACTCGTTGCGCCACCAACGTGTTTATCTGTTCTGTCATCTGATCGGTCGCTGTAGTGTGGAAACGATGGTATATTTGAGGCTTTGGCTGAACAAGCAAAGGTTTGGAGGTGAATCGGAGGCGCAACCCGGAAATAAATTTCAGGAGGGCCTACGGAGCCCGATGCGCCTGCCACTGTCTCCGATACGCTCGGAGACAGCCTCCGTAAAATTTGTTGTTTGGAGTTATTTATGGTCGTACCTTTTTCGCCCTCGCTGTGCGTCCTTGCGGAATGGCTTTTTGTCTTTTCCAGGATTTTTGGTGGGGTAGTGAAAATCGCGCATACCTTCTTTTGGTCGTTGGTTTCAGTGTTCAGAGCGAAAGAATTGCTTGCCTGTGTCGCGGCGAGCAGCAGGTTTTACTTTTGGGCCCTGGCTAGTGATTTTCGGTTCCTTGATCTGGCTGAACCATGGTCGAACCCACTGGTCGATGACAATCGATGCATCACATCGTCAAAGAGATGCTCAGTCAAAGTCAAAGTCAGTAGAATCTAGTACTTCTTTTCCCTTCAACAATTGTCGTAGCCCATCATTTACGGCTAAGTCGATAAATCCTGGGGTAGCAAGATGCGTTTTTAAACAATCTGTATATCGTACATCCTTCCAGGAAGACTCACCGAATTTCTGCAGGCTCTGTAGACGTTGCAGATGCTGAGGATCAGCTGAAGCCGCAATCGGATCTTTGACGGCAGTTTTTATAGGGCCTATATCAATTTGAAGTTTTTCTCGATCATAACAGTTATCCGGTCTGTTCAAGAGTATTAGTGGTCCTTTTATTTGCGGGTAAACCTCTGTCTGTGACGTGATGGGTTCAATCGTAATAGATAGTTACGTGATACAAAATCCGCAATTACTCGCATTTCCTTTAGAAGCTCATTAAAACCACTGTGCGACTCACTCGGCTTCTTCTTCTTTACCTCTGCTCGCAATCATGTGCACGTGGCTGGGAATCATCAACGACGTCGTCGGACGAGGGCAGTCTCGACCGACAGCTCGGCCCCGGCTCCTCGTCGACGAGGCCTGCCGCGAGCGGGAGCGCGGGCGCCGCCGTACGCCCGCTCAGCGACAGGCGAACGCGAATCATCACTCGCGGGTAACACGAGATACACATCACGAACACAAGAATCGCGATCACTCATTGCACGAACACTTTCTTGCACTTGTGAAACACTCGCGTAGACGATTACGAAAAAACACTATCGTAAAACGTTTGGAAAATTTTTCAATTTGAAATAATTTCTTGAGGTGTTGCTTCTACGATAGAAGACGACGCTATGATGGAGGGAATTCGTACGTGCTCAACTCCAGGTGACCAAAACCGGAAATCAGGTTGTATCGTCATATTTTATTTACCAGAGTAGTCAAGTTCATGGTCTTTTCGTCAGTGTTGCCAGAAAGAAAAACAACGCACTCTCATATAAAGATGCTGTGCATCGTCACATGCCGAATAATAAAGGGCTTTTAAAGGCGAGTGCGAAGATATATAGTTGTCTGGCGGCTGAGCGAATGCGACCCTGACAGCTCAAAAACCATACATTTTTGAAATCTGCAATGAAAAATATTGCTTAATGTAACGTAATAAGAAAATGTCATAATCGCATTCAAAAAGGAGCCAAAGTTTAACGTGCTAATCTTGCACAAGCTATGAACACCATAGTTTTAAATAAAGTATGTACAGATTTTTCGTATTTTTTTATTTAAAGCGCAGGAAATATGACGTAATAATAAAAACTAAAAACCAGAAGGGTGCGTTCCACTTGCATTTAAATTTAATTTAATTTCACATTGTAACTGCTATAACAATTTTATTGAATCTCAAGGTCAGGTCACATCTTATCCGTTTGTTTTCGGTTTTTAGTGTACTGCAGCCGCAAAACGTCAGGAGAAGAAAAAAATAAAGTTCCTCAGATCAAATCGGTTTCATAGCGACGTTGCTCAGAATGATGTCCCTCAAAACCCCTTAAAATTTGATTATTCCTTTCTGTTACACATCGAAAAGCTTACAAAGACTTCACATGCCCTGTACATGTCGCCGAGACTTTAAACACTGATGCCGCGATGCCGCGTACCGGTGAACCGCGGCGACGTGACGTTGAATCGTCCCTATGGTAAGGTATAATTTTCTGGGGCAATGCCACAGCCAATTTGACGGCCTCTGTGGCGCAGCGGTTGTGGCTCTGCCTACCATGCGAGAGGTCCCGGGTTCGATCCCCGGCTGGGGGTAATAAAAAAAAAAAAAAAAACAATCCCCAGGTCTTGGATGTTTATATGTGTGTGACGTCGCTGTTTCTGGTTACCACGACACAGGGTATCCTAGTGTGGGGCCAGAAGCAATGTATGTGCCTTTATATCCAAAAAAAAAAAAATAAGAAGTGCATTAGGGCAATGTGCAAACTTGCCCCAACGAATAGCTGCAAACCCCATTTTAAGAAACTTCTGACTCTGCCGTGTCTGTATATATGAAATATGTGTATTTGTAAAGAGTAATTTACACGACTATAAAAATTAAAATGTATTATGTATTTCCGTTTATCAACGGGTGGAATTTCTAGGGTGGATAACCGGAATAACCTGACATTTCTGACGCTGAGTATAAGAAAATAAATTCAAGAAATCTACAGTGAAACGAAATTGTTTTTTAAATCCATATCAATTTATTTATTTGTTATAATATGCATAAGTAGACCACAACGTCTACGCGTCTAATTGGAAGATTATACGTACACAACACATGATGCCGGGCCGGCCGCGTTTCTGGATGTCAAACTAAATCTAAGAATCTTTTAATAGAAACATAATTACTAACTATTTTCATTGACATGTTTAATATACTGAAGTGTATTTTTATATTCCAAAACTTGCGGATTATCATACCATGTCGGAGAAATGAAGAATTGAATAACTGGCAAAATGGTGCCTCTTCCGTCCAACGTGAGAAACGGTTACGGTATGGGACTTGTTCGAATGTTTGTGAAAACTGAGTTCAGTCAAAATGTTATCTCTTTAGATAGTTAAGACAAACAGACAGTATGCGAGGCGACCCAGCCATATCGGACTAAACATTACAATGCGATTACAGTACCACTAGATAATTTATGCAACCGAAACCAGCCCGGAGAGAAAGCTCTCGTTTAAGGTGCGAAGCTCGGTGGGCGAAAGGACACTCCGGACCAGCGGCCATGGGACCACTCGATGCCGAATCGATAAGATTATCGTGTAAAGGGATTTTTCTCCACATGATGCTATGGGGGAAATTATAAATACTCTACATTATTTCTACTCGTAGGTACTATATTAGTATTATTTAAATTTGCTTTATGTTAATCACACTTTAGAGCTTTTACAAATCAACTCGAAAATAACACTTACTGCTTAACTATTTCTATACAATTTCAAATAGCAACAGATCCTCGGTTCCACTAGATAATATATTCTATCTATACTTTAATAATAATATTGTTTATATAAACCGATTTACATGTTATACTTACGTACAAATAAATAGTGGCTCCCTATAAAACATATTTTTCTACAACTTAGATAAATTAGCTACCAATTACAATTTTTTCATACATGGGTACATATAGGTATATGTATCAACATATATAGTTTTTAAGGGGAGGAATTCGACTTTTTCATACATACAAATGTTTTACTACACAGTATAAAGATCCGCATTACTTTAACGCATTGTCGTACAAATGCTAGATATTCAAACAAGCAGCTTTCTATGAAATTGCACCTTGTCGCGAAGTAGGCAAGAGTAAAAATCGATCAACAACGTCGCTTCATCAAGATACGCAACAGTAAACAAAATTACCCTGTTAAAAGACATTGTCCCTATATCTTATAATTGTGTCCTCAGCCTTTCCAATGATATTATTATGTTTTTTAATTCCATATTTTTGCTGCTTTGACAGAATCATAGTCGCTTTACAAAATCATTGTAGCTGCAAATATATATTTGAGATAAATGCAATAATAATAGTAGTTTATGTGACTGATAATGCCTATTATGTACAGTTACATACACTTGTTTATTTACACACATATAATAAGCTCTCTTTGATGTGTTCAGTAACCGCATGTTCGACCGGCATTGTGGCATTGATAATTGCTCTGCACTTGTTTAGCTTGTTCAATAGTACCAACTTCACAGACAATTTTTGAACGCAGTAATGAGGGTTTATGATACGTGTGTAGACAAAATAATAAACTAATAATGGTGGAAGCTACTCTGTTTTGCTGCCGATTCATAAAAATGTATGATATATAAGAATTTGTAAATTTTGTGTGACTATAATCTGTCAAAGCGCAAATTCACTAAACTGCTAAGGGTTTCTATGTGCTAATACAGGGTCTTTAACAAACAAAACAAAGTGTTACTACTAGACGGATAATTGTGATGGTATTTTTGATTATTCCTAAAGACTAGAGAAATAAATTCCATTCACAACTGTTAAATTTTTTCTATGTTAAGAATATCAGCTATTTTGGTTTTAACATTTAACCTACACTACACAGTAGGTAGGGTACTAGGGAGACAACAGGGAAAGGAAATACAAGAGCTACATAAAATCTATTCGAGGGTCAGAAGTGGAGTCTTAATTAAATGCATTAAAGTGAAAAAATGCTACATACAGATCAAAATACACGGAATAGTCCCACATAAAGGAGACGATTTACACCTACATTCATAATTGTTTTGGGTAAATATATATATAATATAACGTAACCTAAAATGTAATATTATTTTAGCCGAGTTTAATAATATTTAAAATTCTTTGTCATATTAATGTTTATAAACTTTAGTTTAATATTTTTATGTGTACTCATTATTATTTTTATTATTTAACTCAGTGGCAACCTCTAGCAACGCAAATTTATTATTTAAGGATTATTTATATCTGAACGAAAAATAATTAAATTGAATAATGACGAATAGCACAGACTACAATAAAAAGATTGCTACATCTCAAAAGTTACATGTAATTATTTTAAAATCATTTAAATCTTACGCTGCATCTATAGTGTAGACAACTAGTTACCCGAGGGAAATATTCAAAATCGAGACAATAACTCGCATTTTAATATTAATTTAAAAATTTGTTATATTAAGGGTTTCATATTAATATTATACACATTAATCGCTATAAATGGCACAGCCTGTGACACATTTAGCAGGCGAAGACTAAGAAGGATAAACCAAATAGGACCAATACACTTTTATAATACTTCTTAATATCGGGTTCGGTATTTCACCATGCAGTTTTGTATACAATGTTAGTGATCCAATTGTTTTTGCAACTACGTAAATTTGCGGTATTCATATCCAATATGCACTTCAAAGTAAAATAAGCAATAATGTACCTCTCTTTATATGATTTCGTATTAAAAATGGAATGATACATTTTATATGCATCTTACTTTGAAGTCTTGTACTTCAATATTGATAGTCTGATAATATATAATAACTGACGAACATACACTCAATACCAAAACAAACTTCAGATACGAAATGGAAATAGAGGTATCAAAGTAATAAATTGTAAAGATATCATAGAAAAAAACAAATTTGACGAAATTAAATATTTCTTTCAGTGTGATTGTGTGACATTAATACACGTATCAAGAGGGATATTTGAAAAGGCATTTTTTCGAATCATGGTACTAGTAGTACGCGACAATATTACCGCCAGTACAATAATAATGCAATTTGCTCAGAGGATACAACACGACTCTCAAACTTAAACGTGCGATGGAAGGTCGATAGTCATTCAACAGAACTAGACTACGATTTAAAGGAATAATAAATTCGATTCGGTCGGTCATAAAATACTTGGGCGGTCCAATTGATCAAAACTTTCATTAAGCAAACTATTTGATCGAACTAGACCAATGTCTACAATGGGGAAGATAATGAAAAACTTTTTGGTAGAGGGATCTGTATGTTTTAACACATAGAGTTATATTGAAATCTGAAATAGAAAAACGGCCTTAGGTGTTCATACTTGTGACGTGGCTATTTTAGTTCCCACGATTCAGGGTAAACTATTGTAGGGCCAGTGCCAGAAGCAATAAATGTGACTGCAGGGTAAACATGTTGAGCATATTTTGGGGAATGATAGTACCATCATTATGAACCTTTCCCCAAGAAACACACGGTCGCTCAGTCGCTCACCTAGAGAGGCGCATCAGGTGAGGGGAGGGGAGGTGATGTGCGGGACGCGCGGGGGGCTGCGCATGGGCTCGCCAGTGGTACTGGGTCTCCCAGGTCTTTACGACGTTCCACAGGCGCCTGAAATACGACTGTACTTCGTACGCCTGCGACTGTACGCGACTGCGTTCCAGAGGCGCCTGAAGTATAGTCGCGTTCCATAGGCGCCTGAAGTACAGTCGCGTTCCATAGGCGCCTGAAGTACAGTCGCGTTCCACAGGCGCCTGAAGTACAGTCGCGTTCCACAGACGTTAAAGTACAATCGCGTTCCACAGGCGCCTGAAGTACAGTCGCGTTCCACAGACGTCTGAAGTACAGTCGCGTTCCACAGGCGCCTGAAGTACAGTTGCGTTCTACAGGCGCCTGAAGTACAGTCGAGTTCTAAATTGTTGTTGACGATTGTTATCAACTGTTATTTTTTCTGTACAAGCTTTTTTACAGACTTAATGGAAATAAAGGCGTAGTAAATTTGTCAGATTAAACATTATTAACGTAGCGAAGCTGGAGGATGTGTCGCGCGGTCTCGGTCTCTCGTATAATGCGGTGGCAGATCACTTGATTAGAACGAACATTATTTAACTTATTGGTATAAATGTATTGCACGCATAGAACATACCTCACGCTCACATATCGTCAAACATTCTTGCCTCACAATAATGATTATCTGTAGGGATAACAGGTTCGTGCGCGACAGTGCCTATGCGCCTCCATTCCCTGCAGGCGGCATTCAGGGGACTTGAAAATTGACGATAGCTATATATGCAGTGCCCGATCAGCTGATTACAAGTTACTAAGAGTATCCCGTTTTTTTTTTCCTTTGTGCCCACATATTTCGTGGGCAAAGTTGTTTCAATATGATGGGTACTATCATCCCCCAAAATATGGTCACTTAACTAAATAACGTCCTGTAAACATTTTCTCTAATTACTCTCTAATTCGATCAAATCGTTACGAAGCTAAAAGTTTCACCCTCAACCGGACCAAACATTCAAAACTCTGACCAAACCATCGCATCCAAGACGGAGCCGACTCAAAACAGCTCTTGCACTTTGCGAAATACCGACAGCACTCTTCATTTCTTCGACTTGACAGTTACGTAGGTGGGCTCTGCGTCCGAGGCAGCAGCAGCGGCGGCAGCAGCAGCGGCAGCAGCGGCGGCAGAGGCGGGCTTCTTGGGTTTAACGGGCTTGGAGAGCAGCAGCGGGAGGGTGCGCTTGTCCTGAAACATTGTTGTTTCAACTATTTAATGTTGGCCGGAGGTGGCAAAAAGAAGGAAGATCAAACAATCATTCAGGTATAACCAAATGTATCAAATTCTCACTTCCAAATGTCAGGCAAGTTGAGACCAGTTTGGTGTTAGACAGCAGCACATTAGAATTAGTAAATGACACAAAGCTTCTTGGAATAACCATTGATAGCAAATTGCAGTGGGGACCCCACATAGATAAATTTGCTGGTAAATTAAGTTCTGCGGCTTACCCTGTTAGGAACATCAGACAAAACAGGGATGTGGCTACATCTAGGCTAGTATATTTTAGTTACTTTCATAGTGTCATGTCCTATGTTATCTTGTTGTGGGGGAAAGCAGTGGATATTCAAACTATTTTTATTTTACAGAAAAGAGCTATTCGAGCAATTTATAATTTAATACGCACAGACTCCTTGAGATAGCTTTTTAAAGAAATTGACATACTAACTGTAGCTAGTCAATTTATTTTCTAAAACATAATGTATGTACGCAAGAACCTTACAACATTTTCCAAAGTTAGCGATAGCTGTAATGTTAACCTAAGAAATAATCACAGACCACTTGCGCCCCGATTTAGACTCGCGAAGGTTAGCAATTCTTTCAAGGGTCAATGCATTTTCTACTACAACAAGATACCTCTGGAGATGTTGAAATTTTCATTTGAGCAATTAAAAAACCATGTTAAAGCGACTTTGTCGAAAAAGGGATATTACAATGTTCAAGATTACTTAAATGACAAGATTACTTAATCTGGCTCAAAACATACCTTGCTGTTAACAATTTTGTAATTATTTATTCCTGCTTATTAATTATGATAATGATATTATAATATATGTTATAGTTAAGCACAAGCAATTTTTTAAAGAGATCTAAAAATCAATCTGAGGGAGTTTCTACGCCCTTCTTCTCCTACCGTGGTCCAATGTAGAGTACCAGCGGCAAAACAAATGAATGGCATACGGACCAGATCGGTAACCGAGTGGTGGCCGAGAGGAGGCCAGAGATCGGTCGGCAGGCCGGCTGGCAGATGCTCCGACCATATAGCGAGGGGCGCGGGTGCCACAGGACTGAGTTGCATGACGTGTACATGAGAAGGCCTATATTCAGCCGCCACACCTCAGGTGTTGATCCTTAATTACATGGTGTTGAGTATGCATGTGTGTGTGGAGAGGGGCACTATGAGTAAATACTCAAAATTATAAATACTGAGAAAATACCAATACTGAGTATTTACCGAGTAATACTGAGCATTTACTCGAATCCAGAAGCAAATACGTTTTAAAAATCCTCATGGTAGGTCAAATGGGAGTTATGATGTAGGTAAACATGCAACGATGATGCAAAACAAATGCGGAATAGTAAGTTGTTTTGCAAAAAAACAATACAAACATGAAAATAACATGATATACAATCATGGTGAAGTATTTGCCATAACGATTTGACATTTCAGGCTCGTCGTTTATGTCGATGTACTCAACAAAGGGCATACTATAGCTATTGGATATCGAATTGTGAGTATTTATCCATATCTATGATTTTAAAAAAATACAAGTATATACTCTCACTTTTGGATATTAATATAGTAGAAACGAGTGTTTATGAGTATTTTATTCTTCAACGAGTAAATGCTCGAGTAGAAACTCATCTCTACATGTATGAGTGTGTGTGTGGGAATGGGAATGGGAGTTGGAATGTGAATGGGAGTGGGAATGGGAGTGGAAGTGAGAGTGCGAGAGAGAGAGGGAGACAGTAGTAGATCGCACTGACCTGAGCGGGCGGCTTGTTCACGCTCGCGTAGATGGGCGGCGGCTGGATGGGCCGGTCCCGCGCCGCCGCCGCCGCACCTCATGTGTTGAGCGCCGCGTCGATCTCGCGATGCACGCACGACTGTTGGCCGAACGGAAACAATTACAAAATAGTAGATAATGCAACAAGGTGGATATTCTATGGATCACTGTTTTAAATGGCTACTGTTCCGCTACCCCGTAGGGGACAAGGCCTGACGTTACCTAGTTGTGGTTAGAATACTTTCTCATCGGTTTACAGCTGATTGTAAACTGAATCTTTAGGTGACCCGTGACTACAGTTAGCACCGTGCTGACCCTGGCCATGAAACAAGATTATTAACGTAATCCGATTCTTCGGTATCAGAACAAACTATAGCTAGGATCGGTTCATACATTGGTTCAGCATTCATTTCATTCATTCAGTGTCACGAGTGCAGCGCGGCATTCAAAATCACCCGAGATACGTACCAGCTCTTCCAGCTGTCTGGCCAGCTGCTCGTTCAGTGCCTGCAGCACCTGCCGTTGTCCATCATGGGCTGCTAAAGCCAGCTCCAGCTGACTCTGAGCTAGCTTGGCTTCGGCGTCCTGCAATAGAGATAAAAGAATTTCAAGTCACCATACATAGGGCAACTTGGAAACATCCCACAGTAGGGTTGGCCTGACGACGCCCCTCCTTCTTCGAGCAAAGACCCGTGACCCTCAGTTGGGTCGTTGTAACGCTACTATAGTAGAATTTTTTTCGTCTGTGCGAACTCGGTCATAAATTATGGATAGCAAAAGAGTGATATCTTATTTCTTTGTCGCACTCACGCGCAGGATAGGAGTCTATTGTTTTCACATAGGGATGAGCGTAACTGTAGTCGATAAAGAACTGCGAACTAAAGATAAGCCGAGTCAAAGACGCCGCCCCGCTCCGCGCCGAACACGTTAAGTGAGGTATCGATAGATTTAGGGGAACCATTTTTTTATTATCTTACGAATTTTGCCATAGCCCATTATAATGACCATTATTACATTATGTACGTAGTGATTAAAGGATAGATAAATTTTTAATAAAATTAATATTTGTTTTTGAATATTAACTCTAACAGGCGTAATATTGTTTGCGTTAAAACTCTCCATTGTGGCACTTTAGAAGTCGAAACAACTGTTATGAGTTAATAGCTATATAGCCTACCGGACGTCTTAGGGTCAAAGTCAAGCGAATCTTGAACTCAGTCATAAAATAAAATTAAGAGGGTAGAAAGAAATTTCGTATGGTATGTCGAATGAAAGGACGTGGAGATCGGGTAATGGCGACCCGCACTGTTTTGTGGACATTGACGAAATAAGTAACTGTGAAACTGTGTGTGTGTGTATGTGTAAGTTCGGATCGTCTGTAATTTCTTTAGTTAGTGCACCGACGATGACTCATTTGTTTATCGATAACGCGCCTGCGCGTGCGCCGCGTTAGCCCCTCTCTAAAGCTGTTATCTGTTCCGATGATTTATGACCGAGTTCGCACAGACGAAAAAATTTTACTATAAAATAATTCAATGTCAAAACTGGTCCCTCGCAACCCGCGTTCATTGTTTGCCGGCCGTCCTCGTTATACCGTCGGACTATCTTTCTAGCTGGATGTTGTTAATCCAAAATCATCCCTGATATATACAGTGTGAATCTTCATAAAGTGGACATAACGGTTTGGGTTGAAAACATCGAAATTCATCGACAAAAAAAAACAGCCCTCCAATTTATTTATTTTGCCATTTTTATGAATGAAATGCGCTATCTGGGTGACAACTGCAAAAAAAACTTCGGAATGGAAGGATTTTTCGTAGTGAAATTAACTGAATCGTGATGATGAAACACGTAGTGCTGCCAGTATTAAAAAAATGCAGAAAAAGTGGTAACTGTAAACTTAAATTATGATTTGTTTATGAAGTAAGTAATAGTGATTTGTTCGAGTTTTTTAGTAATTGCAGATTTCGACAAAATTTGGTTCCCAAAATGAAATTATTTTAGTACAGAATATTATTATTCATTTTGTTAGCTTTCAGACGACACCAAAATTGTGTTTCTAAATAATAAACTTTATTTTTTTAAATCATTACACGATCTATTTTCACTTTTCGAAGCTAAGCTTAATAAGACCTAGAGTTTGGTGATATACCATGAAGTCATAAGGTACTAATAAATAAAAGTAGCCCACATTAATACCCCCACTGAGAGGCACAGGCCTCTTATGGATAGGCGTAAGATTGATTGATTGTTACTCTTGCCCCCTTCCACGCAAAATGGAGTGTTGAATAACAGGCTAAAAGTGGGCCCATTGTGCCTCTACCACCCCGAATGGGAAAGGCGTAAGGCTAAGTGTTCGCTCAGGGGCTTCCGGCCACAGCCACAAACGCCGCCACAAGAAGCTAGAAGCGGCCACAAAGGAAGCTGAAGCGCGCGTCAGTTGTGGCCACTACTGTTTTAACACATGCGCGGCGCCGTATCATAATGGACTTAAGGTGGGGAATCGCGCGAGTGACGTTTTGTGGCCGGTGCGGGCCATAAGAAGGGAGTAGCGACGTTTTGCAGCGGCGACAACCGTGTTCGGCGAGTCCATATAAAATGTATGAAAACTACAGAAAATATGCCGGAAGCGCCGTTTTGTGGCTGTGACCGGTGGCCCGCATGCGGGGAACCTTGTGATAAGTTATGCGTAAGCTTGAGCCATACCTTTTGACGACACGAATGGCCGAGTCGGCAGTAACCCTGCCTACGAAGCCAAGGGTCCCGGGCTCGAGTCCCGGTGGGGGCAAATATTTGTTTGATGAGAACGGATGTTTGTACCCTAGTCATGGTTGTTTATCTATCTAAGTATAACATATATCTATATAAGTATGTGTATCGTTGTCTAGTACCCAAGATACAGGGAATCCTAGTTTGGGGCTAGATCACTGTGTGTAAATAGTGTCCAAGGTATCATTTATTTATTTACCTCATCAAGCTTTTATGCTAACAAAATTAAGAATAATATTCCGTACTAAAATAATTCCATTTTGGGATCCAAATTTTGTCAAACTCTGCAATTACTAAAAAAAACTCTATTATTTCTTCAACAATGCTTAATTTTAGTTTACAGTTACCAATTTTTCTGCAACTTTTTATTACTGACAGCACTACGTGTCTTTCATCATAACGAATCAGTCAATTTCACTACGAAAAACCCTTCCTTTCCGAAGTTATTATTTTTTTGCAGTTTATTTGCATCAAAATGGCTATAAAAATGGGAGGTGAAGAATTTATTGTATATCTTGTTGTCGACGATGTTCTTCATGCCAGATCGTTATGTGCACCTTATGAAGATTCAGAATGTATATATTTCACCGTAAAATTGTCAAAAGAGATTGTCAAAACTATCGCCAAATTGTAAACCAGACCTACAGGAAATGGAATTTAAGTTTATTTTGTTCTTAGGCGTACGTTTGATCTTCGCCGCGTTCTGTTTGCGAACGCGGCGAAGATCAAACGTACCTTACACCTTATGCATTACGCCGTCTTCTGTCTGCGTTGGGCCTTACATGTCAACCTAACACGAAGACTATCTTCGCTACGCTCGCCCACCTCTAGGCTTCACCTAAGCTAACGCAGAGTTGGCCCTGGTATTTCCTCTGCAATTCAAGTATGAACCAGTTGACAATTTAACGGTGTTATTATGAACTAACGCGTCGTATTATAAACAGTACGGTACAGTTTAAAATTTATCGATAGTTTGTAAACTATCGAGGGAAAAAAACATTAGGTTATAAACTTAACGGTTTTGACAATCTTACGGTGACATATATATTAAGGGTGCTATTCCTCATTACATGACACAGACATCTGGGATAGAGGATGTGAGTAAATTGTGATCAATGCAAAGGACTATAAGAAATGAAAGAGCTGTCCCACATACCTGCTCGCTCTTCCTAGACTTGGTGATTTGCGCTAACTCCTCGCTCTTCTGCGCAAGCTCCGCCTCGAGCTGCGTGACGCGCTGTCTCAGTTGCTCGCCCTCGCTCGCGTCGCCGCCTGAGGGAGACAGAGATAGTTTCAGAGGTTGTATGTCAAAACAACTTATGAGCCAATGCACAAACTGCTGCTCAAATCGTAAAGCGCTGTAACTGTCTTATTTTATCGCTCCCGCCCGAGTCGCCGCTAACTCAGGAAGTTTAGGAAACTGCACCTGGCCCACTTTAGTCCTTGTTAATATACCCTGATCTTAATTTATTTCAGCCATCCTAACTGCTGTTCCAGAGCCGATCAAGTCGACGGGATCTCGCTGGAAGCGCTGGGTCGATGTGGGCTGGGTAATAATAATAATATCATGGACACTATTTACACACATTGATCTAGCCCCAAACTAGGATTACCTGTGTCTTGGGTACTAGACAACGATACACATACTTATATAGATAAATATTATACTTAGATAGATAAACAACCATGACTAGGGTACAAACATCCGTTTTCATCAACAAATATTTGCCCCCATCGGGACTCGAACCCGGGACCCTTGGCTTCGTAGGCAGGGACACTGCCGACTCGGCCATTCGGGTCGTCAGTGTCACGTCACGTCGTATGATGTCGATGATGCCACCTTTCCCTGCCAGGTGTCTGACGCGTACCAACTCCCTATACTGATGCAGCTATCGTTTTTACTGGTCCTCATAACCCCTACTCTCTCGCAATGCCGCCGTTAGATGATGAAGGCTGTTGGTCAACAGTATCAAAGGCTAACACTAGATCCTACCATTTATGCAAGCAAAGAATGAAAGACTCACAGCCATAGAAGCTGGGCTCTTATTATTACTCAAATCCACAGCAAATCCAACGCAGTTAACAGTCAACTTGACGTTTAGTGTATGGGAAAAGATTTTCTACAGTTTTCGGTCGATTTGAGTAACTAAACAAGAATCATGATCAACAGTTTCAAAATCCGTCGTCGTCTCAGATTGTTGCATTAATAAAATGTTTCACCTTTCCCAGCCAGATGCCTCGCGCGTGCGACCTCCTCCCTATACTGGTGCAGCTGCCGTTTCCACTCGTCCACATTAGCCGTGCTCTCCTGAAGAGCCGCCGTCAGACGCAGGTTGTTACTCTTGAGGGTAGCGAGCTCGACTTCCCACTTCTTGGCGTTGGCAGAGCTGGGGTAAAGAGATTGGGTGGTTAAATGCCAGGGACTTTGCAGTAGGGGCGGCAGTTTGAGCAGGCTTTGGCAAGTCACGGGCGCAAAAAAAAATGTATAAATACCATAAATTTGACAACATTGACAGCCGCCCCGCTACCACCCTGCTCCTGTCCTACTTGTGGTGTGTACTTACAAAGCCTTCAAACATAATATTTATTTAGACTCTTATATTGCCTTTTGATCTCACACTTGGATACCCTATGTTATGGGTTGGGAACCAAAAACAGCGGCGTATAAACAAACATCCAAGATACGGTCATTTATTTTCCTTCATCCCCAGTCGGGATTCGACCCCGGGACCTCTAGCTTGTGAGGCAGATGCTACCGTTTCAGTCGATACAAGGAAGTTGACTAGAAGGGCAGAGTACGACTGGCCTGCTTTTAGAAAAGGACTATAAGGAAGCTGTCGACTGGAGTAGGTTTAATTGTTATGTGCAGATGGGATGGCAGTATTACCTAAAACGGTACTAGCGAAGAAATAAATATAGATAGACAGCACCTGAGGCTTCAAACAAACTATAAAAAATACATTGAATGTGGATTAGAACGAAAATGATTTCATATACTTCATTTGCGTGCTAAGCGTTCACCGCACCAACCTTCAATGGTAACACTTTCGATCATAAAACCGAGAGATTTATTGTTGCGCAATCGCTCTTTGTATCGATTGCGGACGCGTGCGAGAATCGAGAACATCAGATTCCTCTCGCACTAGTTATCTTCAATGTATCGAAGCACGAGATCCCGGAGATTTTCTCGTAAATTGTTACGACCAATAAAAGTGATATGTATTGCAGAATCAGGCTTGCCGTAGTGTTTAACCTCTTGAATACCAACCGTGTTAGATAACGCCACTTTTCTTTAAATTACCATAGCATTAGGTTCAAGTTCGCGACCCGTCCCAACTACCTTCGGTTTTTGAGAGGTTAATAGAGGTTTGCGTATTTGTATTTTTGGTAACGTTATTAATTGACCTTTGCAACAGGAAGATTTAATTATTGCTGATTTTCCACAGATTTGGAGACACTACTAACAATGTCCCTTGAACTTATAAGCAAGGAGCACATATCTTAATAAAACCACGTAGAATTAAAAATAATAGGACGCGTTTAGACAAAACTAGATCAATTTGCTAACTGTAAATGGTTAGCCACGGCTGGAAAACCTTAATAACAACTAGATTCACGTTAATTTTACTACATAACCGAGTGTATTATACCATAAATTATATTGCAATGGCCGTTTTAAATCTCGCCACAGTAACCACACGGCACTTGAGGGTAAGGGACAGGGCTATGCGACAGTCTCCTTCTCCTTGTTACGCTTGAAAAAGGAAAGGAAGACTGACGCCTAGCTCTGTCTCTTATTTACAAGTGTCGTGTGGTTACAGTGTAGTTACTGTTGGGAGATTAAAAACGGCCATTGTGATCGAATGATAGTGTACGCGGTAGTCTGATTGTAAGGTGGATTGTATTCAATTTGTAATTACATTGTGGGTGCAATTTTACGTAAATCTGAGCTGCTATCCGTAACATTAGGATATGTTTCAGTGAGTACCGACAAACCAAAACGTAGATGTATTCAGATGGAGGTTGATTTGGTATATGGATGCATGGATAGAAGATGTCTGCGGCAGTGAGGTGTTGAGTATTTTACTCAGGTCAAGTAACAACAATTTAATAAGTCCCTGTAGCAAACTAAATAAAATTGATATAATAATAGAGCAAACCGGTCAAGTGCGAGTCTAAGTCGCGCACGAAGGGTTCTGTACCACCGTTCAATAGTAGGGTTGGTGTGGAGTGAATAGTTTGGATTTTACATAGCAAAATGTTGTTTACAAAGTTATTGGTGCGGCTACTTTCACACTCCATGTACGTAACCAGGTGCATTCATAAGTTTGTATGTGGTATTGAAAGAATTGTTGTATGGAAGCCCCTTAAATATTTATTTTATTATGTTTTTTAGTATTTTTGTTATAGCGGCAAACTTCACGGTTCATGATATAAAGCCTGGTGACAGACGGACGGACAGTCAGACAGACAGACAGCGGAGTCTTAGTAATATGGTCCCGCTTTTCTCGATTCGATTCTTTCATAACTCAAGTCAATATTATTTGTAATTTCCAACGAAACATATACAATTGTAAACATATATTTTATTGTAAACAATACCAACCTAAGTATAATAAATCTATTCCATTGCCGTAAGGTTGGTATAATATGATTTATTAGTATACAAAGCGCTTCCTGAAATATGTGTGGTAATGCGTTCATTAAATCAAACTCAGACAAGACAGTATGAGTAACTAAATAATGATTGATATGTTTATTATAGAAGAATTATTTCTATAGTATAGTAAACCTTATGATTTAGAGATTTGTAATCGTACCTGCTTCTCTGGCTACCCTTATTGGGAATACAATTTAGCCGTGAATATAACTTGCTCAATTAGTCTGTCGGATTAATCTCAGACCTATTTCACAAATAGATCAGAAATCCTTACAAAAACGGCTATATCATTATATGAATTTACTAAGTATATTGAAAATATCTAAAGTAATAAAGAACTTTGAATTTAATTGACTTATGAAAAACAGGTTTTCAGTAAATCGATATTTTTGTATTGATTAATTAAGAAAAGGGAACCTATGCGAAGAAAGTTTGTATGATATACGGATACTTTCAAATATAATTTTATTAGCATCAAAATACACACGTTACGAATTAATCATTGTCATTAGAGAACAAACGAGCCGTGCAGCCGTGCAGCACAGCGCCGCGCCGACTTAATAGGAACCAAGCTGTTACAATCTACACAAAGTACAAATTCAACTTCCGTTTGAGAGTCAGGCAAAGCACAAGAGGAAAGCCCGTCGCCACATTGCCATTGGCATATAACTTTAATCTTCTAGCTCAATCTAAAAGAGATTACGTGCTGGTATCGACGTTGGTGAAATACTCAAAACACTGACATAACCAGTCACTTAGAGTCATGCAATTTCTCAAAGGCTTGTGTTTAAACGACAACCAAAAAATTCGAAAATTTACTGCCAATAAATTCGAAATGACTGCCAAAATGGATGGATGTCCACCAAATTGTGTTTGGATAAATGATTACCAAACTTCTTTTTATGTTTTGTGTACTTAAGTTTATGTTTTAAGTATTTTATGTTGTTCTTACATGTTCAACCTAACACGAAGGATAGCTACCGCAGTATTTTGCCCTGATATTTTCTGCAACTTTTGCTGGTCATTTAGCCATTTTGGGTAGGAAAAAAATATTTTAGTGGTCATTATATTTGTTGCCTTTCTCAAATTGGTTGGCAGAGGCCAAGATAAATGTGAATCTAGATCTAGAACAAAGTTCTAATTCAAAAATATAATTTTTCCAGAAATTAGAACGTCAAATATCGTTAGCTATACATTTGTATAGCTAACGAACAACATTTAGCAAAATCACAGTAATTTCTAGTATTAAGTGAGCAATTTTAGATTGTCGATTAGCATCAAGGAAGGTATATACTGCTTAGCCTAATGTGCGTATTTTCACTGACTCATTCCCAAATATTGACCCACTTGCACATCGGCTTGTCATCGCATCAATCATAATAACATCACCTTACGTGTATTTGTATAAGAATTCATTCAATTACATTTAAAATAACTATTCAATTACATGAATTTACATTAATAAATGTAGCCCATTCATTTTTGGCGCTTTAGAGAAGAGACCTCTGCCCAGCAGTGGGTCGATGTGGGCTGAATAAGACGATGATGATGATGATGATTACTGTCTCACCGAGGAGCACCGGCCTTTACTCGGACACGAGTAAGATTAAGACATACTCCATCACGCTGGACCACTACCGCGTATCGATAGTAGCCGGGACTTACAGCTTAACGAGTCATCCGAAACACTTAACGTCCGGTAATGCAATTAATATAAATTTATTATCTTATTGGTACATGGTCAGGATTCGAACCTGCATCTCCTGTGTGAAAAGCAAGCGTGAAACCCATTAAACCATGGGGCTGTATGAATTACATATAGATGGGAAAGGGACAAAAAAGTGTTACTAAGTTGACGTGACTTATATGTTAGTTAGATGGTTTAAACAAGGGTACTTGAGCCACACGTATGAAAAAATGCGTAAATAATTTATTTGTATTGAGAAAACTCTAGAATACTATGGTCCGCACGTACAAATGAAAATAAAAGTCCAAGATAAAACAATGCCTACTATAGGTAATTTTCCAGGATCGTGCGTTCGCCTGTAGGAAAAGAAAATAAAAATTCTAGCAATATGATTACTAATCGGGCCACTAAAATATAAACTGCCTAAATATTCCACTTTGCGTGGCAGGTGGCTTGCCCATCACCAGAACCATGGAGATAAGAAATATTCCTCGCACCATATAACCATAAATTAAGCTGATCAATCTCCACATAATCTCAGAGCCATCGGAAGACAGGGGGGTAGAGGGGTTTCGCGACAAGGGGAAGGGGGGGTGGTCAGCATTAACTATTTCTCGGGTATAAGTACCAAGTTACGAAGTTACCGCCACACATTCGGTACACGCGTCGTAGCGTTTACTTCGTGAGTTGTTCATTTTTTTGTGTGTGGTGTAATAAGACAATATGGAGTTTTTTTGTACTGTGAGTAGATTTTTTGTTTTGCGGCTTTGGGTGAAGCGGATTCGGGGTTCCGAAAGTGTGTGTATTTATTATGGTTAAAATATTCAATAATTTGTTCAGTCGTATCGGTTTGTAACTTCATTCGTTGTGAGCTTTTCTGTATTGTACACAAAATATCAGCCACACTTTTAATTGAAGACAAGACATTAAAAATATCAAGACATATTTTACATTGCCTGGCTCGATTACAAAATAAGCAAAACATAAAAAAACATCCAAGACCTGGTTTTTTTTTTCGTTATCCCCGGCCGGGGAAAGGCAAAGGTCTTCATGAATTGAAAGAGGTGCAATGCGAAAAAATCTTCTTTTGTGTTGGTTCCGAGAGTGCCCGGAAGATCTTCTTCCATCTGCTTCCATTTTAAGCGCCCATCGAAGAGGACTCAAATGAATCCGTCCATGTCCTTCTGGGATACAAGAACGATAATACCGGTATTTCTGCCGTATATTTAAAAAATCGACTAAACTGAACACAGTCGTTTTCCACGAGCTGTCTTTTCTTGCGATGTTATTGGTCGATGTCGATTTGAAATGGCATCGCGACTGCTATCAGAAATACATAATAAGACTACTATAGCTCGATGCTATATTTCCGCCATCAATCCGGATCGCAATCACATTGACAGGTCGAAGCTAGCAGCTTTATGAGCACAATTGGGTTGAATTAATGAAATCTCAAGTTTGATAGATGTCATTTCAAAATTGCAAAGTGATCAAGGTTCCGCCTCACAGGTGCTAGATCCTCGGCTGGAGGGTAAAAAATATCCCTGGGTCTTGGATGCACCTGCATTTGTCTGTGATGTTGCTGTTTCTGGTCCTCATCATATCCTTGTGTGAATTGTTGAAGTCCTCTCGGTCTCCATCATTTTACAAAGCCCGATGTGCATAGTTTAACATGGAAAGCTGTACTTATACATAAACGACCCCTTAAAGAGACAAAGTGCGCCGTTACGTAATTAGACAAAGGACGCCGTTACGTAATTAGACAAAGGGCGCCGTTACGTAATTAGACAAAGGGCGCCGTTACGTAATTAGACAAAGGGCGCCGTTAAGTAATTGTTGATGTAAAGAAAAACTACTAGGCAACTAGACAGCTAACTACACTTGTTCCTCACACTACCTATGCATAGCCTGATATAAATATAAACATTCAAGACATTATTATTTTTCTTATTCGGGATTCGAACCTAGCACCGTGTGCGTCAGACCCACTCAGACACTTTCGTCTAGTTTCTTATTCGGACGAAAAACGCCACTAATCAGTGTAGGAAGCAGGAAAAATACGCATCGAAAAAGTAAACGAATCGAACCGTCAGTGACTCTTATGTACAATACAATGTCATAAGTTAATTTTATCTGAATTCGAACTCTTTTTCACTCTGGTGTTTATTCCTGCTTGAGCCACGGTGCATTTCACCGATGACCGTAACAGCAGCGCGTCATATGTTAATGCAGAACGAAAGTAAAAGGACAGTCAGCAAAAAAACGAGTGAAACCAAATTTACAGGCGCGTGACCAAATAGCACGCGACCATATTTATAACTGCCAGTCGATATTCCGTTTAAATTCGACCCTTAAGTCCGTGACATAAGATCGCAAGTGCTAGCTGCAAAAGAAGCTGTTGACAGGAAAATAGGAAATTGGAAGTAGTTTTTTTTTTCCTAAAGATTTGTGGCCGTTTTTTTGTATTTCCGTCAAAGACAGGGAAATGGGTGACGCGTGAACAGTTTATGTGCCAACTAATTAGGTTATTAGTCAGTCGGAACTTAATGTTAAGTATGTTATGACGACGTCTGTTGGTTGCATGTTTCCTGAAGCGAGTGTTTTGCGATTGAATAAAATTTACTTTATGGAGATGGCAAAGATTATTTTGATTGCTCGTTATTTTTCGCTGTATATTTTATTCACGTCAACCCCACGATTTCAGGCAGGAGGTTCCCTGATAAGCTTGAACATTACAAAAAAAAGTAACATAATATAGCTCCACGAGCTTTTCAGCACGAGTTGGCGGAGGCGCTACTCCATTTTCGCACAACTTTTAACTGGTTTCTAATTTAAAATAGTTGACTAAATCTTCTACTTTTGCACACCCTACTTTTAGTTACTACTTTTCTAAAAAATAACTCTTTTTGATACTACAATGTACCAATTTAGGCTGTAGCAGTAAAATCGCGTGCCAAATAAAAAAGTCGGGTCCGATTCCACATAACGATTAACTTGTTAGTTAATCAGCAACAACACTAGTTATTAGCAACACGTTCTTTGATTAAAGTTGGAGATTACAGCGCGTTATTTTGTTTTCTTTCAACAATAGCCTGGCGACGAGCATCTGATAACAATAAACAGCTATTTTGTGTGGTTGTACCGTATGTAATGATGTAACGTTACCGCATTCAGCCTCATGTACGAATTAACTTTACTATCAATTAAGTTCATGAAGATGTGAGGCAAATGCAAATAAAGCTGTACAACTAACACAACAGTGATAAAGAAGTTAGTGAGGACACCTCCATTTAGCTCCAAGATAGCCCCTTGTCACACGAAAAAGAGAATTGAAATACTGGCTTTATGTGGAACCAGCTGTGCCTAAGAAATCCCTTACGGGAAAAACCGTGATTTTAGTTTGCTTGACCAACACAAACTCTGAGACACAAAGAGAAACAGGTAATGAAATGTCGTATTAGAAAACGGGCGTTATGTCATATTCGCAAATGATTTACACAAAACACACCGCGCGTAATGTTGTCAATGAATGATATTGCATGTATGTTAACGAGATGTAGCTAATTCGGCTATCCACCAACCGACCAGTTCGTCCAGCCAGACGATCCGCCTGTCAGTTAAACATTTCAATTTGAAATAGTTTACTGTATAGTTTATGTATTATTGCTGTCGACAATATTCAGGACAGACAGGCATCATGATAACTCTACTACTACTTAGCCCAGCTAGCCTACCTAGGATTTATCTATGTATGTAAATTACTTGCTTGTTATTGATCATTACTTTCACAAAATTAGGTCTGTGTTGTTTATTTTCATAGTTGGGTTCACTGTGTAATCTCGCCGGAATTTTGTGAATATTTTTATTTCTGGATAGGATAGTATATGCAATAAAAAAACAATGTTCCTATTTGCCCCGAGTAGATTATTCTTTCATAGAGTATTTTAGTTTCATTGGGCTATTTTACAATTTTACATAGTGTTTTATAGATTTTGGATCCAAACGGCCAACCAACTTGTATGGAGAACTTAAAAATAAAATTGGTCTGATCAAAAAGGTTTCTCATAGGAATGTATTCAAAATGATGTCCCTAACAACCCCCTAAAATTTTACTACACCTTTCAGTAGCAACTTATACACATAACACGGTACCACATTCAATATTTTCCTATTCTATTCTATTCTATTGCTTGGATGCTATTATTGTTTGTATATGATACTAGTATAAACAGTAACGTATATTCACATTCTAAGGAGTTGACCAGGGACATCATTCTTCGGAAGGAAATCGATTTGATCAGACTTTAATTTTCACTCCTCGACAGAAATCGCTTGGCCGCTAGGCCCAAAATCTATAAAAACACCATGTTCGGGGCAAATGAAGACATTGTTTTTCTCATTGCTTATACCCTTTCTGGAAATGTGCAAAACTATCTGTGCAATTAGTAAAGGTCATATAAAAGTCTCGTATGATATGAACCGAGCTTCTAGCTGGGGAAGTGTATTCGATGTTGGTTAGCAGTTCGTCAGTCAGTGTGTGGACAACTCAACCAACTCGTAATGATTCTACGGATCGAGTCGAATCGCTCGGTAGGTTAACGATTGCCGATGGTTTTTTTATTACATGTAGGCCAATATAAAATAACACACAAATTCAAATAATAGAAAGGAAAATAGGTACCGAAAATATTTCTGAGTAACTTTATACAGCATGTATGTGTAGCCTTTTTGATCTATAATATTCCGGAGGGCAAAATCAGAAAAACTTCAGTATTTATAAAAAACCGGTCAAGTGCGAGTCTAAATCGCGCACGAAGGGTTCCGTACCACCGTTCAATGGAAGCGATGGCGTGGAGTGAATAGTTTGGATTTTACACAGCAAAATATTGTTTACAAAGTTATTGGTGCGGTTACTTTCACACTCCATGTACGTAACCAGGTGCATCCATAAGTTTGTATGTGGTATTGAAAGAATTGTTGTATGGGGGGAGCCCCCTTAAATATTTCTTTTATCCTGTTTTTTAGTATTTGTTGTTATAGCGGTTGTTATATAGAAATACATAATCTGTGAAAATTTCAACTCTCTAGCTAGCTAGGTTCTTGAGATACAGCCTGGTGACAGACGGACGGACGGACGGACGGACGGACGGACGGACGGACAGCGAAGTCTTAGTAATAGGTTTCCGTTCTTACCCGTTGGGTACGGAACCCTAAAAACAGCATGTTTAAAAAAAAAGTTTCTGCTGTAACTACACGAGTTCCGCGGCCCGGCAGAGAGGCAAAATGTACGTGATATATGGAGAAGCTTTTATAGTTATCGTACGATATCCGCCCGCCATTCGTTGTCGTGGACTGGAACCGTATTACTGCGCTTTCATACAGTTACCGTGGTAATTTTAAAAACTCCCGATGGACGGGTGGCTTCGTCTACACTCGTAAGTCGTACGCAAATGCGAGTGACAGAGAAATCTCTTCAATTCAATTACTCCAAAGGCACAAGTTGCTCACATATTTTACGATGCAGACGCGATTTCGCCCAGTTACCCCATTATACCATTCTTATTTCGTGTATGGTAGAGCCTACAATCGTAGTGCAGGTATCTCGTCTGAACGTGACATACAAATATACAGCATGACATCATGTTGCGTTTAGAAAACTGTAATAAATAGAGGTAAAGTGTTGTTTATGCAAATGTTATGTGTCTCGAAATAGTTTATTGGCAAGATGTTGTTAGAATTGCGAAAACGCTCCTTGCACAGATATATGCTCACGCAGGTGCTCCTAATGGTGGGGTAGGCAGAATCTCCTCCATCTGCTACGATGTTAGCATACATCTTGCGCTTCCTAATGACCGAATGCTGCTTAAATAAAGTTCTGTTTCAATGCTATATTGTCACTGACATTTCCCGGACTAGTTGGTATTTAAAACATTGAAAACAAAGGTGACGGTTTGGCGATTCCACAGTCCAACAACAACACTAAACTAATCTATGAAATGGGAATGTATGGTTAATGTTGATGCCTTAGGAATTTCGATAATTGTCTCTCCTACATTTGCTTGTTTGACAACATGATTTTGAATGTCCGTCAAAGTTTGAGTTGTATTCATCATCAACTCATCAACTCCATCTCTGACGTTCTTACTTCCTCTTATCATCTTTACGCAGATGACCCCCAAATATATCGGCACTGCGGATGTTAATCTTGACTGTAGAGGCGTTGAATGCTGACCTCGATAACATCAGAAAATGGGCTATTTCACCTGGGCTGCTAGCCAGCCCGGGAAAATCTCAAGCCATGATTATAGCCATGTACACCGCACTCACTTAACTCATTACAGAATTCGCCCGTCGATCCTGTATTGTATGAGCGTACCATAATTGCTTACAGTGAGAAAGCTAAGAATCTTGGGGTTATATTTGATAACTTGCTGTCCTGGTCGCCCCATGTTTGTGAGGTCAGCTGACAAGTCTTTGCGTCATTTCGCTCCCTCCGGAGATTGCAGTATTTCCTGCAACAGCAGACTAAAATCATCCTTGCTCAGTACGTTCTACTGCCTTTAATAGACTACGCGGATGTTTCTCCTCTTCTTTTCTCAGTTTTCATCCATTCCATCTCGGATGTATTGTCTTCCTCGTATCATCTCTATGCAGATGACCTTCAAATTTATCGGCATTTTCCCCTGTGTGATCTGACTTCGACTGTAGAGGCTTTGAATGCTGACCTCGACAACATCAGGAAATGGGCTCTTTCGTATGGGCTATTAGTCAACCCGGATAAGTCTCAGGCGATGATACTGGGTACACGGCACTTACTTAATTTGTTGCAGCATAGGTCAGTTGCTCCCGTGCTTTATGACGGTACCATTGTCAAGTACAGCGAGAAAGCCAAAAATCTTGGGGTTGTTTTTGATACTCTTTTATCTTGGTCGCCCCACGTTTGTGAGGTCAGCAGACGAGTCTTTGCATCCTTTCATTCCCTTCGGCGTTTGCAGTACTTCTTGCCTAGGCAGACTAAAATCATGCTAGTTCAGACCCTTCTTCTGCCTTTAATTGACTACGCCGATGTTTGCTGGGCCAGCGCGAACGAAGATCTACTGAACAAACTCGAGCGACTTCAAAATCTCGGGATTCGGTTTATCTTCGGTCTCCGCAAGTACGATCACGTGTCCCAATATCGCAGGGAATTAGGCTGGCTCCCGATCCGACTTCGTCGTGATATGCACATTCTCTCCTTCCTCTTCAATATTTTGAGAAATCCGCGCTATCCCGCATATCTTCGTGAACATTTTGAGTTTCTTTTCTCTGGGGATAGACTTCGGAGATCTCACACGGTGTCACTTTTGTCAATTCCTCAGCACAACACTGTTGCTTACGAGCACTCGTTTAGGTTAAGGGCAATACGTTTGTGGAATGCACTTCCTTGCGCTATTAGGGATTGCACATCCTTGTTCTCTTTTAAGAAAAAGTTGAAACAGCATCTCCTCTCTTCCGCATAGTGGGTATCTTATAGTATGTATGTATGTGTATCTATGTATTTATTGTATTCTATTAATTTATTTTATAGTATGTGTAGGATGTATTGTGATTTATCTGATAGTATATTGACTTTATTTCTTTCCTTTAAATCTTAATTGTACACTAGGACTACCTCTCTATAAATATTTTTTCCTTTCCTCACAGGTTAGCTGTAAGAAATTTCTTTTTAGAAATAAGCTCACCTTTGCATATTGTTCGTTGTATTTTTTCCATTGTGTTTTCTGTGCAATAAAGAATTATTATTATTATTATTATGTTTGTTGGATCAGTGCGAACAAAGAACAACTGAACAAACCAACTCGAACGTCTTCAAAACCTCGGGATTCGGTTTGTCTTCGAGTTGCGCAAGTATGACCATGCCTCCCAGTATCGCAAGGAGTTGGGGTGGCTCCCGATTCGTCTTCGCCGTGACATGCACATTCTCTCCTACCTGTTCAATATTTTGCGAAATCCCACATATCTTCGAGAAAGTTTTGAGTTCCTTTTCCCCAGGGTTAGGAATCGGAGATCCCACAACTGTGTCTCTCCTTTCAACTCCTCGGCATAATACTGCCGCTTAAGAACACTCGTTTAGGTTAAGCGCAATCCGATTGTGGAACGCACTTCCCTGCGGTATAAGGGATAGTCTCTTAATTTTCACTTTTAAGAAAAGATTCAAAGTGCATTTCCTTTCTCTTTAGTAAAAGTTATCACATCTATTTAGATATATGTATGGTATATTATAGTTTATACATGTGCATGCTATCTATTGTATTTTATATAGTTGAGGTATATATTTTGTTTATATTTCGAAAGTAATTTTCGTAAGTTTGTACACAGTTTTATTGCGCAATAGGACTGTCCTATTTCATAAACTCTCTTGTCTCGCCTAGCTTTGCTAGAAGAAATCTCTTTTTAGAGATAAGCTCGCCTTTGCTTATAATATTTTTGGTTATTGTGTGTACCTTTATATTATCTGTGCAATAAAGAATATGAATATGAAGTCGTTGGTTGTCCATCTTCCGAACTTGTAACTCTCTTCATACATGATTACGAGTTACTATTAGGATCTCTTAATTTGCGTAAGACTCCTGCATTCTACTCGAGTTAAAAAAAACAAAGTAAACAATGTAATGCATTCTTTCTATTAAAACTATAGCATGATTTGATAAGGACTTATAATGCTGTCAGGTATTCAGAACCAAAAATCATAACACATGAAGTAAAATTTACAATTATCTTAAATGATCCTTCTAGCCGGATCCAAATTAATAACGTATTTAATTAAATTTTACGGATTTCTATCTAATGAAACCTAATAAAAAAAAACTTATCAATCTCCGCACTACCCACAATATCGGCCAAGCGGTTTAATTACAACATCGAGTACTGAGCTCGCTCAAGCGACTTCCCAGCGTCCTCAATGCCTGCCCACCCCCCTAACAAGGCGGCGTAGAGATGAAACAGATCCGTTCGCGTTCGCCATTAAGTTTCACCACACGCCACACGCCTACGTGCCTTGTCAATGTTATAAGCGAGAATTCTCGCTTCCTCCCGCACACGATATTGAACGCTGACGCTGTTCAAATAGGTGGCAAATTCGGACTGAGGTGAATGTGGCAGATGGAGTCATTTTTCCGCATAATTTTAATTCAACATACAGGAAGTTGAGAATCACTTCGAATCTAATTTCTGAAGGAGACATGGGTATCCCAAGTTGAGAAATTACAAATAGTAATGCTGTCTATCCCTCGTGAAATAACAGCGTCACTATGACAGCGTTTCGTAAATCTCGAGTTACGCAAAGTAGGAGTATTAAAGCAGTTGTTTGTGTGTAGTAGCTTGTTGATCACGAGTGAATGTATAAATGTCATTTTTTTATTTTGTTTTGTATCGTCTTAAGCGGCACTTTATTTGATCAGCCGCATGTGCATTCTGCCAATAGCAATGTGATTTCCACTTTGCGGACCAAACTAGGTGCACACTATTACACGCGCGTATCTGTTTTGAACACGACTGCGAACAAAATAATTCACCAAGTTAAAAACTAAAAAAAAAAAAAAGTTCAAGCCCTATTTCTTCCTCCCCTGAATGAAGTATATGTACCTTGAAAAGTCCTCATCAAAACTTTTGCTGCACGGAACCACAAACCAAAACGCCATATGTGTACATATTTTTTGTTTTTGTAATTTTTTTCAAAAACCGCTAAATCAATTTGGATAAAATTTATACCACATATACCACACCTCAGAAGAATGACCTACCATCAAAACAACACTGAAAAAAAATATTAACCGAACTAGTTTAGTAAGGTTAGACTTTCGTTATTAGTAAACAAAATTTAAGTTAATTTAAGGAAGTCGTTTAGTAACGAGTCCAAAACATGTTTTGTATTTTTTTATTTGGTATGCATTAACACAAGTTTTTGTTACTGATAAACGTAGACAAACTAGCGTTGTTGCAGAAACAAAACGATGTGCCCACAAATGACAATACTCTAAGCTTACTCTAGTAGCCAACGTGCCTAGTTGTTTTTACCAATTCGTTAATTTGATATCTATCAATCTACACTTATCAACCACCTACAAAAGGTTGGTTTTGGTTACCATTTAGAATTAAGTTTTAAACTGATATGCTTACAACTATACCAACGTTTTCTCAAATTCAACTGAAGTGTTTTACACTTAACCCAACGGCATGTAAATTAAATAATTATAGAAACCTAAGATTGAAAAAACATAAGAAAATCGGTGCCATTACTTATCGTATGGGTGTTTTTTTTTTCATTTTTTGACACATGTCTGGGAACGTTGTTCAGTTTCTTGTTCTGAGAGATACAATAAAATATTAACAGGGTTTAAAATCACACCTGTATTGTTGTGGTTACCAATTACCTAACTGGTCATTTTGGTAATTACCAAACTTTTTCTTTAATAATTAAGTAATTATGCTCGCAATAAAATCATCGGTAGCCAAACTAATTATTGTTTTTTTTGTTATTTTGTTTTGACAGAGTTGTTATTATTTAATGGCTAGTATTTAAACGCAGAGCAAAATTACTGATTTACACAGCAAAAAAGGATCAGCAAAAATACTTTTTATGTTTTAAGTATTTTGGTTGTTCTTACATGTCCAATCTAATATGAAGCTACCGAAGTATTTTGCCCTGATATTTGCTGTTCAAATCAGTATTATTGATGCGCGGTTTAATATTTGCCTTATTTAATATATAGTCAGATTAAATAAAATCAAATGGTGAGGTTCGTTGAAAAATCTATTTTTGATTATTCATTTAGATTGGATTGTTTTTTTAAATTAAACAGTTAGCTTAAAAAAAGTTAAATGATGAAGTAAATTTGAACAAAAATAGTAAAGCTTCAAGTATCTCAACACAACTAAATGAACCTGATTTGGGTATTAGTAAGTCATAGATAGCAAGTCTTTAAATTAGGGCTTACTAGTAACAAAACTTTGGGTTACTGGTAAATAAACATTTTTTCAGTGAACAATCAACAATTTTGGTTCATAATTGACGGAATAATCGCGTAACAAACATTAAAACAACAGTTGAGTCATCCTACTTTTTGAAGTCGGTTGAACAGAGGAGTGGGGCGAAAATATTTGTTTGCCATTACAATACGGGTGTCTAATAGACTTATCCGAAAATACACGAACCAGCGAAAAAATTATATTAGGTCCTTACATATGAAATTGGCGTTTCGCCGTACTGGCCACTTTGATGTCAAATATCTCCTCTATGGTTAGGAATTCCAAATTCAAATTTATACAGCTATTTACTCATGTATTTGTGTTTCTAAAATTATAATTCATTTGTTTTTTCCTCAATTGTTTTTTTTCTTGCGTCACTCAGCTTACAAAATGGAAAACTTGAAATATCGCGTTATTTACGAGTATGAGTTCTACCGTGGCACCAGTGCTGCAGAAACGGCTCGAAGGATTAATGATGTGTATGGCGACGGTGCCGCAATAGAAAACACAGTGCGTTTTTGGTTCCAACGTTTTCGTTCTGGAAATTTCGACCTGCAGAACAAGCCCCGTGGACGGCCGGAGACCAAAGTTGTTAATGAAGAATTGAAGGCTATTGTGGAAGCGGATCCATCGCAAACCACCTCCGAGTTAGCTGCAGGCTGCGGTGTTAGTGATAAAACTGTTTTAATCCACTTGAAACAAATAGGGAACGCTAGACCACACACTGCACAACAGACGGCTACCATATTAGAGGAGCTTCAATTGGAATGTCTAAGATATCCACCGTGCTCTCCGGACCTTGCTCCAACAGATTACCATTTTCTTCGAAATTTGGATAACTTCTTGAAAGGGAAAAAATTCAACTCCGATGGGGCAGTCCAAACCGCCTGCAAAGATTTTATTGATTCCCGTCCGAATGTTTTTTTTAGTAAATGGATCGAAGAACTACCTATGAGATGGCAAAAGTGTATAGATAGCAATGGTAGATACTTTGATTAAATAAATATATTATATTTAAAAAAAACGACTTTATGTTCCTCCCATGCAAAACGCTAATTTCATATGTAAGGACCTAATAATAAAAATCGGTCAAGTGCGGATCGGATTCGCGCACGAAGGATTCCGTACCATCGTAAAAAAGTTTATGTCCGAAGTAGGTTTCGAACCTAGCACCACCCCTGCCCTACAGAAAGCTGATCCGACGCTATGTGATTCGGTATGTTATAGTAGTTTATGTGACTGCTAGATAATGGAGCGCATTAATACTCGAGAGTTCGGCTCGTTTCATAATAATATCACTCGAGAGTTTTAATGCCTAATTATGTACAGTTACATACACTAGTTTATATACACACATATCATAAGCCGACGCCCGTCTGAGTACCGCCCCTAGTTTGTCTGTAAAGTTGGTACTACTGAACAAGCTAAACAGGTTCGGATCAATTATCAATGCCACAATGCCGTTGGAACTTGCGGTTCCTGAACACATCAAACAGAGCTTATGATATGTGTGTAGATAAACTAGTGTATGTAACTGTACATAATTAGGCATTAAATCTCTCGAGTGATATTAGTACGAAACTCGCCTTCGGCTCGTATCATATACCCACTCTCGAGTTTTAATGCCCTCTATTATGTATCAGGCCCATAAACTACTATTAAAATCATCCATTGCGCCACCGAAACATTTAATAGATGAAGGGAAATTGTCGATTTTATTTGAATGATGATGATTCCGTAATTTGCACGGAAAGGAATATTAAAACACCCCATTTGTATTTATAAAATCTTACTTAGCGTAAAAAAATCATTTCTCTACCTACACGGTTCAGCAGATGAGCCCGGTGATAGACAGACAGACAGAAAATAATGATAATAGCAAAAATCTGTATTACCTAGAGCTATTGCCAAATCTCTCAATATATCCAAATCTCTTTCCAGAAATCGCTGGCCCTCGTCCTAACGCTGGCCGCATCAGCACTGGCCCAGTTCGAAGGGTATGACTTCGATCACCACGGTCTCTTCGAGCCGTCGTACCACAAGCAACCAGTTCATCAGACCCTGGACCAGCATGCCCATGAGGACCACGACCTGGACTACCACGTGAGTCATCATCATCAGCATGAGCCCCACCATAAGCATGCCCATGAAGATTATGATTTGGACTACCATGTGAGTAAAACACCCCTTTTCAGAGAAGGCTTAGACCAGCTGCGCCCACATTTAGTTGTTTCATACTTATTTATGCAAAACTCAAAACTCAAATCATTTATTGCAAGTAGGCAAAAATATTGCACTTTTACAAGTCAAACACTTACGTCTCATGTATGGAGAAAAATTAAAAATAAAATAAATATAAGCAACTAAACTAAGTTATGGGTTGAGTTTGAAAAAGGAAATTTCCCTATCAATTGGTGATTCATGGCTGCATCTCGCACAGGAAAAAGAAAAGCCATTCAATAGTGTAGCACCAAGAAACTCTACGGGGATGTTTTATTTTTCGACATTTTTTATGCCACAATGCATAATATAAAAATAATCTAATCCAATGACAATATTATAACGTCGTATAATACTGACACTGTAAGTGCCAATAAGATGTCTCAAAATACCAATTAAAAAAAAATAATAAAAAAATAAGAACAAAAAAATCCTAGCTGAGAAACCCCCAAGCGTCACCCGTGAACGAGTGTGACTTGTGCGTGATAATATAAGCGCATGTCGCTCCAGTTCTGAAGATATGAATTACAACCGCATCAAATCACTTGCCATGGCTTACATTAGGATATCTCTGGTATGCAGGATTCTTCAAGATGTTTTATTCGCCGTAAAATGAAACGAATGAACGAACGAACGAAATGAACGAGTAGATTAGCTACACGTCAGAGGCCAATGGCGGGAAATAAAACTGTCGAACTCGAACGGTTTTTTTTTAATTCCTTACTTTTTATTGCACACAAGAAAATATATATGTCGCAGTTGGTTGGTTAAATCAGACACTTAACTAGCTCTCTAGACCGTTACTTAAATGCCGACGTTTAATCAAGTCACTAGCATTTTGATTTAAATAAAGCATCGTCGAAATCGTTTAACAATCTGTCTTACTGAAAGCCAGCGTGTTGGAAAACAAGATGGCGTCACGACAACAGCTGCTTTGCACGGTTTATATCAGGGTATAACATTGCGGTAGCTTAGGTGAAGTATCCTTCGTGATAGGTTGAACATGTAAGAACAAAAAAAATACTTAAAACATAAACTTAAGTATACATAAAAAAATATTTAAATTGTATATTTCTTGTTGCCTAGGAACGTTTAGACAACTCGTTAAACGTTGCGTTCACTCACTTGTCAGAATTTTAGTGACTTGGTTAAACATCGGCATTTAATTAACGGTCTAGAGAGTTAGTTAAGTGTCTGATTTAACCAACTAACTGCGACATATACAAAGGCAAGCTCATCTATAGCAAGAGTCTTGTCTCTTCACAGGCGCACCCGAAATACGCATTCGACTACTCCGTGAAGGACCCCCACACCGGCGATGATAAGGAGCACTGGGAGACCAGGGACGGAGACAAGGTCAAGGGTAAGTGGACTTTATGCCAATTAAACAGAAATTGAAATGGCAAATTAAAATAGGCCCTGGATGTTTAGCTAAATCTTCATATCCTCATATCTAAATCCTCTTTAATCATATTTCAAAGTAGTACTACCCTTCTACTTATTGCTACATTTGAGGGATCACTATGTTTTGATTTAGAACTTCGCCGGAATTCAGAAGAATATGAAAATTTTACTTTTCTGGAAAGGTTTTAGTACCTATAAGCAACAAAAAAATAGTAGATTGTATAACAAGGGAGTAAATTTTTACGGCGAGGGCGCTATTTTTAATTCAGAGCAAAACGAGCGATTCTATAGTAGAAGGTTCTTTAATATAATCGTAGTACTTAGCCCGAGGAAAAATAATTTTGCTCCCGAGTGAGAGACGCTTTAAATAATAAATAAATAAGTTTTTCTTAAAAAAATACAAATGAACGCAAAAATATATGATTACCAATTACAAACTTAAACAGTTATGACAATATTTACTTCTATTTTAATAGTTTTTGGACTAAATGATACCACCAACACATTTGTAAATGTAAACAATAATGTTTACAGATTAACTGAACGTAATTCGCGCTCTTTTTTTTTTTTATTATTATTACTATGTTGACGCGCCGTGCCTTACTGCCAACGGCAACGTAAAGCCAAGAATTCATACAACTTGCGTTAGATTTCTATGAACGATTCATATTCCAAATTCAAATCTCATTCCCGCCCGCTAAAAAGTCTGGTGAAGAAAAAGGCTACTTTACTCCCGGGATCGAGGAACAAAACGACACTTTTCGAATAAAAGGGATGAATAAAAGGCATTTACGAACCGAGAAGTTTATTTACGGCACGATCCGAAGGCGAGGGTCGAAGCGAGGTTCGTAAAAAGCCTTTTCGAACGAGTCAGGAACAGAATTTTTCCGCCTGAAAACCCAAAATCATGCAGCGGAGGTGCATATTTTTAGGTCAGAAGTCGGAAAATAATGTTTCCATTTGCCCCGATTAAATTATTTTGTATAGAGTATTTTGGTTTCGTCATGAAAAAAATATCTACCCGGGGCAAATGGAGACATCGTTGGAAATATTACAGTTCAAACAATAATATCAATTTAATTATGAAAAACATTTCCAAAAATGTACAATTTTCACACTGTCCACAATATTATGGTGAAACTACGTAGTGAACCTGGCTAATACTTGTAAAACTTTTATCAACTGCTTGCAGGCTCATACACCCTGACCGAGACGGACGGTACTAAGCGCGTAGTGGAGTATGAGGCAGACGATAAGAACGGGTTCAACGCGGTCGTCCACAAGATTGGTACTCCTAAGGTAAGCAAGCCGCTTTCTCCTTATCATGACTCTTCAGCTTCAGCTATTGGTTCACAGTCAGCTCTCCCTACTCCTCGCTGTTCTTCGCCAGGCAAATAATCTGTTCCATTCCAGCAACTTCCACCCATTCATAATTTCATAAAATCTTTATCGTAATGCAATTTACCGGTTTAGCCTAGCGGGTAGTCACCCTGCCTACGAAGTTGACGGTCCTGGGTTCGATTCCCGGTAAGGGCAAATATTTGTGTGATGAGCATGTATATTTGTTTACATGAGTATTTATCTCTATTAAATATATCGTCGTCTAGTAGCCATAACACAAGCCTTGTTGAGCTTACTATGGGCCTAGTTTGATTTGTGTAAGACTGTCCTCTAATATTTACTCTAATATTAATTTAAATATACAAATATACACAAAGCCGAACTAATCTCTAACAAGAGATTTTTTCCAGCGAACCATGGTTGGATAGGAGAATTAGAACAACCGGTGGGAGGACTTGGCGTACTAATAATAGTAGTTTATGTGACTGCTGCATAATTGAGGGCATTAAAACTCGAGAGTTTTAATGCCTAATTATGTACAGTTACATACACTAGTTTATCATACACACATATCATAAGCTCTCTTTGAGTGTTCAGGAACCACATGTTTGACCGGCATTATGGCTCTGCAGTTGTTCAGCTTGTTCTTTAGTACCAACTTCACGCAGGCGGGCGTCGGCGTTCGAAATTTGAATGTCAGTACCCACTTCACAGACAAGCTAGGGACGGCACGAGGGTGGGCGTCGGCGTTCGAAATTTGAATGTCATTATATGTAGAAAAACTACACATAATGACCATTATGTGTAGTTTTCCAGATACGAAACGAGTTTTTACCAAGTAGTTTAACATAATGCTGATCGTAACGTGCGGTTTTTGAACGCAGTAAAGAGGGTTTATGATACGTGTGTAGATAAAATAATAAAAACATAGTTTACACAAATCTAATAACTAAACCCCTGATTCCGCCTGATGTCACGGAGATACGATATCCTTCTTCCGTACCGTGCCTTCCGTGGTCTATAGTAGTTACACGTCCGCCTATCACGAAGGGGGTAAGGGTTCGAGACCCGGTGCAAACCACGGGGTAAGTTATTTATCAAATTCACGGTCCTTCTGGCGGTGGTGGAAAACATCGTGGGGAGGCCATCATAATCTCCACAGATAGTCCCCTGTAGCGCCAAATAGAGAAACCTTCTCTCACAGTGGCTCAGAAGAGGCAATAAAACATCGGTTAAGAGTGATTCGGACTCATACACGAAGGGTTCCTATCGTACAGGAAAAAAGTAAAAAATACCTACGTTTCTTGTATGCAGTCCCGGCAAATTTTAAAATTGCGTGTATGTAAGGTAGTGCATTATTTAGCTGTTAGAGATATCTGTTGTCGCTACAGCAACAAATTGTGTGGAGATTTCAACTCTCTACCTACCTATAACGAGTCATTAGATATAGCCCGCTAAGGGACGGACAGCGGAGGCTTAGTAACAGGATAATTGGAAATATCTAGAGTAATGAATAACTTTAAATGTTGAATATTGGTGTGTTCAAATGTGGATTCACTCCCCCGGCTCAGCTGCGCGCATTTAACTATTTGCAGGAAAAGCAATCAGAAGGTCAAGCCTTACAATAATGACATATGAACACAATTAAATGACACTTTGAAACAAATGATTGACGCCAGGGTAAGCCTATGCGTATGCGTGGCTAAGTTACGGAATAATATTGTGGGGAAATAGTACAAATGTCTCAAGTGTGTTTACCCTACAAAAGGCTTATCCGAATATTAGCAAATATAAAACCGACCGATAGTTGCAAACCATATTTTGGGGAACTAAACATTTTGACACTAACCTGTATGTACATCCTAGAAACCTGTAAGTTCGGTCGCAAACACCCCGAGTTCTATAAAACCCGTCAAGAGAAAATGCCGACCAACCGAAATTTAAGACCCAGGAAAGGACTGGCACAGCTCTCCTCCAATTTAAAACTTCACTCATCTGGCCCACTAAGCATGTCGATAAAAATCTATAATAATTTACCTGAATATATATTAAATGAAACTAAAGAGAACAAATTCACAAAATCACTTAAGCAATTGCTGATTACAAAGCGCTATTACAATATTAACGAGTTCCTAAATGATAAACTATAACCAATAAAATAAGAATTAAATAATATATAATAAACTACTATAATATAAAAATTAATAAAATATTAAATAATATTTTAATAATATTTAATTAATAACAAACTAAACCTAACAATTATATAATAATTCAGCAGTTAATAATTTTTTATGTTTCTCCTTCTTAAAATATATATAATATAATAATGTAATAAGTATAGTAAATAATGTAATATAATAAGAAAATAATATTTAACCATCACAAATGTTAGTTGTAAGCTAGTTATTAAGACATTGTAGTGCCCTTACAGGGTTCATTGTTGGATATAATTTTGTTAAAGTATACCACAATGACGCAATAAATATATGAGTATGAGTATGCACTGACTTGCTCTACTCAAAATAAAAGGCCCGGTGGCCCTAACTAAATTCAACCTTATTACGTCAGAGACACGGACGCTGTCGCCGGGCCTTTTATTTTGGTGAAGACTGTAGCATAAGTAAAGGGAAATACCCGAAAATTGTAAATTTCTATCTTTCTGCCTCTCTGTCGGTCTTTCAAGACCTTTTTTCTCAGCAACGAGAAAAGGTATCAAGTTGAATTCAATATCGATTACTCAAGTCCATGGTTTGTTAAAGCTGTGAAAAAATCATACTTATAGGTCAACTCAATCAAAAGATACGCCGCCGTCTATGTCACAATTTTGCTGAATTTGCTCGATATTCGCAAGGGAATCAAAACCTAAAGGATTCTTCCGAAAGAAAGAAAAATGTTCAATGCATGTGAGTGAAAAATCATCACGCTATTGTTTCCCACAGGAGCAGCCAGCGGAGCACAAGAAGCCGCTGTTCGAAGTGAGCCACGGCTACGAGCCGGTGCGCTTCCACAACGAGCCCCAGCACGAGCTGTCGCACTTCGACGAGGGTTTCCAGCCGTTCGTGCCGAATGGCTACCACTAGACGGAGATATTCGTTCTTCATACTAGCTCTTGGGACTTGGTTCATCACGTCACTGCCTCTGTTTAATAATAATAACTAGCTGATGCCCGCAACTTCACCTGCGTGTTCCTAGGAACCTTCTGGTGCAGTCGGATAAAAATATCCTTTTTGTTAATCTAGCTCATAAACTACCTCTCTACTAAATTTCACTCAAATCCGATCAGCCGTTTTAGCGTGACAGAGGCACAAACACACAAACATCCTAATGTCGCTACTTTCACATTTATAATATTAGTTGGATAATAATAATAATGCAAGAGTCCGCAGTCTCAGAGATAGCCTGGACTTCCCATTCCATTAAAAACGCAAACCCATAACCCATTCATGATGAGTTCCGTTGTTGAGTTAACAGCCGTTCTCGCCGAATGGCTACCACTAGAGGGAGCTGTTGGGACTTGGTTCGTGACGTCACAGCTTCGAAATTATAAACCTAGCAATTAAAGTACTCATCGGGCGGCTGAAATACTTTCTGAGCCACTCCTCGGTTCAGGCTGGGCACCCAGCAGAACTTGAGCCACTCCTCGGTTCAGGCTGGGCACCCAGCAGAACTTAAGACTTTCACCTTTTAGGGGAATAGTAATTAGAATGTTAAAAAACGCTTTTGTCCGATGTATATACTAACAGGGCAAAATAACTTAACATTATTTACAACGATAAATAACAAGTACTTATATAAATTCAGATTAGTCGCGAAATTGTAAAAATATGTAGTGTGAAAAAAAAAAATTGTGATCACTTCGAGATACTTTTTTATGGAGTAAAAAAATAATTAATTTAGTTTACACGTTAGCGAATGCGAGCTGACACTCTATAGTGATCAACAAGCTAGTGTAAAGAAACAACTGCTTTAATACTTTGCGTAACTTGAGATTTACGAAAGGCTGTGTTGGCGTGTGGCGCCTTAACAGTACGTGGCTCAATAGTAAAAAAGTCGCTAGTCGCCCAAACACTGGTTCACTGTTTTCATAATGCGAACGGACTTTCTTCAGCTGTCAGAAAATATCTCATTGACTAAATACGAAATAAATGAACCAAGTCTGACTATACAAGAGAGATTTACTAAGTATTAACACATTTTCTAATCCTACCTTATATTAGAAAAGTAAATTGCAAAAGGACGAAGTTGCAAAGTAGACTCATGTTTATATATTGTTATATGTTGTTATATTTGTATCTCGTGATAATAATGAATGAGTATTGCTTGCGAACACATTGTCCATAATTTATTTATTGAAACTAATGAATGATTGGTTGTATCATTGAAAAATATTCCTGTGTTTAGTTGGTAAGCGTTGATGAAACGAAATGTTAGTAGATTTTAAGTGTTGTACAAAACTGTCAGAAAAATAAATATTTTTTACTGTTTGATAAAAATGTTACATCACACTAAACCCCTCTTCCTATTATGCGGTTATTTCTGAATAAGCCACGCAGTGTAACCCAAATTGCTTAGCACTATCTCGTATTTCCACCGTAAACTACGCTGCAAATGCGTCACATAATGCGTTTAGCACGCTGGATGGAATGATAACGATTGTTTCCGTTGTTCAACATCGAACTTCTTGCAACTCTATCCCTCCAAAATTACTTAGAAGTAGCGACATCTACCTGCTGCACACCGAAACTCTGGAAACTATGACCCGCCAAAGTAACTTGCAAATGCCGCTATCTAGGGGCCGCCCACCGAATTTCTTGCAACTCACCTCTGCGCCAGCGCCAGCTTCAGCCGGTCGTTTTCGTAGCGCAACTGTTGCTCACAGTCGCCGGTGGCGGCGCTGTCGGCGGTCGAGGCAAGCGCGCCGCGCGGCGACCGGCCCACTGTCGCGTACCCCCCCTGGTGGAGCAAACGGGACTAATCGTAACATAACATAGTGTCACGCCTTTTCCCATACGGGATGGCAGAGGCAAAGCGGCGCCCACGTAAAGCCAGTTAATCGATAGTTCATTTTGCGTGACCAGGGGTTAGCCCATCGCCGTAACTATGGTTTTTTGATTTTTCGTGACTATTTAAAGAAGGATAATGTACTCTTGACAGCGTTGTGAATCAAAACAGGGCATTTAGCCAAATGCACAGTCTGCTGTACTAGTCAAGTGGCGTTTAAATGTCATACCGGGTCTCGTTTGCAAGGGTAATGCAATTAAGTAAAGCTGTAGTTACCTGTACTGAAGACGACACAGAATGGGCCCTTGGGTGACCCGCCAACTCTTCAGACTCGAGTTTTGACTGAAAACAAACATATAGTTACGTTTAATTCCTCATTCCATAATGTTCTCCCCCGTTAAGTCGCCTAAACATCACAGGGCGAGAGTCGCCTTTGGAGTTTATATTTTTAGAAGCGAGAGTTGTATACTCGGCGCCACGACTAAAGAGCTTTGTCCTTGAATGCGCAGTAGTCACTTTTCACAAGTGTTTGGCGCGGGGAAGTGAGGAGCGACGGGGGCGGTAGTCAGCGCCGGCACCTGATTCGTTGATCAGTCGCTTCCCGATGCCCGCACCGAAAGCACGTCTCGAAGCTTCTTGAGTACAGTCGCATACAATATTACCCAACGTTATCTTTCGCCCCGGTCGAATTACAAATTATTAGTCAGCGGGAAGAAAAGAGTGTGCAGGACTATTACTACAAGTATCTATATTCACTAGGCCCTAGTGACTAGGGGCATTCTATGCTAGGGGGTTATTTATATATAGGTTTCAACCTTGACGTTAACAAATGTTGTCAATAGAGAGTACCTATAGTTTATTTGACACAAAGTCCATTATTTACATCGGCTAATATCCCAATCAACAAAATATCAAACAGAGAAAAAATAGAAGTGAAGAAAGTCCTGAACACTCATTCCTTCACACTAACCCTAAAAACGCACTTCGGAATTATGCCGCGACTGTACACATGCGCAGTAATCCCCGCCAGTTTCTCCGAGAGCTCTTTATTCGTGGCGCCGAGTGTAGTATGTATATAAAGTGATTTCATGCGAGTGTCGCCTCCATCGTCCTAGAAACTCCGGAAGGAGAAAGAGAGAGCCGTGTAAATGACGCAGTCACAGTAGATATGCCTATATCGGCGGCAACGGCACCCTCACAGCTAGCAGCAATTAGTGATAGGGCCATCTGATACGTTGACAAACCTGACAATAGCAGCGCCATCTACCGGCCACTTACTGAATTTCTTGAATCTCTGCTTCAGCGCTAGTTTCAATGTTTAGAGCCGACTACATCCCACAAAGTTACTTACAAAAATAGTCACAAGATGTAGCGCCATCTAACGGCCCGAAATCGAACTTCAACAGTACCTGTGGCGGCGGCGGCTGCTCGTCCGGCGGCGGCGCCCGCGCAGCCAGCAGCGGGCTAGCAGTTGCGCTGGCGACGGGTGTCGCGGCACCACTGTTGCCGTTCGCCTTGGCGGCGCCACTGCCGCATTGCTGTTTCTGGATCGCTTCTTTTACTTCTTGGAATTTCTCGATGAACTGCGAATGGCGGAGCTCATGTTTATACCCAAATAGCTTACAAGGTGACTTTTAATCAACTGACTATGAAAAATAAATTTCGCCATGGAAAGTGTGGTCGCAATGAACAAAAGTTTAGCCAGTAATTAAATACTCGATTTCATTTGAGTGGGCTATCCCTTTGCCACAGTTAAGTAGACTGATATGAAGGTTTCCTCACGATGGTTTCCAACATTGTTAGATAAATTAATCATCACATGGCCAGCACCGGGATTCGAATCTTGTAACACTGCGTTTCAGAGCAGCAGAAATAGACTACAATATGTTATGTGAATAGCCATTGCGGCCTTACAACACAAATCTGTATCCGATTATACAAAGTTATTCTCAGTGCGTAGGAAGCCGTATCCAGATGCAGTAGGTACCTACAGAATGCAACTGATTTTCTATAACCTGGATCAGTTAAGACTTATGTATTTCATTATACAAATAATGGCTGAAAATATGTAGGTTTGTAATGTTTTCAGTAAATCTGTCAACTTCTTGGGTCCTCTAACTCCTTGGGGAGCATGTGGCCTAAATAACAGTCTTCCACTTCTGTCGGTCATCAGCGGTCTCAACGATTTCTGGCCAGCTGATTCCTATTGACCTTGCTTCGTCGGCAGGAACACTTTGGTCGCCCTCTCCTACGTTTTCCTTCAGGGTTCAAAACAAGGGCTTGTCGGGTCAGACGGGACCCTCCCTGTCGCAGTGTGTGCCCAATCCAACGCCATTTCCATTCGCCATATTTATTATATCGCAATGCAAGCACAAAATAGTTCAGTGCAAAATAACTGCTACTTTAGATTCTGGAATCAACTCGTCACAGCAAAAATGTGTTCCAATAATAGAGTTCAATGCGCTATTAAATAAGCTTCCGGTGAATCGAGGATCCCCAAGCTTTCTGGTAAGTGAAGATTTGTCGGACATATTCTCTACAAAATGTTTAAATTTATGATTGCAGAAAAAATGCAATATTATATTCAGGTCATTACAATAACGCCCAATAACAGTACTCAACAACAGTTCACATTCGCTGCAAATGAACATATCATGTCCACTCAAGAACAACTAAATCACTTAGGCCAATTAACTGTTGCGAGAGGCTTATCAAGTCTCATTGTAGTTTTGTACTATCTGTTCTGCATTTGTGTGTACATGTGGATGATGTCCTTCAGTCCAGTTTCGACTGATTATATGCAATGCTGGATTCCTGTATTTTTTGCTATGACTATATGGCATTCTCAGTTTTACAATACAAGCTGACCCGACAAATGTCGTTCTGCAAAATCTATTTTAATATTAACGCGATCTAATGGAAAAAGGATTAACTAAACAGTTTTTCAATTTTTCTCTCGCTGAGAGCCTTCCCAAGACTTTAACGAAATTTAATAAGAAGTTTATCCAAAGCGGTCCAGCCGTTTGCGAACTTTGCCGTTATCAAAACATTTAGAGACTGACTTTTATGTATGTGACTATAGAAAATAGATGACTTTGAATTAGCTAACCAGAGCCTCGATCACGAAGGTTCTCGATATCCACAAACGTTTTCAAGAACGCAGGAAGTTATACGCTATGTCATATAGAATAAGAATCACTGAAAATTGTCTTTTCGGTAGTTTCCTATCGAAATTTGTTTCGTGATCGGGCTACTGAACACATAATATAAAATAGCGTCACGTCTTTTCCCATATGGGGTGGCAGAGTCACTGTTGGGGTTAGATGTCCAGTAGCATCTGCTTATCATGCAAGTACTGTTAGCTGTCCAGTAGCCTTATCTGCTTATCATGTAAGTACTGATAGCTGTCCAGTAGCCTTATCTGCTTATCATGTAAGTACTGTCAGCTGTCCACTAGCCTTATCTGCTTATCATGTAAGTACTGATAGCTGTCCAGTAGCCTTATCTGCTTATCATGTAAGTACTGATAGCTGTCCAGTAGCCCTATCTGCTTATCATGTAAGTACTGATAGCTGTCCAGTAGCCTTATCTGCTTATCATGTAAATACTGACAGCTGTCCAGTAGCCTTATCTGCTTATCATGTAAGTACTGATAGCTGCCCTTTAGCCTTATCTGCTTATCATGTAAGTACTGTCAGCTGTCCACTAGCCTTATCTGCTTATCATGTAAGTACTGTCAGCTGTCCACTAGCCTTATCTGCTTATCATGTAAGTACTGATAGCTGTCCACTAGCCTTATCTGCTTATCATGTAAGTACTGATAGCTGTCCACTAGCCTTATCTGCTTATCATGTAAGTACTGATAGCTGATCTTTAGCCTTATCTGCTTATCATGTAAGTACTGTCAGCTGTCCACTAGCCTTATCTGCTTATCATGTAAGTACTGTCAGCTGTCCACTAGCCTTATCTGCTTATCATGTAAGTACTGATAGCTGTCCAGTAGCCTTATCTGCTTATCATGTAAGTACTGTCAGCTGTCCACTAGCCTTATCATGTAAGTACTGATAGCTGCCCAGTAGCCTTATCTGCTTATCATGTAAGTACTGATAGCTGTCCAGTAGCCTTATCTGCTTATCATGTAAGTACTGATAGCTGTCCAGTAGCCTTATCTGCTTATCATGTAAGTACTGATAGCTGCCCTTTAGCCTTATCTGCTTATCATGTAAGTACTGTCAGCTGTCCACTAGCCTTATCTGCTTATCATGTAAGTACTGTTAGCTGTCCACTAGCCTTATCTGCTTATCATGTAAGTACTGTTATATGTCCACTAGCCTTATCTGCTTATCATGTAAGTACTGTCAGCTGTCCACTAGCCTTATCTGCTTATCATGTAAGTACTGTCAGCTGTCCACTAGCCTTATCTGCTTATCATGTAAGTACTGTTATATGTCCACTAGCCTTATCTGCTTATCATGTAAGTACTGATAGCTGTCCACTAGCCTTATCTGCTTATCATGTAAGTACTGTCAGCTGTCCAGTAGCCTTATCTGCTTATCATGTAAGTACTGTTAGCTGTCCAGTAGCCTTATCTGCTTATCATGTAAGTACTGTCAGCTGTCCACTAGCCTTATCTGCTTATCATGTAAGTACTGTCAGCTGCCCTTTAGCCTTATCGGCTTATCATGTAAGTACTTCTAAGATCTAGGAATTTCAACCACTTTTGAAAAATTGATAACACAACATTGCATAAACAAGCAAAAGCGCTTTAAAGGACAGCTGAGTCAAATTATCGTTTTATTCAAAACCAATTCACAGAGTTTAATACCGTTAGTCAAATGGGGAATGATAGTACACAACGAACATACAAGTATTCATCGTTGTGAACAACTTTCACCAAGATTAAACAGATTAAACAGATTAAACATATATATACAGGCACGAACATTGCTTCTAGCCCCACACTAGGATTCCATGTGCGGAACAGCGACGTCACACACATAAACACATCCACGAACTGGGGCTAGGTTAGATAAGGATAGGTTTTGGCTTTATGCTGCCCGTACACAATTTTCGCGCGCACGCCGCTCTACTGCCCGAACTTCTGCGAGGTCTTCGTGAAGTGAGAGATCATGACGCGAACGCGAATTACGCTTCGAATTCACGTCGCTTCAAGTTAGTGCCGCACTACTTCGAATTCGCGTTCACTTCGCCTCTGTACACCCGCTCAACTTGACCAAATCGTTGAACCTTCTTCGTACATATGCGGCGTATGTTTTTACCCACGGAGGCCTTGAGGTGAGGGGTTGTTTCTGTGTGTGTGTGTGTGTGTGCGTTACCATTTTTCTATAAAACCACTGGACCGATTTCGATGCGGCGTTTTGCATAAACGGCCATAATTCTAGAGTAGCGCACCTAGATATATCTAACGGTTGTAGACCACCAGGTGTTGCGCAGCAGCCAGGATGGTTGACGCTTGAGAGCTTCTCAGAAACTATTTAGCCATTTTCGATGCGTTTTTTGCATTATATTGGCCGCAAGGTTTTATTAATGTGTTAGGGTTGTTTTTTTTTTATTTACGGTCTAGATGTTATGTTTGTACACACTTTACTCAGTTCAGCCTCGGACGCGAACCTGAGTCCGTACATTTTTCGCGCTCACGTCGCTCCAGTGCCTGAACTTCTGCGACGTCTTCGTTAAGTAAGAGATCTTGACGCGATCGCGAATCTGAGCGGTACATCAAATCGCCTCGTTATGCCTCGAATTCGCGTCGAAAAATAAGTTGAATCTTCCAAGTAGTACATAGAACATGGCGTATGTTTTTATGTTTGATTTGAACCCACCTTTCCCAGTTCCGCCTCGGACGCGAACCCGAGCCCGTACACAGTGTTCGCGCGCACGTCGCTCCACTGCCCGAACTTCTGCGACGTCTTCGTGAACGTCATGTGCGCTGTTATCGTGCTGTTGATCACCGCCTGACGATCATACATACAGAAACATTTAAATGGCCGATTCCATTAATTAATTAATAGAATGAATGAATGTAACCTATTCCAGAGGCGTCACAGCTAAATTAATTAAAAAACGCGTTTGTTAATACAACATATGACAAACGGATAGAAACTGCCGGATAACATGCTGTCATTTCAGGTTTTTAGTTAGTTAGTCGTGACGCTTTTACAATGTTACCGATATTATATTATTAGATATACTACATTTAATCTTTCGACATTTCCACAAAGCGAACCTTGCGATATTTTTCATTGCAGATGCCAAAAGAATATGGCTTTGGAGCTGCCAAAAGAAAAGTGATTTGGTAAATAGACTATATCCTACTAATTTTAACTCTTGCCTTCAAACTTCAGTTTCAAAGGCAACGCGATAATTGTTGGAGAATAGGGGGCTGATCAACATAAACATTTATTTACAGGCACATACATTACTTCTGACCCCACACTAGAATACCGTGTGTCGTGGGAGCCAGAAACAGCGACATCACACACATATAAACATCCAAGACCTGGGGATTTTTTTGGAAACGATGATGATGACGTGTTTTACCTTGGTGCCCTCAACGCTGATGATGCGGTAGAGGTTCCTGGACGAGTCGTAGAAGAACGACACGGACACGGCCGCTGAACTCGCGCTGAAATCAAAGGGTTTATTCTTTTAAACCATTTTATTTTCTGAAATTATAAATAAATTTGATCTACGCCACAAAGTTACCTTGGTACCCGCGAAGAATAATTGTTTTTACTGTTGTTCTATGCAATAAAGGATATAATAATAAGAATGCGTTTCCCTTCCCTCGCTCGCTCGCTCTTGCCCTCGACACTATCACGTCATCAGAGCGAGGAGCCTAGTTAACTTTGGCATGTCAAAATGCCCCAGTGTCAAAATTTAGATATCATCGTGTTCACAATGTTTTAATGACAAATGGTACACATCTCAAATTCGAGTACAATCAACGGTTTAGCCTAGCGGGTAGTGACCCTGCCTACGAAGCCGACGGTCCTGGGTTTGAATCCCGGTAAGGGCAAATATTTGTGTGATGACCATGAATATTCTAATATAATATTGTTTCTTAGTCTTGGATCTTTTCTATGTATTTACAAAAGTATTTATCTCTAATAAATATATCGTCGTCTAGTACCCGTAACACAATCCTTGTTGAGCTTTCTATGGGCCTCGTTCGATTTGTGTGTGACTGTTTTCTAATATTTATCTATTTATTTATCAAAGGTGTGTAAGACAAAATGCTTGATATTGACTAAATGAACAAAGGTCAAAAAGTTCAACGTTCTTGTTCTGTTATTTCGTATATTATTTACTTAGTGAAATGCCACCCTGCATAGAAAAATATGTTTTGTTTAAGTAAACAAGTAAGTAGTAAAAGGTTATTTAAGAAAATAGACATAATATCCATATAAGAAACTTGAAAACCATTTGCACTTGACCACTTATATTAATTTCCAGTTACCTGTTCCAGGATCGTTTTGTCTTTTGGTCTATGTGGAAGACATGTGCCTTGCACGTGAAGATTGGCTGCTCACTGCAACAACAACACATTATCATTACTGTGTTTAGTTCTGGCAGAATATCCATGTGACATGATTTGTCATTCACAGATTTGTTGGACCAAATTTTGATAAAAAAATATATGGAAAAGAGACAGGATATCTCAACTGCATTGATCTTGAAGTAGAATAGAATCAGAGGAAGCTAATGTGATGAATGATATGCGGTTATACAAATGATATATGTATTAAATGGTGTATGGAGTAGAAATTGAAGTAATTATCCCACTAACAGAAAAAACATTTGCAAAAACTAAAAAAAACCTTCTGTTACAGTCATTTTTAACAATGAATTAACACCAGTTGTCTTTTATTAATTCAGTACAGTACCTATAGTTAATTATATTAGATGACACATGCATCTAAAAATAACTCCTCAGTTGAACCCTATTACAATGGCAAAAGATAGAGGTCAGACAAAACTACTAAAAGGTCCCCAGGAGGGTAAAACATTAATTTGGTTAAAAGTAGCTAGCAAATACTGTTCACAATTTGCTTACTACTGAGAATGACAATATTCACTAAAAAATATTCCTCAACTATTCAAAGTTGACAAGACCTGCAAACATTAAAGTAAATATTTAGTACATTTACATAATTAATTGTTAGCAAAAACTCCCAATTCGCTGAGAATGAAAAGCAAATAAATAGGTATCATTTGTGCAAACATTATCCAATTCAAGAGTTTTAAGGGAAACAATTGTTATACTTAAATTATCTTACGTTTTCTTTTGATGAAGCTCCATTATCCAGTGACCAAGTGATATTTATAAAAGTTTTGGCTATTTAGATGTGTGACTGGGCTGGGATCACTTGAAAACTAACTGAGTTTTTGTTATCAAGTGTATAGTTTATCTATTTTTGATAAAAAAAATCCTGATAATGGGTTTGCATTTGTAGTTTAGGGCAATGAATGCATTCCACTTGACTTAGCAATTTATTAATGAAAATGGTTGAAAACACGTTGGTATGTAGGAGTATATAGATGAATTTTCCGAAATAATATTTTCCTTGTATTTTTTTTTCATTCGCAATTTTTCCCACAAGTTATTTTTTCTATACATTTTTTTTACTACTAGTATAATTTTCTACACACTCTAAATTCTACTGTTTCTTTTTGCCAGACATATATTTTCCTATGCATTTATTTTCTCAATCCATATTTTTCATGTACATATGTTTTACTGTTATATTATTTTCCAGGTGTTTATTTCCTCTTACACTTTATGCTTCATTAAACTTACACCCATACACACGCATTTTGCGTGACAGTGGGCTAGCCCATCGCCGCAGTTAAGGAGATATGAAGGTTTCATCACAATGTTTTCCATCACCATTAGAATGTCCACATAGCGTTCATACTACATACTTACTACATGTCAAACTTGTTGTGTTTTCTATGTTCTGTTTTGTGTCATACATGTCTTCTTAGCTGCGGCGATGGGCTAGCCCCCTGTCACACAAAATGGAGCAGTGAAAACTAGCTAAACAGAGGCGCATCTCAACCTCTGGCACGTGGTATGGAAAAGGCGTGAAGTATATGGATATAGGTTAAATCAAGCATAAAGGAAATAAACAGCTGGAAAATAATTATATTGGTAAAACATATGTTACGAAAAATATGGATTCAGAAAATAATTGCATAAGAAAATATATGTCTGGCAAAAAGAAACAGTAGATATTAAAGTGTGTAGAAAATTATATCACTAGTAAAAAAAAGTATAGAAAAAATAAATCATGGGAAAAAACAAATGGAAAAAAAATACAAAGAAAATATTGTTTTGGAAAATTCATCTATACACTCCTATGTAGGTCTGGGTAAAAAGTCTCTACTACACCAAATTTAAAACTTCTAAATATTCTTCTTATTTGTTACAGTAGCTATCAATAAATCCCTCATTACATAGAAGTAGGTTAAAAGCCCTGCAGATAAGAGCATGACAGCGGAATGTTGATAAACAGTTAACATATCACATCTTTGACACATCTGTCCATCAATGTATTCTTTGACATGACATCCCACAAGCTGATGATACAGAGAATTGAAACTTATTTGAAATGTTAATATGGTGCTTTATTCTCTGAAACTTGTAGGAGACTATGGACTGGGGTCTCAACTTTTTATTGATAAGATAAATTTTGTACCTATGCAACATGTGTTTTAGTGTTATTGTGAAAACTAAATTCCTTTACCATTGCAGAGCTTGGCTCGCCCCCTTATCAACACTCTGACCCTTGGTTTTGCTCCATTGGGCTATATGAGCTTCACAGGTAATTTTTACTGATTAGATTTGGGAACCCAATTTGATCCTACATAATGATGGAGCGATTTCATCGCATTTGCATCTGTGCATACAGAAAGTGCAAATTAATTGCATTAACATACTGTCACTGTATGTGCCCCAAATGCAGAACTAACAACTCAAAATTTGACCAACACTCAAAGTCACTATCTCTTGCTCGGGAAATGAAACAGGAACTTACGGGGGACTTAACGGGGGAAAAAACGGGAACTTACACATTATTTGAGCAGTACTCTGTACATAGACTTTAGTAGGTACAAATGAATTTGGTAGATCTTTGGGCTTTGTTCATATTACACTAATGCCAACACTTTGTGACCTAGTCAGACAGCACAAACACACAAAAGAATTGTTAAATAAATCAAGACATGATTAGCAAACACCTACACAACATTATAATAGCTTTCCCACAATTTACACTGATGAGATTTTGCAACAGCATATTTGGTGCATCTATTGTATTAAATTTGTTGTATGGATATTACTTCATCACTTTGTGGTTGCAAAGACAGAAATCAAAGTACCTACCTCTCATATTCGTAATAAAACATATTACACTGTCTGTCTCCAGAAAAGTACGTTAAGCGTGGAAAATATCCGCTACGTAATATGAACTGCTTTCCAATAGCATCAAACAAAAAATACTAAGCTGGCTATAAGACTTATTAAATCGGTAGTGGTGGGCTAAATAGAGCAGTGCATCAGAGGGAAATTACTCGATTGCAGAAATAGCATGTTTACCCTCGACGTGCAGTGGTCTCGTAAAGGTAAACGCAATCGAACGTGAGATATTGATGAACAATTGATCATCAAAGCGTGAATTTTGTCGCGGCGCAAAAACAAGGTATGGGCGCTGATTCTCGACTCAAAAGTTTTAGAAAAAGGAAGGGAAGTTTTCTAGGGAATTATTTAAGAGTAGTATCAAAGAAAGAGTTCAAGGTTCTTGGTAGAAAGGACGTAAATAACGCGCTGCTTTGGTAATTCTCATCCCCTCCCTAAAAATAACGAAACGGCCGCAAGGCGTATTTGGACAGTTTTCAGTCAAAATTGTTTCCTGAATGGGGTTGGGATGGTTAGGACTGATTGTATAGAAGCGAACTTACCCCATGGTCTCTTTTCCAGCAGTCATTTAACACAACAATAGCCAAAATAATTTAGATCATAATTGCACCAAGTTTTCTCTCACGACGAAAGAACTGTCACAAGCGGCGATAAACCATAGACTAAGTAAATGACAGGCAGCCAGTGCTGCTACGATGGGCAAGCTACTTCTATCTATGTTTTGAGAGTAAAAACCTACTATTTCCACCTGATGGGTAAATACGAGGGTATTTTCAATTTATCTGATGGGTAAATAGTAACCCTAGACCTGACTGATCTAAAATAAGGGAAACATGCAGAGCCCACACTTCTTCTGTTAATTTGCCGTGCTAACCTCTTCTGAGGTTAATTTTGAAAATGTCAAGTGTCTTTTAAAAACATGACTCAACGGTACAAATTGGAACTTAAAACATGAATACATTACACTACATAAGTGAACAAAACATGGCATGTTGTCTGATGTCCTAAAGTATCACGTATACTTTAGAGATATATGATGGGAAATTTATTCAAAATTTAATCTGGTAGCTCAGAAACGACACGCTTTAGGATAATTGTACAACATGAGATTTTTGTTAACATAAATTTACTCTATAGAGGTTTTGAATTTCATAGCATTTTATGAATAGCATGAGGTTAAAAATCGCGATTCCTCATGACCAGGTCCAGGGCTCGAAAGGTTAAGCAACATTTGAATGAGTTGGATTCTGGTTGAGTGTATCTATTCTATGTGGTTTTTGTTTCGGGCGCTTCCATATTTTGCATGACTCGTTAAGTTGCTGGTCCCACCTACTGCTTTGCTAGTAAACAGCAATCTGATGAATGTCTAGTACAATATCAATAGAAAAAGCAGTGTAATATTAATGAATATTTATCTATATATATATATATATTTATAATAATAAATTCATTTAAAATTCAATAATAATTTGAATGTCTCGTCGTCGTTAATTTTCATTTCAGCCCATTGCCATGCTCTCTTTAAATCCAATCACACTCACTCACTTACATACAAGCAAAATCTCTGTACTCACTTGATCATTATATATATCATCCGTCTGTTGTAAGTATATCTATCTTTATTAATAAATCGTTGAGAAGTGTCTCCACGGATGTCAAATGGTTTCGACCAAAAATCAGCGCTGCAGCTCTGCTGTATTATATGCTGAGTTGGAGCCATTTCACTTACGAAGCATGCGTACATCATGATCTATTTTCTTTTATGTAGACCTATGTGTTTTCTTCGATAACTTCTTGTCACTTCCTCCACTTCCTCCACTTCGACCTATCAGGTCGCCGTCTCGTCCCACTGAACGTCCAAGTGGACGGAATGCGGGTCGATCAGGTGGAAGCGACAACGTTCCTGGGCTTCGAGCTGGACCGTGGACTCACATGGCGCGCTCACGTGGCGCGACTGTACGCGCGACTCAGCGGCGCATGCTTTGCGCTGCGGCGGCTGGTGCGCACGGTGCCGCGCAGTGTGGCGCGCGCGTGCTACTTCGCCACGGTACACTCGCTGCTGCAGTACGGAGCCGAGCTGTGGGGGCGCGCGGCGGACTGGGAGAGAGCATTCAGGATGCAAAAGCGAGCCGTGAGAACGATAGTCCAGGTCCGCCGGGACGTGTCGGTAAAACCTCACTTTAAAGCGCTGCACATCTTGACGCTCCCGTCCATCGTCATACTCCAGGTGGCCGTGTATATGCACGAGAACATCCACTCTTTCCGCAGGCATCACGACATCCACGGACACGCGACCCGCAACGGTCACAGGCTCAGGACGGTTTCACACACCCTGGCCAAGTCATCGAAGTTGACTCACGTCATGGGTCCGACAGTATACAACCGCATACCAGAACATATTAAATCTGCGCCTAATTCCGCATGCTTCAAAAAGCGACTGAAACACTGGCTTGTCGAGCAAACCTTCTACTCATTCGCTGAGTTCGAAGCGACCAATATAAAATGTGATTCCAATTTAATGAAATGAAAAACTAATTTAATTTAATACAATTCAAATTTAATGTAATACTTTATGGCAATTTTAATTTTAAATAATGGTATCTTAATTTATGGAATGCATTTTTATGTGTCTGACATTTTTTATACAGATGTATATTAATCAATTTTTTATTTATAATCTGACATGTAATTGACACTTACCAATAAATATGTTTCAATGTTTCAATGTTTCACTTTCCTGTTGATATACTTGTGTGTTCTATGTATATGACTAAATATCAAGTGATAAAAAGGATGTAACAGAAAGGTGTAGTCAAATTTTAGGGGGTTGGGAACATCATTCTGAATAACTTTCAGATTCTCTCCATACTGTTTGGGACTTCATATGGAGAATTGAATAATAAAGTTGTTGCTCTGATCAAATCGGTTTCATAGTGAAAGTTGTTCAGAACGATGTCTCTGATAATACCGTAAAATATGACTACACCTTTCTATTACACCCTTTATACATATATCCAATGATAACTTAAAAAATATGGACAAAAAAGTACCTACCTAAATTTTCCTCATCCTCGCCTCTGCTCGCGTTATATAATGTAAGAATAGTCAAGTGCATACTGCTCTCTAACACAAAGCGTTGCGTACCAAGATTAATAATAGCATTTATCATTTTTTTTAAACACGTTTCTTCTTCATTTACTTTTAATTTGCTGTTTGTGCACATGATTTTACTACAAACTCTAACCCCCCTTTTCCCTTAATGGGGGCTGAATTGTGAAAGATATTTACTGAACTGTCGACTCTCAACTTTATACTGCTTAAAAAATAGTCTTTATTTTTACACAAGATTAGCTCCACATCCCTTCCCCCTTAGCGGGTAAAACAGGAACAACAATTGCTTGTTGATATCTTATCACTTCCCATCTGCAACTGTAATTAGTAATTGTTTACCATAGTCCTACGCTTTAAACGGTGTTGTCAGCCTGCTTAGCAAATATATATCCATAGCCCGTTGTCAGTATGTCTAGGCCAGTGAACATTTGTGTAATATATTTGCTTGCCAATATGTAGTGTGAGTACTATGTGTGCCAGTGCATAAAGAATTCATACAAGAAACATCCATAATTTTCGAATGAACTGTTTATACCCTTGAATTTGGATATACTTCATGATTTATAGCACAAAAAATATATACACAGACACTTAAAAATCAAAATACATGTACAAAGGCGAGGTTATCTCTAACAAGAGATTTCTTCCAGTACACCTGTGGTGGACAGGACGTATTGGACACAGGTAGACCTACGTATATGCAAAACGATAAATAGTAAAATAATAAACTAGTTACCTATTAGTATGTACAATTGTATCAATACAAATTGATTACATATACATAAATAAAATATTCTTAAGTAATAAATAATATTTTTTATCTACACACGTATCATAAACCCTCTTTACTGCTTCTAATGACCGCACGTTAAGACCAGCATAATGTAAAACTATTTGGTAAAAACTCATTTCTTCTCTGAAAATTTGTACATTATGACCATAATGTGCAATTTTTCTACATATTATGACATTCAAATTTCGAACGCCGACGCCCGCCTGCGTGCCGCCCCTAGTTTGTCTGTGAAGTTGGTACTACAGAACAAGCTTGACATTCAAATTTCGAACGCCAATGCCCGCCTGCGTGCCGCCCATAGTTTGTCTGTGAAGTTGGTACTAGAATAAGAATAAGAATAATTTTTATTGTTTAAAATAACAGGATTAACATATTTGAGGTCCCTGCCTTCCAAAGTAGGAACAACCTGTATCATGGGAGACAGTTACTTCCCAGTGGGTACATATTTTATTTTGTGCAATACTAGGTACTTAACTGTTTTTAGATTTATGTAGGTAATCAAAAGATGTAAATCTACAGAAAAAAAATAATAATAATAATCTACAGTATAAAAACAAATTAGGGTACACCATTGGTGGGTATAATACTAACACTAAAACTTAATTGTAATTATTATAAAGAGAGTGTGTGGTGTGATTTGCTGGAAGAAATCTCTGTTGAGAGATAAGCCCGCCTTTGCCCTTTAATTTCGTGTATAATTTTATTGTTCTAATGTTCTGTGCAATAAAGAATTGTGAATTGAATTGTGAATTGTGATGTGAATGTGTAGTATAAATGTAGAGTGTAGTGTGTGTGTGTTAATTTTGTGTGTATTGTGCATGTGGAGTTGGTGAAGGAAATGAGGGGGATAAAGAGTTGAAGTATGGAATGGAGGTAATGTTGTTATTTTGGTTTCCTAATATGGAATGTCAAGAAGCTTCTTCGTGTCTCCATAGGAGAGCCTCAGCAGTCATTTTTTTTATTAATGGTTTGCAGACGTTTTTGGGTAGATGATAAAGCTCGACGTCCCTGCTAATTTTGTTGTTGAGACGTGGGCCGGTGATATAAAGCTGACTTTGAGCATGAGCGGTTTTACAGCTTTCTATCTCAAACACTCTGTCTTTTCTCCGCTTTAGGAGTAGCAAAGGATCGTATGGGCGACTTGTGTGTGTTCTCAGAATAGCCTGTTGGATGAAAAGTTGCCTTACCGAGAGCATTTTGCACTCAGTATAGAGTAATTCAGTGGGGTATCTGAAAGGTTTTCTTAGAAGAACTTTAAGGACAGCTCTTTGAGCCCTTTCCAATTTTATAATTAGTGTTTTTGGTGCACCACCCAAAGCCGCTATGCAATAAGATATAATTGACTGGGCCAATGCATTATACACTGTATACAAAACATTTTCTTCTGCTGACGGTCTAAGCATTTTGAAGATATAAATGAGCTTTCTGGTGCTACTTGTTAAATTAATTATATGTGGCTTCCATGAGAGAGTGTCATCTATAATTACCCCTAAGTATTTTACTTTATCTACTCTATTGAGCGTCGGGCAAGAGTGACTAAATTCGCTAAAGTTGCGATTGTTATGTGCTCTACCATTAAAAGAACCTTGAGGTGGTTTCCCCGAGGAGGTCAGTGAAAAGGTGAAATACATGGCTTTGTCAACATTTATAGTAAGAAGGTTAGCGACGAGCCATTTCATGACTACCTCGAGAGATACCTCTGCGTTTATTCTGGCTTTATCCCAGGTTTGACCCTCAATTAGGAGAGCAGTATCATCGGCGTAAGTGACAATATTGCAGTTGGGTATGTTGCTCCTGGGGCATACCGTATGACAAAGCGATATCATCACTTAGGTGATTCTCTATTTTTACTCTCTGTGTACATTTGGTGAGATAATCTCTGAAAATGTCTAGGGCATGTCCTCTTATACCAGCAGAACTTAATTTATCTATTTATAGAGGTATCAATACAGTGGCGAAGGCTTTTTTCAGGTCAAGGAAGATGCCAATGCACTTAAATTTTTTATCTAGAGTCCTTGATATTTTCTCCGTTAAGTGCAAAACGGCAACCTCGGTCGACTTGCCCTTGCAGAATCCTTACTGATTATTAGCAATTATTTTGTGTTATTTAGCACTTTTTCTATGGTAGTAAGAACAGAATAGGTCTATAATTTGTAATGTTCTCTCTGTCACCACATTTGAGAATCGGGTGAAAATATTGGAAATACACCTTTTGAGAGACAGAGTTTGCACACGTGAGTTATAATTGGCGCAAGAACAAAATGGCTCGATTTAATAACAGATGAAGAGATGCTATCCCAGCCTATTACTGAGTCGCTTCGTAGATCCAAAATAATTTTATTTATCTTGGCAACATCCACCTCCAGAATAACAAATGTGTTTAGTTGTGTACTACAGAACAAGCTAAACAAAAGCAATGATCAATGCCACAATGCCGGTCAAACATGCGGTTCCTGAACACATCAAAGAGAGCTTATGATATGTGTATAGATAAACTAGTGTATGTAACTGTACATAATTAGGCATTGTAGATAAACTAGTGTATGTAACTGTACATAATTAGATATTAAAACTCTCGAGTGATATTATTATGAAACTCGCCTTCGTCTCATTTCATAAACCCACTCTCGAGTATTAATGCCATCCATTATGTAGCAGTCACATAAACTAACTATAAGAAGAGTGTATTTAAGAAGAAGAGAACGATAGAAGATATTCTGCGTCTATTTACTCGATCTATCAGAGTTACCACCCAAGCCCAAGCCACCAAGGTAAAATGGGTAAATATCATTTGGGTTTCTACCCTCGCCCATCTCAACAATAAACGAAATGTTGAACGAAATTTTAGTAGTCTATGGTATTTGAATGAGAATCTCAACGCCATCTGCCGCTTCAATTTTAAAGTGAATCTGCTCTACTCGGCACTAGATAGCGCACCACAACCATAATATATATATTTTTCTTCAGGTGGCAAAGAGCCGGCAACTATAATATTTCATTATTCCATTCAACACTAGATAGCGCTAAATTTGAAATTCAAGTCTGCCTATTGCCGATAGATGGGGTGAGTAGATATCCGATGATCAAAAAATAAATTGCCCTGGCTCTCAGGCCAACATTTACGAGTAATAAAAGGCTCTTAAGATAGATCTCAAGATTGAACTCAGCTGATGCTGTCTCAGAATGTGATCATCATCAGAAAAGAGAAAATACGCCTTACTAATTTCTATTCGGCGAGAGTTGGCAAGTTTGGACTGACTGTGGCACGTTCAAGTCTCGTCTAGTCAAACTTCCTAAGCAGATAGGTCCAATAAAAGCATGAAATGTCACAGATCTTTTTCCATAAACCGTTGGCTGGTTTTATGTCGTCGGAAAGTGAGGGATAGAAATGAAATGTTAGTACATATCACTTCGTCGTTAATTTTGTCAATAAAACCAGTTGCTAGCTTTCAAAAACATTACAACGTTACGTTGATGGCTTGCAAAAATATCTTATCAGCGACTTGAATAGAATACTTATTCCTTAAAAAGGCATTAAAACTATATTTATGTAGTAAAAACAAGTATTTTTTTAAAAGAATCAAAGCAATATTGACAGCAACTAAATACTCAAGAGCTTTCAGATTTCAAGCAGGTACTTAGTCAGTTATTCAGGTTAGTTTCGAGGAGACGCGCGCGACGTTAGTTGAAGTGGAGAATTGTGTTTTGCTTCTGGCAACCGGATATTGCTTTTCCCCATTTTTTTGACAGTTGTGTTGCGCACTACAGGCAAGTTAACGACGAACGGAAAAGTCATGAAGCTCTGTGCCTCACTTTCCTTCGATATTCCGTTCCTTTTTGGAGATTAAAAAGGCCCATTTTGTCCAGCATTCCCTGCGTAAAGATATGGGTCAAACTACCAATACCAATCAACCTTCAGGGGTTAATAGAAAAATGTAGGCAGTCATGATGAAATACTTTTACCATGGACCACTTGCTCTATGCTTTTACTAGAACACCATTTTAATCAGAGAATCTTTATCATTCACTTCACATTATATTAATAAGGCTTGTGTTTATTTTATTCACAATAAATTCGAAATGACTGCCATAATGGATAAATGATCACCAAATTGTGTTTGGAGCTTGGATAAATGATCACCAAACTTCTTTTTATGTTTTGTGTCCCTTTTAAGTTTATGTTTTAAGTATTTTTGTTGTTCTTGCATGTTCATCCTAACAAGAAGGTTAAAGGGGGCTTCACCTAAGCTACCGCAGTATTTCCATTTTGCTAAGAAAAAAATATTTTGGTGATCATTTAAATTGTAGCCATTTATTATTACATAGTCAGGTCATAAGTTCTGTCACATGTGCAATATGAAATAATTTCGACATGTTTATTATTTATGTAAACATTTATATAGCAAAATGAACTTAATAAAACATAGATTCTTATGGTAATAAAGTTTATTCAAAATGACCCCCGCGATTTTAAATACAGGCCTTTATTCTGCGCGGCCAGTCGTCTATCGCAGCACGAACGAGGTCCATGTCAATATCGGCGGCTGCCTTAATCAAGGATGCCTTGAGTGACTCCAAATCAGGATGAGGCTTTGAGGAGGCCTTTTCCTCCAAGTGTTGCCATATCTTGTAATCTAACGGACTCAAATCTGGACTGGAGGAGGGCCAGTCTTCGTGCCGGATGAAGTCTATTTCACGCGCCGCCAGCCAGTCTTGTTTGCTTTTCGCTCTATGAGCTGGCGCAGAATCTTGTTGGAATACCCAGTGCCTGTTATTAAACATGGTATGAGAAACAGGTTCCACAAGGTTCTTGAGGACTGTATTTTGATACACAACTGCATTCGTTTTTATGCCTTTCTCACATAAATGTACCTCAGTTAAGCCCCAATAAGAGACTCCCAACCAAACCATGACCGAGGATGGAAAATGACCTCGTTGGACACGCGGAATACGGTTGCTCGCTTCTTCACTGCTGTGTGCGTACACCTTATCATTTTGTTTGTTGTAGCTCTCTTCCACGGTGAAAAGTTTTTCATCCGAAAAAAGAATTTCCCGATGCTTTTTTCCCGCGTACCGCTTCAACAAAGCGCGGCATCTCTTCAGTCTCAGGTCCATTAAGCGAGCCGTCCTGTTTTTCTTCGATATGCCCTAAGCCCTAAGTCTTCATTTAACACCCTTTTCACCGTGGTCCTGCTTAACCCCATCTGAAGGGCCAACAGTTTCTGCTTACGTATGGGATTTCTTTGAATTCGCGCCTTCACAGCTTTTATCACTGCTGGAGTCCTAACAGAGCGAGGGCGACCACTTCTTGACCTGTGATCTACACTAGAGTCTTCATTGTATCGTTTTATGGTACGATAAACGAATCTTTTGGTTATATTCAAATTTTTCAGTAAGTCGAAAATCTGAATTGACGCGTAACCGCAACGATGCAACGCAATAACTGCGACACGGTCTTCTTTAAGTGTCCACTCCATATTTAAAAAAGAGGAAAATTCTAAAAAGTACACATTTTTATTTTCATGAAAAATTCGAAATTCGAATTCAATAAACTTTTTTGTGGCCAACGTTCTAAATTCAAAAGTTTTTATTGTGTGACAGAACTTATGACCTGACTGTGTATATTATTCATCTCCTGGCGATTTGTATGGGAAATAGAAAAATAAAGTTGGTCGGACTGATCACCTCGGTTTCATAGTGAGAACTCCCAACTACCCCTCGACATATTTCTGTTACCTGTATAGCTAGGTGGGTACAGTCCATGTCAAGTTTAATGGCCATTTTTTGTGAAGTTTGTCGACACGACAAAATAAAATGGTGATATATATATATACGTGGTGGTCATATAATTAAGAACGATTTGTAGTACCAGATATTTTTTTTCAAAACTATGCTATGTGTACTTTTAAGTTCCTTCTTAAAAGTAATTAGTTGTGTTATGAAATAGCTACATCGATAAAGTAAACGGGATTAGGAGTAAATATTTAAAACATTTACTATTTTTTTTACAAATTTAATTGATTATCGATAATTACAAATTCAAGTAGTAAAAATGCTGGACAAATAATTAAGAACGATTCTTAAGCTGCTCGAGAGTTGTTTCCGTAGATACTTAGATTTTACAAATCACATTAAATAAGACAGTGACAATGTTAAAAATTATAATTTAATACATTTTATTCTAAGTTAATAGTTTGTAGCGTGACCATGGCTTTTAATAACTGCCTTACACCGTCGAGGCATTGATTCTATCAATTTTTGACATTTTTCAAGAGAAATAGAGCGCCATTCTTCTAATAAAACGTTATATAACTCAGTTAGGTTACCACATCGTCGATTTGAAACCTTTTTCTTGACTTCGCACCAAAGATGCTCTATGGGATTTAAATCTGGGCTGTTCGGTGGCCATTCTAAGACAGAAACTGATTGAGATGTGAGGAATTCTTTAACGGTGCGTGCAGTGTGCTTCGGATCGTTGTCGTGTTGGAATGTCCAAATAATCGGAAGTACGTCTTCAGCATATGGTAACATAGTTTCTTCGAGTATATTTTTGTACTGATCTGATCCATGTTTCCTTCTATCAGTCTAACAGGTCCAACACCATGACCAGAGAAGCATCCCCAAATTTTCACATTTCCACCACCATGCTTTAATGTCATTTTTGTGTACTTGGGGTCGAATGCTGTATTCTGAGGGCGTCGAACATATCGTTTCCCATCAGAACATACTCTGTTAATTTTTGTTTCGTCAGAGAAAAGAACATTTTTCCACTGTCTTGCTGTCCAGCTTTCATACCTCCTAGCAAATGCAAGCCGGGCTTGCCTATGACACTGTTTCAACATGGGCACCTTTCTTGCTATCCTTCCGTTCAACTTCGCTTCTACCAATCGCCTTCGGATAGTGCGCGCTGAGATCGCTGAAGGGTTATTTTCACCTAAGTATTCTTTTTTTAACTCATTAGACCCCTTAAAAGGGTATTGTTTTGCCAAACGCACGATATTTCGATCGTCTCGCTGAGATGACTTTCTCTGTTTAGGTACACGAGGAATATTTAAAGTTGTTTGATGTGTGTTAAAATGCTTCACAGCGTGGAATATCATCGTTTTTGAGCACTGCAAATGATTGGCAATCTTTTTATATGACCAATTCATATCGCGAAGTTTTATTATTACTTCCCTTGTAGATGCATCACAACTTTTATTTTTTCCCATTTTTTTATTATGAAACGATCAACTTTTTGACTTTTACAGATCTAAATGGCGCCAAAATTACTCGAATAGTAGCGACTAAGTTACAGAGTGTTCTCTATTTAAATTTGAATAAAAAAATAAACTATCCAGCGTTCTTAACTATGTGGCCAGCCAGTAAGTTTGCAATAACATGTTAAGATATATTATATACAAAAAGTTTACTTATATAATAATATTGTTGAATTTATCATATTATAACTGTATGCTACGATTGTGTAAAACAGTTTTACGATACCGAGAGAGATACAAAACGATATGCAATAAGTGTTATTCTCGTAAGTTTGAAAAAAGCTTGTTTTCAAATAGTCGTTCTTAATTATATGACCACCACTGTATATCACTATTTTATTTTGTCGTGTCGACAATGGGTTTCATAGTGAGAACACCTCGGTATATATATATATATATATATATATATATATATATATATATCACCATTTTATTTTGTCGTGTCGATATATATATATACAAGGTGACATTTAATTAGCTGACCATATTTTGAGGAATGATAGTACCCATCATTATGACCAACTTTCCCCAAGAAACATTTGGTCGCAAACGAAAGTATAATGTGGGTCTCCCATAGTACCTTGTAATCAGCTGATCGGGTCAATGTTCTGAGGCACGAAATATTTTTTTCATTTGCAACCATATGTTTCTTGGGTAAAGTTCATATTGATGGGTACTCTAGTTTCCCAAAATTTGGTCAGCTAATTAAATATCACCCGGTATATATATATCACCATTTTATTTATCTCAATCTAAATTAAATTAACCTAAACTATCATCGCAACATTCGTTCGTCACTTCAGATACGGAGTCCGATTTCAATGACATCTTCCTTCTCTTTTTCTATCCCTACATCATGGAACAGGGTGAACAGAAACGAGTAGTCATATTTTAAGGGGTTGCCAGGGAAATCGTACTGAACAACTTTCATAAACCCACCTATTTGATCTGAGCAACTTTGACTTTCACTTCTCCATACAGTTTGGGCCAGGCGATCTGCTGTTTTGTATGGAGAAGTTAAATAAAAACAAAGTTGCTCTGATCTAATCGGTTTCGTAGTGAAAGTAGTTCAGAATGATGTCCCTAACAACCCCCTAAAATATAACTACACCTTTCTGTTACTACCTGTATACTGGGTATTCATTTTATAGTTTCTCTAAGGACTGTCCAGTCCAGTCCTCTAACTGAGCAGAGTTCGCCTGGTTACAGAGTATTCTATTGTGAGAATTTGTGGAGGAACAACATAACATTTGCCTTAATTTTTAGGGTTCCGTACCCGAAGGGTTCCAAACGGGACCCTATTACTAAGACTCCGCTGTCCGTCCGTCCGTCCGTCCGTCCGTCTATCACCAGGCTGTATCTCGAGAACCTAGCTAGCTAGAGAGTTGAAATTTTCACAGATTATGTATTTATGTTGCCGCTATAACAACAAATACTAAAAAACAGGATCAAAGAAATATTTAAGGGGGCTCCCATACAACAATTCTTTCAATACCACATACAAACTTATGGATGCACCTGGTTACGTACATGGATTGTGAAAGTAACCGCACCAATAAATTTGTAAACAATATTTTGCTGTGTAAAATCCAAACTATTCACTTCACACCATCGCTTCCATTGAACGGTGGTACGGAACCCTTCGTGCGCGATTTAGACTCGCACTTGACCGGTTTTTATTATGTATTTTTTCCTTTCCAGCCAGCGGAGAATAACGTATTGTATATTTCACCGTAAGATAGTAAAAACCGTCAGTTGATCAACTATCGACAGATATCGACAACTGTAGCGTACTGCGACGGGGCTAGCGCAGCGAAGCGAATTTCGTGTTAAGTTGACATGTAAGAACAAAAGAAACGTAAATTCTAAACCCTGTCGGTCTGGTTTACTATCTGTCGATAGTTGATAGATATAGATAGTAGATAGATACCGCGTTAGTTTATCAACTTACGGTTTTGACTATCTTCCGGTGACATATATGTATATACGTTCTCATATAGACGAAGAGGCAGCCGATGCCATTTTAAATACACTAGTACAAGTACTAGCTTCAACGTTAGCAAAATTAAATACACTAGTACAAGTACTAGCTTCAACGTTAGCAAAATTAAATCGATAAATGGATCGACGCGTATGTATAATGGATGTAGCGACGGAGGCGTGCGGGACGTCACCCCCCCGCAATTTCCTCTTTCACCTATGGCCATCCCGACATGGACTATATTTACCTATTAAAAGGGTGTAATAGAAAGTTTTAGTCATATTTCAAGGTGACATTATTCTAAAAAACTTTCACTATGAAACTGATTTGATCAGAGCTATTTAAATTTTTACTTCACTATACAAATTTGCTGACCAAAAGCGCAAAATATATGAAGAAGTGAAAAATAAAGTTGGTCATAATAAAAGTTGTTCAGAATGATCACACCCTTCTATCTCGTACATTAAAATTAATTCAATATATCCAATTAACTAGGTACCGTTATAATTAGCAATATAAAAGCATTGTACAATAAGAGTTATCATTGTTATACAACAGGTCAATGCCTTGTATTTGTTATTAAAGTGCACCAACTACATTCACGTGTGGGTGCAAAAAGCTTTATTACGGAGTTATTTAGGGCTACTTTCGCCTGAATTTGTATACCTATCAATTTCTTACGGTAGTACTTTTATACTTTTTTCATGACGCAAATTTGATCTCGGCTCGGTACTTTTTTTAAGGCGAAGTCTCATATTGTATCCTTTATCGCGAATATAACGCGACATTACATATAAAAAACTCGGGGGTATATGGTTTGTAATATAAGTCTATTAAGCTGGTAGTAATGTCGCAGTTAGTTGGTTAAACCAGACACTAACTAACTCTTTTGACCGTTCATTAAATACCGACGTTTAACCGAGTCACTACGATTCCCTCAGACAAGTGCGTGAACGAAACGTTTAACGAGTTGTCTTAACGTTCCTAGGCAACAAGACATACACATTTTTTTTATGTGTGCTTAAGTTAATGTTTTAAGTATTTTTTGTTGTTCTTGCATGTTCAACCTAAAACGAAGAATAAAGGGGGCTTCACTTCGCTCACCCCATTTACATTTCATCTAAGCTGCCGCAATGTTTTGCCATGATATATCTGTGCAAATCAGCTGTTGTCGTGACGCCATCTTGTTTCCCAACACGCCGGCTTTCGGTAAGACAGAACGTTTTCGACGATACTTTATTTAAATCAAAATGCTTGTGACTTGGTTAAACGTCGGTATTTAATTAACGGTCTGGAGAGTTAGGTAAGTGTCTGATTTTACCAACCAACTGCGACAGTAACATCTCGACTGTGGATAAAGAATATATTATCAACCTGTATAGCTAAATAGATAATTTTCTTCATAAACATAAATTAAACATAAAACTCTCTAAACCCCTTACGGAGAGGCAGTACTGTTTACTAGCCACCTTAATAATTATTAACCACTTATTCAATATTCCTTATTTGCTTGATAGGGGTCTAGCCCATCGCCGCATCTATGGATAATATTCTTCATTGGCACATTGTTCCTATGCCATCGAACCGGGGAAAGTTGTTCCATCATTGCCGAAAAGATTATTCTTGTAAACTGTAGAAGCTACATATTTTGAATTGTCGATCTTCATCTTAACGGTGCGGCTCAGTTTTTTTTTTTTTACATAACTTGGTCACTTTCACTCGTCTTATAGTAAGTAGTCAATAAATAAAAACACTCGCCCACACTACAGCGCGACGAGCGATAAGACGAAAGCTTCGTCGAATGGTCCGTTTACACTATAAGCTCATGATATTTACGTAGCTGGTCTCTGGCGTATATTAAATCTGGTCACTTGCTTACCTGGTCTAATACGTATATCTGGATTCTCTCCTGGATCTACTTTGCGTCTAAAGGATCTTACCCTGGGATGGGAGAAAGTTCTGCCTCATAAGATTGGCGCCCCAAGTTCAAAGCCCGGCCGGGGTGACAGAAAGGAGATCCCTGAGAATTGAGTGTGTATATGTTTGTGGCTTCACTGATTAATTACCAATACACAGGCTAATCCTAGAGTGGGGTACGAAGCAATATAATGTAAGTGCCTTTATAATATAAATGTTTGTGTATACGGACGTTCTAAGGGCAATGGAAAACATCGTAAGGCAACTTTCATATCTCCATGGCTACGGCGTTGGGCTAGCCTCCTGTCTTAAAATGCAGAATTGAATACTTGGCCACAACTGGGCCTCTGCCAATGCTAAGTTTGTTTTATATTAAACATAACAAAAGACATGCTCGCTGGCATTCACCATTATAATGGCTCTACACGAAACACGATAAACTATTATGCGCCTATCTACACATTTGCATAAGCTGCATGCCACTTCCTCGTGGTGTCATCGTTGACCTTCGGTTTGCAGCCATGACTTTTGGCGGCCATGACAGCCTGCCGAGTAGACAACGCAGAAACCAAGACCCAACATCAATTGCAGTATTATGTTATCGTATGCCGAATTGTGACTTGCTCTTTCGTAAGGAATTATGGTTCTCATACACATGGTCTAATAAAACCCTCCCTTCATCAGTATTCATAACAATGTTCTGCCCACATCGACCGCTTACAGGGCACATAGGGCACTTCTGGAGTTCCATCCGCCATCGCCATTCCGAAACACCTTTCACCTAATTTAACACTTCACCTATATTTTTTTTCCACGACGACGACGGACAGAAAGTAACGGAGGAAGTAAATGCGTTTGGGGTTAGAGGTTGTTTGTGTGTGTATGTACGTCCGTTAACATTTTCCTGGAAAACTACTGGACCGATTACGATGAGGTAATTTGCATGAAACGGCTATAATTTCGAGGTTCTTAGTTATGTTTTAAGATCGTAGACACTGCCGCAGCAAGGATGGTCGACGCTTCAGGGCGTCTCAGAAACTATTTAGCCTTTTCGAAGCGGTTTTTTGCATTATATCAGCTGCAAGGTTCATTAATGGGTCGGGGGTGTTTTGATTTTTTTCGTTTATAGTTATTGTGTCTAGCTTAGTCGACTCATCAGTCATTTGATATCTCAGTAGTTTGTTGGATAGCGCGAATCTCCTCGGCCCTGTGCCGCATCCAGCGAGGTCCCGCCGCCCCGGCTTGATATGATCCTCGGATCATCTTCCTTACGATTTACGACGATACATCCATATCGCGATGAGTTTGCCCCCAAGCTACTTAGGCCCGGCAGATGGAAAGTAAGTTAGCGATAATCTCGGGTCAATGTTGATGCCTCAAACATACTTTCTATGGAACGTTAAAGTTTACTCGAGTTAAGTATTAACTCGCGTTCAATCTATCAGGTCTTAGAAACAAAATACGCTTTCAAAAGTACTAAAAAAGCTTTAAAAAGCCAATGAACCAATCGATTGTAGCAGACGATTGTAGAATTGCAAAAAGTAAGACAATAGGCCGAAGACACGTAATCTATTCAACGGCCGATGGATCGTTTTGCTATGTTAGATCATTGTAGTGAGGCGCCGTTTTGTCGCTCTATTTACTATGGAGCGGGTTTGTCGACGTCTCATTAGGTTTTAATGATAATTACTTAATTCATGTAGAAAACGTGACAGTATGAACATTTTCCACCGTCGTTATTGGCATCCCTATAATAGTAAAACCGTATGGATATGTCAACAATAAAGTTGCTCAGATCATTTATCGGTTTCACAGTAAAAGTGTTGCGTTTTGCGAATCCGACATTGGAATTTTATGTGTAAGTATTTTTGTTTTTGGTAAACGTTCTATGTATCCGTCATTAACGCATTATTCATCGAAAAGGCTTAGGACTGGTCTCTCTAACAAAACCTTTTGATATGACTACCGTTAGAATGCAGTTTCATAAATAGTTTAATGCGATACAAATAGACCCCTGCATACGCTGCGAAACTTAACATATTTACAGTGATGTGACCTACTTCTCAACTAGACTCAAAAAAAGGGAATGCATCCAATCACACAACATGATTTATTTATTTATTTATATATTTTATTGACACAGCCAACAGGTATTAAGCACAAAAATACAGAGTTCTTATGCTATGTGGTTCTTGTCTAGCCTAATACCCAATAACAGGCGTGCAACAGCATTCAATACATTTTTGAAATTATAATAAAAATAAATGATGTGATACTATGGCTATGATATGCCAAAATTGGACCGTAAACTGGAAATTCACTAACAATTTGATTGTATTCCACTTTTAGGGGACTATCCAGTCCAAGATGTTTTAAGGGCACAAAAAAAATGTTAATTTGCCCTCGCGTCGTGTTTGGATGAGCACTTACCTTTTACTTTTTCACAATGGCTTCTGCATATTAAACGACCATTCGTATTTTCCTCGATTCTACACAACACTCTAATTTTAGTGACATCGTAACCTAATGAACACCTTGTGAAGTGTACATAACTAGTCGATATTGCCACATTAATATACCGATAGCTATAAGCAAATTGTCAATTCAGACGACAGTTTTGTAGGGCGCAGAATTAAGTAGGCATACCTACTATGTTTACGCGAGATAAGTTTCTTGTATTGAACTTTAGTAAGGTCAAGTTTCAGGTCATTGCCGCCATCGACTATTTTCCTTATACCTCAAATACTGCAAATAAAACCGACCTCACGTCAAACTTACGTATTAACCTCTCAAAACCCGAGGGTAGTTGGGACGGGACGCGATTTTGAACCTTATTCCATGGTAATAAAATTTAAATAAGCAATAAGCAAAAAGCAAAAAGTGGCGTTAGCTAACGCCGGTGGTATTCAAGAGGTTTATCGTCAACGTCGTCGTCAATCCTACCGACGATAATCGTCGGTAGGATTATCTTCAATCAAAACAGACATATTCCCACGATATTTATTGTAGTATTATCTATTTTTATATAAAAAATGTGGTCCGAAACTCATTAACTAATTGTGCTTCCGCATGATTTCCGGTCGAGACTCATTAAAATGATCATAAATTGTAATAATGATAACATGATGTCGAATAAATAATTAATATCACTTTCAAAACCTAGCATCATTTATTGCTCAGGACGGAAGGAATACTATTTACTTTAGTAGGTACTGCAATAAGGATATATATATTATTATTGGAAATAAAACAAACAGTAGGTACCTACATAGATCTAGTTTTAAGATAATTCCTGCTCATTCATGATAATAATATAAAGATAATACTTGGACACTATTTACACACATTGATCTAGCTCAAACTAGGATTCCCTGTATCTTGGGTACTAGACAACGATACACATACTTATATAGATAAATATTATACGTAGTAGATAAACAACCATGACTAGGGTACAAACATCCGTTCTCATCAAACAAATATCTGCCCCCACTGGGACTCGAACCCGGGACCCTTGGCTTCGTAGGCAGGGGCACTGCCGACTCGGCCATTCGGGTCGTCATCATGCCTCTGCCAAGCCAATTAAGAAAAGTCTGATCTAGCTGATTGAGCAATCATCTTGAGACCGGACCACATCGCGATGATAATCAATCAGTCAAGGTAACCAGGGTCATGCCAGGACCCACTTTCTAGCTCTGTCAAGGCCCTGAGTAAAAAAAAACAAGATTCTTTACAAATGTCTTTAATTATCATACTTTTTTCTAACAATAATAGGTATTTAATAAATTACGTTCTCAGATATATTAAATTCTAAAATGGACGTGAAAGCACCTTTTAAAAAGATAAGTTATGATAAGCTTGAGCGAAATAAATAAAAGAAGTTTTGAAAGGAGGAAATATTTTCCAAAATCGGCTGCAAAATAATGAGAACAAAATATACTAGTCCATAACGTAATATGTAGTAGTTACATAAGTGGATAGGTGATACAAAAAAACTTGATAACTATTTACATAAATAAAATCACAACGAAAACTTACAAACTACACTTTTAGAACAAAAAAACTTAAATAATCATGACATGGCGCAAATGACCTAAAAATACTGACTTAATATTAATAAAAAAAAAAAGTTGTAAAACGATTAGTTTCGCCGAAGCGCGCCGTGGTTTTGAATTACTTGGCAGAACGATTTCGGACCTTCGCCAGCTTTACTTTTACTTTAAGAAAAGTGATTTTACATTTGGCGGGTTGGTGGCGAGGCGACTTGAGATTACTTACGCAACAGTGACACAAAAATGCGCGCTCTATTAAAATCATTCTGCGCAAGAGCATTTCTCGATCGAGAGTCTACAATCTCTCTGAATGTCGATTTTGTAAATGTTTCCTCTTCGTGGCCCGTATTCCGCTAAAATTTGTGTGTATTATGGCATCTTGGGAGTCAATATTGCGTCGTCGTCGTCCGCAATATCATTTGCATGTTGTTGGATCTGGATCGACGTGGGCGCAACTAGGACTCTGCCACCCCGCATGAGAATGGGTGTGACTGTGCTTGAAATCACTTCTGTATGTTAATTAGTGGAATAGGCCCCCCGGTATTTTGTGCTAACAACTCAAACATAATCTGGATGAAAACTCAACCACCGGCGCGCGCGCTTCACTCTTAATAAATTACGCGACTTAACGACTAAAGATAAATTAAACTATTTTAAATCAATTACAAACTAACCACAGCTGCCTGTGCTTTATGTACTAAATGAGCTTTTCCATCACAGGTGTCAAAATAGGTCACAGACATTTTAAGAGTAACGACCTTACTTAGTTTTCAATTCGTTTTTTACATTATGATACGTACTGACTTATTATTATCAAATCTGGTTCACGAATATAAGAAAAACTGAGATTGTTATTTAAAAAATCTCAAAGGTAAAGGATTTTCTCCCCGAAAAGTCACAAATCGTCAAATCTGCTCCAATACAGCACCGAATCACGACAAAACCCAAACGCAAGCGGAACGCATGCGATCGCACGAACTGCACTAGCTTCCTCGGGCCAAACAGATCGTGAAAGGTATTATTCAACTATAGAAAGGAGTCACGGTGTCTGCCCGCTTTCTACCGAGAGTACAGCGCTAGGTCGGAGATTCTACGCTGCCTGGCCGCGGCATGGAAGCCGCGCGTGCCGTCCGGCCCCTGCGGCGTCCGCGGCTCGAACCGCGGCGTGAAGCTGAGCCGCCGCCCCCCGCAATCCGCCCCCGACAGCGAACAGCCAGACAGCCGCCGCGCCAGCCACCCCTCGCCGCTGCTCGCGCTGCCCGTACTCACTTGAGACGCTCTACGAGATCCACAGAAGAACGAAACACCCGAATCGGAGCTGTGACTGCAGTTTGAAACCCTTCTCGGCACCCAGGATTGGATTTCGGGGGAGCGCGGGGCGAAGAAGCCGCTGGAGTTGCGTCTGTAGTTGAACGGGGTTCCGTATCTGTAGTCCGGTCCGTATTCGGCTTCGGAGCCGCTGCAGCAGGAGGAGTACTCGCACTCGTGCCGGCGGATCGGCGCGCGGCGGGTCGCTGTCTTCCTTTTTGGATCGCGAGGAACGCCATTAAGTTCGTATACCTTCATTCCCTCGTCGTCACCCGGGGCTTGCAAGCGGAGAGCCTCCCTCGCAGACTCCGATTCGGTAAACTCGACGAGCGCACACACACAGTTCACTAAACTCGGGTTCTTGTTTAAAAACTGGCGCACGTCGGCTGGGACCGGGTTGCCCGGCCTCAAAACTCGGATCAGGGCTATCTCCCCGCATCCGGAAAACAATCGTGACACATTCTCAACAGAGGGCTTGTCTATGGGCATTCTTACGGCTACTACAGTCCTAGAAGGCGTGGTCTCGTCGTACGCAGGCAAGGGATCGATTCTCCGCAATTTAGTACCAACATCGTTGATTTCCAATTTCGTAGATCGCTTCAGCGCTTCGGCGACGACCCTCCAGTCCTTGGTTAAATGCTTGACGCGTTTGAAGCTCGATATCAGTTTTAACGACACATATCCTTCCTTATTCCTCCTAACGTGTTTTAAAAGGAACGCGTCTTTCGTTATATTCGCATCAGAGAAGTAGAATTCAACTTGGGACACGATTCTCTGCGACAACTCTTCGTCGGGAGGGTTGTAGGGCGGTTCTTGAGCGTCCGGCGCGACTTCGCATCCCGAATCTTTGCCGTTCCCGGACCCGGCGTCTGAGGCTGAGTCGGACAAGTCGGCCTGGTCGTCAGTGGAGGGTCGTCGATCGGTGGAAATCCCCTCGTCGGGCTCCTGCACCAGGCTGGGGGTGGTCCCCTCCATATCGCTGGCGTGTGTGGACTCCACTATTGCATAACACGCGACGTGTGTCTCTCACCGCGGTTGGCTGCTAACTGTATGCGCGCGGCTGTTCCGACCTCCTTTTATAAGATCGGGGTGATCATCGCGTAAAAGGTGCGCGGAGGAAGGAAAGCGTTGACATTGCGCCGCGCGAACATGCTGTAAAATTAAAACAATTGCCGGTCGCCTTAACCTAGTCCTTATGACGTCGATTCGGAACCGTTTCGTGCGACAGTTTCGTTTGATTTTTGGTGTTCCAGGCTGCAAGGTTCTAAATTGTTTTGATGCGCGAAATGCGGTTTTCTTCCGCGAATGTTGACATTTTCAAAATAGCTTGTCACTGGTACATAACGATTAATAACTAAGCCTTATCGAGTACTCAATCTTATCTTCACATCTGGATTATTTTAAGGTGTTCTAGGCTGCTGAGTTTAAAAAGGTAAGTGTTGGTAGTTTTGAGAGCGCGAAATGAGTTTTATTATGCGAATTGCATCAGCAATTTGAGTGTGTAACATGAAATATCTACACATAATCTTGGATAGATGATAAGAGGCGGCAGTCATAGAAAGTTGTGTAAAATGTTTTAAAACCTTAATTATGCGATATAATATGTCTAAAACAATTGTTTAATTATTTATTTATGCAAAATTATGGAAATTCATATTAGGAATAATAGGAACTATTTTATCATAATAAAAGACAAGTTCCTGTTCCGTTTAAAAGCCTAGTCCATCTCTCTTCCTTTATTAGCTCGTAGCGAAGTCCTGCTACGAAATTATGCTACGCGCCTACGCGCCTTCGTAGAGTTTGTATCGTCCTTCAATCCTTCGTACATTTCGTAGTATTAGTTTAGACTTTTAGATCTTAACACAAAAAAAAGCTCCAGTTCAACACTTTTTTATAGATAAAAATGTATAGGATTTGACGTTGGTTTTGAGGTTCAGCTATGAGTAACGATTTTTTTAGTAACATGGCGGGAGTTAGGTAGGAAAAGTTCTATCTGATTAATTTAAAGGTTCGAGTGCACTATTCTCCAGCAGCATGTTTTTCATGATGTTCTTTTTAGGGATCCGTACCCAAAGGGTAAAAACAGGACCTATTACTAAGATTCCGCAGTCCGTCTGTCTGTCTGTCTGTCCGTCTGTCACCAGGCTGTATCTCATGAACCGTGATAGACAGATAAAATTTTCACAGATGATTTATTATTGTGGCTGCTATAACAACAAATACTAAAAAACAGAATAAAATAAATATTTAAGGGGGCTCCCATACAACAATTATTTCAATACCACATACAACCTTATGAATGCACCCGGTAACGTACCTGGAGTGTGAAAGTAGCCGCACCAATAACTTTGTAAACAACATTTTGCTATGTAAAATCCAAAACTATTCACTCCACACCATCCCTACCAGTGGTACGGAACACTTCGTGCGCGAGTTAGACTCGCACTTGACCGGTTTTTACTTTTTCGTCAGGGCTCGGTCATTACCAAACGCTCAAAAGGCTACAATAAATATTAGCATCAAACCGAGCAAACGAAATATCAAATCCGATTCTTAGCTACCTCTCGCGGTATCCAGGAAATAAGGAGTTTTTTTTATCACACCGCTCCTATCTTTCCTCAGCAGGCTTGAAAGACCCTTAAATTGGTCCAAGCTATGGCAGACAACGTTGTAGACCAAACTGCTTTGCACGGAAAAAAGCTAGCGGTCACCTAAAACAAAATATTGTCAAACATAACCATACAGTAAACCGCCTATCACACTATCCAATTAGCGCGATGACTTTTACTTACACAACGGTGAGTGAACCTTCGATAATCTGATTTGTACTATCGTACGATCGAGGCACACACATACACTCACAAGCACACATACAGGCTTGTGGGGTGGTGTGGCTTGTGTAAGAACACGTAATAGTTACAATGGAAGGTGCCCGAAAGTTAGGAACTTAAGATTATATACTTAAGATCTGTAACAAATACTGTAATTTATCGCAATAAAATGAAATGAAATGAAATGAAATAAGCTGAATATGAAGCGATTCGCCTGTCAGCGCGGGGCGCCATCGCCAGCGAGCCATACCTGAAATGAAAAATGTGTTTGATCATTTTTAATGTATGTCTTATTTTTCAATATTCCTAGTCCTTAGAAGCAAGTATATTGTCATAAATGGAACTGCAGAACTATAATTTAAACTAAAAGCAAAACTTAACAATAAACCGACTTCTGCCTGCCATGCGAGTGGTCCAGGATTCAATGCCCGGCTGGGGATAAAAGAAAAAAAAACAGGTCTTGGATGTTTTTATGTGCGTGATGTCGCTGTTTCTGGTTCCCGTGACACAGGGTATCCTAGCGTGGGGTCAGAATAATAATAATAATACCTTGGACACTATCACAGAATAATAACTAGTAACGCGTTAACACTATTGACACACATTGATCTAGCCCCACACTAGGATTCCCTGTATCTTGGGTACTAGACAATGATACACATACTTATATAGAGAATTATTATACTTAGATAGATAAAAAGCCATGACTAGGGTACAAGCATCGTCAAACAAATATTTGCCCCCACCGGGAATCGAACCCGGGACCCTTGGGTTTGAAGGCAGGGTCACTGCCGACTCGGCCATTCGGGGCGTGAAGAATCAATGTATGTGCCAAAGTGGGTAACCCTATATGTATTGGATAATGCCATGGACACGTGAGGCTCAGGACCGGAGTAATGGCGTTACAAAGAAGAAGCCTATACCCAGCAGTGAGTGAATATTGGCCGATCGGTAATTAATTACTAATGAGTAGAGATCGTATATTAGGATGCATAAAATTATGGGTGCCCGCTTCTTTCTTAGATATATTTTTTTGAAAAATAAATATCGGGATTACATGAAAACTGGGAATGCATAACTAATCGAATAAAGAAAATAACCAAATTTCACTAATCACATTAATTGTAATTATTTGTTTCAACATTTCTTCCCTTGCTCAGCAATCAACCTTTGCCATCTCATTCTGGTTTGCTGGAAGAGATCTCTTATTAGATATAAGTACGCCTTTGTACACTATTTTCATGTAACTATTGTTTTTTTATAAGTTTTGTGTGCAATAAAGAAAATATAAATAGTCACATGAGTTAATCTAAATATGGTTTATCTTACCTGACCTTGTTGTTTGTAACTACCTACAGTTGGTAACTACCTACTTTACAATACCTATAGGAAAGGTAAAAACACTAAATTTGTTAATTCCGGGATTGGAATATTTTTTTATTATTTGTTTCAATAGTTACATGAGTTAATCTAAGTATAGTTTATCTTACCTCGTTGTTTGTCCTCGTGTAAGGCCCAGTTCTGGCTGCTGAGGTGAGGGGCGCCGCATTCGCTCGACGTCTTCTGGCGGGGTAGCAGAACTGGCGGGGTAGCGGACGGCGCGGAATAGCATACGGAAATAAGCTAATTGATACAATTTAAGGATTTATACGCAGCTCTAAGAGGAAAATTTAGGAATAAAAATTATGAGAAAAATCTGTTATTTTATATTAAAATTATTGTATCTCCTTTTTAATATAGACTATGTTCAGGATTTTTTACGATCGAGCCAAATTAATCCAATCGCGTAACGAAATAGTATTTAAACTAGATTATCTCTTTGTGAATAACATATATTTTTTGAGACCTATGAATTTAGTGGAAATATTTTTATATTTTTTTGCCAAAGTGCTCTACAGTGGTTATGTGTGATCTTGGGCCTTAAAAAGAGATCAGTGTCTCAAGCTGGAATAAATACCAGCTTGAAAGAGTGTTCGATTTCAGATAAAATGAACCTTATTTCATTATACATAAGTAACTGACAGTTCGATTTGCATAATTTTTGGGCGCGTTATTATTCCTGCTTCCTACACTGACCTATTTCCGCTTAAGTAAACTCCTACGGCCTTACTTATAAAAAAGTAAATTCACTGTTTAGTGTTTTGTCTTGCTTTGACATTTGACATTTAGTCGACGTGTGAAAAGGACAAAACACTGCTTCATCTAAACAGTGAATTTACTTTTTTATAAGTAAGGCCGCAAATACAATGGGAGAAATATCTCACGGTGCTCATCTTCGTTTTGTATATCCTGAAAAAATATTATAGAAGGATAAAAACGCAGGCTTTATCGATACATGTATAGCAATAATCATATATAATACAAAATGAATAAGTACCTAACTAAGTAAACATAAATTCATTGAAGGTAAACCCACAGCCGCACGGAAGGCGAGCTAGGAAGTGCATTCGTCATATACCTATACATGCTATACCTAAGTCTCATTATGTAAATTCAACAACCCATTAGTGTTCAGCGTTTCTGATTGTTTCTTGTCACGAGAGAGACATTCTACTGAAATAGCATTTCGTCATCATGGACCCCACTGTTGAGTGTAGGCCTCCTGAAGCACACGCCATTCAACTTGGACTGTGCGACCCGCGTCCAGGGTTGTCCTGCTATCCTCGCCATGTCCTCGGACCATCTGCCAGCCACAACTCGGTTACCAATCATTGCCAATCATTATATATAAATACGTGTATGAATCAAAAAATAAATCTTAAAATGAACCAACCTAACCAAACACCATCTTTTAAATAAAATGCAGGTAATTAATAACATCATAAATCATCATTTTAGTACAATAGTACTATAACAGGTCTAACCTAACCTAACCAAACACCATATTTTAAATAAAATGCAGGCAATTAATAACATCATAAATCATCATAATAGTAGAATAGTTCTATAACAGATCTATAAGAGTTCATTGCAACACTGGTCACGCGACTCCATTTATATAGAAATACTTCCGGTGTGTGTATTTATAGAAACAGCTGGTTTTCTTACATATACCCGCTTATTGTATGGTTTATTTCTCGCGTGATTTGCTACACTGATGAGTGTTTGACCTCATCTTGTCAGGAAAATGACGCTGTTCCATACTAATTGGCCGATCAGCTGACATGTTCTAATCATCTATTGTAATTGTATGTAAAGTTAATACATGCATGTATCTAAAGTGTGTACTTTATAACTTGTATTGTAAGTGTTAGAAGTGAATAATTTAAATCTTCGATATTGTTCCTGAATTAAAAGATATTAATTTAATTTTAAATGTAAAAAATCATAATAGTTGTTATAGTGCAAAGAGGTATCGCGATGAAAACAGCGGTCATTGACCCCTGTTCGAGATAAGGTTAGTGATACTTACTTATTACGTGCAAGTGCAACGTCCGAAATTACGTGCAAGTGCAACGTCCGAAATTACTGTCGTTTACGTTTAGCTTGTGATTGTAGCGGTCGCCGATCGTCACTATGGTTTCAGATTGTTACCATGGTTACTATGTATAATTCGGTTCTTAGTAGCAGCCGGGTCAATGTCCGCTATCGCGATACTAACCCTTTTGCACTTGAGCACAATAATAAGTCAATATACTTAGGTCCTATCCGGAAGAAAGCATGAAACTGGCATCCATGTATTAATATATGAGCTTCAATAATGAAAGAGGAATATGTTGAATAAGCTTCAGATATCCATAACCCCTGAGATATGCATTTCCAGGATCGCGACGTGAAAATGATCTGCGAGGACGTTGAACGTCACATCCTGGAAAAGCTAAAGAAAAAATTCGCCATCTGGTCTCAAGGCGCCAGGCGAATGTACAGATGGAAGTTTTGGAGTTCTATGATTTCCTCTCCTTCAAATTTCGGGTGCCGGCGGACCTCAAGACGATGATCCTGGCTATGTAAAGATTACTGGCCGGAGCGCATACCGCGTTTACCGACGCTACAGAAAAGCGAGAACGAAGAAGAGAATCCCTTGCTAGGTTAGATAATATTTTGTGTTTTATTAGTAGTTTATGTGACTGCTACATAATGGATGGCATTAAAACTCGAGAGTTTTACTGCATAATTATGTACAGTTACATACACTAGTTTATCTACACACATCTCATAAGCTCTCTTTGATGTGTTCAGGAACCGCATGTTCGACCGGCATTGTGGCATTGATCATTGCTCTGCACTTGTTTAGCTTGTTCAGTAGTACCAACTTCACAGACAAACTAGGGGCGGCACGCAAGCGGGCGTCGGCGTTCGAATTTTGAATCTCATAATATGACAAATTTTGGTTCATTATGGTCATAATTTATCAATATTCAGATAAGAAATTAGTTTTTACTAAGAAGTTTATCATTGTGCTGGTCGTAACGTGAGGTTTTTGGACGCAGTAAAGAGGGTTTATGATAGGTTTGTAGATAAAATAAATTATGTATCTCTAGTTGTAAGGTATGCATAGATATGGGTTTTTGTTAACCTGAAATAAAGACTATTATTATTATTATAAGGCTACAGCAACCACTCCCCCCCTCTCTTCCGCCCCCCATCCCCCCCTTTTTTTTCGCAACATCTTGTGTAGAATGAAGTCTTAGTGTACCTCTTAAATTTGATTGAAATCTACAGCTACTTTCCTAACTTTCCCCCTTTTCCCCCTATTTTCCAACCAAGCAAAAATTGCGATCGACTAACTTTTTTAATTAAATCAAGGAACTTGTGTGCTAATTTTCGTCAAAATCGGCTCAAACATGCGACCTGTAGGCGAGAACAGACATCTGGACTCAAACATGCGCCCTGGCGCCTAATTCGATAAAATTAAACTACCATGTTATAATGACTACACCATGCTGTCAATATGACGACATTGGTTCCTTAGATGGTATGCACTTAATCCCATTGGCCTTACCGCAGCCTCACAATAGCCTGACTTGGGGATGACCAATGGGTGGATGACCAGTAGGAAAATCGAGCAGCTGTAGGCGAGAACAGACATCTGGACAAAAACATTCTTGGCCAATATCAAAACTGGACGCTTCGCTTCGAAAGCCCGCTGTGTTTATTGGAATGGAAATGGTTGACAGGTGATGTTCTTGTATTGAACCTTATCTGTATCACTAATATATAATGGTAACCCGGCTTTAAATAACATTGAGTTTAATGTTCCATTAACTTGATGTTGGCATATTTTTAAAACTATAGGTCCTGTCAACAATCTTGAGGTTGTTTTATAGATATTTTTATCAAGAACATGTTATCCGTTCAAGGATTTCTCCATTGATAATTTTATAAAAAACATGTTATCAGTTGAAGGTTTTCTCCTTGCTTTCGGCGTTTTCAATAAAATTTAAATAAAAACTGCGATTGTGTACACAAATCTCATGCTTTCTTCCGGATCTCAAAACTTTTTAAACATTTAGGGCCTTACCACAAAAAAAAAACACTGTTCAACACTTGTTTAAATACAAAAGTGTATGGGAATTGACATTTGTTTTGAGGTTAAACGCTGTTTAATATTTTTTGTGGTAACATGGTTAGCTTCTTGTGACGTCATAGTATTAAGATATGCTTAAAGAGTATGCTGAGGTCATATCCAATATTAATTCTTTCATTATTTTCACAAAATTATGTTCTCGTATACAGGGTTATTTTTGAACCCTAACATTTTTTTTTCAATTCATAGTATTGGAGGGATACAATCAATTTATGGAATAAAATAACTTATTTTACGTTTATTAAAATTATGCTTACACACTCGATTGCTCACCGCGCGTACCGCCAATTTGTATCTAGTTTTCTCGGTTCTGGCCCCACACTAGGATACCCTGTGTCGTGGGGACCGGAAACAGCAACGACACACACATATACATCCAAGACCTGGAGTTTTTTTTTCTTTACCCAGGCTGGGGATCGAACCCGGGACTCTCGCATGATAGGCAGAGCCATAACCGCTGCGCCGCAGAGGTCGTCAAAAAGAAATACTTGTTAAAAAAGATTTATTTTTATTTTTTTCCATAAATAAATTATCTTTTGGCTAGGGGTCAAACAACTTATAATAAAGTATTTGTACTATACTACCTACTAATGAAAATATGCTACATTTGAGACATCGACGACCCATCATAACGACAAACAAAATAAGACATTTCTTACTAAAGGCTTCTTAGGTTATATGTAGAACAATGAATCACCTTACAGAACTGACATAAGGCAACTATCCAGACTGTAACGCTACAATAGGATTCAAAAGAATTAGGCGCCCACATAGTGAGTAACCCAATATCTGACATAATAAAGTCGGCCAACAAATAGGTTATATCACTCTGTAGGGCTTCTACCGCGCCTTCTACTCGCCGAAATATGACTGTGCTTCTCAAATGTTCGTTGATGGGTAGATAGATATTTCGCAGCTAGTAAGGTTAAATCAGACACTTAACTAACTCTCTAGACCGTTAATTAAATGCCGACGTTTGACCAAGTCGCTAAAATTCCGTCAGACAAGTTAATGAACGCAACGAGTTTAACGAGTTGTCTAAACGTTCCTAGGCAACAAGAAATATATAATATAAATATTTTTTATGTGTACTTAAGTATTTTTGTTGTTTTTACATGTTCAACCTAACACGAAGGATAAAGGGGGCTTCGCTTCGCTCACCTCCTTTACCCTTCACCACAGAGCATTGAATGTGCCTTCACCTAAGCTACCGAAATGTTTTGCCCTGATATAAACTGTACAAATCAGCTGTTGACGTGACGCCATCTTGTTTTCCAACATGCTGGCTTTTGGTAAGACAGATTATAAAACTTTTTCGACGATGCTTTATTTAAATCAAAATGCTAGTGACTTGGTTAAACGTCGGCATTTAATTAACGGTCGAGAGAGTTAGTTAAGTGTCTGATTTAACCAACCAACTGCGACGAGTGACGGATCGGGTGAAAAAAATAGTATAGTTTAAAGAAATCGTTATTGTAAGTCAATGCAACAACCCTCAGATAATGATTATCTGTCTGTTTAGCTCAGGAGTTTGACAGAATGTGTGCGTGTGAAATGTCAAATACTGTTATTTAATAACCTCTGCGGCGGCGCTGCGGTTGTGGCTCTGCCTACCATGCGAGAGCTCCCGGGTTCGATCCCTGGCTGGGGATAAAGTAAAGGAATCCCCAGGTCTTGAATGTTTGCATGTGTGTGACGTCGCTGTTTCTGGTTCCCACGGCACAAGGCATCCTAGTATCGGGATAGAAGCAATGTATGTGCCTGTATGTATATGTTTATGTTTATCTGGGTAATGAAAATTCGCCCCTTAGTCGTATCACTCTTGACAGAGTGGTCGTCGCTTCGTTTGAGTGACTCGCCTCACAATTTTTCGCCAGTCTTCTCTGAGGGCAGCTTTTCTGATGCATTTGTGAAGGTCGTCCATGGCTGACTCATTCGGGCGCCTTCCACTCTGCCTTACACTACCAGTCGTTCCAATTCAACTTAGGAATAGTAAAAAAAACATGACTAATTTGAAAAACTTGACCGGATTGACCATGTTTGAAAACCGCTGGTGATGTTAGATGGTTTTAGTTTAACATCGGGTCCATGACTTACAGAATTAGGACATATTAATAATGTATGTCAAGTGAACATAATTCTCGATTGGGGTGGGGAAAATACAGACTCGCCCCTAGTTTTGTAGCTACTGTATCCCATTTATGGGAAAAACGACATGTACACTTTATGATTTGGTCGCGGGGTGTCTTATCGCGCTTGGCTACTTTTTTGATAATGTTCTTGCAATTAGTATCGCAATGTCTACATTATAGATCGCGCTAAGCCTACTAGACACTGGAAATCGTTGATTTAATTTGAAAAGGGGAATAATAAAACGAGCTAATACAAAAGTTATTGGCGACAAATGAGTGACCATTAACAGCGGAATTACCTGAAATGAGCGAAAAGAATACTGAATTGCGCGACAAAATTGCTGAACTGCACTGAAAAAATACTGAATAGTTTAGCCAACGCTCATTTGCTAAATAAAGAGTGTATTAGCGAAGTGATCGGGTCACAGTAAGTGAAGGATAAAGGGGGTGAGCGAAGCGGGGCCCCCTTTATCCTTCGTGTTAGGTTGAACATATAAGAACAACAAAACCCAACGCTCGTTTTGTATTTTTGCTACACACGTATCATAAACCCTCTTTACTTCGTCCAAAAACCGCACGTTACGACCAGCATAATAATATTCTACTTGGTAAAAACTAATTTCTTATCTGAATATTGATACCTCATTATGTATGACTATAATGTATCAATATTTCGACATATTAAGACATTCAAATTTCAAACGCCGACGCCCACCTGCGAGCCACCCCTAGTTTGTCTGTGAAGTTGGTACTACTGAACAAGCTAAACAAGTGCAGAGCAATGAATAATGCCACAATGCCGGTCGAACATGCGGTGCCTGAACACATTAAAGAGAGCTTATGATATGTTTGTAGATAAACTACTTTATGTAACTGTACATAATTAGGCATTATGTATCAGTCACATAAACTAATATTATGTTACTCGATTTAAGGATTCCAAGTGTCTCTTTTTTTCAAATTTCTAGTCGCGCATTTCATATTTTTATTCTGAAAACCCCGTATTTCTTGTCGCGCTCAGTTTCTCGCGAAACTCAGTAATTTTGTAACGCTAAATCGGTTTCATCATCATCATCAGTTTGTCAATCAAAAAGTGGATTTACGTTCAAATACGTTTACATACTACCCGTTAGTCAATCGTACGACCGTAGAGAAAGTTTCCTGTCAGGCGATGAGCAAAAAACTTGTTTAAAAAAATATCCTCATCAATAACCCTGTAAATGTACGACTCTACATTTTTCTGTTACACAAGTCATTAATTCCAAGCTCATCCAAACATTTGATCATTCTCAATTATACCTGTAAACTAAATAATGCTAACTAAACTATAGTTTGCAATCATGATCCATTACCTACATTATGCTATTAAGATAAACATAGAATTTACAATATCATTTAGCATGTAATTTTCCTCCTAAATAAATCATCTCGCAATGTGTACCTCCAGCACCAGTTTACCGCAAACGCAATACGATATATGTTTGTCGCGGGCCACTTTTCCGCAACTCGACGTCCTAATATTGCGCCTATTTTGCGTGACGTGGGTTGGGGGTACTACTCCTGCCAACCCAGCTCCTGTAGGAAGCCTAGCAGACCCTTAATGTTGCCGACGACTTCCTGGAGCGACCTCGGCGTCCCAAGGTGTGTTACCCGGTAGATGGGCACGCCGGAACATTACAGCAGGACGTGGGTGGCTGTCTCCTCAACCTCCATGCAGGCTCTGCACAGGGGGCTGTCCGTGACACCTAGAGTGTGTAAGTGTTTATTTAGCAAAGCGTGTCCAGTTATCGCTCCGGTTACCAAGTGAAGTTGTGGCCTCTTAAGCTTCAGAAGCTTGCGCGACAATCCGGTCTGATCATCGGGAGGGCCTGTCTGGTTTGCTTGCAGGTATCCAAGGTTGACCAATAGTGTTGGTGAGTTACCTTTGTGTGTTGTCGTAGGGTTATCCTCAACCAGCTAAATGGCAATGGTATTATGGTTTCTAGTCCTTCCACCGTCTGTTCCGAACCCAACCTTGCCAGTGCGTCGGCTGCGTCGTTGCCGCGCGAGCCACTGTGTCCCTTTATCCATTGCAGGGTGACAATATTGTGGTTGCATACCTCTGACAGGGCTTGGTGACACTCTTATATAAGCCCAGAACTGATGGTGTTGCTTTGTAGGGCTTGCAGAACTGCTTTGCTGATAATAGTATGCGGATAGAGAAATCCTTTACCTCTCTTTCTGCAATAGCTGCAGTAGCCATTATGATGCCCATGCACTCGGCTTGGAAGACGGTGTTGTGGGCACCTAATGATGTTGATTTCCTCATGTTTAGATCTTCCAAGAATGCCCCGGCGGTACCTGAGCTTGTTTTAGAACCGTCTGTGAAAATCCTTAGTTCTTTTTGATTGAGGCCCTCCCAAGGGTCTTCATGCAGTTGTATTTTATACCATTTGTCGATGACATATTGCTTGGGTATCCTGTCAGTCGCCGCTTCTAATAGCGGCTCCTTACCTATATACTCATCGAGTATTTCAGTGTGGGTTACCCTAGCATGTCTCCATAGGTTAAGTTTTTTAAGACGCACCGCAGTTGCTGCCGCCTCTTACGATGATTACACACGCTTAGCAATTATGTCCATTTCTAGAAACATTTACTGAATTATAGATTGAAGAATGAACTTAGAAGGGAGCAATGTGGCTTAAAATAATTATGGTCATATTAGATGGTTTGATCACGTTGAAAGGATGAATGAAAGGAGATTGACGAAACAGTTCTATACAGCGGGTGTGAATGGAGCCATCGGAAGAGGACGCCCAAGAAGGTAAGACCACATTGGCGATTTATTAGTGAAGGGGCAAATTAGAAGAATCCTTTCTTTTTTTTTTGTTGGAGGGGAAAAAATGGAATTACCCATGCCCAGGAGTCAGACCTCCCTGCTATGTCCGGGTCTCCACATATTGTGTAAGGACTAAAAATAACCCCTTATATATTACAGTTATCTATAATTGATTTTACTGTGAGCCATTAGACGTATCCGTAACCGGCGAGCTTGTATGAAGATGCTTATTAATGCTGCACGGAGAAAACGAGCGGCCAGCAAAGTGCGATTTTAGCTTTGCTAACGTCGAAATGGTTGTTTTTAACGAAGACTCGTTTAAAATCTAATGAGTTTGGTTTGCTTTTATTTACCAAGCTTTCATTGCTAAATACACTCGACTAAAAGTAATTAAGTGCTTATTAATTTCTAAACTTATTACTTGGTTACTACTAACCCTTTTAAACATGGTTAATAACAAAAAATTAAATTGATTATTTTCTGACAATTTACTTGTTAAAATAACAACACGCATGGTAGTAATCAACCAACTACTTAGCTAAAATCAATCATGTTGGCAGTGCTAAAATTAAACGAATTTCTTTGCTGTTCTTAACCAAGTTACTCGCTTAATTGAAACCAAGCGCTTGGTAATTATCAATCAAGTAATTGTCCAAAATCAAACAAGTGAACGTAGCTAAAATTAGACGAGTTGCTTTACTAATCTTAAATAAGTTGCTCGGTTAATTTCAGCGAAATGCTTGGTAGTTATCAACCAACTCCTTAGCTAAAATCAATCAGGTCAGCAGCGCTAAAATTAAACGACTTTCTTGTATATTCTTAAACAAGTTACTCGCTTAATTTAAACCAAGCACTTGGTAATTATCAACCAAATACTTGACCAAAATGAAACAAGTGAACGTAGCGAAAATTAGACGAGTTGCTTTACTAATCTTAAACAAGTTGCTCGGTTAATTTCAGCGAAATGCTTGGTAGTTATCAACCAACTCCTTAGCTGAAATCAATCAGGACGGCAGTGCTAAAATTAAACGACTTTCTTTGCTATACCTAAACAAGTTACTCGCTTAATTGAAACCAAGCGCTTGGTAATTGTCAATCAAGTACTTGTCATAAATCAAAAAAGTGAACGTAGCTAAAATTAGACGAGTTACTTTACTAATCTTAAACAAGTTGCGCGGTTAATTTCAACGAAATGCTTGGTAGTTATCAACCAACTCCTTAGCTGAAATCCGTCAGGTCGGCAGTGCTAAAATTAAATGAATTTCTTTGCTATTCCTAAACAAGTTACTCGCTTAATTGAAACCAAGCGCTTGGTAATTATCAATCAAGTACTTGTCCAAAATGTTGCAAGTGTCTTACTTGTCCAAAATGTAGCAAGTACTTGTCCAAAATGTAGCAAGCCAGGATCGTAGCAAGTGAAGGTATTTAGTCTCTGCCTGCCTTCCTGAAAAAGGGCGTGATCATATGTATGTAAGTCTGTATCGACGCGAATGGCCTACTCTACAGTGACCCTGCCTACGAAGCCAAGGGTCCCGAGTTCGAGTCCCGTTGGGGGCAATTATTTGTTTGATGAGAACGGATGTTTGTACCCTAGTCATGGTTGTTTATCTATCTAAGTTTAATATTTATCTATATAAGTATGTGTATCGTTGTCTAGTACAGGGAATCTGGGGCTAGATCGGTGTGTGTAAATAGTGTCCAAGGTATTTGCATTTGCATTTGCTGTATGATTGTCCCTAGAAGACAGTAAGCTCTAACTTAACTATTTCTAATTCTTTAATTATTTATTTTTGTATCTCTTTTGAACTAGTATGAGTAATTTAAAACGTAGGTAGGTTCTTTAATTCTTAGATTAGGTACTTACCTGCTTGGCTTTAGTATTCTTCTTACTTTTTGGCCATTTGGTCTATGTACTTTGGTAATTTTGTTCATGATAATGTTTAGAGTTAGTTCTCCTTATAATTTTAGTTACATAGTTTTTATCTATCGTATCTTCATGCTCGAGATCTGATGGTAGATTCTCACTCGCATAATTTTGGCTCTTTGGCCAAGATCTTGACATGACCTCAACATGACATTGGGACTGGCACGACTTGCGAATGCTAAGTGCAGGTTCGATTCCTGTTTACGGACATTTGTTGTTTTGTGTTGGTATTTATGAGTCAGTCGTTAGATGTGATATTGGAGATAATTATGTCAATTTGAATTCAAGTAGAAATCTAATTTCCAAATCGGTGATGGGCTAGCCCTCTATCTCATAAAACTAGTGTTGAATTCCTTGCCAAACTAAAGTTTGCCTTTGCATAAAATCCCAACTCTTTTAGCAAAAGTTATGTATGATAGAGATTTAAGTTTGTTAGCTATAATTAATAAAGTGGGATAATAATTCGAAAAACAAAAGCATTTAAAACAAAAAGTGGATGCCCCAGGTGAGGATCGAACTCACGACCTTAAGATTATGAGACTTACGCGCTGCCTACTGCGCCACCGAGGCGGTGATGACAAGCGTGAAATATTGAGTCATATGCCGTAAGCGTGTCTACAGGATATTTCCGTCGCTAGTACAAGTCAAGGTCAAAGCCTCAATAAAGTTGAATGATGTAATAGATGAATGAACAGTGACCTTGTGAATTAATGTTGTTTTTATCATTATTTGCAAATTAGAGGATGTTTTTGTGTGGGATATAAATTACCTATTCTTACAGATTACCTATGGTACAGTTTATAATCCACACAAAAAAGGTAATAGTCGTAAACGCGCACGTATCTACGATTTTTCTCCGTTATTCTAGAAGGGTAGATTAACTACGCGTTATGACTAGTCTTCATAAGTTAGCTAGACCTAACGCGATTTGTATTAGAAGAGAGGAAGACAAAGGAGCCCTGGGAGGAATTTGTGCCCAAGTTTGCAACATAAATCTTCGGCCAGTCAAGCGTAAGTTTTGAGGCTAATCGGTTCCCCAGCTCTGTGAATATGTTCAGTCAAGTTTCAGATGGCGTAGCAGTGGTACAAAAGGGTCATATGGCAGCTCGAAACGCTCCCTTAGGGGTTGGCAGAGGCACAATCCTGCTCACATTTAGCACGTTTGTGCTTCTTCGATACGCTTACATGTTCTTTATCTGTCTGCGTAACATTTTGTTATTCAACAACAGCTATTATTAGACTACTATTAAAAGTCCGTGGTCTAATGGGTTTCACGCTTGCTTCTCACACAGGAGATGCAGGTTCGAATCCTGACCATGTACCAATGAGATAAATAATTATTTTTTTATTTTATTTTTCTTTAATTATGTATCGGATGTTTGACGACCCGAATGGCCGAGTCGGCAGTGACGCTGCCTACGAAACCAGGGGTCCCGGGTTCGAGTCCCGGTGGGGGCAAATATTTGTTTGATGAGAACGAATGTTTGTACCCTAGTCATGGTTGTTTATCTATCTAAGTATAATATTTATCTATATAAGTATGTGTATCGTTGTCTAGTACCCAAGATACAGGGAATCCTAGTTTGGGGCTAGATCAATGTGTGTAAAATGATGTCCAAGGATGTTCAGTGTTTTGGAAGGCACGTTAAGTCTTGGCTACTATCGCTACGTGGTAGTGGTCATAAGCCCGCACTGAGCCAGCGTGGTGGAATATGGCTTAATCTTACTCGTGTCCGGGTAAAGGCCAGTGCCCCTCGGTGGGGACATAAATGGGCTACATTTATGTATATTAAAAGTTACAGGATGTCCTCATTATTACCGACATTAAAGAAAAACATTTTATCACCATGAAGGCCGTAAAGTAAAAATAACAATAATAAGTGAAAAAGTTGTTGACCGCAGACATTTAAAAAACCTAAAGTTGTTATTGTGGTGTCCATTCTGTTATGAAATGACCCTCGGATACAGTGTGCCGACGATAATTATGCATGTTGCTAAAATAATGATGCTCAAATTACATGAATATATTTAGAAATGACCTCAAATACACGGAACCGCCCGAAACAAATGCCACATAGAAACGGACACCCATCCAGTACCCGTCTCTGCCAGATGTTACTACCGATTATTTACGATACGCGTATTCGCTTGGCAGTGGATGCGGTCTTTCCTTACCAATTAACGAAAGAAAAAAAAACACAAAAATATTTATCGAAAAAGTAAACTGTACATATAAGTAGAACTGTCCTTTATTTCTCTGTACATACACTAATGGATTCACTAATTTACATTAACATAACGTCACGTCGTTTCCTATACGAGATGGCAAACGCACGGCATGTCCTATCCAGTCGGAATCGAAGGATTGGGTACGCCATAAAGGCATGCCGTGCCATATTACCCTTTGTCAGATACATGTTACGCCACATCATGTAGAGGTGCACGATGACTTACGCTTACTCACTCGATACGTAACTCCGTATCTGAGCAATTAGGGATGTAACGATTCCGATACCGATGTCATCGACAGCCCGATATTGGGCATCGCCGATTATAATGCTCTTAACAAAACAAAAATCTACCTTAAGTAAAGCTTAATTACTAACTATCTATTTCTATTTCTTTGTTTAATGATAATTACTTTCCTAATAATCACTCATTGCTTGATAATATTTAAATAACTGTTTATTTTGACGTGATAACGTCTTTAAAATCGTTTTAGTCGGGTGACATGTTCAGAAACTTGTGTCACACCAAAACCTCACGAGCGCGATCGCAGGTATAACGAGAGAGAGACGGACCGATCTCCCGTCTCATCTCGAGCGCTGCCAGTCATTCCGTGAAACTTGTCACGCGGAATCCTGACGAGCGGAGGCTTATCACGTAAACATCTCGATCGTAAACCTACTTTACAAACAACCAATTTTTTTGTTTGAATTTTGATTTGATTTATTTATTTTTATTTTTATTTCCCACTCCATAAAGTCTAATCTGTATTAAATATAGGTAAATTTTATGCGTAATATTCGCATTATTCTTTATTAATTTGAGATATAACTGAAAATATAATACCTATATACTTATCATCTACTAAGCTCTCAATATCGGTATCGGTATCATCTATTATTTACTGCAATAATCGATCTGTATCGTATCGGCTAAAGTATGTATCGTTACATACATTTAGCATACACGTTGGTCCTTACCTACACTTACAGACATTTTGCCATTGCATTAGCAGTTGACCTAGACATACAACACAATACGGAGGAAACCTTCGCAAGAAATGCAAACCTAAAGGGTAGCTATGAATAAGGTATTAGGGACTTGTGTAGTGATAAATACTTTCCTTATAATCACTGATTGCTTGGTAATATTTCATATACCTTAATACAAGGTGACATTTAATTAGCAGACCATATTTTAGGGAATGATAGTAGCCGTCATTATGAACAACTTTCCCCAAGAAACATTTGGTCGCAAACGAAATAAATGTTGGGTCCCCCATAGTAACTTGTAAACAGCTGATCGGGTCAATGTACTGAGGGACAAATATATTTTTCCATTTGCGACCATATGTTTCTTGGGGGAAGTTGTTCATTATGATGAGTACTATCACTGCCCAAAATATGGTCAGCTAATTAAATGTCACCTGGTATATATATTTATTTTATTTATATTAGGCATTTTAATTATTTATTTATTTTTAATTTTTCTTTCACACTTCATAAGGTCTAATCTGTGTCTTTTATGCATAATATTCACATAATTCATATTATTCTTTATTTATCATCTACTAAGCTTTCAATATCGGTATCGGTATCGCCAATGTTTTACTGCAATAATCGACTTCTGTATCGTATCGGCTAAATTATGTATCGTCACATCCCTTTAGCATACATGTTCGTCCTTACATACACTTACAGACATTTAACCATTGCATTGTCAGTTGACACCTTGACCCACAACACATTACGGAAGAAACCTTCGCAGGACCTAAAGGGCAGGTAGCTATGAATAAGGTATTAGCTACGGTCCGCGTCAACTTTCTTTGCCTCTGAGCGAAGCTTTGGGGTGAGAGAAAGGGAGGTGACAGCTCGCCCACAGACAAAGAAACTTGGCGCGTACTGTACACGTGACATTTAATTAGCTCTCCATTATTTTGGAGAATGATAGTACCAATCATTGTGAAGAAGTTTCCCCGAGAATCATGTGGTATATAGAAAAATAATGTCCTTCATTACATTGACCCGATCAGCTGATCACAAGTTATTGTTTTTTTTTTTTTTTTATACTATGGGAGACCCAAAAGTATATTTTCGTTACGTTTCTCAGGTTTTTTCATAATGATGGGTACTAGCATTCTTCAAAATATGGTCAGCTATTAATTGTGACCCAGTTTACTCACTTGGGGAATGACTATTATGGAAGGCTTTCCCCAAGAACGGAGATATAAAGGTTTCCTCAAGATGTTTCCCATCACCGTTAGAAGTTTAGAACGCTCGTTATAAATATAAATATATATAACCCATTCTTATCTTTGGCCAATTGTATTTTTTAGCATTTATTATTTTTGTAAAAAATACAGATGTTTTGCGGCTATTAAATTTGTTATAATTAAAGATCTCGTCGATTGTTGCGTGTTTGTAAACAACCTTTATTTTATTGGACCCTGTTTCAACGAGGCAATAAAACAGTTTATTTACATTGCGTATTAAACAACTCATTTTATGTTAATTAGTTAAATAACATAGAACAGCTAATATTCGATTTCCTTATTGCGTTAATAGTAGGATATCCGTTATTGTAAATAATACTGAGCGTAGCGAACCCTACCAGAGGCGATAGACTTGCCCTATAAGATACCGAAATTAGATGCATAGGTATTAGAGATGGGCACTATGAGTAAATACTCAAAATGATTGATACTGAGTAAATACCAATATGGGTAAATATTGAGTATTTACTCGAAACCAGGAGTTTTAAAAATCGTCATGGTAGGTGCAAATGGGAGTTAAAATATAGTTAAGGCGATACCTCGTCCGTGTAAAGGTCCCCGTTACTCCAGGCGGAAAGACCCGCAGTGTGAGAGGGACGGAATCGGGAGAAAATGTCATAACGTAGCTCTAAACCACAGAATAATTGTTTAAAAATTAACTACGCTATTTTGTTCAAAAAAAAATTAAGGAGAGTTTACGAATACATAATATCTACATTTTGAACGCAGTTCCACAATTAAAATAGTTAGGATTTCAGAATTACAGGAACAAATAAACAATTCAGAGGTATTTTCGTAATTCAATTCTATCGAGAAAAAATCATCCAATCGCGTTTTCATTAAGTGAGAATCTTAATCAAATACTCAATAAACGTTAACCCAAAAATCAAATCTGTAGATGACTTCATGGTGGAGAAAATGGATTCGAAAAAAACCTCATTTTTTTTCGTATCACCTTAAACATGTAAGTATGATGCAAAATAAATGTGGAATAGTGTTTTGCAAAAAAAATATGTGAGTAAATACTCTCACTTCTGAATATTTATCGAGTAGAAATTAGTGTTTACTAGTATTTATGCCTACTTATAAAAATGAAATAGAAGTAAATACTTTCACTTTTGGATATTTATTGAGTAGAAACGAGCATTTATGAGTATTTATCTTTCGATGGGTAAAAACTCGAGTAGACACTCTAATGTAGTGCCATCCCAATCTGTCGCGAATTAAACCTAATAGGTTTAATTCGTGACAGATTGGGATGGCACTCGGGGAAGACATGGTACAAGTGTGTTTGTTGCTCCCCCATTGACTATTGTATTACCCGTCCACTTCATTCGCATGTTAAGCCACTAATAGAACCCACTTCGAGCCACTTACTTGGAGTACCTTCCCAACCTGTCGCGAACTTTACCTATACTCGGCGCGACAGCATTTGATTCTTGGGGCCATATATATTTTTTGAGAAATATTAAAATGCACATCAAAAATACTGATTTGCACAGTAAATATCAGGGCAAAATGCTGCGGTAGCTTAGGTGAAGGGTGAAGGGGGTGAGCGAAGCGAAGCCCCTTTATCCTTCGAGTTAGGTTGAACATGTAAGAACAACAAAAAATACTTAAAACATAAACTTATACACGTATTTTTGATGTGCGATTAAATACCAGCCATATTTTTTTAGCCCCACGACTAAATGCTACCGCGCCGAGAAAAGCATAGCACCGGATGCACAAACGACAACTCAAAAGGTTAAAGTTGTGCGGTCATTGTCTCTCGCTCGGCAAATGACAGCGCCATATGACATTTTCCACTCAGCTGTGGAGCCATCAACAGATAATTGATGGCTCCACAGCTGAACTTGAACGAATTTGAACTTTATTACCAAGCAATATGGTTCAAAATCGTGGGAAATATTTTAATCTACCCACAGACGAGTGGTACTTTATTTGAGCAGCACTCTGTGCGTCTGGATAATAGGAAACCTGATGAATATGGGCCTCCTCGTGTACACGCCAACATAGAGTTGTTTTAGCTTAAAGTTTAAAGAAGCCGTTGTTTGCCAGCTGTCGTCGGACTATTTGGAATTGGAACGATATTGGATCTGCTTTTCAACGCCACTCGGTTACTGACATGTTCACCGATTTAAAAAAAAACAGTGCATTAAAAGATTTCCATACATTTTTTCTGCTCTTAAGCAACATAGTATTTAAACTAGATTATCTCTTTGTATACATTTTTTTTTATTTTTTTTTGCCAAAGATCTCTTCAGTGGTTTTGTGTGATCTTGGGCCTTAATTCTAAACAGACTGTTTCACCCTGTACATTCCAAATTGATCCAAAGGACCTCGCACACCATTGATCAGCAGTCGTGTAGTTCCATATCAAGTAAACACGACGGGTGTATGTCATGTTCATTATACATATATAGTATATAGCCTCATTTCCTCTTGTTTGACATTGGGACGCTCGTAAAAGGTAACTATTCTTTCCGATTTGTAAGCGTGTGGTGGAACGAATGTGTGTGTGTATGTGTGTTTATTCACATTTTAAGGCTACATATGACGACTTATATGGGTAAAAATACTACTGACTATAATTCTACTCATAAATGTTAATCTCGAGTTAACAAATTTATATGGAAGTAATCGTTAACTTACTACATTGTGAGCTGGCGACGTTTTACATTGTTATTTACCTTGCAAAAAGTAATATTTTTATTATAACTGGTGGCTCTGTGAGCTGTAGACCCCGCGAGTTCTTTAATAACACATACAAACTTATAAATGCCACTGGTTACGTACATGGAGTATGAAAGTAGCCGCACCAATAACTTTGTAAATTACATTTTGCGGTCTTAAACCCAACCTTTTATAGACTTTTCACTAAGATTATAGCCTGTTAGTCTCACGGTCTGTACAAACCCAACGACACCTCATTCGTTAAAATCCTTCAAGCTGTTTGTGGTGTAGCGGTTTTATGAAATTTCAAAAACCCCAAATCTCCGCCATTTTGATAAATATCCAAAAACTGATAGGACAAAATAAAATCATCATGGGTCATGGTCATGGTCAAAACCTGCGGAAAATTACCTACCGCCAGGCGCTATTAAGGCATTACCAAAAAAATGGGATATTTTTCGAATCCATTTACTCCACTATAAAGTTATTTAAAGATTTGTTTTTTTGGTTGACGTTTAATAAGTATTTGATTAAGATTCTCACTGAACGAAAACGTGATTCAATAACATTTTCTCGAAAGAATACTAAAGAAGAAGAAAACTAAAATGTTTTATTTTTCCTGTAATTCTGAAATCCTAACTAATTTTAGTGCGGAATTGCATTCAAAATGTGGATATTATGTATTGCTTTGAAAACATTTCTGACAAAAATGCGTAGTTTATCTTTAAACAATTTTAATGTGGGTTGGCGCTACATTATTTTAGTTTGAGTACAGTGCATTGTCTGCGCTCTCTTTTCTTTCCTAAGTGTCATTTTCGTGTAAATTCGTATTCATTTTAGAAATATTTTTGGTATCACCTTAAGGGTTAAAAATCCAAGTAAAGCCTCCAAAAAAGTACAGTTCAGCTCAAAAGTGGTCCTGTCTGACGTGAAGTGTACGTGACCTCAGATAGAAGTCTGACGCACTCACACTGTTCACATTGACACGGCCAGGAATGGCAATCAAGAGTCTCATCAAATGTGGTCTGATGCTGGTAAAATGAACACCAACCTGTCCTGCCTAGGATTGCTGGTAGAAATCGCTCTTTAGATATAAGCTCGCCTTTGCTCATAAAACCTTTCGTTACCTTACCATTTTGATTTCTGTGCAATAAATAATATGAATATGAACCTACTGGGAAGAAACTAAACTGGTTGGTGCGACGTGTGTTGCGACCCATTTTATTACACAGGAACTAGAACTGAACTTAAGTAAGTAGATTTTTCTCTCAGTAGCTCTGTGTGCAGAGAGCCTTAAGATGCCGCAAACTTAGCACCAGATTAACGAAATTCTTTGCTTTGCTTCTATGGACTTTACTGCTACTGTTGCTAGTGTCAAACTCGAATGACATTTCTTACTGGGGAATTTAGTTCTCGTATCGACCACCGGATATGCAGATTGACGGAAATTGCATTTAAAAAGTTTAGGTGGCATTTGGCCTTCGGTGGGGACACTAATCGGCTACATCACTATTCTGTTCACTGCTTTTCACAATACACAGGTAAAACCAAAGCTTGAAATAAGCCTGTAGATTAATCTTTTGGATAAAGCCAAGGTTTATATATCTACGCGCAGATAGTATGATAAAAACCTGCATCCGATTCTCAAAAACGATTGACACACTTACCACATCTGCCAGAACTGTATACTAACATTATAAAACTTATAACCTCCACAGTGTGAGTTAGCACTTGGAAAGTCAAAAAATATACATCGTGTCCCAAAAATAATAGAAAACTCACCATGACAAGCAAGTAACTAAGGCTCTGCTGTCTTTCTGTCAACTTACAGTAATAAGTAGAGTTGTATCTTTTACAGAATATGGATTTCTGTTGCCGCTACAGCAACAAATAGTATTTATTTATTTATTTAAACAAAATTTTACATAGTTACTTATTTATTTAACCGTACCCGGAACCCTTCGTGTGCGGATCCGACTCGCGCTTGTCCGGTTTTATTTTGTATTGCATGCACCTTACATACTTTAATTTATTCATAAAATTACTGTTTTCTATTCAAGTGGCGGTAATATTAAATCGAAATCGAAAGCCTTGACTTTTTGGTTTGGTAACCATTAAGGAATCTACATTTACCAAGATTTTTTTAAATAATGTGCACCACCAGTGGTTAACATTTTTTTACACCACGACTAATGAAACATAGTACCTACTTAAATAAATTCATTCATCTTTTTTTGGTTTCCTATTTTGTAATAAAACTTTCACCCAAATTTGTTGCTTTTAAGTGATTGTCACATAAAAACAATATGAATAAGTATATATATAAGGTATATATATTCAAATAGTATAAAAAAAATTAAGCGAAAGTGGCGAATTTCCAAAAGAACAAAAATATAAAAACTCGAATACCGTCATCGGCTCTGCCTACCATGCGAGAGGTCCCGGGTTCGATCTCCGGCTGGGGGTAAAGAAAAAATTCTTGTCCACAGGTCTTGGATGTTTATATGTGTGTGACATCGCTTTTTTTGGTTCCCACGACACAGGGTATCCTAGTGTGGGGCCAGAAGCAATGTAAGTGCCTGTATGTAAATGTTTATGTTTATGTTTATTTTTACTAAGATATTTTTTTATTTATTTAGAGAGGTCATTTTATTTATAAGGCCTAGGCCTAGCTCCGGGGCTATCCATTGGTTTTGGAGCATCCTGTATGTATATCATCATTCATCACGTAAAGGTGTTAATAAGCAACCCCAAAGCAGTAAAATAATAAGAAGGCCTTAAAATCAGATAAAAGATTTGGGTATTTTTTGCCAAGCTCCTCTTCGACCCTGCTCGATATGTACTTGGCTGGTTATGGTGCGTCACACTGTTCACAAATAAAACAACAGATAGTTGAACAACTAATCTTGGAGATAAATAAGTAATTACGAGGAACGACCTCTGCGGTATTGTGGTCGATGCTGTGCTTAGCAAGAGAGAGGTCCCGGGGTCGAATCCCGGCTGGATGGGAAAGAGAAAAAAATCTCCAGGTCTTGGATGTTACATGTTTGTGACGTCGCTGTTTCTGGTTTCCACGACGCAGGGTATCCTAGTGTAGGACCAGAATCAATATATGTGCCTGTATGTAAATGTTATGTTTTGTTATATTTAGAAAATTTGCCAAAAATTTCACAATTATCAAGTCTTCTCTATTTTCCTCTCGTTGACGGAAGTCATACCATGATTAAATTGGAGAACAATTTGAATGACTACAAAAAATATTTTTTCCTACCCAAAAAGGGTAGTTAGGATCACCAAAAGTTGCAGAAAATATCAGGGCAAAATACTGCAGTAGCTTAGGTGAAGGGTAAAGGGGGTGAGCGAAGCGAAGCCCCCTTTATCCTTCGTGTTAGGTTGAACATGTAAGAACAACAAAAAATACTTAAAACATAAAAAGAAGTTTGGTGATCATTTATCCAAACATAATTTGGTGATCGTTTACTAATTCTGGCGGTCGTTTCAAATTTATTGGTAGTAAAATAGGTGCGTTTTTGGTGATCGTTTAAACACGAGCCATTAAATTGCATAGAAACAAGTCGCGTGCCAATTAAGCGTTTATAAATACAGTCTTAATTACGTAAATAATGACTATCATCCATTTTCCTGATCTATCTCTATCTCACACTACACACACCAAGGTCAGACCTCGCTTGACCTAGGACCTATAAATATGCCCTAACACATCCAGGAAATACACCACGGAAGTGCAGTAGAAGGCCGGACTGTATGTCCGATGTAAATACGATGTTTATAAGGAAAATTTGTAATTGTATGTTGCCTAGATAAATTGTCGCGTTTGACACTTGTAAGGAAGAGCGGGAAATTCATGATTGATGGGATGTCCAGCTGATTATTAAATTCTAATTACAATAGCTAAAGTAGAATTTTTAATTTGAGGCCAGAAATGTAAATAATGAACTGTCATTTTCCAGTTTAAAAAATAGAATATGAATGTCAAAGTCAACGTCCTAGAAAATGACAGTAGTTTGTTTACATTTCGGGTCTCAAATTAAAAATAGTACTTTAGTCACCATTCACCACACCCGCCTTTATGATATAATTTTATGGCTTGCTTATATTATCTCTGCAGGTGCCGATAGGTTGATTTCAAGTGAATTTTATTTGTATATAAGGAGCCCTAATCCAAATGCCTTCAGTTTGAACTTTTTTTTATATATTTTATTTATCAATTTATATCAGATACGAAATCCATAACAAAAACTTTTAGCGCTATCTGTTCATAAATTTGCCCCTTTAATAAACCTATATTCTGTGGTTAGTGTTGTATCTAAAGGTGTAACAAAAAGCTGTGATTATATTTTTAGACGTTATTATGGATGCTATTTTAAACAACTTTCTCTTAACAAAAACCGACTCGATTCAAATATCCTAAGCAAGTAGAAATATCCACACATCGAAAGCGTCAAAAATCTAAATGAAGCCAACAACCATGGTATACTCCATTTCATGTACCATGGCCCGATGCACTTGAGACGGTCACTAGGCGTTAACAATAGGATTAGTGATAACAAAAGATACCTGGCCAGACCCTTTTGCGGCGTGGTATTTTACATGCAACCTAATGATCTTGATCGTTTAACCTAGTAATCAACATAAACAATATTTCATGTTAGTTGTCATGCGAATAAATGTATATAATTAATTTTTGCCTTTAAATATTTAAAATTGTTAAATATTTTATATAATTAATGTACATGTTTTTAAAGTAATTAAATTAAGTTAGTCTTAAAGCTGATTGTCATTATTTTATTGACACAATTTTTTTATATACCAAAATGTTTTAGTCACGCTTTAGTTGCATGCAGGTTGGACCGACGCGTGCCATTTTGAAGTGCTCCTAATTAGATAACAAAAGGCAAACATTATGAGCCCTATTGTTAAGCTTCAAGTGCATCGGGCCATGGTATATGAAATAGAGTTTTTTTTATAACTGTGGTTCACCTATAAGTAGGTACATACAATTTTGTCATGAGTGCATGTTGCTATTTCTGTAAAGCCTTGCGAAAGTGAATCTTGCCCATTTGTTAACTCATTATCTCGGCTGCATTGTGTGTAAAACGAGTGAAGTCCAATAATAGATATTTCCGTGTTGTGCTACGTCGTCTATTTGCGTCATTAATGTTTCGTTCTCGTATCTTCAGTAGCTAAGCTGGGCTATCGCTCAATCAGGGCCCAGAATGAAGGGTGGCCTTGGCCTCCAATATGGGATGTTACTCTTAGAGACACCGCTAATTAAGGGCTTAGGGACCCTGATTCTGTCTAGTACCTGTTTTCAAACATGTGCGGAAGATGACGTTCGGAAATATCAATTTTAGAGGCAACGTAAAGGCACGACTCGAATATTAATTTTAAAAAAAATGCGCCTGAAGTTTGAAGGAGATGTTTTATTTAAATTTCGAACATGTACATTAGCCTAAAATATAGATGATCTGAGAGTGATTCAGCTTACATTAATTACTACAAAAGTGTTTTACTAGGATCGCTTGGTATCGTGTAGGTATGCCAAAAATAAGTTTGGAGCCTCGAAAGGGGGGGGAATAATTTTTGGTGGCACAAAAACCTCAAAATTTTCGGACTTATTCCAGTTTTAATATAACAACACAGTTACGCAACTCAAACAAGACGTATTTTCAGTAGATAAACCGGTAAGTGTTCCATCCATTGAGTATATTGTGTTTACCGCACCACATCTGTAAATTAACCAGTGCGACTACATCCCTATTACATGTTCCAGAACACCGTCCAGGTCTAAAAGATTTTCGAGCCCGTTCAAGGCTTTGAATACCAACCTGATTTACTACTTAGGAATAATATATATAATATATAATAATCAAGGCTAGCTTTATCCAGGTCCGGCAAGGCCACCCCTGCTGTGTCATCTGGAAATAATGTACTCGTACTTATTATACACTGGGGCAACAATAATTGCAGCTGTCAAATCATAAAACCGTCGAACAATTTATGAAAACCGTCAAAAAATATCAGGATTATGTATTTGTCAATGGTTTTCACCAGATTTCAGATACCTACTATAATTTCATTTATTTTACTAATATGTTACTACTGATCAATTTTATTTAACTTTGTCTGTGATAACCATTCAAACATGTCAATACCTTTAATAACAAAACAAAAGAAAAGACCTCAGTTTCCATCTTGATTAAATAAACATAAAATTAAAACTAATTAAGACTTAAAAACATTAATCAGCAGCTGTCAATTAGATTATTACTTAATCTACCTGTCACATTTCCCCACAGATCGCATTACCTACATCTGTCATTGACACACAAATCAATGTGCCGGCTATTCTGCTGCCCAATAAAAATGGCGTCTTTATGCAATTATCAAGGCATCGAGCTAAACATTCGTGAGTCATGGTGTGGGCGGAGTGTTCCGATTCGGGAGGTTAAAATAATTAAGAATTTGAAAATATAATCTAAGTATGGCATCATGACAAGGGCTGTCGAGTTTTTAGTTGTCAGCAGTGATCGAAATAGGTAAAGTATATTATAATACAACAAGGACAAAAAGTGGAGGCTTTCTTACGACATTTTTTTTTGTGGGCCATTTTCCAGAACATTCCTTAAGAACGTTTAAATAATGTAATGGAGTGAAATAATTGAATTCAATCCCTGGTTTTATTCAACACGATCTTTTGTGTCAATTAAAAAAATCAATATAAATAAAAAATATTGTTACAATTTTTATACAAAGCAATTTCCAATATGCTATCGTAAAATACGTTTTCTGTTGGAACGGGTTTGACTAGTTAAAACTAGTTTTACTAAGAGCATTAGATAAAACTAGAATTTCCTAGAAATAACTAGAATTTACTGATATACTTACATGAATGTAAAATAGTTTTAACATAAACTGTGCTATAAACGGGTTTTTACTATGCGTACTATGCATAGTAAAAACCCGTTATTAGTTAGATCGCGTTGTCACAAGTCAAAACTGCCTTAGTTAAAACTGGCATTTCCTAGTAATAACTAGAATTGGAAGCTGTATTAGTTTCTATAGGACACTTTCTGGCCGAGTGAAGCGGAGCTGAGCGAAGCGATCCCATGTACTTTCACAGAACCGTATTAATTGCTTAATTGACATTCATTTTCGGCCAGCAGTAAATTCTAGTTTTAACAAAGGCATAAGTGCCTTTGTAAAAACTAGTTTTAACTAGTGAAAACGCGTTCTAACTGAAAACGAGTTCTTATTGCACATATATATTTTTATTTTATTTCGTTAATTCTTATGAAAGCGAAAGTGAAAATTCCTTCACACCAAACGGAGTATTGATCTGGCTCAATGTGGGCACAACTGTGCCTTGCCACCCCGAATGGGAACCGTCTACGGTTTTTCGTTTGGTTAGTTTATATTCATCGCACCCTATTGATTAGAATGGCCCTGCACGCGCAGGTTTGCTGCGCTACAGTTCCGCTGCTGACCTTACACGACAAAGCGCAAGCGCACCGGAAACGCGGTGAAAGATTACCGGTACCGTCAGCAGAAGTGTCTGGCTCATAATTACGGGAAATATTAAACTGCACACCAAAAATACTGCTTTGCACAGCAAATATCAGAGAAAAATGCTTAGTTGAAGGGTAAAGGGGGTGAGCGAAGCGAACCCACTTTATCCTTCGTGTTAGGTTGATCATGTAAGAACAACAAAAAATACTTAAAACATAAACTTAAGTAGGTACACATAAAATATTTAAAAAATAAAAAGTGCTTTTGTTGATCCTTTTTTGCTTTGCAAATAAGTATTTTTGATGTGCGACTAAATACTAGCCCATAATTATTAGCTAATACGCGTCTATTTATCTTAGAAATTGTGTTGCCTAATGAACAGTCAAAACTTATTGCAGACTTATTCGCTTAATGAAATTGAGGGTTCTAGCCCACCGCCGCGCCGCTATGGAGATATGAAGGTTTCCCCACGATGTTTTTCCATCGACGTAAGAACGTCGCGAGTACAATGTACTCAAGATAAATTACCTATCTCATTGGCACATGGCCAGTGCCGGATACAAACCCGCACCTCCTCATCAAACCACTAGACCACGGAGCTAACTAAAATACTATGCACAGAATGACAATTTCCCAAACAGGAAGTTAAAACAAATATTTATTTTTCCTTTCGCCTACTTTGTATGCTGAGTTGCTGACCGTACCGCATGCATGGGCGCGACCTTCCCCAATGTCGTACAGTATCATTTCCTTTCACACGATCTACTAAACAACACGCACTTCTTTATTCATACCAGAATAAGACGCAATCTTGTTTGACAAACTTTATGTAGTTTTGGAGATATCAGAATCTTTACTTGGGTTCAAGGTCTATAAAATTGTTTGGTAGAGGTGAGACTCTATTTTGTAGGAATTAAGGTTGGTAATGTATTGTTAGAGCGAGATGTGCGGGCTTATGCACTTGTATGATTAAGATTACTATTGTTATTGTATTGTTTTATTGTTGTTATTCTCGAATAGTGACTAAGTTAATAGTAATCTGACAGGCAGGGTCAATTTGTCAGTGTGGATTATGTTATATTTTATATACATTTAACCTGTAGAGACATCACCTATTGGAAACTTTTTTAGTTCTGGTATTTAATCGCACATCAGAAATACTGATTTGCGCAGCATAAAAAGATCAGCAAAACCAATTTTTATATTTTAAATATTTAATGAGTACTTAAAAGTTTATGTTTTAAGTATTTTTTGTTATTCTTACATGTTGAACCTAACACGAAGGATAAAGGGGTCTTCGCTTCGCTCACCCCCTTTACCCTTCACCTAAACTACCACAGCAAATATAAGGGATATTTGGATATTTGCCACCAAATCGGTGGTAAGAATGTAACGCTTTTTGGAAAAAATATGACTTCAAAAACAAAACGGAAACCTTTTGTTGGCGAAATGTACTAGATTTTCATCAGCAGCACAGCATCGCGCCAGGAGTTCATCAGCAGCACAGCATCGCGCCAGGAGTTGCATCAGCAGCACAGCATCGCGCCAGGAGTTGCGGTGGGCTAAGAACTTGCAACATAAAGCATCGCTTTTTGAGAACACTCGATTCTTGACTTCCAATGATTAAGGTGATACCAAAAAATGGGGTTTTTTATGAATCTATTTACTTGACTATAAAGTCATGTACAGATTTGTTGAGTATTTGAAGTATCTCACTGAAGGAAAACGCGATTGGATGACATTTTCCCGATAGAATTTTATTACGAAAATACATCTAAATTGTTTTATATTTTTCTGTAATTCTGAAATCCTCACTATTTTGTATTCGTATTAAGTAATCGTAAACTCTACTTGTAAATGTTTTCGACAAAATAGCGCAGATTTTTTTTTAAACAATTTTATGTGGTTTGGTACTACGTTATTTTAGTTTGAGTCGAGCGCTGTGTTTGCACTCTGTTTTCTTTCTTATGTGGAAGTAATTAACGCTGTCACTTTCGTTTAAATTCATATATACCGTAGACCTCCGTGGCGCAGCGGTTGTGGCTCTGCCTACATGCGAGAGGTCCCGGGTTCGATCCCCGGCTGGGGGTAAAGAAATAAAAAACCAGGCCTTAGATATTTATATGTGTGACGTCGCTGTGTCTGGTTCCCACGACACAGGGTATCTTAGTGTGGGGCCAGTAGCAATTTATGTGCCTGTATGTAAATGTAAAAATGTAAATGCGTTTAAATTATTTTTGGTATCACCTCAACGGGACACTTTAGAGATCATATCATTTGACTTATATTGTTTGTCTAGGTGTCCTCCTACCATTGCACACCACAATAATTTTACGCGGAAATGTTTGGGGAAAATTAGCTGAGGAAAAAACACAATTTGCCATGCTAAAAACATACAGACTACTTTTTATTGTGTTTGGAACATTTTAGCCTATTTTGAAAAACTAGGATGAATATTTCGGGTAATAGATGTCTACTATATTTTTTTATATTTTTTTAAATAACACCCCTCATGACGTCACGTGTTCAGTTTTAGAATGGGATGACTTGAGGCTGGTTGTTTCTGAAAAACTAAAAAACTATACACCGGGTCAATGGGCCATGCTAAAAAAATATGCAGGTACTACTTATTATTTTTTTATTATTATTCGGGTCAAGGATGTCTTATTATTTTTTTAATATTTTTTAAAATAACATCCCTCGTGGCGTCGCTTGCTCACAGTGTTGGAACGTTTGTACTTGAGGCTGGTTGTTTCCGATTATAAAACTAAAAAACTATAATATAATTTTTTTTTACATTCCAACTGACATTTGCGTTATCGACCGACAGGAAATGGTTGACACTTGAAAGTTTTACAGAACAGCCAACTTAACGGTGAAGGGAATTTGAACAAACTAGAGACAAATGCCCTAGAGGACAAATGAAGTGCATTACGTTTTTTGCGGATATTTCAGTAAACCTGTAATATTTTTTGACGGGAAAAATATAATTTAGCTAAGAACACAATTATCTCTAAATTGTTTTCTCAGTTTGGCGCCTTTGTTTTTTTTTTACATAGTCGAATAGATCTTTATATCAGTTCTAGGCTCTATCACCTCTTATGCTTAACGAAATCCATTGCACAATAAACATCTACATATACAGCATCTACTAAGGTTAGGTTGCGTATAAACAAACACACACGTGACACATACTCTATTCAAAAAGCTTTGACAAATGCACGCCTCGACAAAATTGGGACGAGCTTATGCGGTGTTAAGAACATTGAGAAATAAGCTCGAATACTTGCCTTTAAAGTCCCAGATGGGATGGCAGAGGCATTGCACATAATTTCAGACGGTGATCAAGACTCTCCTTTTGGTTCATAATATCGACGGAATTTAATTTCCGATCCACCTAAGGTTGAATATCGTGATGATGATGTGGTCCGACCGATTTCGGTCACAGCCACTTCAGCTTGTCGTCTGTGTACGTCGCTCGTGGGCTCCCACGTGGCTTATGTAGCCATTCTTCCTTGTGAAGATCCTCGTAGCTGTAAAACAAAAAGATCTCTAAGATATAATTTTTACAAACAAAGAACACAATATAACAAAAACAGATATGAAAAATTCTCAAAAATATTAAAAAAATGTATCGTACAATCACAGACACAAGCAAATAATAAATATGTACAAACTAGTAAAAATAAATGTAAGGCATCGTGGAATGTAGTAAAAAATGAATCAGGAAATCAACAAGCATCACATTTCATACATCAAATTAGTCATGAGGGTACTATAGTTCAGGAAGCAACTGGAATAGCTCAAACATTCAATGAATACTTTATAAAAATCTCTAATAAGGTTAACCATGACTTGGCTCTCACCGGCGGAATTCATCGGATAAGTGAGAGTATTTTTCTTAAGCCTTATGATAGTAACGTTGTGTCAAAACTAATAATGTCGTTAAATAACACCAATGCAGAAGGTTTTGATGGTATATCTACCAAAATAATTAAGGCATGTTGCTTGGAGATATCGCCTGTATTAAACTATTTGATAAACCTGTCTCTAGAAACAGGAAATTTTCCTAACAAACTGAAAATATCTGTCGTAAAGCCGTTGTACAAAAAGGGTGAGAGATCAGAAATAGGAAATTATCGTCTAATCACACTCACGCCTGTGTTGTCAAAGGTTTTTGAAAAAGCGATGCATGTAAGATTAAATGATTTTTTCACAAAATATAATGTATTAAAATCAGAGCAGCATGGCTTTCAGAAAAATAAATCGACCACCTTGGCAACTTTCAAACTAGTAGACCAAATTGTTCACAATATAGACGTCAAAAACTATAGTACAGTGCTATTTTTTGATATGTCCAAAGCATTCGATTTTGTTGCACATGAGTTATTGCTATCGAAACTCGAGGCTAATGGTATAAGAGGCTTAGCACGAAACTGGCTACAGACTTACTTGGACGATAGGGTGCAGAGTGTAGAAATAAGTCGTCTTAATGATAGCCATGTCGTTAAATGCTATAAATCCGAGCTAGAATGTAATAAATTTGGCGTTCCTCAGGGCAGTGTACTCGGGCCTCTTCTTTTCTTAATTTATATAAATGACCTGCCGGAAGTCACTAATCAAAGCTGCATTTTATTCGCTGATGATATATCAATAAATGTAACTCGCGTGATTACTGATGACATTTCACTTCATGAATTTGACATTAATACAACTATTACCTCTATAATTAATTGGTTAAATAATAATAATCTGCAAGTAAATTTAAATAAAACAATGTATATAAATTTTAATAACTTTGACAAATATAACAGGAACATGACATTAAATATAAATTATAACGGACAAATTCTAGAGGAGGCTAATAGTGTGACATTTTTAGGTATAGTAATTGATCGACATTTGAATTGGAAAGATCAAATGAATAAAATATGTAATAAGATAAACAGATTTATTTTTGTGCTAAGACGTTTGCACAAAACAGCCGAGAAAAAAACCGCACTACTTGCCTATCATGGGTATGTAGAATCCGTCATAAGATATGGTCTGATAATTTGGGGTAACGGAACTGAAATTAACAGAGTATTTATTGCCCAAAAAAAATGTTTGCGTGCTATTTGTGGTATGTCACCATATGAGTCCTGCAAACAAACATTTAAAAAATTAAACATCTTACCGGTACCCTGTCTTTATATACTTGAAATCGGTAAATTCGTTAAGTCAAATCCTGAACTTTTCGTAAAAGCTCATGATTATTTCTCGAGGAACTCTAGAAACCCGAACAGGCTTGTATTTAATCACACACCAAGAACAACACTGTATTTAAAAAATTGCTCAGCAATGTGTGTGATTGTGTATAACAAAATACCAGATGACATAAAAACGTTGCCACTCAACACTTTTAAACGCAGATTATTCTATTGGCTTCTGCAAAACTGTTTTTACTCTGTGGACGAATTTCTGAACTTCAAACGTAGGTGAAACTGGTCTTGGCTTTTGTTGTTTTGTTTGTGTTTTTAATTTATACAATTTATGTGATTTAATGAGAATAGACTAAAACTAGATCTCAAACATTTGCATGCTACAATTTAATAGCTGATTAAGGCGTTCAACTTTCATGTTATTTAAGAACTCTTTTACCCTTATCTTTGCAAATAAATTTCTTATTTCTTATTTCTCGCACACTGCGGGCACGTGAGCACCCCATTAATATAATTGTAAAGAATTTCCGCAGGTGGTCGGGCTTTTAAGTTGTCTCGTTTGGCGTCATTCTCAGCGCGCCGGAGAATTTCAAAGTCAGGGACTTTGGTATTAACCAAAGCCCTCCGCTCCGGTCTTTTGGATGCTGTTTCTCCCACCGAGAAGACTCGATACCGCACTTCTATAAGTGCCGCTTCAGCACATCTTTGTACCTGAGGAGTTGTCCGCCATGTTTTCCGCATGCCCTCCTCAAGCTCTGAACAGAAGACGCGCTTGGCTCTCTGCTCTGCCATTAAACTTGCATATTGTATGGCAAACGGGAACCATTAGAGCATATATGTTACTATAGCGACGTGGCAAGTATTTCAATGATTAATTATGTTTGTGATTGACGAAACGCAAATAGGTTGAATGTTGGTTGGTATGAAAGGTATAGTATGTTTTGATCATAGAGTTGTGTAAACAAAGAGTTTCTTTAATCTGAGGTTTTGACAAATTATGATTGTCCATTTTTGACTTTAAACTCTTTATCTTATTGCGTTTTGAGTGTCTTACGAAACTTCATCGAAATGGGTACCTGAGTAATCACTTACAGAGAGTATTTTACTGGTACCTATATTTTTTTAAGCGAAGCTTCTCAGGCGATTCTCCTAAAGAAGAAAGCGTTGTCACCATTTTCTCACTTTTGAATCTTGAATTTGCATGACCTAGTCAAGTTAATTGAAGTGTTAGTTCTATCATTTATAGGGTTATGTAGGTACTCAAATATTATTATATTATTAAAACAAGCTTAACTCCAAAAATATTCTAAGATCCTGTGATTCTATAAGCTCGTAATAGTGTGCCTCTACCACCATACTTGGCAAATATCGAGACAAAATTAACTGTCATTCTGGCCAGTGTTCAAAAAACATCGCACGCGCATGACCTCTCCATTGTATGGTAATCGCGCGCAGTTTTACATAATGCACTACATACAACGAGATAAACCCACATTGGAATCACTGTAGTTATACTATACTGATATAGTGAGGATACTATACTAATGTAATGTGTCTAAATGTTTTCACGTAAAAATGTCAACACTCTTCTTTTCTTTTTTTTTGATAGAGAGGAATAATTGTAATTACTCTTGCCCAGGAGTCAGAGCTCCCAGCTGTCCTGGTCCCTACACATTGAGCGGGCATCAGCTCGTGAAGTGTATGGACCCAGTGTGTTTGTTTGTATGTGTGAGTAGTTATCTTTAGATGTTACTACTAGTCATGGCCTCGGTATGCTGAAGGCTTACTACCTGCAAGTTGCCTATTTGGCCGATATACAGGCTGACATCTAGTCAGCTGACCAAATTTTGGAGAATGACAACGTTGCCGGTTTATAATGCGTTTGTTACCACCAAATACATAAACAAAAACTGAGGAGGGCAGTATTCGTTAACCCCTCACCTTACCACCGGCGATTGCTAACGCCAATGTTCCGTTATAGGTTTTAAATTTTATAACCATGGCTTTGGGTTCTAAATCGCCCCAACTACCCTCGGTTTTTGAGTAGTTAAAGATAACTCAATGTCAGTGTACAACAACCAGAATTGCAGACTACAAGTGCCTGATAGTTGACTTACCAGGAAAAATGACCATCTACCGCTCACCATCATTCACAGACCCCACAAACTTTCCCTGGGCTCTTGAACGTTTACTGGCCCCACTCAAGAGCAACGGTTCCACAATAGTCGTAGGCGATATAAAAATAAACATCCTACAAGATGAACAAAGGGACACCCCGGAATACCTATCACTAGTTTCGGAAATGTTCCTCAGACCTGTAATTACCCAGCCCACCAGATATGACTCTTGCCTGGATCATATATTTGTTGGGTCAAAAATCATAGCGAGGGGTTAGTCTGTAAGTCTACTCTTACAGATAATGACGTAACCATAGCTAATATTAATCTTAAGCCTCCCCGCACTAAACATGTTAACATTTGCAAAAATAGATTATGTAGCAGTAAATAACCATTTAAAGAACCAGTCGGTGTCAACTGTTCTGCAAAACCAAGATACATCCTCCTGTACTGAATAATTCATGGAAATACTTAAAGATACTATCAGTAAACACAAAAAAGAGGTAACGGTGAGTAATCAAATTTACAATCAAACCAAGGTTCGCCCCCGGTTAAGTCCGATATATGCTGCAAAAAGACAGGTTACAGAACAAAGCACGTCAGGAACCAAACAATGATATGCTACAGGTTAGCTACAAAAAATATTTCAATTAGCAATCATTTATTAAAAAGGCTTAAATTTCATTAAAATAGAGACAGAAAATGTGTATAACCATTAAAAATATATGTGATATTTACAAAACATCACCCAAAAGTACACAACTATTAAATTCTAAACCAAACAAAGAGGATTATCTAACTTACTGCAACGAATACTTCACAAATATTGGCCAGATTCTCGCAAATGATATCCTGAACTTCCAAAATACGTCTAGCCGATCTCCCATGGACCAGGACCCTGCTTATCACCAGTCACTTTTCTTTGAGCCCACAGACCCAGTAGAAGTGGGCTCAATCATAAGAAACCTAAAAATTGACAGTTCCCCAGGACGCGACTGTATTGGGAACGGCTTAATTAAGACTTAATTAAGACTGGCCTAAAAAATCGTGAATTTCCTTCCTGTTGGAAGACGGCGCTGTGGTACCTATTCACAAGAATGGTGGTAAGAAGGAACCTAGTAACTAAAGGCCGATATCCCTCCTAAGTTCTCTGTCCAAGATATTGGAAACAATGTAAACAGACGTCTAGTGAAATATCTTGAGACAAATAAGCTTATCTCAGATTTTCAGTATGGTTTCCGTCTTAGCCGGTCCACGGAGGACGCAGTGACACAGCTTCTTAAAACCGTGAGTACATCACTCGATCGCGAAAAACTCTTGTGTTGGCATTTTTCTGGACTTGGCCAAAGCTTTTGATACCGTTTCGCCGGATAAATTGCTCATTAAACTAGAATGGCTTGGGGATCGAAGTGCCCCTCTGAAGTAGTTCAACAGCTACCTTCGAAACCATACCCAAAGCGTAAAAATAGACGAACACATTAGTAGCCCGAGTCCGATCTCACTCGGTGTACCACAGAGCAGCATCCTCGGTCCAACGCTCTTCATTAGATAACGAAGAGGATGTCGACGAGCTGACTAGAATTCTCCGAGATAATTAGAACGCTGACATACTATGCAACGCTGACGACACTACCCTGATCATAAGCTCACAGATCTGGGATGGTAACAAGGCAGCGACGGAGAGTTATATGACCGAAGTGGCTCACCGGCTGAGTGAAAACCTGCTAACTCTTAATACACAAACTTTGAACTTCAAACTTATTTATTTCCATTCAAAATAGTTTCTTACGAACACTTTTTGTACGTCATTTGAATCTATATATTGCAAGAAAAACTACTACCGCTTCGAAGAAGCGGCGCAAGAAACTCGTACACTGCAACACGGCCTACTTTTCTTCTCTGTTTCAATTTTTTTTTTGTCAGAAACAGGTCTTGTTTTACAATCGTGTGCGTGGTTCTTGTGCTGCAGTGGAAAATCAGAGCTCATACCTCTTTGTTATTAATGTAATCATCTAACCTATAATATGCTTTATAATTTAATGATTTTTTAACAATGCCCTTAAATTTGTTCTCTGACAAATTTAATATCTCTTCCGGTATTTTGTTATAGTATTGTTTGTATATTTAGACCCACAAATGAAGTTCTAACTTTAGCTAGTCTATAGTAAGGTTGCTCAATTTTATTTCCGCTGCTTATATTATTTCGCTTGTGCCTGTAAACATTTTTAGTGAAGCTATTTATGTTCTTCCTAACATACATGATATTTTCATAAATATATTGACACGGTACAGTCATAATGCTAATTTCGTTAAACAGTTCCCTCAGGGAGTCACGATATAAAGGTTATAAATTGCTCTAATAGGCCTTTTTTGTAGAATAAAAATAGAGTCAATATCAGCAGCTCGGCCCCACAGCAAAATTCCATAGGACATAATGCTGTGGACATAACTAAAGTAAACAAGTCTCGCCGTAGCTACATCCGTCAGCTGTCTGATTTGTCTCACAGCATATGCAGCTGAACTAAGTTTTCCCGATAAAGATGTAATGTGAGGGCTCCATTGTAGTTTGGAGTCAAGTGTTGCCCCCAGGAAAACTGTACTATCAGTAAACTCTAACTTATTATTATTTAATATAACCTCATTTTTAAGGAATTATCATTAGGTAAAGTGAATTTTATACATTTAGTTTTTTTCGCAATATGCACCAGATTGTTAACAGTAAACCAATTATAAATTTGTCCGACAGCGTTATTTACGTCGTCATAGTTCTGTACATTTCGATCTACTTTAAATATAAAAGATCATCAGCAAATAACACAATCTTTGACAAATTCTGAACCATGTAGGCAAAATCATTAATATAGACCAAAAATAAGAAAGGACCTAATATGAAACCTTGAGGCACGCCAAAAACAAAATTCATGTGCATTCACAAAAAGGCTGCCTCTAGACCTCCTTCGAACATGAATCTCATTGTTTACCTACCTATTTCGAGGTTAGAATACAATCATTCATTTTTAAACAAACTGTATAGTGAAATTGCATTAGTGTGAGTACTGTGAAAGTGCCAGCTTTAGTCAACCTATCTGTAGTCCAAGGAATTTGTTCACCCTAATGCTTTAGGGTCTGGTAGTTTCTGTCTGTCTGTCTGTCCGCGCGGCGGGTAGCCCAGAAACGTTGGCTTGGTATTTAGAAAGCATGGTTATACTATTTATTTATCAATCTTTATACATTTATCTACTTATTAGCACTGCTGATGTTGGCGCAAACTCAATAACCCCAATACGGATCCGCGATACACTAAATCCTTCACACCATGCCAAAGGTCGCAACTCCAAGAAAAAGCCGCAAACCATAATTATAAAACGAAGCATAAATTGATTTATTTTCCACACACGAGACCGCACCTAGCACCCTGTCGTACCACAGAACCATTTTAAAAGCTCAATCATTTATGGGAATACTTGTTCTGTGTCTGTTTGACAGGGTTCCATGTACAATATCACATGCATTTATGGTTGGCAAACTTTTATTTACAGAAGCTTTAAACAAATACAGCTTTTATGGCTATCGCAGTAAGGTTTACCAGGTCAAAGTGTTAAGGTTGTATTCGCTGATCAAGATCCGATTTTAAAAATCAGTTGAAGCCCTTGACACGGATTTGGTTAAACGTGTGTGAGTGTGTGAGTGTGTCAGCCTGACATGTGTACTTAGCCATATAGCGTACACTTGCGGCCAACGTTCAACTCAATCCAATAATAATCATCATAAACATAAACATTTACATACAGGCACAAACATTGCTTCTGGCCCCACACTAGGATACCCTGTGTCGTGGGGACCAGAAACAGCGACGTCACACACATTTATCTGGTCTAAGACCTGGGGTTTTTTTACCCCCAGCTGGGGATCGAACCCGGGACCTCTCGCGTGGTAGGCAGAGCCACAACCGCTGCACCACAGAGGTCGTCGTCAGATCTCATCGTCATCATGCTGGGGTTCTATTCTGCTTCCGAGGGCGTAAAACGCCGTATTTGGCTTGCAGGCGGTGCCTATTTTGTTTGGAGATTGACTCCCGAATACGGCATTTTGCGCCCTTCGGAGCAAGCGATATACGTTTACCATAAGAAAAATTATCCCCCTATATATCCTGTGTTACTTGTACCTGAGGATCACACAGGCATGATGACGTATCGTGGGTTTGTCCAGGACCTTCTTGGCTATACATGTAGAGTTGTACCATGATCATCATACTCAACCCACGTGGTTACCCTTCATCTGTGGCGCCTTAAAAATATCTCTCAAGATTTTGAACCTTGTTGCTTTGTAATAAAGTTCAAAACCTATGAAAAATTATGTCCGGCTCCGGTCGTCCTCTAAAACGCCAATCGTCAAAATCCTTTGCCAAACGCAGCCAGCGAGATCCCTTAATATGAAAACACACGTAAAAGGCGAGATGGGCTCTGAAAAAATATTTCTTCCAACAAACCAGTTTTGATAGAATATAAATGCGTATTTAAAAATAATTCACTAAGTTAAAAAAAATAAAAAACTACTTTAAGTTCAAGCCCTATTTCTTCCTCCCCGATCGAGATGCGATGAAGTCTGTGTACATGATAAGTCCTCATCAAAACTTCTCCTCCACGGAACCACAAACCAAAACGTCAGCTGTGTATATATTTTTTTTTGTTGATTTTTTCAAAAACGCTAAATCTATTTCTATGACCACCTCTGAAGGATGACCTAACAATCCAGATAATAATTATCAAAATACATTCATAATTGACGGAATAATCGCGTAACAAACATACAAAAAATAAAACCGGTCAAGTACGAGGAGGACGTCGGTTCATACCATGGAAAAACGTAAAACGACAGTATTTTGTACGAGTATACCTTTTTAATTCTTATTATTAACATATTAAATACTAGGTAGGACTGCATTCAAGGCCGTACATAGAAACATTAAGAAAGAGTTTTGTGTTAGTAGTATGCAAGTATTGAACTATGTACTCAGGTTAATGAAACTCTTTGCTCATTGAAAGCGGAAGTGGATAGAAATTGGTCAACTTATTTACAGAAATAAAATCAAATATGAAAAAAATCTTAATATTATTTATTATAATTCGAATGAACAGTTATTAATCGCATAATGTCAAATAACTTAGCACAAAACTCAATACCCGCAATTAAAGATCTTTTCCGATAATATCGGGAGAGTCCAGTTCAGTTCACCGATAAATCAATAAAATAAACTGGCTAAGAAAATGACCATACAAATAATTAAAAAAAACTTATGTGTCATTGTTTGTTATTATAGCGGCAATAGTAATACACCCTCGTGAAAATTTCAGCTCTCTACCTATTTCGGCTGATCCGGTAGAGCCAGGCGACGGACGGACATACGGACGGACGGACAGCGGAGGCTTAGTAATAGGGTCCCGTTTGGCACCCTTTGGGTACGGAACCCTGAAAACAGTCGAATTGGGAACCTCCTCCTTTTTGGAGTCGGTTGAAAACAGGGTTTGTAAACAGGTATCACCGCCATCAAAAACATTTAAAAAATCTGCACTTCTAGTTTCCTTAGGTCCAAATAGTTACAGTTTAGTTTACAAATAGTTATAGTCTAGTTTACAGTGCATCTGTTGCCTGATTTTTTTGCTGTTGCTGACTACTTATGGTATAGTAAGTTCAAACACATGCTATTTTTTTTATCAGATCTGGTCGTTGAGTTTTAGATATCCAAATTATAATAATTATTATTAATGAGTCCTAATATTAATGCAAACGGTTGCCCTGCCCGCCAGTGTAGTCTTATTGACACGACAAGTTTAAAGCATTGACTTTTATGCTGCTATTAAATTGCCTACACTACATTGCAAGTGCATATGACTTGTTTGCTTAGCATGCATTCCTTAATTGTTTATTCTTAGTAATTATATTTACTCGTATTTTTGCTTTGACCCCCTGATGCAGGATCAGGGCTACTTGGCACAAAGTCTAGAATCTAGAATGATTACTTGTAATACTTTATTGCACAAAACAGTGAAAATAAAACAAATACAAAGGAAAGAACATGTACAAAGGCGAGCTTATCTTTAATAGGAGATTTCTGCCAGCAAACCTAGAATGCAGACGGAAAAAAGAATGTTTATTCTTGATTCTAGTTTAAGATTATAACTAAACTTATATCTAGTAATAGAACCATGTATAGAGTTTTTTTAGGTACCTTAATTATTATAAGTAACATTTAGGTAACTATTTCAGACTTCTTAAGAACTCGAAATTCGGAAGTGTAACAGAAATGACGTAAACGATACTTTCATTTTTAGGGTTCCGTACCTGAGGGGGACCCTATAGTTATAGGGTTATAATAACTAAGCCTCCGCTGTTCGTCCGCCCGCGTCTGCCTGTCTGCTCAGGAACCATTACCAGCAGCCTTATGGCGTAAGTCGTCTGAGCTATGATCTTCATATAGACTTTTACGTTTGGCACCTTGCACCAGCTTCATCTGTCAAATTGGTATCACGCAAGTAGCATCATAATAGAGGCCAAACCCAAGCTCATTGAATGAAGCCTAGAAGCCTTCGGGGAAACCCCGCAATCGATGATATTGTATGAGCATGAGATGAACCATAGACACACGCTATGAAGTTCAGAGAGTTACGCCATAAGGCTAGTCGAAATCTTTCTATGGAACGGAACCCTTCGTGAGCGGGTCCGACACGCACTTGACCGATTTATTCGATCATCAAAACGCCGCCTACGACATGTACTTTAAACACTGTTCCATTCCCCAAGATTTTCTTACATAAATAAATAAATAAATTTCACAAGCGTACACACAGATTACAAAACCCTACACATTTGCGGAAGTCTACTTACCTCAGTATAATCCGCACTACAATGCTGTAGGGTTTCTTCCTGCATTCCTCGAATGTACTTACAATGGTTACTACGGTAGGGAAACCACCCCTTAAGGTGATATATCGACAATATCGACACTTTTCGAAGTTGTTTCTCTGCTGTTCAAAAGAAGTCCCAAATTAAATAAATTTATATAAAAATTTTGGGACCTTTTCTAGATTTTGTAATAACAGATTGGAGGAATTTCGCTCTATAGAAATAATTATTGAAATGAGGTCCAAATTTACACATTTTTTGATTTTCTGACAAATTGGAATAGCACGCTGAATTCAAAAATATTTATTTAGATGGGTTTTGACAATATTTAAATTACCAATTATAGAAATTTTCATAGTTAAAATTAACTTAAACGTATATTGTATGAATTTAAAACCGACTAATTTTATATTATGTTGCTTGATTATGTTATTATGACGTTCATTAAGTCTCAATTTTTGTGCTATTATGAATAAAAATCTTTGAACTGAACTGAACTGAATTAGTATGGGGCCAGAAGCAATGTTTGTGCCTATATGTAAATGTTTATACATTAAATAGCTACCTACTAACATTAAAATATAATAAAAGTAATATAATACTTATTTGAAAATAAAATCGGCGCAAATATATGTATATCTTTTAATTTACTACAACATTACATAACACTGCGTCACACCTTTCCCCATACCGGGTGGCAGTAGCACAATCGTGGCCACATTGAGCCAGTTATTCAATGCTCCATTTCACGTGACAGTGGGCTAGCCCATCGCCGCAGCTACGGAGATTTTCACGATGTTTCCCATCACGTTAAAACGTCTCATTGGTTCATGGTCAGCACTGTATTTAAACCCGACTCTACTTCCTGAGCGGCGAGCGGGAAACCCACTAGACCACGGAGGCCCCTGTCCGCAAATACTTACCTATAGGTACCTATAGTAAACTTGTTACACCCCTGCGTGGCTCTCTCTAAGGTTTGTTTACCGATGGGATTGGCCACAGAAATACCGGTTTGTTCCGGATTCACATTATAAAAAGATATTTCTTCCATCTATCCATTTTTACTACTAGTAATCATATTTGCAGCACAGAAAGAAGCACTACTTAATATGTAGTTGACGGAGCGAGTGATGCGTCATATGGGCAAAATTGCTTTCGAATGTCCGTTTCTCCGGATTTCTGTCCGGATGATCTCCTTTAAAGCACAGAATACTTAATATACATATCGCAATACTCGACCGAGTCTCGGGATTTGTTTTAGCAGGTTCGTAATTTAGTTTCTGGATTTTTTCAAAATGGCGGAGCCAATTGGGTGGCAAAGTTGTTTAGGGGTTCTTTCATACTCCACGTACTCCAGGTGCATTCATAATTATGTATGTGGTATATTTAAAAAAAATGCAGTCGGGTTTTTTTTTTTCATAATAATTCCACTTGTTCATCCGATAAACATAAACATTTACAGACAGGCACGTACATTGCTTCTGGCCACACACTAGGATACCCTGTATCGTGGGAACCAGAAACCGCGACGTCGCACACATATAAACATCCAAGAATTAGGGTTGGATCCGCCCTGCATCCAGATCCCGCCTGAAACTCCACTCATCTAGCCCATTGATAATCTCAATCAAAATATACAATAAATTACCCGAATATATTAAAACAGAAACAAACAACAATACATTTATAAACCTTTTTAAACAACTATTAATATCAAATTGTTACTATACTTTAAATGAATGAAATACACTGACGAGCAATGAAAAAGTTCCACCCACAAAATGCCGACAAACACCTTAATATCTCCTAAGAACATAGCTTCATAAATTAAAAAGTATTTTTTTAATTTGTAATGTTCTGATGCGCTGTTAAATGTACTTCAATATTGCAGACGGCGTCATTAAGCTAGCCTTTCCCGTTTAGGAGTAATTTGGTGCTATGTCACTGGAACTTTTTCATTGCTCGTCAGTGAACTTTAGAAGATATATTTACTATACCTACCTAAATACTACTAAGCTACTGTACCTACCTATATACCACATTAATAACCTTAAAAGATATTTAATACATAACTAAATATATACTAAAATAGATAATAATATAATATATAAAAATGATGATGAATGAAGATTATAGAGAAATAAATATGTTTATATATAAATATAAAAGTAATATGTACCTAAATAAAAATTTAAATTCTTTAGTATTATATAAATTTAAGTTAGAAATAAGTCATATTGTAACTTTCAAGCGTCCTCCTAGAGGACACTACATTGCCACGCTCGTGCCAGGGTCCACATTGCCACGCCCGTGCCAGGGTCCACATTGCCACGCTCGTGCCAGGGTCCACATTGCCACGCTCGTGCCAGGGTCCACATTGCCACGCTCGTGCCAGGGTCCACATTGCCACGCCCGTGCCAGGGTCCACATTGCCACGCCCGTGCCAGGGTCCACATTGCCACGCCCGTGCCAGGGTCCACATTGCCACGCCCGTGCCAGGGTCCACATTGCCACGCCCGTGCCAGGGTCCACATTGCCACGCCCGTGCCAGGGTCCACATTGCCACGCCCGTGCCAGGGTCCATATTTGGTACTTTGTTAAATTTGTTTTTACCATCTTTGTAAACCTATGGAGTGCAATAAATGATTGAGTATTGAGTACTGAGTATTATTTTTTTACCCCCAGCCGGGGATCGAACCCGGGACCTCTCGCATTGTAGGCAGAGCCACAACCGCTGCGCCACAGAGGTCGTCGGTAAACTTCAACAGGTCGGGGGTGTGAGGTGGATGTTTTCAAAAATAAAAAAACACATCCTGTGTCGCTAGCGAGTTCTACCACAGACATAGCCACTAGTATGTGTAATGTCTGTATAAGTACAAAGTGTAAAACTCTCGCCCCAAGTAGGACATTATATAGAGCCTAGAGTTGGCATATAACTTCCGAATTTGACGTATTTAGAGCCGGCTGCATTTGGAATGTAATGTACGGATAGCTTTGAGAGACGGAGAACTTTAGATTATGGAAACTAAATGTATAATTTCTTCTATCTAAATTGAATATATGCACGTTTGAACTCTGCTACAAGTTTGAATAACATGAAGTTTGAATTGACGTATAATGATGATGATGATGTTCTCCGACCGGGTTCGGTCACGGCGACTGTAACTGCTGGGGAAGGCGTCGTTCGTGTGCCCTCATATGGCTTGCGTAGCCTATTTTATTAGAAAAAGTGCGATTGCACTGGCCACACGTCAGCACGCCATTTTGGTGCGTGTACTGTATTGCGGCAGGTGTTCTGCCTCGTAGTTTGTCTCGCTTGGCATCAAGAGTAGCTCTTCGTTGGGCCTCGAAATCGAAGATCTTTGTGTGCACCGTATGTCGCCACTTTGCCTTGTCTTCCGTGAGTTCCTCCCACGTGGAGTGGTCGATACCGCAACTCTTCATATGTCGCTTCTGGACGTCTTTGAACCTCAAGAACTGACCGCCTTGCTTGCGTTTTCCGTTCTGTAGTTCACAGTATAAGAGACGTTTTGCAAGTCGTTCCTCTGGCATCCGTCGCACGTGGCCACACCATCGCAGTTGACGCCTCATCAAGTAAGCTTCGACCCCACCAACATTAGAACGTCGTAATATCTCTGTATTCCTGATACGGTCAGACCACTTGACGTTCAAAATGTTTCGAATACATCTTAGATGGAAACTGTCTAAAGCGCTGATATATTTACGGTATGGACACCAGGTCTCGGCGGAATAGAGAAGGTTCGGAAGAACTATGGCCATATAGACGGAGACTTTGGTGGATAGCTTGATGTCATGCGATCGGAAGACTTTGCGCTCCAACCTCCCAAAAGCTGCAGCAGCAGCGCTAATTCTTCCATTCAATTCTGGATCAAGATCGTATTTCGACGATACAGTGCTCCCAAGGTATTTGAACTTATCGACCTGCTTCAGTGAGTCTGCGCCAAGCTTTATATCGAGGGTCGAGTTGTCGACTCTTTGAGTGTCCATCGCCATGACCTCCGTCTTGCTGACACTGATTTTGAGCCCATATTTGCGGCATACCTCGTCGAAAGCCGTGATCCACTGTTGTAGTCCCTCCACAGAATCTGACACAAAGCAAAGATCGTCGGCGTACATAATCTCTCTAATTGTATCGCAGGATGTCTTAGTGCATGCTTTTAGTCGAGCGAGGTTAAATAGCTTTCCGTCTGTTCTAAAGCGGATATGAATACCAGATGTCGATTCGTCAATTGATTCTCTTACGACTGCAGCAAAGTAGAGAGCAAACAAAGTCGGTGCCAGTACGCAACCTTGCTTTACTCCACAGGTAACGGAGAAAAACTCGGATTGCTCACCATTAAAGCTGACACAACACTTCATATCATCGTGCAGTAGTCGTATAATCCGTACGAATTTTTCAGGGCAGCCCAGCTTTGCCAGTAGAATCCAGAGAGCTTCACGTGGTACACAGTCAAAAGCCTTCTCTAGATCAATGAAGCAGAGAAACAGAGGTTGTCCTTGTTCTCGACTTTTCTCCTGAAGTTGGCGTACAGAAAAGATAGCTTCACATGTGCCTCTCTCCGGGCGGAAGCCAAACTGGGTTTCTGGCAAGTAAGATTCAGAAACAGGGATGAGGCGGTTAAGCAGGACACGAGCAAATATTTTCCCTGCAGAAGATAGCAAAGATATTCCTCGGTAAGCATTACAGTCGGAACGGTCACCCTTGTTCTTGTATAGGGCGCAGATACGCGAGGCGATGAAGTCATCTGGGATCCTTTCCTCGTTCCACATCTGTACAAACAGCTTCCAGAGTATTTTATGAAGTTCTGCAGTGCCATATTTTAGTAGTTCAGCCGGGATGTTGTCAAGGCCCACCGCCTTATTATTCTTTTGCTGATTTACAGCGTCGATCACTTCAGTAAGGGTTGGCGGTTCTTCTAACTTAGGCATTGCATCAAGGCTTGTAGTACCCCGGATATGTTCCAGATCTGCTGAACGATCTACGTTGAGTAGGTTGTTGAAGTGTTCAGCCCAGCGTTGGAGAACCTCGTCCTTAGACGTTAATCTCTGCGAGCCATCGAGAGATCGTAATGGCACATTTACATGTTGAGTAGTGCCAATTAGATTCCGGACTTCACTGTAAAAGGCGCCAAGTTGTTTACAGTCAGCAAGCAGTTGTATATGGCGCGCTTTATCTTTCCACCATTTGTCCTTAGTCTCTCGTGTAAGTTTCCTCAGTTCTCTGGTGCTAACTTTTATTTGGTCTTATAGGTTCAAGTTGCCACTCTGCTCTTGAGTACGCAAAAGTTTCCGGTGTTTTTCTATAGCTTCTACCAAAGCCTGGTTATTGTCATCGAACCAGTCCTCGCGAACAAGTTTCCTGAGTCCCAGCGTTTCGGTAGCAGCTTCTTTAAGATCGGAGCTCAAAGACTTCCAGGCCTCTTCTAAATCTTGATCGCTAGTGTTACGTGTAGCCAGCCTGTTGTTCAGAGCAATCCCAAAGGCGGCTCTTGTCTCTTGGCTTTGAAGTTTCTGCACGTTCAGACTGACATTAGTTGTCTTTCCACGGCGATAAGGTGGGTGGAGACGCAGTTTTATCTTGATAACAACCAACCTGTGGTCAGTCCAGCAGTTAGCGCCTCTCATGACTCGAGTGATTTGGACTTGAGATAGGTCTTTTTGGCGTACCAGAGCATAGTCAATCAGGTGCCAGTGTTTAGACATTGGATGCATCCATGTCGTTTTGTATTTAGCTGGCAATCTGAAGCAGGTGTTGGTAATGGCCAACTCATACTGAGCACACAAACTTAGCAGAAGATTTCCGTTGCTATTCATGGTGCCTATGCCATGTCTTCCGAGCACCTTGGGCCACGCTTCATGATCTCGTCCAACGCGTGCGTTAAAATCGCCAAGGACAAGCACCTGCTCTCTTTGGGGGATCTTCACTACAGCATCGGAAAGTTCCTTGTAGAATTTATCCTTCGTTTCGTCGTCTTTATCCAAAGTTGGGGAATAAACGCTGAGGATGTTCAGATGATTATCGTTGTCCAGGTGTATTCGCAATGAAATGACACGATCTGAGATGTTAACAGGACACTCATTCAACCTTTGCACTATCTCGTTCTTAATTGCGAAACCAACACCAGATCGACGGGGTTTTGATGCTGCGTTTCCTTTCCAGAAGAATGTATAGCCGCCTCCATGCTCTACTATTTTGCCCTCTTCCGCTAGATGGGTCTCACTAAGTGCGGCTATATCGATATTGTACCGTCGTAATTCTCGAGCAACGATAGCAGTTTTCCGCTCCGGGCATAGGTTGGTGTCACGATCGAGTAGAGTTCGTACATTCCAAGCGGCAAAAGTCAATGGTTGGATTTTCGTAACTTTATTCTTGTTTCGACCGCGAGTCTGGGATGCACAGGCAGCCGCGGTTGCTACCTCCCATTTGGGTTGGGATAAACATTTGTTTGGGGCACCTTTTCTAGCCCCCTCCACGGCTGGGCGTGGGAAGCGGTGTTTCCCTGAATAAGGCTGCTTCGTCGCACAGAGTGCTGCCGAATCTACGAAGTTATCCCTTGTTCTACGCAGAAGCGACCACTCTCTCTGAGCCGCCTGTGTGCAAGATAAGCCAAAGCCCGGCTTACATCGATACCGAACCTCTCTGTCTCTCATTGTCGCCACAGGGCTTGATGTAAGTCAGTGTCCGTTATATTTGCTGAAACAGTCAAGTGCGCAGGATATATTTAGGTGCATAAACGGGCGCGCATATGCAGATGCACCCTCTCGTCCTCGTCCTCCTTGGACCAATGGAACGAAGAATCGATACGATTGGAGGAGAATTTGGATGCAGTGTATGGCCGCCAGTTGCCTTGTCCTCTACTGACGCCCTCGGCATTACACGCTGCCTTGCTGACTCGCCGACTCCGCCAAGCCACTGTTGCTTATCAGTAGTCGGGCTGCCTTCGGCGCCGAGCCAGTCTTCAGGCGCTATGCGGGAGGATTCCGCCCCCTTTCGGTCTGTGACCTGTCCGCCTAAAAGTATCCAGATCCATCGCCTCTTCCGCCAGCATTGCTGTACCAAAGTCCACCTTTTTCGCCGCTACTGCCGTTGAGGTCTTCACCTGTAACCCTAGGCAAGGGGCCTGTTGGTCCGCGGGAGGTATTTTATTTCCCTCTAGCCCTGCAGGTGTCGTAAGGACAACCTGTCGAGCACCCCCTATCCGCCACCTGGGGACGCGTTCCCTAGGGGTGAGGCTCCCCCGAGAAACGTATAATAATAATACCCTGGACACTATTTACACACATTGATCTAGCCCCAAACTAGGATTCCCTGTATCTTGGGTACTAGAGAACGATACACATACTTATGTAGATAAATATTATACTTAGATAAATAAACCACCATGACTAGGGTACAAACATCCGTTATCATGAAACAAATATTTGCCCCCACCGGGACTCGAACCCGGGACCCTTGGCTTCGTAGGTAGGGTCACTGCCGACTCGGCCATTAGGGTCGTCAATAACTGATTGGTTACACACAAATGTGGTTCAATTGTGCATGTGTCACCCCGTTTAGGAAACGGAGTGACGCTATTTTTGGTTAACTGTATTTCTATGAAACAATTTCTCTTAAGCGGCACTTTTCAGACAGTTGTTTAAAGATTTGCAAGAATTAATATCTGTTAGCGCATGCGTACGCAGTTTGCTGTTGTCGGTACTAGTAGCCTGGTATTGGGAGGGTATGTCACATGTGTGCCACTGCCAGATAACTTGCAACAGACTGCAAGGCGAACGGCCGCGCCCGCGGACACCGCTGCGGGCTATAATATTAGTGATGCGCCAATATCGACAGTCGGGAGTATCGACTTTTGATTGATAACGTTCGTCTTTTGGCGTGGGGGGTCGACAAAGATACAGGTCGCGCCAAGTTTCTCTGTCTAAGTGCAGCGTCATGCCAGGGTCACTTGAAACAAAACAGCAAGCGCGGCCGCACACACACAGCCACATTGCGTTCCGCCTAAGCACACGCAGACACACGCAGACATTTGCCGAGTTTCAGAGGATCGAGTCGGAGATGAGTCGTCCGGTAAACCAAAAAGTGTTAAAAGTGGTTAAATGCTCGCTACTGTGCCTATTGTGCAGTTAAATCGGTTAGATATTTATATATCTATTACATGCCGACACGAAAAGGCGTTTTTTAGGGTTCCGTACCCGAAGGGTTCCAAACGGGACCCTATTACTAAGACTCCGCTGTCCGTCCGTCCGTCCGTCCGTCCGTCCGTCTGTCACCAGGCTGTATCTCAAGAACCTAGCTAGCTAGAGAGTTGAAATTTTCACAGATTATGTATTTATGTTGCCGCTATAACAACAAATACTAAAAAACAGGATAAAAGAAATATTTAAGGGGGCTGCCATACAACAATTCTTTCAATACCACATACAAACTTATGGATGCACCTGGTTACGTACATGGAGTGTGAAAGTAACCGCACCAATAACTTTGTAAACAATATTTTGCTGTGTAAAATCCAAACTATTCACTCTACACCATCGCTTCCATTGAACGGTGGTACGGAACCCTTCGTGCGCGATTTAGACTCGCACTTGACCGGTTTTTATATTATTTAGGGCACACATATCATTGTGAATATTTAATTAAAATAATTAAGTTTACCTTTAGCCTTTCTCCATTTATTACTTCGAAAGAAACTTACAAATAACATGAACTATTTTACCCTTCTAAATTAAATTTTCACGTCTCCACAAAATGAACACAATTTTCCATAAAGATGCAGGCTTAATTTATTTAATGGAGCAGGGCTTCTGTCAAGGTTTATCGATAACGATAAACCAACGACATCCCAACACAAACCTAACGCCAGAGGCGAGCCGACCGCACTCACACGAGTTGTATGTCGCAACTCGCAACCGACGCACCCGGCACCCGCATGTATCAGACTCAGAATGGACTCAATTCTGTGTTATCCGATAGAATAGGTTCAGGATTAGTTTATTCAATCAAACTAAATCTTGAATACTGCATAAGGTAACTTAAAATTACCTAATATTCACACCTTATCTTAAAGAGTGGTAGAAACTCAGATTTTTCGAAGTTTTACTACCCACTTTTAGCCAGTTCTAAATGTGTATTTCTGTTGCCGCTAGAGGGGGTTTAAGGTGATACGAAAAAAATATGGAGATTTTTTCGAATCCATTTACTCCACCATGAAGTAATCTACAGATTTGATTTTTGGGTTAACGTTTATTGAGTATTTGATTAAGATTTTCACTAAAGGGAAACACGATTGGATGAAATTTTCTCGATAGAATTTAATTACGAAAACACCCCTAAATTGTTTTATTTTTTCCTGAAATTCTGAAATCCTTACTAATTTCATTGCGAAACTACGTTCAAAATGTAGATATTATGTATTCGCAAAATCTTCTAAAAAAACTTTTTAACAAAATAGCGTAGTTTATTTTTAGACAATTTTTCTGTGATTTAGCGCTACGTTTTTTAATTTTTTCCCGATTCCGTCCCTATCACACTGCGGGTCTTTCCGCCTGGAGTAACGGGGACCTTTGCACGGACGAGATAGCGCCTTAAGGCGATACCTCGTCTGTGCAAAGGTCCAAGGTTACTCCATGCGGAAAGAATCGCAGTGTGAGAGGGACGGAATCGGGAAAATATGTCATAACATAGCGCTAAACCACAGTAAAATTGTTTAAAAATAAACTACGCTATTTTGTTAAAAAGTTTTTTAAGGAGAGCTTACGAATACATTATAACTACATTTTGAACGCAGTTCTACAGTAAAATTAGTTAGGATTTCAGAATTACAGGGAAAAAAACAATTTAGGGGTATTCTCGTAATTAAATTATATCGAGAAAATTTCATCCAATAGTGCTTTCCTTTTACATGATGGAGTAAATGGATTCGTAAAAACCCCATTTTTTTCGTATCACCTTAAAGGGGTCCCCATAAAAGAGACATTGCTTTGCATTCTTAGGGTTGCGTAACTTAGAAGGATAAATAGGAACCCGTATAGGATCACGACGTTCTCCGCCCATCTGTCCGTCTCTCCGTCTATCCGTCTGTCCGTCTCTCCGTCTATCCATCTGTCCGTCTCTCCGTCTATCCATCTGTCCGTCTATCCATCTGTCCGTCTCTCCGTCTATCCATCTGTCCGTCTCTCCGTCTATCCGTCTCTCCGTCTATCCATCTGTCCGTCTCTCCGTCTATCCGTCTGTCCCTCTCTTCGTCTGTGCCTCGTGAGCTATTCGCAGGGTACGTAACACAAAACAAACCCAAAGGTTTTTTTTTCGTTACACAAAAGAAAATTTAACACACAAATAAAATTACAAGGAACTGTTCATATTGATGTTTTTCAAGTGTTTTGTGTAAGAAGAAAAGCTTTTTCGTAACTATCAAATTTCTTGTTGCTTTTCTTTATTACAAAAGTTGATACAATAAAGTGTTGAAACAGTTGACTTTTTATTTATTTTTTCTAATAGAAGAAGTAATTTTAAGAAACTTATATCGTTTTTATTAGGGTTCCGTACCCAACGGGTAAGAACGGAACCCTATTACTAAGACTTCGCTGTCCGTCCGTCTGTCACCAGGCTGTATCTCAAGAACCTAGCTAGCTAGAGAGTTGAAATTTTCACAGATTATGTATTACTGTTGCCGCTATAACAACAAATACTAAAAAACAGGATAAAAGAAATATTTAAGGGGGCTCCCACACAACAATTCTTTCAATACCACATACAAACTTATGGATGCACCTGGTTACGTACATGGAGTGTGAAAGTAACCGCACCAATAACTTTGTAAACAATATTTTGCTGTGTAAAATCCAAACTATTCACTCCACACCATCGCTTCCATTGAACGGTGGTACGGAACCCTTCGTGCGCGATTTAGACTCGCACTTGACCGGTTTTGTGATTCGTCAAGTTAAACACTACTATTTTTTTTAGTAATTTGCTGCGTGACCTCATAGGTTTACCCTTATTGTGTATAGCCACGCGAGATCTTGCATAAGGGGTCCCAGACACCCTAAAAATAATATGGTGTCGGAGTCGGCATTAAGGTAGAAAATTTTCACAACTTTAGACTTGAGAGACCGTAGCAGTGTTGCTAGAATTGAAAATAATTTACTCCTGTAACTTTGACGTCACATATTAAGAAGGTATTAATATGTATTAAAAATAAAGCTCGTCTTATAAGATAAAAATCTCTAACATAGGTGTTTAGTTATGTCAATTCGTTACCCCAGTTTTTTTTTAGCGCCTGAATCGAAATGACAATACTGTCATTTGGATATTAGCCTCGAAATGGAGTTCGATTCAGCCGGTAAAAAAAACTTTGGGTACCCAATTGAAATAATGAAAAATCTAATCAAAATTAATGTGATCACTATCATCCCTTAACATACTCATTTGAAACAAAATTCAAATCGATAACATTTTGTACACATTGATAGATTATAATATATAATAGACTGTATCTCAATAAATTTTCTTTGAAATTTGGAATTTCGCGCTGGAACTTTCTCACAGTTTTTTTAAAAAAATCGCGTAATATGTTAGTTCAGATTGATTTCGACGCCTTCTACAAATCCTACGTAATACCTCCATGGCTTTTTTTCGTAATATCTAACCAAGACTATATCATTGACATTGTATTTAACTTTTACCATTTCTTCTTGCACAAGAGTTGGTTCTTTAATCTCATTTTCTCGTTTAGTGTAGTCGTTGTTTTCAGTCTCACATTCTGTTTTTGAATCCTCTCTTTCTTCTATCACAATTTTCTTTTCTCACATAACGTTCTCGGTTGTAATACCGTCTCTTAATTCTATCTCCGTGCTTTTGTCCATTTCCTCACTAATACGTTTTTGTATTACGCTTGATGTAGTTGCGACATGATCCGTATTGTTATTTTTACGTATTTCAATTATATCGACTTTATTAACCATAAGTGGACCATAGGTCTTTAAATTGAAATATCTGCGGTTTTCCGGAGTATTTCTTATATCTGATAACCCTTCGATTTTTTTTTGAGGGGTCGCGATTTTGTACCTTATGCCATTGTAATAAAATTTAAAGCCAATAACGGGTTTTTGGGTACTACAGTACCCAAGAGTCTTTTTTGCATTTTTGCTCGCAATATTGTTTTCTTTTTTATTTTCATTTACATTTACATCATCTCCGTATTTGTTTGAGTCAGTTTTGTCATCAACATTCCAAAAACTGTCATCTGAATCGGCGTAAGTGATATCGGATTCTGTGCTAGTATTGCTATCATCTCCCCTTACTGATCTTTTCCGTTATTTTTTTACTGCGATTTCTCATGGTACTCTTCTTTTCCTTTGCTTTTTTTTCTCTATCGTATTTTCGCTTCTGTTTTTTCAATTTTATATTATGCTATTCTAGTCCATAAAATTCACAGGTATTTTTGCAGAAACAAGACAGTTTTCATTATTTTATAATGTCCATTGTATGTGGTACAGGAATCAGACCTTTTAAATCAATTTATTGTTCTACTGTCGTAATATTTCCGTGTGTTATGTAAAAATACATAACTTTTGACTGACATTAGCTTAGAATCTTGTAAGCAGTTTGTGCATTGACAACGTCTTCGCCGTAAGTCACCTTTTTGTCTGACGTTCTTTTAACGGCACCCCCTATGCCATCCGCGGCACCTTTGCCGTGGGCAGATTCAAAGAACGACCAAGTTTCTTGTGTTCTTTTTAACTTTATTATTGTTAACCACATTTTTCAAAACAGTCTCTGATTTTAATTCTGTTCCAGAATGTTGCTTACATAATGATTATTTTAAGATATATCTTTCGAAAATTGCCTTTCTTACCTTTTTCTTGTCAGGACTGGGATTATTTGGAACAATTTCTTGTAAAAATATCTCTGTTTTTGAGGATGGTGTAGTTGCTTCTTTATTTTTCATGTCTATGTCTTATATCTTTAAAGTTTCTGAATTCTTCAAATTATTTTTCCAACTTATATACCAATAATATATAGCAACAACTAGCGCTTGCTGTAAGTTTTCCATCTTGTTTTGTAACTATGCATTGTTTTTCTTTGATTTCTTATTATTTTGGCCATTTTTATATTCTTTCATCTAGTAACAAGTTTTCTTTCGATAAAAGGTATCGAAGTTTTCATTTTTGTTTTTGAGCTTTTTCGTCAATTTTTTGTTCACCTTTATTTTTCTTTTCTTTTTGTTCTCGCCATGGTTTATGTTGTAATTTTGCAAATTATCAGGTAGTTGTTTAATTTTTTATGTTTTTTTCGTTCTTTCACCATTTTCTTTTTTAGCTCTTCTAGTTTTTCGGGATTTTCCAGTTGAGAATTGAAATAGTACATTTCCTACGAGTTCGCAAAGGCTTATATTTACGAGCCGAGAAGTTTATGGCACGAGCCGAAGGAAGTTCGTAAAGAAGCCTTTTCGAACGAGTAACGAATATAATTTTTCCGCCAGAGAGCCCAAAATCAAACGGCGAAGGTGCTATTTTGAGGTTAGAAGGCGGAAAAAAATATTTAATACTACTAGACTAGATTAAAGGCAGTTCATCGAAACAATGAAAAAGAGTTTTGTGTATGTAGTATCTATGTATTGAACTATGTAGTCAGGTTAACGAAACTCTTTGCTCATTGATTCCGGAAGTGGCTAAAAATTATTTATTGAAATAAAAAAGAAATATGATAAAACTACTCAATATAATTGGAATGAGCAATTAATATTAATCGTATAATGACAAATAACTAAGCACAAAATTCATTTGTTGTACAGTTTACTAATTATTAAAAATAAAAAAAGTTTATACTCGTTCAAAAGACTGTTCGTTTTACGTTTTCCCGTGTACAATGGTAAGGAACCCTTCGTGTGCGGGTCCGACGTCCTACTCGCACTTGACCGGTTTTATTTCAAATTAGCAAGCAAGCGTGCAGTGTAGAATAGAGAGGAATGTGTGATCTATTGTGTATGGTCTGTATCTTTTATGTATATGGACTATTTTGTATGGAGCATATGTTGTAGGTATGGGTGTTGCAACTGATTGACGCACACATGGCTAAGGGCGCGGCTGTACGCTGTATGGACAATCGGTTTGAGTGTTTCAGTTGCACCACATAATATACTAGGTAAACTAATGAGGCGTACCAGATTAGTACTAGACTTGCAACTTGCTTATGTTAAATTGCCAATCTTGATTGCAGACTTATGTGATTATAATAATAATAATACCTTGGACACTATTTACACACATTGATCAAGCCACAAACTAGGATTCCCTGTATCTTGGGTACTAGACAACGATACACATACTTATATAGATTAACATTAGTAGGTAGATAAAAAACCATGACTAGGGTACAAACATCCGTTCTCATCAAACAAATATTTGCCTCCACCGGGACTCGGACCCACCCATTCGGGTCGTCAATTATGTACAGAATGTACCAGAAAGGTGTCGTCACATCGCGAGGGTTGCAGGGCATAATTCTGAACATTATCAAACAGATTTGATCAGAACAACATTATTTTTCACGCGAAGTGAGATATGAACTCGCTAACGAAGGGTTCCGTATATAATATATAATACCTTTAGGTTGGAAAAACCAAGGTACAGTGGAGCTTTAGCTGCAATATCACGCTGCGTCATTTTCATTCATATAATTTTTTTCTGATCAATGAAAATGGCGCAGTGCCGATTTCCCGCCACTCAACTCAGCGTTGTCAAAATCAAAAAGTTCTTTATTATTTTAGATATTTATATATCCTTAGCAAATGTTTTGCCTGTTCTAAACATTGGACCACTGTAGGAGAAGAAGGACGAAGAACACCGTAATTTTGTTTCAAGTTATAAAAAACCGGCCAAATGAGATAAGAACTCGTTAACGAAGGGTTCCATATAATATATAATACCTTTAGGCACAAACAAAGGGGTTGGTTTTAGTCCATATACCACACGAGCTGATGCCCGCTCAATATGCGGGGAGCCGGACTTAACAGGGAGGTCTGACTCCTGGGCATGGGTAATTCCATTTTTCTCCCCTCAAAAATAATGCCTTATACGACCTCAGTATCCTTATCGTGTGATTCTGACATATAGGACTTTGAAAAATTGACAAATTACAACACTACACTATTATTGGACAAGACCTGTCTTTTATTGATAATTTGCTTGATCATGCGATGTTCCGATTGGTAAATATTACAAAATAGTTCATTACTGCGGAGACCAGTAAGTAATTCATCTTTTTCTTTTGTTAGTATCGAATTCCTAATTCCTAATTAGTATCAAAATAGTAAAAAATACAAATGAACTGAGTTTGCCGCCATTTTACATCAATGCAATACAAGTGCAATTCGGACACGTCAACCTCTATGGTACCTCCTTTTTATTAAAGTAGGGCCCTTAACTGCCAATAACCTCCTTAGTTTAGCTTTGCAGAAAAAATAGTTCTATATTTAAATATTATGTTATGTAATGGGATTAAATACTTACTTACTGGAGACTTTTGCGTTTTTCTGGACACTTCTAAAAATTGTCCAGGATGAGTCACTTTCGGATACTATCTTCACAGATGTTATGGGAACATTTCATACTATTTTTGAGAAAACAATTAAAATTTCTATATGTCCGTTATATATGTTATATGTTATATATTTCTATATGTCCGCGGTATAGGCTACACAGGTGAGGGTATAATTACAGATATACCTATATATAGGTCACTTACAACGACCTCTCTGGCGCAGCGGTTGTGGCTCTGTCTACCGTGCGAGAGGTCCCGGGTTCGATCCCCGGCTGGGCAAGACCTGGGCTATTTCTTTTAAAGAAAAAGAAATACCCAGGTCTTGGATGTTTATATGTGTGTGACGTCGCTGTCTCTGGTACCCACGACACAGGGTATCCTAGTGTGGGGCCAGAAGCAATGTATGTGCCTGTATGTAAATGTTTATTGTTTATGTTTGAGTTACAAGCTTTATTTGTAATACACCGGCCATTTTTATTTGTCAGTCAATATAGGCAGCTGAGACAAACCACCGGCACCGGGCCCAATTCTCTTAAGGGAAATGCATAGTAATGGTATAACGATTGCCGCCAAGGGCGCAAAATGCCGTGTTTGGCAGTCAGTCTCCAAATAAAATAGGCGCCACCGACAGTCCAAATACGGCATTTTGCATCCTTTGAGCAGTCGATATGCTATCGATATGCTGTCGCTGTGTGTTTTCCGGAACAGAATAGGGCCCCTGTGGTTTGACAGCATGTAGGTACAAACAACAAATTTAACAACAATTTTGAGAAAATAAATAAATCTCTTTGAATCTCTCATTGAAAGTATGGCTGTTTTTACCGCCTAACCATATATATGTGTCACCGGAAGATAGTCAAAACAGACCGACAGGGTTTATAATTTACGTTTTATTGTTCTTACATGTCAACCTAACACGAAGACTATTCGGGGGCTTCGCTGCGCTCGCCCCCTCTAATCTTCAACTAAACTACCGCAGCGTTTGCCCTGGTATTTCGTGTGCAATTCAAGTTTAAACCGGTTTACTATTTAACGGTTTTAACCGTTAGCTGATCAACTTACGCGTCATATAGCAATCAGTACGCTACAGTTTACTATCTATCGATAGTTGATCAACTGACGAGAAAAAAAACGTTAGTTTATCAACGGTTTTGACTATCTTACGGTGACATTTATACCAATCCTCTAAGTTACTCGATACATAGTTAAAATTGAAGAAAATTTTGTTAGATATTCTAATAAAATACCTATGCATAAATTGTTGGACCTTAACATTGAGGTGACATGCACGAGCGCCAGTTATCGTGACAGTTTCAGCACAAGCTGCACAACTATGTCATTGCCGTACCACATTCCAGTTGGTGTATTTTCAGATGCACTTACGAATACGAGATTTCAGAATTCATTGTTGTGTTAAAACGCCTGCTAACGCTGCTTCTCAGTTTAATCGAGATTGCTAGCTTTCGAGTTACCTTGTCGAGCGGGTAATAGTTTTTGAGCTTGAGTTATCCGATTTCGATAAATGTAGCCTATTAATGACCCCCACCGAGGGGCACAGGCTTTACCCGGATAGGAGTAAGATTGAGTCATACTCCGCCACGCTGGCTCAGTGCGGGTTGGTGGAGGGTTTTACGATACTTACTACCTAGTAGCCATAGTAGCCGGGACCTAAATCCGAAACACGGAGCGTCTGCTCAATGTTGAAAAATCAATGCGGTTATGGAAATTCATTGATGCCCCGTGAGCGTATCGATTTTATCCCCTCGTGTTGACGAAATCAATACGGTTAACGTGTAAATATTATCATACATAATAATTGCCGTAACCATATTAGCCTCGTCAACACGTGGTGAGTCACGTCTCGATCTATCGTATCGATCTAGTCCCCACCTAACTTATTTTTCCTTTTAGAAGGAAAATTAACGTTATGCCATTGCAATTAAATAGTGTCTTACATGTCATACATAAGTAGTATGGACTTTTGTCAATGTAAATACATCGTTGCAAATAAATACATCATTGCATTTGCATTTTTATCTTTTATACTATGATGACTGATAATGAACTTACACAATATTTCAGCAAACATACTAAACACCAGTTCAGGAGCTGCGAAGCACTGACTATCTTTTTCGATATAATATTTTCTTTGTGTATACTTGCAAGCGCCACCAATGATACAAAAAAACATATCTCTTTTTGATTCGTTTTTGCTGTAATGCTTCTCAATACTGTTAATAGCTATTTTTATAGGAACTAGGATCTAGGACCTATTGCTAAAAACCTAGGACATGATATTTATCATTGGAGACGTTAGTCAGCTGAACATAGCCTCTTAACCACCTCGAGACACGTAGAGCATACGCTTATAGGAGTTTGTTTTTAATACAAAAAAATGCCCATAAGCGTATTGATTTCGTCAACATGGCATAATAGTTATTTGTGCAACAAGAGAGCAAAGTTAATTTTTGCTGCGAGTGCTTGTTTGAGTTCCGAGTGAGCGAAGGATGCTATATATGAATGATTCTAAGTTAGAATCCTGAGTGAGCGAGGGACTCAGAGGCACGAGATGCAAATAACTTTGGCCTGGCACATACAACTTTTCCTCTCAGCAATGAGAACATACCAAATAAGAGAATGAAAAAATACAACATTGAAAAATCAAATAAAATTTGTTGTAATTTTTCATGATAAATTGCGACTAAGTAATTTACGCTACCGAATATTTATATAATTGTATAATTTATCAATGGCTAAGAATAAAACAAGCTCGATTATTTGGAATTGATTAGCACAGATACTGCAATCGAGTTAAAATCGATAGCAGTATCTGTGACATTGGCGAAATCAAAAACAGCCAAAGCATCGAATTATAACTCGATGCCCGTTGGCTGTTTGCGATTTTGCCTATGTCCGCGGCATTCAAAATTAAAAAGCTACTTTGTCTCCCTCGCAGTAAAAGCCACATGTTCGAGCTGCTGAGGTGAAATAGTACATTTCCCACGAGTTCGAAAAGGCTTATATTTACGAACCGAGAAGTTTACGGCACGAGCCGAAGGCGAGGGTCGTAGCGAGGTCGTAAAAATTATTTTCGAACGAGTTAGGGAAATTAATTTGGTCACGACGAGGGACTAATTTAATAAGGATAAGGAAATACGCATACCGATGCCCCGCTGCACCCTCCAGGCGGCATTCAGAAGCTAGGAAACCTGGCGTGGGCTTTTCAGTTTTGTCGAAAAATCTGCCTAAATTTATTTATCAATTCTCATCAAACAGACAGTACATTACGTACTTACATTCACATCCGTACGGTCGTGCAGAAAGCTCTAGAGCGTTTATCCGTATATAATTGTTACTGGGTCAAGTGCAACGAGCAACACATGTGTTTATTTTAACTTTATTTAAAAGGTGTGGGCCTGACACGACGGAACAGGTCCTTATGCGCAGCCTAGGTGCGAGCCGGATTGCGGTGTGGTGGGTTCCGTAGGCATATATTTGTCGATGGAAAATAGCTGCGGCATCCAGCAACACATAGATTCTAACGGTGATGGAAAACGTCGTGATGACACCTTAATATCTAGTATGGCAGCGGCGATAGGCTAGCCTTCAGTCGCGCAAATGGAGTATTGAATACTTCGCTAAAAGTGAGGGCAAAGGGCATAGAACGTGGTGGTGAAATGTGTTTTTTGTATTCCGTCAATTATTTCTTTGCAAATCTTTCGCGCACGATGAGTCTGGCATAAATGGATAGATGATAAAAAACTAACAACAAATGCCATATAATACAATACGCTAATGTGTCGCGTTTACGAGAAATTTGGGTGTAAACATCAGTATGAGCATAGTAACATTAACACCTATTTTTCTCGCCTACGCAACACATCAGAGTATCATATTGTTCGACACCGTTTGTTCGTCTGTGTGTCCTCTATCCATATACAAGGTGACATTTAATTTTCTGACCACATTTTGGGGAATGGTAGTAACAAACAATATGAACAACTTTCCCCAAGAAACATATCGTCGCAAATGAAAAAAATATATTTGTCCATCAGTTCATTGACCCGATCAGCTGATTACGAGTTACTATGGGGGACCCAAAAATATTTTTCGTTTGCGATCATATGTTTCTTGGGGAAAGTGTTCATAAGCTTATTAAATTTCACCTGTATATGACATTGATCGTGAGCGAAAGACTTGAAAAAAATGAACAATTGACAGTGAGGAGGAGAATGACTGTGACAGTTTCCATACAAAAATGTTCAAACCCCTTGTGCCCCTGCCAAACCGGATAGGAAAGAAGGAGACGGAAAGTTTGTGTTTTGTTGAACGTTACGTATCGTATAAACCCGCCGATGTTAGTAGAGTTAGTTACCCATCAAACATACACATTTCTGTACACTGTCTCTGTCTCTGGCCCCACAGTAGGATACCACAGACACAGGGTGGTCAGTTATAAAGGTTGTAACAGAAAGGTGTAGACATATTTCAACGAGTTGATAGGGACGTTATTCTGAACAACTATCTCTATGAAGCCTATTTGATCAGAGCAACTTTATTTTTCAGTTCTTTACATATAGGGTGACATTTTATTATTACATATTTACATATTTTGGGGATGATAGTACCCATAATTATGAACAACTTTCCCCAAGAAACATTTGGTCGCAATCGAAAAAATATTAAAATTTGTCTCCCATGGTAACTTACAGCTTACTTAACAGCTGATCGGGTCAATGTACTGAGGGTTTTGTTTTTTCATTCGCGACCCTATGTTTCTTGGGGAAAGTTATCCATATTGATGGGTACTATCATTTCAACCAACCTTTATAATGTACATGAGCCGAGTGATCAGCTGATTTGTATGGAGAAGTGAAAAATAAAGTTGCTCTGATCAAATTTCCTAGAAAATGATGTTCCCAATAACCCCTTCAAGTGTTATTACACCTGTCTCTTAAATCCTGTAGAATAATTCCATTTTTCGAAATGGCCACAAACAAATATCCCTGTACGTTATGGTACGGTTCCGTTCCGTTTACAATTGAACTCTACAAAATTTTCGAAGGTCAAAATCGCAGAAGTACTTTAACTTCAGGGTTCTGCAGAAACCGGACTTCTGTTCCTTCACATACTAGTTTCTATTCCCGGTTTCATTATCTTAATTTAAATGAAGACGAAACATATTTTCATTTTTGCTATTGTGTTTGACGGATTGCAAAACTACGAACTATAATAATGAATGACTACAGGTATATGTAGCAAAAGGTATAGTCAAAAGTAAAAATTGTTCATTCTGAACAACTTTCACTATAAAACCCAATTGACCATATAATTTCAGTTCGTCATCATCGTCAAGCGGCCGACCGACACAAACAAGTGACTAATTATTTGGTTGTCATTTCCTTCCTGTGTAACACGTACCAACATAAAATAATGTAATCATCCCATCAAAATAGCATCAGACCTTTTCCCATACGCTCGGCAGAGGCACGGTTTCGCCAGGATTAGCCAGAAGTCGTTTTACCGGGTATTTATTTAGGTGTTCAAGAATAATTGTTGATTTCATACAAACTGTACACAAGTCAATAAATCGTTTACAGCAGGAAAAGGTATTATTCTAGTGAAGTGTTTCATTGATGGCCTTATCAGACGTATTGGCAGAAACCTTAACACCAGCAAGGCCAATAACCGAGGATAACATGTAGGTAACATGTTACATACGTAATGTAAATTAAATACCTTCTCTCGCCTCAGCCTTTGATATACAGGGTGACACTTAGTTATCTGACGTTTTGGGAATGGTGTTACCCATTCTGTACAACTGTCCCCTCGGAACGGAAAAGGTTCTTCTGAATTATGACCCTTAGAGCCAGTTCAACGATCTTTAAATTTTAACCTCAAAATAAACGTCAAATCCCAATGGTTTTTGTTTTCAAACAAGTGTTGAGCAGTAGTTTTTTTTTTATGGTACCTTAACGCTTATGGGTGTACAGTCAAGGCGTGTGAACTGTCATGGACCTTATGTACCCAGAAATAAGAGCCACGTTTTATCAAAAAATAAAATTTTATGGAACTGACACGCCATTAGCGTTTAATGGTGCTTTAAAATTTAAAGCTCGTTTCAGCAACTGGCTGTTACATTATATCCCCATCAATGACGACACCTTTCTGTAACATTCTGCATTTAAAGGAGTATTGTCGTTTTTATTAGTCTAACAAATATGAAAATAATGTCAGCGTTGAAGCCTTCCAAACAAAAGCGTTATTATGCTTTGAATCATTTTGCGACTTATTTTCCCCACCCCAACCGCGAAAGTAGCATTTTACTAGACGAAAGTAGCATTTTACTAGACGAAAGTAGCATTTTACTAGACGAAAGTAGCATTTTACTAGACGAAAGTAGCATTTTACTATTTTTGGCAAAACAGTTCATAAAATGTATCTGTCACCGTAAGATTGAAAAAACCGTTAATTAATAAACTGACGTTTTTTTTTTGACGTTAGCATAATGCTTCTATACGACGCATTAGTTGATTGAACTAACGGTTAAACCATTAAATAGTAAACTGTTCTTAACTTTAATTGCAAACTAAATACCATGGCAAACACTGTGGAAGCTTAGGTGAAGACCGAATAGTCTTCGTGTTAGGTTGACATGTAAGAACAAAAGAAACGTAAATTCTAAACCCTGTCCGTCTGGTTTACTATCTGTCGATAGTTGATCAATTAGTTAGTTTATCATTTACGCGTTAGTTTATCAACTAACGGTTTTGACTATCTCACGTTGACATATCTATCGTAGAAATTGACCATATCATGAAACTTTCTTTAAACAAAGAAATATGTTAAGGAAAAAACACTACGGAAGCTTAGGTGAAAAGGGTCGAGCGCAGCGAACCTCGAAGCCCCCGAATAGTCTTCGTGGAAGTTTGACATGTATAATGTATATCACAAAAAACATTAAAAGGTAGTACTGAACAAGAATGCTTTTAAAAAGGGAAATATGAAACTGCACATCAAAAATACTGATTTGCATGCAAATATCAGGACAAAATGCTGCGGTAGCTTAGGTGAAGGGTAGTTTCGCTCACCCCCCTTTATCCTTCGTGTTAGGTTGAATATGTAAGAACAACAAAAAATACATATAATCTTGAGTAAACATAAAATATTTAAAACATAAAAAGTGTTTTTTCTGATCCATTTTTGCTGTGCAAATCAGTATTTTTGATGTGCGATTAAACACTAGCCTTTTAAAAGACATGTTTCATCAAACTCAGCCCTTCTGTCACCCCAAATGGGACAATACGTGACGGACGTCATGTAGGCACCTGTGTGCTCGTAAGTATGTGTTTCTGCGAATAGTATTTCATGTAGGGTGTAGGTAGACAGAACTTAGAACAGGTTGTTGTAGGGTCAGCCAGCAACGACACACGGTGGTCTTGCAGGCAGGCACTGTGTCGACACACATTCATGTGAGTAAGGTCGACAGAAAAATGCAACAAAGACTCGGCAATAATTATTTTAGCAAATAAAAAGGATTGTTATATTATAGCCAAACAAGTTCCCAACATATTCGGTATTTTTGGGTTACGGGTCGATTGGAAATATGCGGTGTACACCCAGAGTTTCTTTGTTCTTCTTCAGCGGGTGTCTTCATCTAATTTCGGGACTACTAGTTGATCAATACAACATTCTTGCAAATTTAGAACAATTACTTTATTTATGCCAAAATAGAAAATTTGAAATAGCAATAGCAAGCGACTTCAATAAAAATAGACAGAACAAAAAAACATAAACAACACTTGCTCTACATGAGATCTGATAACTCTTTGACAGTGCGAGCCATATGGTCTCATCTTGGCAACATTTTACATGAAAATGTTTTGGGTGGGATTTCACTTCTTTTTATAAGTTGCCTGAGACAATATTTTTTTATTTTGTTCGTTATTGTCTTTCTTTTTTTGGGTTGCTATGAAAAAAGGCACATCAGAGGTGCTGTTTTTCATAGCCCACTCTCTATCTTTGCCTTTTTTCCGATTCTTAATATATTTTTGTGGAATCGGGATTCAGCATTGTCATTTCTGATTTAAACATAAACATAAAAATTGACGTACAGGTACATACATTGCTTCTGACCCCACTTTAGGATACCCTGTGTCGTTGGAACCAGAAACAGTGATTTTTCATATCCCCAGCCGAGGATTGAACCTGGGACCTCTCGCATGGTAGGCAGATACACAACCGCGGCGCCACAGAGGTCGTCAATTTATTTTGACTTGACTCTTTGATTGTGTTACAAGTTGACATCTAGCCACCCAATTGTTGTCACTCAGTGGCACACAATGGGATACCCAACAACGTATAACTGGCCTCTAATGCACCGCACCCCCGATTTGAAATAGTAGTTTAAGTGACTGCTACATAATGGAGGGCATTAATACTCAAGAGTGGGTTTATGAAACGAGCCGAAGGCGAGTTTCATAACAATATCACTCGAGAGTTTTAATTCCTAATTATGTACAGTTACATACACTAGTTTATCTACACTCATATCATAAGCTCTCTTTGATGTGTCCAGGAACCGCATGTTTGATCGGCATTGTGGCTCTGCAGTTGTTTAGCTTGTTCTGTAGTACCAACTTCACGCAGGCGGGCGTCGGCGTTCGAAATTTGAATGTCAGTACCAACTTCACAGACAAACTAGGGGCGGCATGCAGGCGGGCGTCGGCGTTCGAAATTTGAATGTCATAATATGTAGAAAAACTGCACATTATGGCCATAATGTGTAATTTTTCAAATAAGAAATGAATTTTTACCAAGTAGTTTAACATTATACTGATCGTAACGTGCGGTTTTTGTACGCAGTAAAAAGGGTTTATGATACGTGTGTAGATAAACATTCTTAACCCTAGGTTCAGGCACACATTAGGCGTTTTGCGCGCGCTTAATTCCATCCCCTAGTTTAAAGCATGAGGCTGATTTACTAAACATCCTGAAACATGTATTTTATTATTTATAACAAGAAGTCCCTATATCAATTTTCAGACCTCTAGTATCAAAATTTGCGGAAGTCTCATACAAACTTTCATCCCCTATTTTGAGGGGTTGGGGGGCAAAAAATCCAATATATTTTTTTGTTTTTGTACTAATACTCAGCTTTCCAGGATTTCAGGAATTTCCCTAGTGAGGAAATAGGTTTTTTTTTAGATATTAATCAAATCGAAAGTATAAGTGCTATGCAATTGAAACTTTGTATGTTTAATGAGTTTACTATTGATATCATATCCTGAGAATTTTGTTAAAATAGAACGACGAAGCGCTTCGAGAAAAGGTATTAGTACCCTTGCGCTATTCTTGGCTCGTCTTGGCGGGGGCACTACCGGGCCCCCAGATCTAAATTCTCTAAATAGTATGTCATGTGGTGAAGATAATGAATGCACTGAGGGAAACGATGCTTACGAGAAACTACTGGAAATAATAATTCTATTTTAGGAACTGTGCTTCCCGTGCTGCCTAACCATGATAGGCAAACAAGTTTCCTATTTCTTATTAGTTTTCATGTATTTCCCCATTTCGCAAGCATCAGCAACAAACCCGCATATCAAAATCCGTCCATCTATTAAAAACGCCGAAATTCGCTATTATGTCACTTATGTTGCATCTATTTATTTTATATATTATATGCCAAGGTTTACATATATCATAAAGACTAAATTGTATTGATAAGTTATGGTTATGCTACTTACAGCTTGTACAATAAAGAATCTGCAGATAGATATTTATCTCATTTAGGGGCGATTGTTCCATCGCCAGATAAACAGTGAGATATCTTTATGTGACATTTTACACTCACAAAAAATGTGTAAGTAAAATTCCTCAGATAAATATGCCGTTAATTAAAAAATTTGTGACCTAAAACATCAAAGGCTCCTCTTTGGGATGTTTTTATTTTTATTTTATTTAGTAGGTAATTTATTTTCAACATAAATTACAAATTTAAAGTAACGCGAAACGGAACGTGTTTAAAACACCCATCAGCGTCTAGTGAATGGACGCCACATCAATTAATTGACACAAAGCCTCTTAGCGGCCAACACAAGAGTACGTCATCAGAATTGCAGGTCCGTTTTCGCGCCAAACTGTCAAAGAACTGTTTGAACCCTCGATTTTTGGCAAATGATGTTAATTTGTGAAAATGAAAGCAAAAAATGATGAAATGAAAATGGTTGCGGCTTTACTATTGCATTGCTGACGCTACGTCTATTGCAAAATAGACTCCTACCAAATGGATACCAACTGATAAGGTGCACATGTCGACAACCCTAGTTAAAGGTAAGTATAACATTAGTTTAGGAAATTAGTGCTCAAAAGAGGAGTCTAGGTGGAAAAGTCGAAAGCAGAAGTTTGACTTCGGATTTTGTTCGGACTAGCTAGAAGACAAACAGAGTCAGCCCTAGGGGGCACAAGAAGGTCCCGTTTTTTGGTTTCTTGCTTACATCTCGTAAGCTACGCGCCATAGGAAGTTTTGTTGGAGGTACTACTTACACAATGAAAGCTGATTAAATTCTCTATAAAACGAATACGCCGACGACGACGCGGTACGATCTATGGACGTTCACTTTAGGGACTACCTGTGAGCGGTCTGCATTGGCCGATTTTATTCTCCAAATTGCCTACAGTAATATCGTTAGGTAATGAAATTACTCGGCATAACACTGCCGCTTACGAACACTCGTTTAGGTTAAGGGCAATCAGACTGTGGAACGCACTTCCCTGCGCTATTTGGGGTAGTCCCTCAATTTTCACTTCTAAGAAAAGAGTGAAAGTACATTTCCTTTCTCTTCCGTAATAGGTACCATATCTTAATTAACCATATGTATGCTATAGAATAGTTTTGTATGTACATGCTATCTGTTGTACTTATTTTATAGTTGAGGTAAGTATCTTATATTTTATTGACCGGGCGAGCAAAGTGAGAGATTTGTGTCCGTTTCAGGATTGGGAAAATGCTTTCGTATGTCTGAATGTTTGTCCGGATTCCGATGTTATCCTCCACAGGCCGCATTTCTCAACTGATTCTCGTGAATTTTTGTGAGCAGGTTCGATAATGAAATATGTCTTTTTCCGATTCAGTTTTTGGAAATTTTTCAAATTGGCGGAGATTTGAAATTTCAAAAAAGCAGCTGTAAAATACGTCAAGTCGAAGAAACAGCTTGACGTATTTTAACAGATGAGGTGGATTATCATACTTACAAATTAGAGACGAATTAGTAGAGACCGTGAGATTAACAGGCGATATAATTTTAGTGAGAAGTCAAAAGGTTGAGTTTAACCTCTCAAGCACCGAGGGTAGTTGGGACGGGTCGCGATTTTTAACCTAATGCCTTGGTAATAAAATTTTAAACCTATACCGGAATAGAGGCGTTATCTAACGCCGGTGGTATTCTAGAGGTTAAGACCGCAAAATGAGGTTTACAAAGTTATTGGTGCGGCTACTTTCATATTCCATGCTGGAAGAAATCTCTCTTAAGAGATAACCTCGCCTTTTCTTTCTTGTTTTTTCTTTCACATTTCTTGTAATTGTTTGTACCTTTATATTTTCTGTGCAATAAAGAATACTCATATTTCGCGTCAGTTTGGGGCCACTTTTCTAACATTGCCCGACGTAAGGAAACTCATTTCATATTAAATCTCTTGGGGTGTACTTCGTTTCATATAATGAGAGCTAAGTTCAAATCCAGCGTAAAAATAGTATTTTGGTACTTTAATATTTATATATTTATTTTTTTACCTATTAAAACAACATGAATTTATCGCCGCTGCTGCTGCTGAAAATTTCAAGTGAATCGGTTTAGAAATGCCACCTGGAGAAGAGAACAGGAGAACAGCCGGAAATCCGGACATACGAATGTATGAATGTAAAGCTTCGCCCACTCGGTCAGTAATATAGGTACACCACAAGAGCTTCCATATGACATAGCTTCGCCCAGTCGGTCAGTAATATAGGTACACCACAAGAGCTTCCATATCACATAGCTTCGCCCACTCGGTCAGTAATATAGGTACACCACAAGAGCTTCCATATGACATAGCTTCGCCCACTCGGTCAGTAATATAGGTACACCACAAGAGCTTCCATATGACATAGCTTCGCCCACTCGGTCAGTAATATAGGTACACCACAAGAGCTTCCATATGACATAGCTTCGCCCACTCGGTCAGTAATATAGGTACACCACAAGAGCTTCCATATGACATAGCTTCGCCCACTCGGTCAGTAATATAGGTACACCACAAGAGCTTCCATATGACATAGCTTCGCCCACTCGGTCAGTAATATAGGTACACCACAAGAGCTTCCATATGACATAGCTTCGCCCACTCGATCAGTAATATAGGTACACCACAAGAGCTTCCATATCACATAGCTTCGCCCACTCGGTCAGTAATATAGGTACACCACAAGAGCTTCCATATGACATAGCTTCGCCCACTCGATCAGTAATATAGGTACACCACAAGAGCTTCCATATCACATAGCTTCGCCCACTCGGCCAGTAATATAGGTACACCACAAGAGCTTCCATATGACATAGCTTCGCCCACTCGGTCAGTAATATAGGTACACCAGAAGAGCTTCCATATCACATAGCTTCGCCCACTCGGTCAGTAATATAGGTACACCACAAGAGCTTCCATATGACATAGCTTCGCCCACTCGGTCAGTAATATAGGTACACCACAAGAGCTTCCATATCACATGAGTTTTATTACTGTTGGACAATGATGGAAAAGTGAAGAACTGTTTAGGACTTTTTAACATTTATGAAAAACCTAAGCACCATGTTTGCGGCTTTGCGCTGGATTTGAATTAAGCTGCCATAATATGAAACGAAGTAAATTCCAAGAGCTTTCATATTATATGAGTTTCAGTACTGTTGCCGCTTAGCGCCGAGCCGCGTCATATGAAAAGCCCGTGGGGAACAAAGCTGGGCCGCGTTGTGTCCCACGAGCTTTTCAGAATTTCGAATCGCTCGAAAAGCCAGAGCGCTACAGCGCGACGCTGCGTTGTACCACACGGGGTTTTCCAGCGCTTACACTGACAATTCATCGTCTGAATAGCCAGTGGGATACAACGCGTGCGACCCATGCACTAGGCGTGAAAGAGAAAGGGGATTAGCGCACCAAGCATGTGCTACGTGCGTCGCATGCGCTGGACGTGAAAGAGAGCATTGAGTCTCTTATTAATGAGTGATACAAAAAGACCCAATATTTTTAGGCGGTTTTGGGAAACACGTGCGTTTAAAGGTGAACTTCTCCCCGGTGATTTGTGGTCATTTTATTTTGATGCAGTTATTGTTAGATCGTAATCAAGATGTACAACTACTTAAATGCTTTCGTTCGACACACTTATTTGAATATCTCGCTGGATCACGGTAAATGATAGAAGCGGCAATAAATAATTATGGATAAAATTAAAAATATATATATATGTAAATAGTGATGGAATCGTTTATACTCATCATTCTGAACAACCTATTTTCAGGTTTTGCGTACTTAGAGTTACACGTTGTATAAATTTAAAAGCCAATTTCACAGGCAACAATCAAAACTAAAATATTGTATGAAAAATCAATCTTTGGTTCGCCTTAGGAAAGAAGTTTGCCGTTTGACATATATAATTTTATACATTTTGGTCACAGAAATATAATAGATACAATTTGGTATTGACATTCTGTTAAGTACATACGCGTTTTTGTATACTTTATTTTTATTTCTATAAATAATGAGGATATCATTAGGTATTTAGATGTATCTACCTAAATATCGCTAACTGTAGCTAGCGATAATTGGCAAGAACTGTATCTTTTGCCTATATAATAAATTAAGGATAAGTCATATATTTATGACTTATCCTTATACTATCTACATAGCTGCAATGGGCTAGCCCCCTGACACTCAAAAATTAGTATTGAATGACTAGCTAACAGTTTGCTGGGCAATTGGTTTAATGTGAGCCATCAAAGAAACGAATACAATGAAACACAAAATGATGCTTTCCCACTTGCACATTATTGCTGTATTTAGTGTACATGTGACAGTACGATTTATGTTGCTTCAATTCATATCGTCTCTGTAATGACACTTGTCATCTGAAATGGGAAACGGATGAAATTAATGAACCTAATCGCTCTAAGTAATAACTTAAACAATATTTATATACAGGCACATACATTGCTTCTGGCCCCACACTAGGATTCCCTGTGTCGTCGGAACCAGGAACAGCAACATTATATACATATAATAGCGTTTGCGTATGTTTTTTAGTTTAAAAAAACTAAAAAACACGCTTTTAAAGCACTTCGAACTAAAAAGTTAAAAATAATTTTTAATATAACCTTAAAACAATAATGAATAAAAAATACTATTATTATTGTGAAAAAAAAGCGTCGGGCGCTTTGTTCCATATCTTTCGTACATCGAGCGCCCGACGCTTTTTTTTTCACAATAATAATAGTATTTTTTATTCATTATTGTTTTAAGGTTATATTGAAAATTATTTTTAACTTTTTAGTTCGAAGTGCTTTAAAAGCGTGTTTTTTAGTTTTTTTAAACTATATTTATTTCATTTCATTTACACACATTTCCTGTTATCTCAATGACTGTCTCAAATTTTGTGTCTCGAATACGGCGTTCATGGTCTCGAGGCTGAAGTTCTTGAATTATCTGAACCTTATATGGCAACAAACAAAGGTCTTACTTCAAAATCGTCTGCAGAGAAGTCTTCTTAATTCCGAGTTGTTGAGAACGTCACCTGGTAGACAATGTGGGTTCTTCAGCTACACTTTCACGAACAATTTGGATATATATATATTTGGATATATACCGATATTCTGCTCTGTACGAGCCCTTCTGACACGATGAGGAACTGCGGTATCTATTGCAATGCCGTACTGCCCAAATTTATATACCAAAAGAGCTATTGTTAGTCGCGAAGGTAAGTGATTTCTACCAAAAATTGGCCGTAATTCTCTTAGCGTTTCCGCAATATACGATTGGGTTGAGTAGAACGTTTTCATAATTAAAACACGTTGCTCAGTCGTAAAACGGTCCATAACAAATTTGCCGTTTCTACATAAAGTTATTTTCATGCAACAACTGTTATTTGCCACGAAAACAAAATGGCGGCAAAAAAAAGTTGTATACCTCCAAGTTGGCCACCTGTATTTATCTATCCCAGAAAGAAAGCCCCAGGCTATGATTCTTAGGGGTTAACGAGCAGTCGGTATTTGTCATAATCATAACTAACATACATAACCTTTCACTACGCGCTTAATACAAACTAGCAAATTCACTTGAGGGTTTACGCTCGAAGCGGCTTTCTTGGAGTGTCTGCGTTTTATGAAAAGAGTGGGCACGCACGCACCAAGGCAGTGCGATCAAGGGTGACTTTAATAAAATGAATAAACCCCGGGCACGTCGTCGTGCGTGACGTCCCAGCCACAAACAAATATTTACAACAATATTTCCAATACGAGGTGGCAGAAGCCTAGTTGTGTCCACGTTTAGCCAGTTATACAATACACCATTTTGTCAGACAGGGGTCTAACCCATCGCCGCAGCTACGGAGATTGAAGGTTTCCTGTCATTGGTAAGGGTCAGGCAGGCAGGATTCGAAGCCGAATCTCCTGTGTGCGAAGCGATCGTGAAGCTATACCTTCCAACTCTAATTGCTCAAATAACGAAGTAAAGTGACAGCTTGAACGTCACTTCTTGAAATAATGTTGCATCTACAGTTTGAAAGTGATGTTTTCATTCATTTTAAATAGAATGCAAAACTTATAACATAGATAGAATATTGCTTCACAATAAGTATGCGATAAAATGTTTTCCAAATTAATGTTTTAATTACCTACTGATTGGTTATTGGCCAGGGGGCCTTCATATACATACACGCATCAATGAACAAAACCAGCGGTGTCGTCATCGGTAAATTTTATAAAAATTACCCGTAAAATCCCAATAAGAACACCGATTTAATACAAATCAAATACGTTCATTCCTAAAACCAACCATTCAACCACCAATCATTCAACATCAACATGCGTTCTTTATGAATCTGAGCATGCGTTACAATTACAATTGCTCTTACGTTGAATTACGTCAAAAATTTAAATGTTGGCGGTCAATAACCGATAAAGCCAAGTGCGGCAAAATAACTTTCACTTCGACCCACAAATACCTACTCGTAGCGACATCTAGTACCGAGTAGCAGAACTACAGATATAAAGTGATGGACCGTGTGTGTAGTATTATTTCTATTTTATTTTTAAATGTCATACCATACGAACTAGTACCTTAAACTGCTTACATTATTGAAAATTCACGTCGAATGTAATAATGTACTAAAATAGCTTTTTAGTTAATACCTACCGAAAGTATTATTTCATTTATTTGTCAGCAGAGCACAATTGCTGAAAATTGTGAATAGAGAAAAGCACTTGCAAGTATCAAAAGCAAGTGTTAGACGAGTAGACTGCTGAACATAATATCACCATCCTCCGACTGCCCCCCGTGGGTATTATCACTGTGGATAGAACGCCATAGAACTGATCTGGGCACAGGTAAAAGGGCATGTCGAAAGGAATAACAAAACATTCAAAATTGCAGAAGTAAAAGCCCTATTTCATGAGCAATTACATGAACACTTCTCGGTTTAAGTCGCTGAAAGTGATCAAGGTGTTCTAGAAACTGGAAAGGCACAGAGGTGTAAATCTGAAAACAGTTAATTGATTTACGATTTTTTTTTAAAGTGAGTATCGTCGAGCGGTAAAGTTTAAATAATTGTACTGTCCCTATATGCAGGCGTATACAATTCAATAATTCATAGTCAACCGTCGATACCGAGGTGGTCGATTCGTGCAAGACGTTGGTTTCGCGGATTTGCCGTTGAACCTAGGGTCCGGCAAAACTGCCTCACGGAGCATTGGACGACGGTCTCTGTGGGAGACGACTTCTGCGACGGTGGAAGACGACCTCACATTAAAATGCTCCGCGTGAACGTGAGTCCCGTTATCGGCCATCTTGGTATCTTTTGAGTTTCGATTTTTATCGAAATTTTGGATTGACCACCTCACTTAAACAAAATACAAAGAAAAGTACATTTATATCGATTTTACACAGCATTATTTTATCATAGACGGTAGCAAAAAAGCATCCCGAAGATTTAATTTTTGATTGTAGTTTTTACTTTTTATTTTTTAACTAGCCACCCGTTGGCTAGCTGCCATTACTTATAAGGTGGTATGTAGATTGCGATAAGTTTAGCTATAAGTTAACTTCTTTATATCGGGTACCTACATCGCTTGGTATTATTTATGAAAAAAGATACACCTACCTATAGGTTAGAGCTTTGGCATCGTGATTTAAGATCATTTTAGTTTCCTGTCGGCCCGCCTGAGTGCCGTGGCGCTGATTCTGTCTCGACGAAAAAGCCCACGGCTTTACGAAGTGGAGAAGCGACCTCTGTGGCGTTGCAGTTGTGGCTCTTTCTACAGAAAAGATAAAGAAAAAAAATCCCAGGTCTTGGATGTTTATATGTGTGTGATGTCGTTGTTTCTGGTTCCCACGACACAGGGTATCCTAGTGTTGGGCCAGAAGAAATGTTGTGCCTGTTCATAAATGTTTGTTTTGTTTATATCCTAATAATATAGGTACAATTACCTACTTTTCTCAATCAAAATCAAAATAAATACAAATAAAGTAAAATTAAATAAAGATCCAATAATTTTAAATATTTAAGACAAATTCGTATGAAATTGTTATGTGAATATATTAATAAATAACTAGTAATTATGCTGCGTAAATACTACATCATTTGCGTACTATTTAAGGTAAGTGAAACTGAAATTACATATTTAAAACCTAATGTAAACCAAGATACACGGATAAAGTTTTTTATTACCACGAATATCATTGAAATCTCGGTTTTCAAATAAACTCTAAAATTAAAGATAAATCATTTGTATGAAATGCAATATACATTTCGCGCACCCTGTAAGCTGCGCGTACTGTCTATTTTTATTTCAAGTTCTTACGTTGGATAACATAAAATAAATAATTTTGCGGTCAAAATAATATATCTTTCACATTGATCACCATCTAGTACCGAGGTCACATGACCGAGAAGTAGTACTGGCGGAACTAAAGTAAACACACGGAATGTATTTAATTCTATTTTTTTTTTTACCTGATTTACTTAAAGTAGGTAACTCGGATTTAATTATTTCTTACAATGATAAAGTTTTATTCGTTTTATTCTTATGTAGAAAGTAATTAATTAAAGTAGTTTTTTAGCTGACACAGAAAAATATTTCATTTTCGTGCCATCTATAAAATTCACTTTTCTATATATCTCTCAAATTTACAAAAAAAAACAATTTTCTTTGGCTCTGAGCGAGTTATCTTTCTCGCTTATGGAGGGTGAGAGAGAGGCAGGTGTCTTCTATCTCTACAAAGTCACTTGGCGCGAACGGTACGCGCAGGCGCATCGAACGATGCAATAATTCACAGGCAACCGTGGATACCGGTGTGGTCGAATCGTCAGCGAGTCCTGTCGTGAGCGCGAGCGAGCTTAGTGTCCCGTGAAGTACCGTCGCAGGGGCCCGCTGCGCCGGATACCACAGGGTCCCTAAGTGTCGGTCGGTTTACCACCCCGTGGAGCACTGGACGACGGTCCGTGCTCCGCGTGTAAGAACTCGCACGAGCGGCCATATCGGTGTCTTTTTATTGGTATTTTGTATTGGACAGGCCACATTCATGAGTGTGTCGACACACCATGGCCGAAAACGCGCGGAATACCCGCGGCTGAATTTTTCGTTCCTGAATTGAACCTTACGTGATTGACAAAGCATTGCAGGCGTAATCACGCCGAACTTCGGTCACGTATTCGGCAATGGCGTGTTTTGTTTGACCCTAATAGACATTTATTTATATATATCGATGTGGACGGTAGCAATAAGCATTTCCAAGGTTTTTTTGTTGTATTCTTACTTTTTGTTTGCCTTACTTTAGTATGGAAAACAAAAAGTTGGTTGTTCAAAACTTCAAAGCATGTTGATCCTTTGCTGGTGGATTACTCTACCACAGAATACTTAATGGTACACTCTACGCTGGAAATAAACCATAATATGGTCATTAGATATTGAACCATAATTTCGCAAACCTAAATCAAGTCAGGATGGCCGAGCGGTCTAAGGCGCTGCGTTCAGGTCGCAGTCCACTTCTGTGGGCGTGGGTTCGAATCCCACTTCTGACAGTTTTTTTTAATTTTTATTATAAGAATTTTAGTGTAAAGGATTTTGTACTACAAATATCTCATCAACATTCCATATTTAGTTATATGTGTACTATTAAAATAGTATTCATAATTCATTCTAATTTATTGCACACAGATATGACGCTTATGTTCGCGGGAACGTGTTAAAAAGTCACATCAATACGTGTATAGTGTTTAATTACGAGTAATCAAAGACATTGCCAACTCATTCTGTTAAAGAAATAACAAAATTTTATTTGCGTAGCATGGTTTTTATATATCATTATGGTCTTAAATATATAATTTTAGTTTCACACAGTTGACCTCGCGAGTGACACTTACTTTTGATAATACAAACAAACTTATAAATGCACCTGGTTACGTACGTGGAGCTTGAAAGTAGCCGCAACAATATCTTTGTAAACTACATTTTTCGGTCTTAAACCCAACCTATTGACTTTTCACTAAAATGATACACATACAGCCTGTTACTCTCAGGGCCTCTACAAATCCAACGATACCTCATTTGTTAAGCTGATACATGGACAAAATCGACACTTTTTGAAGTTATTTATCTGCAGCTCAAAATAAGTCCCAAGTTAAATAAATTAGTGCAACAATTTTGCTACCTTTTTCTAGGTTTTGTGTTATCAGAAACGCGATTGGAAAAATTTCGCTCTATAGAAATAATTACTTATTGAAATTTACACTTTTTTGATTTTATGACAAATTGGAATAGTTTGAAGTGCAGGTACGAACACAGACTTCAAAAATATTTATTTAGATGGGGTTTGACAATACCTAAATTACCTGTTATGGAAATTTTCATAGCTATTTTAGTTCATTTTGTAACTAATAATTTAAAACCGACTTTTTGTATTTTTTCCCCGATTCCGTCCCTCTCATACTGCGGGTCTTCCGCCTGGAGCAACGGGGACCTTTGCACGAACGAGGTATCCCCTTTAAATCCGTCAAGCAGTTTGGACTGTAGTGGTTTTTTGAAAGCTTAACACCCACATGAAAAACACTATAGAGTCTAGCCACAAGACTGCCTGGAAGTGTGATGCCTTAATCTGGATTTTCTATTCCAAAACGAAAAGCAACAAAAAAAATTAACGAAACTAAAGCTGCAAGTGACTGCAAGAGTACTATTTTTTTAGGTAGTGTAGCACTTAACTTTCACATGAAACTACCAAACTGCTGCCAAATGAGACCAATTTTAGAAAAAAACATCGTAATTTTCTCCATCAATTTTTGCAACATTTTTTACTCGATAACCTTCCAGACGTTTTTATTTATATATTATCATGGAAAATTTAAGTTAGTATGGCAAACCAAGCTCTTGGAGCAGCGATATAACTTAATCGCTGCTCTTGGTTTTCCATGATAATACAGCCAATTACAGGTTTTCATTTATAATGTTAGAATATTCCTTGCTTATAGTTGAGTACCTATTGATTAACAATCATTAAGTTTAATATTAAATTAGCGAAACTAATTAAAATAAAAAGTAAAATTTAGGTTAGTACTTAATTATTCATTACTACGATAAGGACAGGTAGCGGATGTTAAATTATTGAGAGTGAAAGAGATAAGCATAGATCGTGATCGTGGCAAACACGACCAGCGCAAGCGCGTATGATTTCTTAGCACAAATGGAGCGTATGCTTGTGTGTAGCAAAGTATAATAGATACTGTTCAATGCAGTGGTTCGCAACACATTCGGATGGTTTAAAATACCATAACTGATAAGTTTTTAAGCACGGACAAATGTAGGCATGAGCAGCATTTTACAGCAACTTGTTTAAATCAGCTTGTCTGTTTATAACGGATATCTTCGCAGAATCATCCCTTCGGACGTGGATTTTTCCAAATTTCACCCAAATATAAAGATATCCTTTAGCCTTCAGAGCTGTTTTAGTTGCCGTTAACGTCTTGTAGTTTGGGGTCAGGTGATCATTAATAAAAACCCGCTGCGAGTGATCCTTCAAGCCAAGCTTTTGAAAAATATCTTATAGCTGAAACCAAAGAAACATCACGCGAGCATCACGCAGACAAGCTTTCGTGAACTAAGTTTAATTAAAAACGAAAACAAAATTCTGAACTTGTGATTTAAACGCCATCTCGCGCTATTGATATTAACTATTACAAGAGCTTGCTTGTTAGGCCGTCAAACGCTTCCACATGATACATGAAAATCGACAATTTATGGGCTTCAATACCTAGTGACATCTAGTCGGCGTACTAGTAACTAAATTGCAGGTTACGCTTTTTTGTATGACTATGTCAGTCTATAGTATACTTAATTTCATTATAGTAGGTATCTACAAAATACACAACCTACCTATTCAATATCTAAATCGTATATTTCTAGCAGGTACGTAAACTAAAGTTACTGCTATACCTAACATTAAACAATAAATTACTTCGTCTCTAGTCATCTTTACCGTCAGTTTATTTCCACTCCCTGCGGGGGATAAGCCTAGTCTTTCTGATTGCGGTCCGGCTCTGTGCCTGCCTATGGAATTCAAGTTCCCACATAGCTGAAATTTTCAATACCGTCGCCCCAGGCAACGCCGACCCCTCGGAGGGTATTATCGCGGCAAAGTGATGGACAGAGCTTTGTGCTCAAGCACCTTTCGCAACAACACCCCCTGCGCCCGGCATGCTAAGGTTATTTATTATTGCCGGCATATGTATCTTGCACACAGAAAGAAATCGACAAAAATTGCGCAATTTCTGCTGGCAAAATTCACATGGGTTGCCAACTTCTTAAATATTTTCCCCCTTACCGAAGTCAAAATCCTCCCAAAAAGCGCAAAATTCATTGAAAATACCCAAAAAAAAGAAGTCTATTCATATAATTATCTTTGAATTAGTTATTATTATTTATTTATTATAATACAATATTCAATAGGTCGAAAAAACAATGTATTTCTTCAGAAGTACTTTTCAAGTCGTACATTTGTTTCGGCATAGAGTCATTCGGGGTAAATTTGCGCACTTTTGTCTATTTCACTTCATTACTCCCAAACTACTTCGATTTAAGAAAGATGGAATATGCTGCCTCCTAGCTTAGTCATTTGACTTGCAAACACAGACTTAAAGTTTACCATATAATCTATGCTTCTTTGGAAATTTTTAAAAAATGTGACTTAGTCAGACTGCGCAGTTTTGCCCCGTAATGTGGGTAAAAGTGCGCTGTGTTTTGGGTAAAAATGCGCACATCGGGTAAAAATGCGCATAGTACATTTTGACTTAATAAACAAGGAACATAAAAACTACACATAGAAATCAGTTTATATTGAATCAAAACCTAACAACTTTCTATTGACGAAGATAAACTTGTAAAATAAAAGATAAATTGTGAGTTATTTATTATTATATAATTGAAAAAAATTATCATCATGATTTAAAACTAAAATCAAAATAATAATCAGACTTTCTGTTTTCATAGTCAATCATCCAACAAAAGGCAAAGATTTTAAACATTTTTTTTTATTTATTTATTTATTTATAAACATACATGCTTGTGACATCACAGTAAAAACCAAATCGACACAAACAGACAGTAAATATAGGGACAAAAAAGCTATAAATAAATCCTATCTATAACACAGACAATAAGTGGCGACCCTTGCAAATCCCGTCAAAGAACATTGGAACAGGTCCACCTCGGTTCTCTCTGTTATATCATTAAAGAGAGCGAGAGCCCTCATCACAGGTGCCTCCCGCAGCATCCCCGTCCTCGCCAGCGGGATGTAGAACAACTTATGGTTCCTTGCTCGGAGGTAGTTGTTCGGCACATACAGTCCCAACCTCGCCAACACCAGAGGGTTTTCGAGCATTCCTCGGAAAACCTTAAATACATAAGAAGAAAGTGCGAGGCCCCTCCTCACCCCCAGCTCATTGTAACCAACCATGCCCAACACGAACAGGGTTGGATACATAAGCGGGAAGAAAGGATAGACTCCGTACAGCTTCAGATATAAGTACCTAACAAATCGGTTTTGCACTTTCTCCACCATGACACTATATTTCGCTTCATGTGGGTGCCAGATAATCGCACTACTTTCTAGTTTGCTTCTAACCAAAGCATTGTATAGGGCACTTATAGTTTCAATGCTCCTAAACTCTCTTGATTGTCTCATTACAAATCCGAGCTTTTTAAATGCTTGCTTAGTGACATCTACAATGTGATTACAAAACGATAAATCAGTGGCCATACGCACTCCAAGATCTTTGACCTCTCTTACCCGCGTCATTTCTGCCCCATCTACCGAGTACTTATGGTGGAAAGGCTCGCGTACGCGGGTGTAAGACATCAGCGCGCACTTCCCAACATTGAAGAACAGTTTGTTGTGTTTGCTCCACTCAACCACACGATCTATATCCCTCTGCAGCTTTTCGCAATCCGAGATGTCCCTTACTTCCAGGAATAACTTGAGGTCATCCGCAAACAAGAGACAGACAGCGTCCTTAATGACCTTCGGAAGGTCATTAATCATAATAATAAATTCTAAAGGCCCCAAGTTACTGCCCTGACTAACGCCAGAAAATGTGAAATACGGCTCTGATGTAGAACCCGCGTATTCCACATACTGTCTTCTGTGCTTAAGATAGCTCACAAAAAGCCGCATAAGTTGGGGGGTAAAGCCGACCCCACTTAACTTCTCCAGAAGGACGTCGTTGTCCACTGTATCAAAGGCCTTTCTAAAGTCGAAGTAAGCGACATCTACTTGCCCCCGCGCATCAAGTGGAGGCGTTACGTAAGACACAAAACACAGAAGGTTAGAGGCGGTGTTACGGCCTGGTCGGAACCCGTGCTGTGCGTCCGAAACCTGCTCCCTCATCTGGAGGTATATACTACGTTGTAACACCGACTCAAAGACCTTTGCAAACGTGGACAGAACCGCTACTGGTCTGTAGCCACTGACATCCGACCCTGTTTCACCTTTTGGCACTGGAATAACTCTCGTAATCTTCCAGACATCGGGATATTCAGAGCTTTCCAGACACAGGTTGAAGAGGTAGAGCAACGGTCTGTCCAGCACCCTCCTACAGTCCCTAACTAAATAAGGTGGTATGCCATCAGGGCCAACGGAGTGCTTTGGCTTTAGCTGAGTCAGGGCTGCGCGCACATCTCTGAGTGTGAGCTGTGCGACGTGCACCCGGGCGCTCCCACTCCCTTTCAAAGCCGCCTCCGCGTCCAACCGCGGTGGCACCTCAGCGTAGACAGACTCGAAATATCTCGCGAACTCTTGTGCACATACCTCGTCGGCTATAGCAACGCCATTCTTGGTGACACGGGTTGGACTACTACGTTTAGAACGTTTGTTTTTGACGTAGCTCCAGAACGATTTCGGATCCTTTGTAAGTTGAGCTTGAACTCTTGTTAGGAACTGGTCATGCCTCACAACAATTTTGCTCTTGACGAGGGCTCTACTTTTAGAGAACGTTTCATAATCACACTGAGACTTACTAGCTTTATACTTTTTGTGAAGACTAGCTTTAAGTTTAATGTCGCGTATTAAGTCCGCCGTGTACCATTCCGGATAACAGTATCTGGTAGAGTACCCGGTTCTACGCTTTTTTCTTGGAGTGCAATTATCTAATAATTTTATCATGGTTGTATACAAGCACTGCACCGCCCCCTCTACATCCTTTGAAGCATATAGAGGTGCCCAGTCTGCGGTCATCAGAGAGCTATATAGGAGAGGAAAGTCGGCCTTGCGAAAGTTCCACCGCGGCCTGTGCTCAGAATTACCTAGATCCGGTGGTGACACCTGCTTCCCAGATCCGTCAACAGTAGAATTTAGCACTACATTACTCCAGACACTGACGGCCAAGGGCGGATGCTGTGGGTCCACCTTTGGGACAAGGGAGTCGCTCTCCAACTCTACCTTGACGTCGCTCTCACCCAGCATTGATAGAACTAAGTCCAGTGTTCTACCATTACAGTTCTCGACAAAGTTTCTTTGACGGAACTCGCAGAAGGTCATAAAATATTCAAAATAACTTATAGTATCTATAGTTGCAGAGTACAAATTAAAATCGCCTAAAACTAATACATTATCATATTTAACACATATATTCTCAATTATATTAAACATTTGTACATATTCATTATGTTTTGAATTTGGCGGTATATAAACTACAATGCACGTTAATAAGGACTTATTATGGTGATGTACAGTCGCAGAAACCATTTCAAAAGGAGCGGCGTCGATGTTTATACCATCTTGGAACGGAATCGCTTTCAGCTGCAGTGTAGGTTTTGCGACCAGCAAAACTCCTCCGTGTTTGCGCCCATCCATCCTGTCACCTCGCAACAATGTGTATCCATCAGGAACAAGCTCTCCATCGTGAACAGTATCATTAATGCCTGTTTCTGTTACCGCAATCAAGTCCACATTGGCGGCTAACACGCTAGTATAAAAGCTGTTCAGTTTAGTGCGCAATCCCCTGGTATTTTGGTAGCAGATTGTCACCAAATCCCCACCTTTGGGCCTACCAGTGCTACTTCCGTGAGTCTTTTCTCGGCCAAATTCCTCGAAAGGGTATCCATGACTTCACCCTAGCATTCTCAGGCCACATGTTGACAGAAAAACATTTATCATACAAATCAGCCGGGACGCCTATTTTATACGACTTATAGTCGCCCCTCGGCGTCAGTTCATCTACGGTTCCGGTTTCTGGAGCACACACTTGCTGGAGATATGCCTGAACGTCTTCCAATCCCGACCGCATATTCCATAAGTGGAAGTATCTGCGGCGCTCGACGGCTTGCAATGTGGTGACGCTCGGTCCCGCTAGACAGCACAAGGATTGCGGACGACGTGTTTTTTTCCGGACCTCTGTCCATCCTTCTCCGTCTTCTGGTTCATTTAACGTTTTCGCATTTTTTGGCACCTCAGACGAGTTTCCCTTGCGTATCTCCTGTGAGGGCTTTCCTTGGGCAAATGGTGTTGCCCGTTCTCTCTTTCCTTCTACCTCCGGTCGGATCGAAGCCATTTTTTTCTCCACAATCTTGGCTTTTTCTACAGCTTTGGACGCTAAAGTACTTCCGGTGCTAGTTTTGGCCTTCATCCCCGTCGGTGTCAATTGCTGGTTCGTAGCAGATGGTTGCGTTACCATGTAAACTGGAGTCTCCTGTACCGCATTTAGAGCTCTACCTCCAAGAGTCTCTAACTTTGATTCTACCAGTTCCGTCCGGGAAATCAAGGTGTTCATTTTAGAACCGAAACCTGCCACGGATTCCAGTACGTTTTTTAACATTGCCGTTATGTCAGCAACCTCTTTATGCAATTTCCTGATTTCCGCATTAATTTCTAAATACTCAACCGAGCGGTAATCCTCGTCTGCCAGGGGTTTTGTGACTTTACTCCTTGTAGCCACGGCAGCTGATCGCGTTTTAGAAGTGCCTACGGGTGTTAGAGTGTTGTCGCCCCCCCTTTTCATAGAAATACGACACTCTGGACAAACCCACTCATCAGTTTCTTCCCTAGTCATGCTGCGTGTAGTTGTGGTGGTGCAAGCAAGGTGAAATAAGTTGGGACAGCTTGCCATCTTGCAGCGCAGATGGCCCTCGTCTACTTCAAAATCTGCTTGGCAGGCATAGCACGTGTTGTTCATGTTATTGGATGTCACGCTATTTTACTTGTGGCTTTTGATATTATATGGTGGCTATATCTGGTGGCGCTAGTCGTCAGCGAGATGAGTTGCCTATGACGCCCACTAGGGACACAATTTGTGGCGCTAGTAGCCACACGGGTCGAGTTGCCCAGGATGTCCGCTGGGGGTGCCACTTACGACCTTTTACTTACTTCTTTTCTCCGCTGACAGACGGCAGTATTCAGACAATGACGAGTAAAGAAAGAAAAAGCAAAGTTGTCGGTGAGGATTCGAACCCGGATCACTTGCGTGTACTCGGTGCTGGCCCAAAAACTATAACCTTCCGAACCATCAATGACTCTGGAGACAGCATCGAATAATGGCTACAATATGGTGTAGGCAGTTTAGTTGTTGTATAACCGGATTTATTTTGCAGGTAATTTGGAAAAAATGAATTGTTGATACACTTCACTGGTTGTTGTTTTTGCACTTTTTCACTGTTCGCACTGAGAGTTCTGGATAAAAGTTATATTTGTATGGTAGGAAATTTTATGTACTATATTCTGAGTCTACTGCTAATACAAAAATCAAAATTTAGACAAGCTTTTTGATTTAATGTTCGTGGAGCTGTTTACACACGTTAGATTATAGCTACTACATTTGCGAAAGCAAACTTAAATTATTATTATTTGCCATAATTGTTATAGACAAAAATTTCAAACAAAACGAAATACAAACTTAATAGTAATCAGACTATCTGTTCTTATACAATGATAACCAAAAAAAGGCAAATATTTTAAATATCTGAAAAAGAAAACTTTACTAACAAAATATAATACTATGTTACTCCTACATGTAAGAAATAAGTATCTTTCCTGTTGATATAATATATAAATTAATCATTTTGGAATATCTTTTTATTATTTTGTCTAACAAACGACAAACAAAATATAGTGTTTTTCAGTTTAAACTAACTTAAACAGTAATCAGACTTCTTGTATCCTTACCTCTTAAATATCAATGTGAATAAGTCTTTGAAAGTGAATCAGTCTTGACATTACAAATGAGTGTTAAAACTTAAGTAATAATGATAGAAATAAAAAACAATAACATTATAAAAAGTTAAACTAAATGGACTTGTGTAGATAATCATAATCATTTTAGATTACAAACCAAAAACTAAATGGGTAACTGAGTAGGCATATTATTAGGAGAAATTGTGAAAACGAGGGACGGCATTAAAAGAATATCTTATTCACATAGATCGCATACAAACAATCCCCCTTCGTACCCTGTGCAATCTTCATGGAACCATCTGTTACATGACGAGCATTCGATCCAATCTTCACTTGGTGGATCTTCATATTTTTCGTTACATATTGGACAAAAATGTTCAGATTTCAACCTTTTCTGCATATTTCGCAACTTATTGTACGTTTTCGTTACGCCATGTTTAGGTTGAATGCGTGGTTTCTTATTTGGTTTACTAGCTTGAGGTTTAGTAGCTCCTCGCTTAGGGCGCGATTTATCATCACCATGACAATGTGATGGTCCCGCTTGTGGTTCAGTATCTTTCCTTTTCACTGGTAGCTTCTTAATCTGTCTCTTTGGAGGCTTATCAAGTACGATTTTTTTTAGATGAGATCTGTTTTTCTTTTGTTCTTCAATTTTTTTCTTTTCTTCTAGCTGTTTCTTATACGGAGTAGATGTTATAATCTCTGACTTTAAGCTTGCTTTTGTTCTTTTCTTCTTTTCTGTTATACGAGGCAGAGGACTCAGTTGTGAAACCGTTACTATTTGAGGTTTAAAAGGTAACTTGACATTATCAGAATCTATATTGCCTTTTTGACCTGCTGGTTCAGGTTCCAAATCATCAAGTACAGAAGGACTTTCACAAATTGTTTTGTCATCTGAGTCAGACTCATTGGGACGTTCTGAACTAACTGTTAGTTCAGGATATTCAGTTACAACCTTATTAGACAATTCTTGCATTACGTCATTATCAATCACATGTTGTCCGCTTAAACTACGTCCACTTGTATCATTTATTTGCTCATTCGTTTTATCCAGGTTAGGCGTGTGCATCGATTTATGTGGGAATTCTGCCGTTATTTTGGATGAAGAAGGCATCTTGCTTAAATCTTGACGATCGAGCGGAGAAAGTCTACCAGAGAATTCAATGGGTGTAGTTGGTATTTTAAGATTTGGGCGAAAATCTACTGGCGACGGAGCAAGCATCACATCAATGTGATCGGGTTGAGAAAGTCTACCAGAAGGTTGAATTGTTGGAGTTGGTGTTCTGTAATCCCGGGAAGACTGTACAGGTGGAGCAAGCATCTGTGAAATTTCTTCGTCATGATTGAGTGGAGAAAGTCTACCAGAAGATTGAATTGGTGGACTTGGTGTTCTATAATCTCGGGAGGACTCTACCGGTGGGAAAATAATCTGTGAAAGATTATCGTTTTGATTTGGTGCATTAGTCTCTTTTGACGTTGAATCGTTGACTTTAGATATATCTGGCCTTGTTGACTCTTGTTCTGTCTCTGTAGTTGATACGTTAGCCATGTCATGGGATTGTGTAGGCTCTGTATCGATTTCTCTCGAGTTCTCGTTTGTTGGTACGAGATCGGTTACTGATGACGGTGCAAAGTCTGTTTCGTCAAATAAGTCGTCTGCATAAGGAAAAATACCAGTAGCTCTGAAGCCTGATTCAGCATTGGAAATGGTTGCAACGTGCTTATAGGCAGTACTGAAAAGACCAGCTACTTGAAACTGGGTTATTCCTCGGCCAGGGTGTCGATTCATCCATTTCTCACACTCAATCGAATATTTTGTTTTCAATGGACTGTGCACCGCCACGTCCAGAGGTTGAATTTTGTGACTGCCATGGGGTGGGATAGTTAACATAATTATGTTATGTTTTTTTGCGTAAGTTAATGCTTCAAGGCTTATGTGTGACGAATGGTTGTCAAGTATAAGGAGCACCGGATCTTCTGGAGTTGGATGCACAAAGTCTTTGAAATGGTGTAACCAGTTGAGAAATAATGTTGTGTTTATAAAGCCGCTCTCTGATACCATTAAAATACTTGCAGGTGGAGCACCGTCCAATAATTCAGCTTTCTCTTTTTTGCGTGGAAAGATCAGTGCTGGGGGTACAAAGTGTCCAGTGGCGCTCATGCACATTACCGCAGTTATAGTCATTCCTCTTTCAGCTGACACAATTTTTCCAACTACTTTTTTACCCTTGCGTGAAACAACTTTTGGTGTTTTTTTGGGGACTGTACTCATACCAGTTTCATCCATATTGTAGATGCGGTGCGGTCTCAATTTATATTTACCATATACTTCTTTTAGATTTTTGTAGAATCTTTCGACTTGTGTTTTATTAAAACCGATAGCTCGGGCCAAACTAATCGGTGCTGATTGTCGCAGACCAAGATGGTTGTTACGCTTTAAAAAACCTTCAACCCAGTCACGTCCAGCCATTCGAGCAGATGTATCGAAACGGTGATCTATTTTGTTGACTTCAGCAAATTCGTAAGCCAACCGGCGTAAATCGTTAATAGTTACGCCAAAATACCGCTCATCCATTTCTTGACAGTGAACTGCAAATTCAGCCTCCTGGTCACGTGTGAATGTGGGTTTGAATCGTCCTAGCCCCGTAGGAACATGTTTCATTTTTAACCTGTTCCTTAGTGTGGATCCTTAATATTCCCACGAAATCAGCCGCATATCTTTGACTTTTTCCTTCTGCGATTAGTTTTTTTGCTGTCAAAATTTGTTCTTCGCTTATTAGTGCCCTACTAGGTGTTTTCTTGATGTAGTTACGAGGCATTTTGTTTTCTGAAACAATAACTAAAGATTATTAAATATAATTAAATATTCGTTAATTATTTGAATTCTGCGCATACCCGCGTTTTGCAGTAATGAAGGGTAGAACAGTTGGGAAACTAAAATATCGATCTGACCGATCGATTAGAAATCTGTAATACCAGTAATCTTGCGTGGTAATTAACAAAAATGGCTGCCACGCAAAATCATTTTTTTTACTATTTGAAATTAAATATCTCACGAATAAAATTGAAAATTACAAAAGTAAAGTAACCAAAATATTCCTTAAAGTATGATGAAAATTTTTTTTCCAGTCAAGTATGCTCGTTTTTTGCTTCATATCCGAGATATAACATGAAATATGTGGATTCACTCGAAAAATTAATTTTTAAATCTAAAAAAAAGTATGATGCGTACGGTTTTTTTGCCAGATAATGAGTCCGTTGAATTCAGCGCATTTTTCTCTATAAAATGAGCCCTGTCTCGACTTGGACCACTATTTTTCGTATTAACCCCCTTTTTTGATGCACATTGACTGGACTATATTGTGAGGCAAAAGTGCGCACGCGCATTTTTACCCCCGCAGTTTTACCCCACTGGCTGGGTCTTCAAAACAATCGAGTCAAACTCGGCTACTTTTGAGGTTAGGTTGAAACGATGTTGCAGACAGAAAACTACAATAACCATACAAAAACACAAAAACGAACTCACCTGTTAATAACCATTATACAAACATTATACAAACTTTTCCGTGCACTGAAAAACAACCGATTTTAACCACTACTTGCAATTTTTTGTTATAATTCTTCGGCACGCGACTGCACTGCGCCAGGCTTCGGGATCCAAAATGGCGAATCGCGCGCACGTGACCCCGACAAATCGGCGTCCCCTCCCCGCACCCCTTTCCGAGATATCGATGATGCGCAGTTCTACCCGCAGCGCAGTTTTACCCCGAATGACTCTACAGAACAGCGACAAATAACGAACTCATACTCCCACGGTATATAATGTACTCTGTGCACGGTATTAAAACATTTGACTAATGTAATTAAAGTATACAGGTATAGATGTTATTTATAATACCTAAGTATTTAAATTTCGTTCAGTGTACCTTACCTTATAGTACGGTGTACAAATATTTACAAGTTATCAAGTATAATTTAACAATACAGGGGCGATTCGATTTAATTTTACATGTCAGAGGGTGAAAAAATTTAATAATACCTATACCTAAGTGCCATGTGATTTACATTTTTAATAATTTTTATTGTCTAGAAAATCACGCACACTATTCAAACATTGAGTCAGCAACCAGTTTGTCAATTTGCTCTTAAACACACAACATCTTTCATACTGTTTCAAATCGTCCTTATTAAATATTTTATCTACACACTTATCATAAACCCTCTTTACTGCGTACAAAAACCGCAGGTTACGATCAGCATAATGTTAAACTATTTGGTAAAAACTCATTTCTTATCTGAAAAATTACACATTGACCATAATGTGTAATTTTTCTACATATTATGACATTCAAATTTCGAACGCCGACGCCCGCATGCGTGCCGCCCCTAGTTTGTCTGTGAAGTTGGTACTGACATTCAAATTTCGAACGCCGACGCCCGCCTGCATGAAGTACTAAACCACTGCAGGGCCACAATGCCGGTCAAACATGCGGTTCCTGAACACACCAAAGAGAGCTTATGATATGTGTGTAGATAAACTAGTGTATGAGTGATATTATTATGAAACTTGCCTTCGGCTCGTTTCATAAACCCACTCTCGAGTATTAATGCCCTCCATTATGTTTGCGGCATAAGTCCATGCTCGTGTAAGGTAGATACAGTTTATCATTGTCGCGGGTTTGTCTCACGTAATATCTGAATTTTTTGGAAAGTAGTTCCTGTATGTATTGCACTACAAATGTACAAATTTCTCTGATGTAGAGACAAGGTAACGTAAGTATACGTAATTTTTTAAATAAAGTTTTACAGCTATGCCTTGACCCTACTCCGCATATTGCCCTGATGCATTTCTTTTGCACTATAAACGCCTTGCTGTTAATAATTTTGTAATTATTTATTCCTGCTTATTAATTATGATAATGACTAAATATTATATTTTGGGAGTGGCGTTTGTGTTGCCGGACCGAACGGACGTGTCCCCCCGAGATCTCCCAAACGCATTTAAACAAACAATAGTTTTCATCCCCGGCGCGCGCCATTTGGTCTGCCTCCGGAGGCCCGAAAACGAGCCTGGCTTATAGGCTGGCTTATACCGCGTGTTTCTGTAAGGGATACCTGGGGAATGTGCGCGATCCATCTAGGCACCCCATCTGTGCAATACCACGCATTTCAGTGATTGTGATGATACTAGTGCGGTCAAGTGTAATGAATGCCCAGAGAACTGCGCGATACTCTTAGGCATCCCATCTGTGCAAGGCCTAGAATTTATTCTAGGCCAGGTGCACGTCTGAGCCACGCAGCGACAGGCCGGCAGCGAGCGACGCCTACGCAACACACCCTCAACGCTACTGCCTCCACCACCACCGCCGCTAAACACACCAACCTGGTGAGATCATTCCGATTAGGACATCATTGATAGTGATTACCTACCTCTAACTTTATTTCTCTCAGGACCAATCGCCGCCTGACAATAATAAACCACCACTTACCGCGGCCGCGGTCGCCCCTATTGACTAAGGCATAATCACATTTATAGGTGCGTCATAGGCAGGATATAACAATTCCCTACCTACGCAATATCAAAATCAACTAATAAAACATTATTATAGCTACATATACTTATATTGCTTTGCCTGAAAATAAATTCGAGATAATTCTCCTCGAGATTTATTTTCTCCTCATCTTCGAAAGACCATTCAAAACAGTCATTAACAATAACCATCCACTAAACCCTGAAACTCAGTGAATAAGCCAACCCAAAACTTAACAATCCTAGAATTATTTTTATGTAGCTAAACTGCAAATATACTAAACCCGACAATAAACAAAAACTAAACAAGTGCAGGCCATAAAAAGGCCATCTCACCAAACTCCCAGAAACTAGACAAAACAATTGACTGCTATTTAGGAACAATTGAAAAAGCTTCGAAGCACAAAAGGCTCACAACGTTCCCTCAAACATCTGGCACCCATTCTATGGTGTCAGCCCAGCTTGGAAATACCGGGAAACATTAGAATAAAAATAGATCGTAAAAAGCCAAACAGCGTCTCTCATCATACCGGCCGTACACCTCTTAGAAACAACCCACACACACACATTCATATTAGCTAAAATACCATGAGGCTTTCTCCTGTAGTAATATCTCACAATGGAAACTCTACCAATGCCCAGAGATGGAAACTGCCTGTTCCATGCAATTGCAGACCAAATCAACCATCTGTTTGGAGCGACATTCAACCATACCCACATCAGAAGCGACTTAGCTAGATACGTGGAAGCTAACAGCAATTATCCACGCATCAAACATGCGATCGACGCACCAAACGCAGAAGCTTTCACTGAGTACATAAAAAATCTCCACATACAGGGCACGTGGGGCGGTGAAGAAATTATCATAGCAGTCGCGGAGTTCTACGTAATAAGTGTAGCTATCCATCAACAAAATGGCCCATCAATCGTATATAGCCCCCAACAAGAATATAACTCAGTCGGAACTATCAACTTGACCTTTTCCGACAGCCACTACGACAGCGCATACATAATAGAGCCCCAAAACGTAATCAACAACCTATAAACAACCAGTCAAATCTACATCGCAGCATCTCACTTTTCCCATACCAAAATACAGCGCGACTACCAAAGTACCCTCAAGTTCCACCCGCCCCAAAAACAGATAATATGATAGCGGTAATTTCTACGCCAACTCCAAACTATTCCACAGGCACAGTGCCGTACTAGTAGGTAGGAGATAGGTATACCTAACTAAATACAAAACTAAGCAGGAACCTACCCAATAACAGTAAAACAAAACATAACCATTTCTAACTTTATCCGGTCCGACAAGCCCACAAAAATAAAACAATAATGCAAGCCCGTCTACTACATAACTGCATATTCTGAGAAATAGCGAGAAACAGCAAACAATTGCACATCATAAAAGGATCATTTCACCATCTTCCAGAAAACAGGCAATTAACAAAAGACTTCCACTGATGAACAATAACAACAATAAAATCGGAGACTTTTTGTCCTAAGCGGCTCTCTACCGAGAATAAGGGCGCACGAAGATACGCACAAACTTTGACAATCGCAACCCGTACGATCTGTTAATCGTAGACAAAGGTAGTTCAAATAAATCACGCTATCTCTAAGTTCTTTCTTTCAACAACATCCCAAGAAGATAACCTAATGGAAGCCTTACCAACGCTGAGATGGTAACTGCCTATTCACCGCAATTGCTGGCCAAATCAATCACCTATGTCAATTAACATGCAACCACACTCACATTCGTAAGGACCTAGTTAAATATGTAGAAGAAAACGGCGATGAACAGAACAAAGCTCGCAATCACTGAGCCTGAAATCCTTAACAACTCAACACTGAAAATCTACGCAATTACGGTACTTGGGCTGGAGAGGAGATTATAATACCAGCTGCCGAATACTTTCTACTTAACGCAACAATCCACCAGCAAAATACACCATCGCTCACATTCACGCCCAAGAATCCAGCGGATGCAGTGAAATCTATCAACCTCAACGTCACAGGACACCACTACGACAGCGTTTACTTGCTTGAATCGCCAAATTTACCCACGGATCAATCAACCGATAACCAAACTGATAACACCATACTTTCGCCGATACTTAATGCAACACCCATGACCTCCTCAGGGTCAACCATAACATCAACAGAAGACATCCCAGACAACACCGGATATACGATGATACGAAACAGCCCCATATTTAAACCACAAGTCACATGCGAGCGTATGCGCATTGCTACTTGGAAGGTTAGAGGATGCGCCGAAATAACTAAAAGACTCAACATTGACGCGGAATTGACTAACAAAAACATACACATAGCCTATATACAGGAAACAAACATGATACATATGTCAAAACACTATCTCTGGTATCTGTATGCTCGCATCGGACAAGACGCTATAAAGAAATACAGGAAAAAGGGAATTATAGGAACAAACCTCCTTCACAATATTGCACACAAATATTTTAAAAGTTACATCAAAAGAAAATGCATGTACAAGGGCGAGCTTGTCTCTAAAAAGAGATTTCTTCCAGCAAAACAAGGCATTACAGGAATTGCTATCATAAAAGGGTAGGCAGTGCACAATAATTACTATAACTAAAATGCCTAGGAATAAATTAAAATATCTGTAAAATACAGATAGCAAATACGAAATAATTACCGATATATACATAAACCTTACATATAATAAAATAAATACAATAACTTTTACGAAAGAGACATGTAGAGCTCTTTGATATGTTTCTTAAAAGAAAAAAGAGTCGGACTGTCTCTTATAGTGCAAAGAGGTGCGTTCCAGAGTCGGACCGCCCGCAACCTGAAAGAGCGTTTATACGCAGCGCTGCTATGCCTCGGAGTAACTAAAAGTGAATAATTAAATATCATCGGAGAACTGCTCATGGCAAAATTAAAAGTAGAAAGACGAAAATTCTTATAAGAGATCCCATAAACAACCAGAGAATTGGACGTAGTTCCAATACGAACCGTAAACGAAATCAAATATCTCGGCACATATATTACGGCAGGACATAGGACACAATAAAAAAGAGGTGCCGGCAAGCCATATGCAATTCCAAGGCCCTAATGCATTTTATAAAGAAATCCAACATAGACTGAAATATAGTGCGCCTGATTTACAAAATGGTCATTGCACTGTTATAAAATTCGGACAAAAAGCGGCAACCCTCACTAAAGCAAACAGTTGACAGTCAGTATATGAGCGCCTGATCCTCAGAAACATGTTTGAGAACGCCAGAAGCTATCCAAGATACCACAAAATTCATGACTGACTACAGGGCAAAACGATAACCAAACGAATCAAAAACCACCGGATATGTTACTACACATATTCTGCGACGCCCACAACAGCACTTACTACACGCTCCATTCAAATACGAAGCAAGGAAGAAGAAAGTCGGCCGACTTATATACACCTGGAAATATTTCCTTAAGCATGACATAAAATACTACGGTGAAGAACACAGTTACTGGACAGAATCATCACACAACAGGGACGAAGTCAGGATGGCCTAGAGGCAAATATACCGTATCCCAGAAACAGACAGCAAAAGCGAAACTGGGAACTTACCGGATAACCCAAACGAACACGACTCAGGAAACTCAACTATTAACAATAACTGAAAATAGAAGGAAAACAAGAACTTGAAGAAAACAACAGCTGCTCTCCAAATCCCACATCCTCCCCATTCCACATATCCTATATTGGCTTCAGGCTGAAGAGTCGGTCGATTGAATTCACTATCCTTCCCTTCCTACAGAGCAGGTCATTCCGCCCCCCCTCAAAACTTGTGCCCTCTGGTATGCCGGCCGAAAGACCGGAACAGGTTTAGAACCCTGGCTGGAGAAGCACCATTCATTCATTCATTCATAATGACTAAATATTATATTTTGTATTAGTTAAGCATAAGCAATTTTTAAAAAGAGATCTAAAAATCAATCTGTGGGAGTTTCTACGCCCTTCTTCTCCCACAGTGGTCCAATGTAGAGAAGTGGCAAAAAATGGCGATTGCTAAGTATATGTAAATATCTACAGTAATAAGACATTTGGAATTTTGGAATATTTTGAATTTTGTCTACATCGACAGAGTTTCCCCATAGAATAATGCCTTATGCCAAGACTGACGATACATACCCATGGTATGCTGTGTGTGATAGATGCTCTTACTGAGATAGTAATTATTACTCTGTGCATTTACTCACAATAGCAGAGTGTAGCAAACGGTCAACGGTGCTGCCCCTAGCGAGCTATCTCAGAACTTAATAAGTGCATTAATGTTTAAAGTAGCAGAAACAGCTAACGGTTAGCGAGCGATCGCTTTAGATAATATGAATTTGGTTTGACACATTGCAATGCAGCCGACTGCGTGATGACTATGTACGCAATAGTTGCTGATTGCAGAATTTTAGGTAATAAGCCCTGGGCTTTTATGCTTGCTACCCGCGCTTCTAATTTCTTCCGAGCCACGCACCAATGGCTAAATGACGGATTTTCTGACAGATGGCAAAAACAAAACTTCCGAACGTTGTTAGATGGCGTTGGGCTCCTAGTTCAACTCTTGCTGTGATTTTATTCATGTAGAGTGGCCCTAATTCAGATATTGTATCATACTATCTTTTCTACGACACATTTTTTTAATTACCTGGTCAAATATCCAACTAATATAATTACATCGTTCTATTTCTTTTCATGCAAGCATTCGAAACTACGAAGCAGTCAAAAAGGTTTTTGTGCTTCGTGCTCCAATCAAACATACTTCGCACCTTCCATTTCTTTCCATGCTAGATTAATCTAATCGAATTTAATCAACGCGTTCAGCTGTCACAGCAAGTCTATAAAGACGGTGTTATTTAGGATGCGCTTATATTTCAACAGTGGGGCACCCATTTTGTTAAGTTTCCCTCATCTGTGCGATTTTCGGGGCGCGTTACATGCACTAGTTTATCTGTACACCTATCATAACCAGGAACCGCATGTTCGACCGGCGGCATTGTGGTATTGATCATTGCTCTGCACTTGTTTAGCTTGTTCAGTACTACCAACTTCAAAGACAAACTAGGGGCGGCACGCAGGCGGGGGTCGGCTTTCGAAATTTGACTGTCATAATATGACGAAATGGTCATACATAAGACTCATAAGTATCAATATTCAGATAAGAAATGAGTTTTTACCAAGTAGTATTATTATTATGCTGGTCGTAGGTGACGTGCGGTTTTAGGACGCAGTAAAGAGGGTTTATGATACATATTTAGATAATAGTAGTTTATGTGACTGATAAATAATGGAGGGCATCAGAAGTCGAGAGTGGGTTTATTAAACGAGCCGAAGGCGAGTTTCAATTGTCAATTGTAAGACGGGCTGGTTTCCGCAACTCGACGACGAAAGCGCCTATTTTGCGTGTGGGTGGGAATGCGATATCATTCGAAGCAACCCAACTCCTCCAGGAACGCCAGCAGGCCCTTTACGTTACCGGCTATCCCTGGAAGGTCCCTCGATTGACCGAGGTGTTTAGGAAGGCGCGTTTCATAATAATATTACTTGAGAGTTTTAATGCCTAATTATTTACAGTTTATCAACACACATTTCATAAGCTCTCTTTGATGTGTTCAGGAACTGCAAGTTCGACTGGCATGGTGGCATTGATAATCGTTCTGCACTTGTTTAGCTTGTTCAGTAGTACCAACTTCACAGACAAACTAGGGGCGCTACACAGGCGGGCGTCAACGTTCGAAATTTTAATGTCATAATTTGTCGAAAATGGATGGTCATAATTTAGATATCAATATTAAGATAAGAAATAAGTTTGTACCGAGTAGTATAACATTATGCTGGTCGTAACATGCGGTTTTTGGACACAGTAAAGAGGGTTAATGATACGTGTCTAGATAAAAAAAAATATAACTCGAAAACCTAATTATTTCCGACGGTTCGCGCATTTTGAAATCATCTATAAATATCCACTAATGAAGCATACAAAAAATCAGCGAAAGCACCTGAAACGGCTGGCTTTCTAAAGGCTAGCCGTTATTTAAATGAAACTAACAATGAACGTTTATCATTAACGATTAATGACGAATGTGTCAGACGGATTTCGGAACGTAGGATAAATAAATAAAATTTTAACAACTGTCAAAAGAGTTATAATCTATCATAGTTTTAACCTAAATATCTAGTTCTTTTAAGTTTTAATCTCTTAACCTAAGGGAGGCTGAACTATCACTTTTATTAATTAATTGTTAAGCTCAAAGCTACAGAAAATGACAATAATAACAGTGTCCGACGAAGAAGAAGTGATAAACACTTTATCCAGTTACGTGGAAAAAATATCCAATGAATCCATCAGCAGCCGGGGTAAATTTATAGTTGGATTATCTGGTAAGTCTACCTTGGACCTAATTCAAATTACACTATTCAGGATGTCGGAGCAGAGAATATTTTTCGTAGATAATAAACATATCGGTCAGTGTCGATAAGGGGGCGGGAGCCCCTTATCTACACTCCAACCAAAATATCCTCGGTCTTCCACGAGCTATGCGGAAATAGACGATTGTACATAGGATTATAAAACTTCATTGCATTCAATTTAGAGGTTATACCTACTTTAAGGTTTCATTCATTTCTCTCTTCTTGAAAACTTGATCAAGAAAATAAAAGGTCAATTGGCAAGTCCCAAGTACCTATACAGATAGTTAAATTTTGATACACCTACTTTATCGGACAGACCTCTAGAGGTCAATGATTAACATTATGTTAGCATACATACCTAATATAAATATTCTTGTGTTTGGGCCTGGTTAATTAAAATTCAGATTTTATTATTATTCTTCTTCAGCATGTTGGTGCCCACTGCTGGAGATTTGCCTCCCCAATTGGTGCAATTTGCAGCCATTCTCGTCCATGTTGGCACAGCTGTACTTTTAATGTCTTACTGCCATCCCCAGAGTCGATTCATGATTGGGATTACTTAGTGAATGATTTAGTGTCATTTCAAATTTTCAATCAGAATAATGTTTTATTATTAAGAAAAGTAAATTAAATTAATTCCATTTATATAATTGTATTTCTAGGGGGATCGCTAGTAAAATATTTGTGCTCAGGACTGCCCAATCTCAAGACTGACTGGAGCAAATGGGTGCTGGCCTTCTGCGATGAGCGAGTAGTTTCAGAAGACAGTGACGACTCCACATTTGGAGCGTACAAGAAGCAACTTATGCCTAAAACTCAATTGAAAGAGGAACAGTTTGTAAGAATACTGCAGGGTGTGTCAGGTAAGAGCTACATAGGAATTTGATACATATACTCACACATTTTTCCCTTAAGAGTAATAATAATACCTTGGACACTATTTACACACAGAGTGGTTGGCAGACTAGGTTGCTACAATCCTGGCGCATACAACAACACTTCCTCAAAATTCATAAGGCTCTTCACACAAGCTCGCTGGTTACCGGTACTTCTAATTTGCCACTTCACTAATAAAATAAATCACCAATTTCGTTTTTGTAGGACCTTCTTGAGTGTCCCAGTCCTATGGCTCCATTCACACCTGCTACTGCTGCTGTATGGATCTGTTTCATCAATCTGATTTTCATTAATTTGATCATAATCGACACATAATAAATTCTTTATTGTATATATACGTACCACATAATAATTTAAGATAAATAATTTATAAAGGATCTCTGAGGAGATCTCTTCCACTATTTTAAACTGACTATTTTATTCATCATTTTAGTCAACCAACCATTCTTTGTAACCATTTTGTCACTTTTCTAGCTGAACAGGCAGCAAAGGACTACACAGAAAAACTAAAACAAGTGTTTGGCAGTGATGAATTCATATTCGACTTACTTCTACTCGGGATGGGACCTGATGGGCACACTTGTTCACTGTTCCCAGGACATCCGCTGTTGGAGGTTAGTTTGTTAGTAGTAGCGCGCTTTGAGGGAAGTTGTCCAGAATTGTGTACAGTATGAATAGACTCTATTGGAACTTAAATACAAACATAAGTACATAGACTGGTAATACCATAGCCTTATAATGAGACGCCATCCCAGAGCCACACACCACTGTGTGTGCCGGCTGTGTAATAGCGAAAATAATAACTATGGCTACTGGATAAAGGCCTGTACCCACTACAGCGCACCATACCATGACCATACTAGGCATGTATCAGGAGGAAAGAACACGACACGGACTGCTGTGCCCACTAGATTAAGTCTGTCGCTAATTAATTGGTAATAAGACCGTGGCCACTACATAACGGGTTTAGTGACCGTAATGTTATCATCAGCCTCCCAAATAATTTGTAAATATTGCAACGTATGAGAGGATGCCCACTACACTGTTCCAAGAGCATGGCGAGCCGTGCTCGTGTCGTGCCCGCACCGGAAAAACGCTCCGTGCATGGCGCGCGACGGAACGGTGCAGTGTGCAGTCTCATACTCTTCATATTTTTTGCCTGACACACTCTAATTATAGTCATGTGATATGGTGAAGTGGGCAGACCTGAAAGTGTTTGTTGATTGATGCTAAATCTATGGGGCAGACTCCTTAACCGCTCAAAGCCCCAGGTTTTCTTGAGGCATCGCAATTATGAACCTTATGCCATTGTAATAAAATTCAAAACCTATAAACGGGGATTTAGCAATGGGGCCTTGAGGGGTTAAGAGCTCAGTTTAGTTTGTTAGTTGACTCCTTCAGAATAAATAGCACACACAACTTCTAGGAAACGAGTGTTCGAGTAGCCGCTATAGTGGACTCGCCCAAGCCTCCACCAGAACGCATCACATTGACTTACCCAGTGATCAACCAAGCCAGGAACTGTATATTTGCCATCAGTGGGGCTGGCAAATCGGATATGCTGAAGGTGAGAGGATAAACATATACTCATCATTATAATGTTCATTAGACAGACCAGCAAAAACGGCTGAGCGGATTAGGATACAATTCTGCACAGTTTATGCAGACAAAGTAGCGAACAGAAGGCAAAAACTATGCCTCATTCAAATATTTGCTATCTATGTAATTGTATACAGTTCGCGCCAAGTGTCTTTGTCGGTGAGTGCGCTGTTAACCCTCTCTCTCTCACCCCACCCTACCCCATGAGGTGAAAGAGAGGTCACAGGTCGCTCAAAGCCAAAGAAACTTGGCGCTGTCATACTTCCTACAAAACATCATAAACAGAATAACATTTACATGCTGGCAGATACATAGCTTTCGGCCCCATACTGGGATACCGTGTCGTGGGAACCAGAAACTGCGACCTCACAAACATATAAAAATCCAAGACCTGGATTCCTTCCTCCCCAGCAGAGATTCAAAATCTCACCCGCAACACGACAGAGGTCGTCATAATAAGATAGTGTGTGTGACCACGGTGCACTGGAACATTCGCTTTTCAAACATGACATAGCGTCACGCCTTTTCCCATACGGAGAGGCACAGGCAGAGTTGTGCTCACGATTGGGCAGTAATTCAATATTCCCTTTTGCGTGGTTGCTCGCCTATCGCAGCAACTGTAGACTAAGGAGAGATGAATCTTCTGACACATCTACAGACTTAGTGCAAAAACGTAACCTTTTCACCGCCATACATCAAATACAAAATGCGTCACGCACACGCCATGTTTGCTATGGTATGGAAAATGCAACTTAATTCTTATGAGAGTCTTTTGTGAAAAAAAGTGCTCGTCGGCTGTGGCCGTCAGTCCAGTCACATGAGTAGGTAATAGGAACAGAGACAAACCTTTGAAGGAGCGTGCGAAATTCTTACCTATTTAAGTAGAGATGGCAAGATATAATGGTAGAGAATAAAATAAATTGCTGAACGTTGCTGGGATTGCTTATGTGATCCTGCAGCTCTGGCTACCCCTTTATGGGAATATAGCCATGAATGTGTGCATATGCAAATGATTATTCGTAAACCAAACGGCAAAATATTTTTAGATTCAGCCAATTAGTTAGGTACTAAATAACACGGTTTGTGCGATAGGTATTATTTGGTATTCATTTACTTACCTAGTAGACTCCTTGTGATAATTGAAGCATGAAATATAGTTGCTTTTCCTCGTATTGTTCATACAAACAGTACAGTAAAGAACCATTGCAGGTACTATTCCAAAAGGTACACTTCTTAACACTTTAATAAATATTTGCTGTATATTGCACTTTAAAAAATTCGATAAGGAAGGTGATGAAACAAAGAATTCGTAATTTATGCAGTGCAAGCCCTCCGTTTGTCATCATCCCGGACGAGCGTAAACCGGTTTTATACGGTGGCGGCGCGTACGCGACACAGGGGCTGATGACACATATGCTTGTAGTAGGTTACCTACGACGGGGCGTGGTTGTACGAATTTGTCTCTGTTCCGTTTCGTTACTCATGTGGTACAGTTGTCGGCCAGACAAAATACTGCTTTTTACGTTTATTTAGCGATATGCAACGTGTCATTGAATAAACGCATAGCCTTATACACCCTAACTTAATTTTTAATAATACAAAATATTGAGAAAGAAAATACAAATATTTGCTTTAGAAAATATTTGACTTAAGTTGTTGCGTCATTTCCGACAAAATCACAACTGTGGTGCGTGCGTGCCGCGTCCCCGAGTTCAATCAAATTATCCGTCATACTTTTTAAGGTAGGTTAGTTTTTTAAGTTAGGTTACCATAGCAAAATAAATCAATAGAAATATGAAGTAAACCCACAGATATCGAGAGATAGGTTGAGGGGCGTGGCACGTGCGAACAAATGTAGCTCCGACAGGTTAGATATTAAAAATTCTCGGTAGTCACCGGGCGACCGCAGTGACGAATTTATTTCCGTTGTTTTTCGAAAATGCCGACCTGTGCAATACTCACGTGCAAAAATAGAAGCGAGATTGTGAACTCCAAGAACGCCGGTGTCACATATCACTTGTAAGTCTCATTCCAACTATTATTTCTTCTTAAAACACAAGAAATAAACATTATTACGAAAATAAATCAATTCAATTTCTTATAAGGTGGCTTCCATCGGTTTGATGATTCTGCCAATGTCAAGTTTCAGAAATTACACGTTATTAATTTATTTCGGTCCAAATCACAGGGTTTCCGGTATCTAGAATAAACAGGTACATAAATAGATACATAAATATTAAATTATGTTAGTTTAGTTAGACTACAACAAATACAACTATGTAGAGTTAAAGTTTGATGTTATTTACATTAATGAAATTGCACAAGAAAATAAATCATTCGCGGAAAATTCGTCACGAATTGACATTAAAGTGACAATGTCATGTTGTTCTCGCTAAGTTTACTATACATTGCTTGTTTTGTATCTTAATTTCACTACTTATTGCCAAGCTAACACGCAATGAATATTTCACACTTATCTAAGTACGAAAGCAAAGATGCATCGTGATACGGAGGCGAACTGTTACACGCACACAGAGACGACATATAGTGATGGGGATACTGATAGGACAATTATGTTTTTGAATCGATAGATTTTATCATTCCGCAATTACTAATATAGTTAATGTAATATAGTTATTTTATTGCTCATAATACGTACGTTTATTGTTAGTTATTCCAATGATTGCCAATCAGGCAGTTTAGATTTTAAGTTTGTTTAAAACCTCGCCCGACGAAGAATAATGGGGTGTTATAAGTATTGATCGGAAATTCCGATGCTTTCAGTCAGGTCCGAAGAGTTCACAGTTATTCTACCTTCAGAAACCTCTTTGCCTCTCTTTTAAGGATTCTGTTGAAAAAAAGAAGAGAGGCAAAGGGGTCTCGTATGTCGTATTTACAAACTATTTACTATTTTATTTATAGAACCCGGCATTGTATACGACTGTCTATACCAGTGTCTATAAATTATAATCGATCGATGATACACGCTGTCCTTGCATTTTCCCAACACTAGCTCAGCTAGCTAGTATACCTGCGGTAGAGTGGGTGTGTTCGGACGATAGGTGCAATGTCATCATTGCACTGACCAATAAAAGCGGAGGGTTTGATGTACGAGTGGTGTAAATGTATGCGTGTTTTTAGTTTTCGGTGACACTGGTTCCGATACAACCTTAGCGCCAAGGGCCTATCTCTCGATATCTGTGAGTAAAACTAATATTTAGGTTAGGTACCTACTAACTATAAAACATCGCAAAAATCTAGGCGCTTCGAATCCCCCGCCCTCACTAACCGCACAGTTCGCGCCAAGTTTATTTGGCTCTGAGCGAGCGGTACGTCTCTCTCACTCACCCCACCCTTACCCTATGAGTAAAAGGGAGTCCCCGCTCGCTCAGAGCCACAGAAACTTGGCTCGGCTTGTATGAAACGGGCTAGATAATTCCGACGTATTGTACTTACTTGTACCTACCATTCGCTCGCGCGTTGAATGGACTCCAAATGTAGGTACAGAGCCGGCTGTGTTTGTGTGAAAGTACCGTAGTAGTCGCTGTGACACTCGTACCACGAACCGTTCAAAGTACACCGACACAGCTTGATTGATACTGTGCAAGTACAGTACTTCACAATATTCCAAGTATTTGTATCGAAATGCATGCGCTCGTGCACCAGTGCGGTGACGGACTAAACAAAACAAACAAAGAGATCTCCGCATCCCTCCCCTTCCGTGATTTGCACTCGCCCACCCGATGTTTCCTACGCGACGCAAAGGCTCTCTTTTTTTCCATTTTGGTGGGCGGCCACATGTGTGAGCTTCGTTTCAGCGTGAGTCTAGGCAGGGTTCAGTTAAACTGGACGTCGCACCCAAGTTAGCTTAGCTACAAAGAGACAGAGCAACAATAACTTCTTTAACTACACACGTATCATAAACACTCTTTATTGCGTCCAAAAACCACATGTTACGACCAGCATAATGATAAACTTCTTGGTAAAAACTCATTTCTTATCTGAATATTGATCATTATGACCATGTGATGTGAATGTGCAAAAATTTGTCAAATTGACATTCAAATTTCGAACGCCGACGCCCGCCTGTGTGCCGCCCCTAGTGTCTGTGAAGTTGGTACTACAGAACAAGCTAAACTGCAGATCAATGATCAATGCCACAACGCCGGTCGAACATGCGGTTCCTGAACACATCAAAGAGAGCTTACGATATGTGTGTAGCTAAACTAGTGTATGTAACTGTACATAATTAGGTATTAAAACTCTCGAGTGATATTATTATGAAACGAGCCGATTATTAAACTCGCCTTCGGGTCGTTTCATTTCCCCACTCTCGAGTATTAATGCCCTCCATTATGTAGCAGTCACAAACTACTATTATGTATCATGACATAATATAGTGATTATTTTTCATTGGGTCTTACTACAAAAAAATAGACTACTGTTTACGTCATGTTTAGAAACAGGCCAGGCCATTTTTTTGTTGGCTCTGATCGAGCAGTGACCTCTCTTTCTCGCATTTGGTAAAGTAAGGTGAGAGAGACGGAGGTGGCAGCCCGCTCTGAGACAAAGAAACTTGGCGATAACTGTTTCAAGTTCCACGTTTGTTAGATTGTATATCTGTAGTAAGACGGTTTACTTACATTTCAGCGCATCTTCGCTGACGGCGAGGCGTTGCCGGCCGGCCGAGTCAAGGCCCAGGGCTCTCTGCTCTGGATAGTGGACGAGGCGGCCGCTTCACACATCAACCCCGAGCAGAGGACCACGCGATTGTAGGCAACAGCCACATTGTATCATCATGACGGGCTGTTAGGGTGGATACTCAGAGAAGGGCAGGGAAATTACCACTCTTCAGGGTGGATTTCCTAGGGAGGATTACCGGAATAACCCGTCAAGATCATCAGTCCTAGAAGTGGAACTCGATGAAAGCACAACTTTTAATTTCAGGTTATATTTCTTGTGTGACTGATAAGATAACAGCAATTTTACACATTTACAATCCATTTTGTAGAATTTTGGGACCATTTTAAATACTATTATTAAATTGTTGGCTTTTAACTGTTGAATTTTATTCCAGCAAGATTGTCGGATTTATCTAACAAGGCTAGCTCCGGTTTGGTATCTCTTTCTCGCTTGGAAGCGTGTGTGACAGGACCGGAACTTTCGATGTGCATGCAGTAAGTGACAAGCTCATTACGGACCGCGCAACAAATAAAACGTGTTGGCATGTTCCAATATGTGTATTTTCCCTCACTTTCAAATGCCTGACGAGATCGAACACAATTCCATTCATCACTCACAATTAAAAAAGACCTCGCTATGTTACGAGCTATTACAATTTTCCTTTTTTTTAATACAATAATAATATGTAATTACAAAAAGTCTGTCAACTAAATACAAGAGTGGACGCGCATAGCCGCCCGACACTTACATACATATACATATATTATAAAGAGATATCAACTAGATTTAATTTTAAATTGTAACCTAATACGGACTTCACAGAACTGAGGAAGGTGCCCAAGTCGCGACCCAAACAAACAATATATGGAACTAAAACAAACAGAATATTGCGTTAACTATGCTAATCTCTTGATTACACTATGATTTTTTAATACCCGAACAGTCGCCGACCTGAGCCGCCTAGGGGAACTTCACTCCCGCCTTTAGACTATAAAATTATTCCGTTAAAACAGTTTTGCTGAAGCGTTTCAATTTACACAAATTAACATAAAGCTACTGAGCCTATTTGTATACAATACAGTCCCGGCCTCGACTCGGCGAAATGTGGCTAACTTCACTGAGCTCGATATATCGCCGTTGTGTTAGGGAGTAGAATGCTAGGTAACCCGGCCGCGTTGCGTGGTCGTGTGACTCTCGCGCGCGGCCGGGTTGGCCGACAATTGACTGCTATTGAGGGGTGGCCGAGCCACGTCTTCTATGTACATGTGTCGTTAGGACAGGTAGGTTGAGCGCCTGCAAAGAGGTGAGAGTATGCATTAGTAAACATTATTCACACTTTTAGTTTAATTTAACCTTTTGACCGCCACACATCAAATACAAAATGTGTCACTCTCACGCCAAACATGTTAGCTATGCTACATATGAAATTACTATTAAATGTCTGTCATGTTTTGGTTTAAACAAATGGTATCGGCTGAGGCCGCTTCTGTTCAGTTGTGGACTTGAGCCGACTGTGGCGGTCACAAGATTAAGATAAAGCAACTTTTTCTTCATTCAAATGACTCACAAAATCCCAAGTAATACTTCCAAACTAGTAAAGGTGTTTCGAAACCAGAATAGATAATTTTATCAATATTCCGGATTGGTCGCATCCAGGGTTGGAAAAAAAACAGTTTTTTTTATTAATAACAAAACATCCTGTTTAAAACAAAAAAATTAAAAAAACATGTTTTTAACTAATTTTTAACTATGTTTTTTACAAAGCTGTTTTAAATATGTTTAAAACATGTTTAAAACATGTTTAAAACATTGTTTAAAAATTTTGTTTATGTACCGGATTGGTATGCGTTATAATAAGCAGGTATAAGTATAATAAATTAAACAGCTATATTCAAATCTTTTCATAATATTTTTAATGAGAGTAAATAGACATAAAAACAACTAGCAATCAATCATCCACATCTCCATCTTCAGGCAATGAACTGCCTAGATTTAGTGACCTCATCATGGTTACTAATTTGGCGGCTTTTTCAGTCCCTAGACGGTTTCGCACTTTACTGTGCACTAGCCCAAATGAAGAGAATAATCTTTCTATTCCGGCCGATGAAGCAGTAGCTGAGAATAGTTGAGTTGTAAGTATTGTGGTACTATTATCTATTTTAGACCCAAATGATTTCCACCACAGATACACGTGAGTTATTTTTAACAGATCATCCTTAAATAGATATTCCTTAAAAGGAAATGTTTTTGCCCGATATGCAAGGACATCTCTCATAGCCTGAGGACTGTGCGAATCTATGAATTCCATAGCTGTTGTGTCTTCTTCTTCCGTTAAACCAGCACCACTATATTTGGGGTCTAGTAAATAAGCTGCAAAGTGTGCTGGTGTCATTGCAGCGTTATACCTTGCTTCAAGCTTCCTTTGTTCTTCTTGTGACCATTCCAATGACAAAAGTGTTTTCCATATGTCGGTACATTCACTTAAAGCACACATTTCCTTCTGCATGCGATCGAGGGCAACTGATATTTTTTTAAGCTTAGTTTTATAGAGCTCTATGTTTTCTTTTAACTCCATATCTTGAACACTTCTTACAATCGTCAAGTCTAATACAGACCTGTGTTCGCTGCATATTTTCTCAAGACAGTGCCAGTTACTGGTATAGGATTCAAGACAGTCTGCCAAGGTATTCCAACGCACATCCTGAGGAATAACAAGTGCTTTCCCACCGGCTTCCCTGTACTTGGCTGCCGGAAAATGGTGATATTTAAAATATTTTATAATATCTTTCACCTTCTTTTTTATGTCCCCTTCTGCTACAATATCCTTGGCGAATAAATTCAAAAGATGGGCTGAGCAACCATATGTGATAACATCCCCAATCTCGTTGTCCTCCAACTCAGCCAATTGCCTTCTCATCTTTGCCATATTGGCGGCATTGTCAGTAACAAAGCTTCGAATATGACAACCAAAACTTTGACATGCTTTTATGCTATCTACTGCTAGGGTCAGAAGGTAATCACCAGTGTGACTTTTGTCCTTGGTATCAATCGTATTTATGAGATACACCTTACCTTTACCGTCATCTTCAATGGTTGTCACACTAGCACAAACAATAGGCTCGTTGCGTATGTTGCTCCAACCATCCAATGCCATACAAACCACTTTATTTTTCAAACTATTTTTCATATTTGATTTCGTACTTTCATAAACTTCGTCTAGTAATTTACCGGCAATTTGTTTTCTATTAGGTGGCAAATACCCTGGTCGCAATATTTGCGTCAGCTTAATAAACTCTGGATGCTCGACATGACGAAATGGAGTGTTGGTTGCAAAAAAGAATTTTGCCAACTGTTTATCAATGTTTTGTTTATCTTTTTCTGATGTTTTCACTACAAACCGAGACATCATTGAAATTGGTGAATCCTCAAATTTTGTTTTTTTCGCGATAGGTTCATCACTGACAGCCACCTGGATCATTTCTCTTTCTTCGTTATCTGTTAAAAAGTAGATAATATTAATATTAGCGAAAATAGTCTGAAAAACTTCCTAAACATTTCTAAAAAAGATTTCTAGTGTCACCCAAATCATCCTGATCTATTATTATTATTGGCTTTTCGAAAATAAATAAGAAAAACATTTACAGTCAGCAAGCTCTTTATTTTATAGCTTCATGTGACGCAAATGGGACAATTATGATCGGCCACCAATCAACGTGGGGATTATGATTTGGTTCGGCAAGCCATGACGCTATATTATTATTATTTTTGAAGGACGCTTTGACATAAAACCAAGTGGAGGAGCTGCCAAGCATACACGTAGCTTTAAAATTAAAACGAAGGATCGCATGCACGAAAACTGTCCTGCTCCTATAACGCTTTAATTTTATACTTGTCCAGTCCACCCCGGTACGTACGACTACTAATCGTACATACTCACACCCTTTGATAATCATGATCATGAACAAACTTATTTACTTACTTACCTTCGTCACTAGTTGAATCACATAAAACTTCCGGTCTCAAGTCTCGTGAAGTCGATGGACGACATGAATATACAGAACAGTTTTGAAGATGTGTTTTCATCCGGGCAATTAGCCCAACCAAATCTTTATGGCAATACTTGCACTTTACTCGCGGTGATTTTGCACCACTTCCAGAACTAAAAGGACTGTAATGCCGCCAAAGCGGATCCTTTTTACGCCCTGTCATAATATTGAATTGTTTTATCTATCACACACACCACACAACACAAGCAAGCAGGCAGGACCAATTTTCAGCTTTGGAATCTCAGATTGGGTGAGTTAGCTTTACCCCACCCACCCAAACACAAAAACGTACCCACACATATACACTTTTCTCATTGCTTTCACTCAAGTATCGTCTGTCCGTACACAACACACACACACCGCCTCACCTCACTCAATCGCTTGCCCAGATATTTATTTTTGGGGAAATCCCCGCCATCGCCAGTGAAAATTCAATGCCACTTGGATGCGTTCAATAATTACAAAATTGAAAATTACGGTACGTTCCGTAGAACAAAAGAAAATAAACAGTGTTTTTTATGTGTGTTTAAAACACGTTTAAAACAAATTGTTTTAAAACAAGTTTTAAACACGAGTGTTTTTTTCTCTGTGTTTTAAACACTGTTTAAAACTCTTGTTTAAAACAATGCCAACCCTGGTCGCATCGCGCCGTGCGTGACTGCGCCGGTACTGTACTGTCTGTACTGTGTGTAGTGCAGTGTTCGAGGTGGAGATGTTTTGCTTTTGGTTTTCAATTCTCAAAGCCTTGGTGATTATTACGTTTCTACTTATTCTCCCCCCGCTGCATTATTCGCTAACTCAAATGTGGAAAATCGACAGAGATAGCTGTCAGATAAATGTAAATTTTACAGAAAAGATGATGTCATCACGGCACTTAGGCGCGGTACCCACTGCACAGACAAGTATAGGCCTCGCTTGCACGACGTCCGATTAAAGTCCGATTGTGGAACATGCCGTGCATGCGTGGCCTATCGTATTGTCGTCTCTCTCCCTTCCGTCGCAGAATTAATCCTGCTCAAAATGCACCCTTTTCAAAAATACACAACTTGCTCCCGCAGGTATGGGGCTGTTGCAATATGTGTTGTGGAATGCTGTCTGACTGAACTCATATGCAGGTGCTGTTAGTAACCAGTAAGTAACGCTGTCTGTAGATGACTACAGACAGCGTTTTATGATCAAGTGCTCATATCCAGTGATTTTGTATAGAAATCATTGTAAGAACCTAAATAAATTTATTAAGGTTCAATTGTAACTATTATTTGAGACTTTTATAAGAGATGGCGATTAAGATATATTGTGCGATGGAAATTTGCATTTTGAGAAATGTATATCCCTTTAAGGACGGTCCTACACTATCGTGACTTTTTGTTTTTAAAAATCCCGCGCTTCGGCGAATCAACATAACGGGACCAGGACGGCACCGATCGTTGCGGGCATCGCGGCTCGCGCCTAAGGTTAAAAAAATGCGTTTTTTTTTCAAAATGGCGGTCGGCAATCTGCGAGATGCGCAGGCAACGCCACCGTGTTGCACCGGAGGGCCGCGCGAGCTATCGCGGTTGCGGCGTTTCAACGCCCGTGTCCAAGGAGACCGTCGACCCGACAAGAAGAAAAAGGGGGTGTTGTCTGTCACCTGCGTGTGCGCTTAGTTGGGCGGCCAGTAGCTCTGGCTGTAGGCGGGCTTGTTGGGCGGCTTGCTGGCCGCGCGCCCGCCCTGTCCCGCTCCGCCCGCGCCGCCCCCACCGCCGCTCTCCTGCCGCGACACAAAAACAAACAAACAACATCAGTTACATACACAACAAACACGAACAAGATGGGACAACGTTCAGCAACTTCAATGATTGCGCAACGAGTAAGAAAGCGAATTTAACTTTCAGTGATTTATGATAATGAGCAATCACGTAATAATCATTTTATTTTGACTCCCTTACGATTAGTCAAATATTCATGATTCTGGCTCACAGATGAATCTGAGTAAATGTAATTTACGTCAAAGGTCTGCCTCTGGATATTAGCCATACAGCGATTTCAAAAGCATCCTTGTTGTTTTAATTCCTTAACTAACACCTGAACGTACACACTTTCGGCACAATACAATATCCCTACGATTAATTGCAGTGCCTAAAATATCATATAGGTTGAACTTGAAGACAGCTGGGACAATTTGATTAATCTGGCGGTCATACATAAAACGAACATTGTTATACAGATTCATACATTGTCTCTAGCTGGCCCCACAATGTGGTGGGATAGAAAGCAGAAACAGTGAATAAGCTGTCGGATGGTGGATTGGATACCCGGTTCGATATGTAGTTTTAAATTGGAACAATGATACTTTATTCAAAATAAATATAGATTTGTTATATGTATATGACAGAAAAACTAATACATAAACCCATAATCCAATTAGACAGTAGATATATAAAATAATGCAAGCAATACAGGGGATACATCAGATGATATCAATAACAGTTGCAAAACTATTTTTCAGTGATAGGAGCAAATATAGAGGCCAGGGACAGCTCAACCCGAATCATTATACCAAAAACTATGTCTCAGAAAGTAGTTTGTACGTCAGCATGAAGTCTCATAAAATTTTGAAGATTGTTTTAATTTATTGATAGAATGGTATATATTTTTAATGAAGGTAATAAATATGTATATTAATTTAAATACAATTGAGTGTAGAATGCACAAAAGTTCACAAATATGAAAAAAAATATATGTTATCAGTATCAGTGCACCAGTTATTGGGAGCCAGGGGCAATGGCAATTTTTCGAAGAAAAAGCATCATTGTCTTTTATGTTCTATATTATTGTAAATTTAACATTTATTTTTTTTGTCCAGAAAATTTAAATAAACAGTGAACTTTGGCTTAAATGGGCTTATAAAATTTATGTAGGTATCATAATTGTAATGAGTATTGGAGATCATTATGTTTTTCTGCTTTGTAAGGAAATAAAATAATATAACATACTTAATTATTTATTTCAGATTAACGCTTCTCTACATGACTATACAAACAACCGTAATGGGACGTGGAATATCTGGTATTATTATTGAGGTCTAGTTGACTCGGGTCGAGCTGTCCCAGACACAAATATAGATAGATGGGAGTGAGTGAGTATGCGTCTCTGCGACCCCAAACAGATAAATAAAATGTTGTTATCTCAAGCTCTCGCATTATACGAATATTATTATTTATTAAATTATTATTTCACCAGTAATATACTTTTCAGGTAGTTTGATAAAATATTTCTAGTTTCTACATTATAATATGTAGGCGGGTTTTAGATACATAAAGCATGCAAGGCATAAACACAATAGTAGTTTATGTGACTGCTACATAATGGAGGGCATTAATACTCGAAAGTGGGTTCATAATAATATCACTCGAGAGTTTTAATGCCTAATTATGTACAGTTACATACACTAGTTTATCTACACACATATCATAAGCTCTCTTTGATGTGTTCAGGAACCGCATGTTTGACCGGCATTGTGGCTCTGCAGTTGTTTAGCTTGTCCTGTAGGCCAACTTCGGGCGTCGGCGTTCGAAATTTGAATGTCAGTACCAACTTCACAGACAAACTAGGGGCGGAACGAGGCGGGCGTCGGCGCTCGAAATTTGAATGTCATAATGTGTAGAAAAATTACACATTATGGTCATTATGGTCACTACCTAGTAGTTAAACATTATGCTGATCGTAACGTGCGGTTTTTGTACGCAGTAAAGAGGGTTTATGATACGTTTGTAGATCAAATAAATTATAATCATAACAATGTAACTCACCCGCCTAATTTGACTACTGTTCACTCGGGCATCCATCTACAAACGAAAGCAAACTCTAAAATAAATAGCAAGTGTAAATAATACATAGTACAGTGTGTACGACGATATCGCATGCATTTGTACATCTACTTAACAAAACGCTGAACTGTATTTATTGGTACGAGCCCAACCAAATGCACAATACTCTGTCTACTCGCTCGTATAATACATAACATGTTATATCACAGTATACAACTTTATTTCAACGGTGTCTACAATCAACATCTAACCTAGCCTCGGTGCAAGCAAAATGGTTCATCTAGTTCCTATTTGATGCAAAAAAGTTCGGCCATGTTGAGCCAAGTTCTCGTAGATAAGGATTTGTGTTCAATATTTGCAATTGAAATAAACCTTATCCGTTTCGCTGACAGGTGGTATAAATAATAAGAATAAACAGATTTGTGCACCAGTAGCATGCCCAGCGCATGGGGGGGGGGGGGTCTCGCGTAAGGTGAGGGACAGTGCTTCCTATAGCTATGTCCCTCACTGCATGCTTAAATCATGGGTAGGTAAACCGAATTCCGAAGAGGTCCAAAAAATCATAACTTCTGATATCAAAGGAAGTAAACATTACAAATATCCAAATAACTTTCTTTCTTTTTATTACCAAGTCTACCATCCAGTCTATCATCCAGCATTATAAACAACAAAAAATGTTTGAAGAAGACCGGCCGTCCCCGCATCAGAAGTGATGCAGAGAACTGAGTTCTGAAGAAAATAATGAAGAAAAGTCGTCGTGCCCATGCAGGACCACTCACTGAGCAATGCGGGACATGGTCTAGAAAGATGTTACAGCCGAAACTTGCAAGAGAGTCCTTAAGAGAATGGTTTTTACACAGCAAAGTAAAAGCCTTTACGGACTGCCCTGCAACCAAACAAATGTTAAAAATTGCTCGTGGACATCAGAACTGGACTTCAGACCCGTGGCGTCAAATAATATGATGAAACGAAATTTGAGGCGACTGACGAAAAAAGATCATCAGAAATAAAAGTGAGCCCTATCATAAGGACTGCATCAAGAGAAGAGTGAATTCCATTATCAGAAATGATATGAGGTCCATTAAGCAAAGTTTTTGTCGGCTGCAATTTGTCAAAAAAAAAGTTAATAATGTACACTGTGTAATGTACTACAAAGTACTAGGAAATTTTGGAAACAAGTATTACCGGCCATACAAAATTTGCAAAATCACAACAAGATGGGGCTTCATCTCACACTGCAAGGGCAACGAAGCCATGGCTAGTTACTACGATGATTTGGCCGGCAAGCAGCCAAGAAAAATTTACCCCGATCGAAACTTTGCTAGAAAATGAAGAAAAGATTGAGGAAATGTCCATCAAGATCAAAAATATATTTAAAACAGAAGCTTGAGGTGGTTTGGGATTCCATCACCCCTGAAGAGTGGGCAGAGCTGGTGGAGTCAATGCCACTGCGGATAAAAACAGTTATTGAGAGCAGAGTAGACTCTACTATAGCTTGTCAAACTGCCATGGTCTGCGGGTGACGAACGACAGATGCGGCGCCTGCGAGCGCGGGCGGCGGGGCGCGTAGGAGGAACCGCCCGCGCTCCTCTCTCCCGCCCCCGCATTGTCCTCCCCCGTCGCCCGCAGACCATGGGAGTGCTACGTACGAATTTGACAAGCTATAAGTGGTAGACGAACTGTTTTGCGTGTGTGGTTAGGGTGATCGAACTCATTTACTTAGGCAGTAAGGAAATTATTGTTTTTTCTTTATAACACATTTTACACCACCCCAATAGACGAACTATTCTGCATTTGGGCTCGTAACCATAGTATACCAATGATGAACACCGGCGAATGCCCATTCTTACTTTTCTCTGAAGCGAAGGAGAATCCTATTTAATAGTATTTTTTTCTTATGGTCAATTAAAAATTCAAAGTTCTTTCTATTTTGTAAGAATAAATCTAGGTCAATCTGTAGTGTTGTTTGTGCCCTGCACAATGTTGTTTGTGCTCTAAACGATTTCATTTCTGGTGTATTCAGAATAATTAGTCGAAGTTGGCGATCGGCGAACGACATAAATCATCAAATATATATCTCCGTGCACATTTTGTAAACGATCGGATCAAAACGAGTGGGTCAAAAACGAACGTATCGTTCCTAAAAAGATGATTCGGTCACTCGCGAACTTGTTGTGATCGAATCAAAGTGATTCAATCAATCGTGATCGACTCAGGTCTACAATAATGGGCTAGGTAAATATCTAATACCAAGACTGTTATGGTAATTTTGCGGATCAGTTTTGATTCCTAAACTGGATCGGCATAAGACGTTGTAGTAACTAACCCCCCTGACTAACTAAATTTAACCTTACGCAATTCAAGTAATTGACACAGAATGGCGGACAAAATGACGCCCAACTCCGGTCGTGTTCTCGGCCATGGCGTGTCGAGACACCTAACAACACGTGTCCGAAGTGTCGGCGCCGACGTGTGTGTGCGTGTGTCTGCGTACCTGGTGCTGCTGCAGTTGGTGGTGATGGTGGTGGTGCGGCGGCGCGGGGATGTACAGGTGGTGCGAGCCGGCTCCGAAGGGCGGTGGAGTCCCGCCGTGGAACTGCGCCTTGTCATAGCTCTGTAACGGGAGATAAGGATAGTTAGCACGGGTCTTCGTCGTTTACCTATATACAGAGACAAAATGAATATGCCCGTGATAGCATGGTATAGTACCGGCCGAATACTATACTGTGCTATCATGGCACGGTATAGTACAGGCCGAATACTATACTGTGCTATCATAGCACGGTATAGTGCAGGCCGAATACTATACTGTGCTATCATAGCACGGTATAGTACAGGCAGAATACTATACTGTGCTATCATAGCACGGTATAGTACAGGCCGAATACTATACTGTGCTATCATAGCACGGTATAGTACATGCCGAATACTATACTGTGCTATCATAGCACGGTATAGTACAGGCAGAATACTATACTGTGCTATCATAGCACGGTATAGTACAGGCAGAATACTATCATAGCACGGTATAGTACAGGCCGAATACTATACTGTGCTATCATAGTACGGTATAGTACAGGCCGAATACTATACTGTGCTATCATAGCACGATATAGTACAGGCCGAATACTATACTGTGCTATCATAGCACGGTATAGTACAGGCCGAATACTATACTGTGCTATAATAGCACGGTATAGTACAGGCCGAATACTATACTGTGCTATCATAGCACGATATAGTACAGGCCGAATACTATACTGTGCTATCATAGCACGGTATAGTACAGGCCGAATATTTTACTGTGCTATCATAGCACGGTATAGTACAGGCCGAATACTATACTGTGCTATCATATCACGGTATAGTACAGGCCGAATAATATACTGTGCTATCATAGCACGATATAGTACAGGCCGAATACTATACTGTGCTATCACGGGTGTTTACGGTTTGACACTGAATTGCGCACCATCATCAGCGTCGTCGTTCAACAATTTCAAATTGCGTCCTTATTTCGTATTCCGCAAATCGGTGAAATCATCGATACAATATCGTATATAAATAACAGTTTTTTGCGCCTGTAATATCAGATACAATTACTGAGAAATATGATGCTGCTAATACATGCAAAAAGTCAGAGAGGCTCTTTGTCTATCGGCATACAGTGTTTTCCACTACTTCCGTTTTCACTGATCCCTTATATTCAACAAGCAGATATACTTCTTACTATCTCTGTTTAGTTTTGTAAGTAGAACCTGTGTATTTTACAATCTCAATAACATATCACCATCTAAAGTAATGCCAATATGTCGAGATAAAGAATGTAAACAATCTACCGTAGAATTTTTAATTTGAGGCCAGAAACGTAAACAATGAACTGTCATTTTCCAGTACAAAAAATATAATATGAATGTCAAATTCAACGGTTTTGTTCCACAATATGACAGTTGCTTGTTTACATTTCTGGCCTCAAATTAAAAATAGTACTTTAACCTTTGCCGAGTTACATTGTCATAGCGAGCAATTATTATCTCTATCCTTTTCTCTCGTACGCTATAATGTTGACAGTTGGTCAACAGCGTATGTCATTGCGTGATTCCACATTGAGTCGGGGTACTGTTGCTCGTTCCGTAGGATATACTTGGATTGGATCCCATATTACTACAAATTATCCTCTTCTAAGAGCAACAAAATATTCTTAAGACGTTTGAAACGTTAGTCGCTTTTCTACTTAGTTAAAGTAAAATATAAATTTACAACACCTATAAATACAGCTTTTATTGAGCATGGTTGGAGGGCCATGGCCTGGTCCTCTTCCGACCGTCCAAAAAGGAGGGTTTTATGGAGGGACTTAGTATGAGTGCAAAGAACACAGAACACTTCTTCGAAGGGCAGACGACCAATTGTTGTGCATGTGCATATGGGAAATGGAAATGATTTCGTAAAGGGTGCTGGTGATGTCTTTGAATAAAACAACACAGGTGATTACCAAGAGTCAATGCACACGATCTGCTTTGAGCGGTGGTTTGACAATATTTTACCGACACTTGATGAAAATCGCCAAGAAAAAACTCCCGCCACTGCATGTAGAAATGCAAGTATTCATGAATGGCTGCGTAATAAAGAAGCTAAATAAGTTTTGATGGATAAAACGTTAAGGCAGCACTTTGGAGGAAAGTAAATGTTACTACCAAAGTTACTACCGTCCTATCATTGCGAGCTTAATCCCATTGGATTCCTGTGGTCTGACGTAAAGGTACACGTAGCGTGCGCGTACAATGTGTGGATGGCGAAATATAGTAAAATTGACAAGAATAACAAGTTGTCATAAATATGGTTGATTCGGACTCTTTCGATGAAACATATTCTTCTAATACACATGCTGATTATTAGAAAATGAAGTTAGAAAAATTAACATAATTTCTTCAAATAAAAATGTTTTTAACACCTGAAGTTTGTTTATATTCTTTATCTCGTAAAATGAACATTACTTTAGGTGCCTTATCATTTATTCAGTTGTGCCAGCTACCGGGCTGTCTCAAAATAACTTGGATTCTTTATTCATATATATGTTAATAAATGGCACAGCACGTGTCGGTCGGTGCGGTTGTGCGGGTTCGGGACTTCGGGTGTGTGTACTCACATTGACCTTGTTGAGCGCGACGTGCTTGTTCGCGTACATGGCGTTGCCGAGCTCGCTGGCTGCACCGCCGCCGCCCGTCGCCGTCGCCTTGCCGCCTCCCGGGTACCCGCCCGCTGCACGCACACACACACACACTATATCTCGGGCTCCAAGAATACGATATTTGACTGCTAGTCAAAATTCAAAATATAAGGAGTTCTATGAAATACTAGCATGTGACGTCTTAGTCAAGTGCTGTCTTTTTAACACAAAATTTAGTTAATAAAATACAACTGCTAGAAATATACAATTCTGATATTGTCTAACTTTTTGTTCAGCTTGAAACACGTTTCTAGATTTATAGGACTACCTTGTCAAATACCGTATTTGGATGAGGGCACTCATTTCACAATTTAAACATGTTAAAAGGATAATTTAGCATTTGTCAAAATGTATGAAAAATGTCACACATAAATCTGCTAACATAAACATTTACGTAAAGGCAAATACATTGATTATGGCCCCACCACACTAGAATTCCCTGTGTTGTGGGAACTAGGAGCGGGAAGTCAAAAACATATACAAATCCAACACCTAAGTTTTTTTGTTTTTTTCTTGCTTTCTTCCCAATCAGTCAATCAAATTGTTTGTTTGCAATGAAATATCTGTCGTGTTTTCGCGACCGGAAATTTCCTGTCAAATTCCATGATTGTCGAGCTGTTTCGAAAATGGTAAAAAAAGGTAGCGCAAAAAGGCTTTATTCAGAATTTGGTTGTGTGACAAAAAAAAGAGCGGGAGATCTTCTTGCCACTGCAAAGGCTTTATTCAGAATTTGGTTATGTGTGACAAAAAAAACTCACTCAATTTTATAATAAGCTGGTTTTATTTAATTACTCGCATTATTTGAGTAAAGTACTATACAAGCCTTGGTCCACAATGACTGCACTGCTGGCCACACTATGAAGGCCTCGAGCTTAGCTTAGCTACGCTCTCGGCCTATAAGCTTGGTCACCATTGCAGCCTTTGATGTCCGCGCTATAAAAGCTTCGACCTTCGGTCTCGGCATTTTACCTACCAACTCGACCTCCCCGATAGGCTTGTACTCATTATCAAAGACTACCTCACTGAGCGCAGTTTTTGCTATCGAGTAGAAAAATCGCGTTCTAGGCCCCACCCCATAGCAGCCGGAGTCCCGCAAGGCTCAGTTCTCTCCCCCACCCTCTTTTCACTTTACGTCCAAGACGTTCCCCGCACGCCATACGTCGAGCTAGCCCTTTACGCTGACGATACGGCTCTCTATTACACCAGTAGGAAGAGGGCGCGCGTTTGTCAAGTACTCCAGAAAGCAGTAACCGACCTCGGTGAATGGGCTCTAAAATGGAGAATAGAGATGAACCCCGAGAAAAGCGCAGCCGTGCTTTTCTCAAGGGGCAAAACTCGAGCTGACCGCGCGTCCTCTTCACTACCCGAAATCACCCTCTTTGACCGCCCTATCCCCTGGGAAAATAAAGTGAAGTATTTAGGCGTGACATTAGACTCCCGACTAAACTTCAAATCCCACATTAAAACGGTCCGCGACAAAGCAGCCTTCTACATGAGTAGGCTTCACCCGCTCATGAGAAGTAAAAGCAATCTTCCATTGCGCTGCAAAATAACTCTATTTAAAACTTGCATCCGTCCGGTCTTCACGTATGCAAGTCCAGTCTTTGCACACTGCTCCCACTCCCTTAAGCCCCTTCAGGTTTTACAAAATCGCTTCATGCGAAAAGCCGTAGGTGCCCCGTGGTACATGCGAAACGTAGACCTCCATAGTGACTTTAGACTCCCCACAGTAAAGCAATATATGAATAAATAATAAGAAGCGTCCGAACGCTTCTTCATTAATGCATCTAGCCACCCAAACCCGCTTATAGTACAAGCATCCCTTTATGATCCGACCCCAGATATAAATAAGAAACACCTTTTCAAAAGGCGCCCCAAAGACGTCCTCCTAGAACCGGAGGACGATATCACGAAAGCTCTTAAAGCCCAACCACCCCCCGCCCCTCAGGCACGTCAACTTGACGAAGGCTGTGTTCCCGAAGCACTACAGCGTCTCAGATACCAAATTTGGATTGAAAGAGATCGCCGTCTTGATTCGACGAACACACAATCTCCCCCTGCCCCTTTAAACCTCCCGGACTGAGGTCAGAACCCCCCTAAATGACCCAAATATAAAGTAGTTTAGGATTAGGATAGGTCTCAAAAATTATATATAACCACTTCATAGTAGCGGGGGCAATCTGCCCCCCTAACATGCCGCTATCATGCCCGTTGACTATGAGCTGAGGCCCGCTCATAAAATCGGGTAAGCAGGCAAACTCCTCCCATATATATCATATACACATATATATCGCCCAAAAGGGCAAAATTGCAGGTAGAAAGCCTTCAGCATATACCGAGGCCATGGCTCACAGTTAATTCTTAATAAGACAACTGTAAACACAAAGGGGTTGTTTTTAGTCCGTATACCACACGAGCTGATGCCCGCTCAATATGTGGGGACCCGGACATAGCAGGGAGGTCTGACTCCTGGGCATGGGTAATTCCATTTTTTTCCCCTCCAACAAAAAAAAAAAAAAAAAAATCGGCATTTATTCCAGCTTGTCCTTCAAAGGCTGCAAAGCTGATCGCGCTGTGTTGGGAGTGTCATCGACCGTCGCGTACACGGACCTGCATCTCGCCGCTCCTCCGCAGTTCGCCCGCCGCTTCGTCGCAAGCGGACGTGCGCAACACGCGCCCGTGCGCGTCGCGATATTACCGTCGCGAGTGTTTGCACGGAGGGGAATACCTTCTAGGAACGGACGCCGGCTTCGCCTAAGGTCGTACCTGGTCGGTACCCCCTTCGGGCAGCCAACTTGTCCATAGCCCGCTGCTATGGACAAGTTCAAAAGCCCTTCTAAGGGCTATAGTGATAGTGCTAGTGTTAGTGTGGACAGTGCTAGTGCTAGCGTTAGTGAACATCATGTTGATGATACGAGCAGCCCAACGGATGATGTGGAGCACGTCGCAACAGTCGAGAGACACCTGCGAGAGTACTTCGCCACGCCGATAGCTCCCGAAGAGGACCCCATCGTCGTCACGCCCGGCCAGATTGTGCGTGCATTCCGACGTACCAAGCCCAGGAAAGCCCTGGGCGCAGACCGAATACCCAACACGGCGCTGTTACATTTGCCGCCACGCACTGTGGCGGCCGGTGCGCGCCTGTTTAACGGTATCTTGCGCACGGGTCACTTTCCAACCCAATGGAAGGAGGGCTTGGTTATCATGTTGCCCAAGCCGGGCAAGGACACCAAGCTGCCTGAGAGCTATCGGCCGATCACCCTACTGAGCACCATCTCAAAGGTGTTTGAGAAGCTCCTGTTAGCGAAGTTACTGCCCCACATCCTGCCGCGCCCGGAACAGTTCGGCTTCAGGCCCGAGCATTCTACGACGCTTCAGCTCACCAGAGCACTGAATGACATGACGGTTTGTTTGAACAAAAAAGAATACACTGTCGCAGTACTTCTGGATATGGAGAAGGCGTTCGACAGAGTATGGCACGAGGGGTTGCTGTACAAGCTGTCGACGTCCCCTGCCCCAAGAAGAACGGTCAAGACAATCGCCTCTTTCCTGAAGAATCGCCGCTTCCGAGTGATGGTGGACGACGCCGTCTCCGAGGAACATCCCGTCGCAGCCGGCGTCCCCCAGGGCTCCTGCCTGTCTCCCGCCTGCTACGCCCGATACACGGACGACATCCCCGTCGGGCCGGGTGCCCAGCTGGCACTCTTCGCAGACGACGCAGCCTACTACGCGTCGTCGCTCCAGGCTCCGCACGCTGCCATCAAACTGCAGCGCACCCTGGACATCTAGCCCGACTGGCTCGCCAAGTGGCGACTGTCCGTCAATGTTGGGAAAACGCAGGCGCTCATCACAGGCCAGAGTCTCCTTACACCATCGCTCCAGCTCCAGGGACAGCAAATCGAGTGGTCTTCGCAGGTGAAGTACCTGGGAGTGACCATTGATCGCCGGCTCACCATGAAGCAGCACGTTGACAACGTCGTCAGCCAGGTCAAGGTGGCACGCGCCAAGCTGCGTCCACTTTTCGACTCCAGCCTCCCTCTGAGGGCGAAGCTTGGGATCTACAAGACCTACGTGAGATCCCGCCTCACCTACGCGGCTCCGGCATGGTACGCCCTGTGCTCGGAGACGAACAAACGGAGACTCCGAGCCCAAGAGAACCTCTCTCTGCGTACCATCGTCGGCGCCCCCCGCTACGTGAGGAACGCGACAATCCAGAGGGACCTAAGATGGGAAACCGTGGACCAGTTTGTCCAGAGGCTGGCGAAGGGCATGTTCGCGCGTGCGGATGCTTCACATCTTCCGCACATCGCCGAACTGGCGCCGCACCACGCGCGCCCGCCCGACCGCCGCCGCCTGCCACGCGACCTGGTTGCCTAGCCGGCGATCACCCACTGCACACCAGCGCCACATCAAGACCACCGCCCGCAGGGGCCATCCGATGACCTGTCCACAGGAGTGGACAGAGGCGATTCTTCGGGAAGAGGTCCGTCGACCTGACCCCGACTCCCCACGCCCCAGAAAGGGTGCGTGAGAAGATAATGAAGAAGCGCTGTGTTGGCCTTGAGCTGCGCTGTGCTGCGCTTTCGGCCACCGACAGTGCGACCAGCAACGCATCATTACAGACCGCAACAGTAATGTACTATTGCGAACTCGTAGGAAATCTACTACTTCCGTCTTCAAACCTCAAAATACCGCCATTTGATTTTGCGTTCTCAGACGGAAAAATTAAATTCGTAACTCGTTAGAAAAGGCTTCTCTACGAACCTCGCTACGACCACGCCTTCGGCTCGTGCCGTAAACTTTTTGCGAACTCTTACGAAATGTACTATTTTCTCAAACATGCATGGAAATATTGTCATTGTTTCGAAAAAAGAACACGCGAAGCATCGAATTTACGTACAAAGAAAATCAAAACCATTGCTGGACCGTTTTTTGAATTTGGAACACTACAACGCTTCAGCAATGTTGTAAGAAACGGCGTGCTGGGAGTAATTATATACTCTTCGATTGGATCTCTTTTATCAATCTTGGCATAACAAAGTAATACCCATTTGCACTAAACGTAAGTTAGGCTTGTCCTAGTTAAGATACTCCTAAGCCTAAGAACAGCCTAGCTAAAAAAATATTGCACTGACAAATATATATTACTTATGTCGTAGCATAGGCATTACCTAGATAAGAGAATGATTGAATGAATGTAAAGATTGATTGTTTATGGTTTTATAAACCAGCTAGTAATGTAGACTATAGAATATATTTTGGCTTTCTCTTTACAGTGATTCAGTTGTGAGTTAGAAGGAGATGAAAGATTAGGCCTTGGTATATATTGTTTGCGAACGTCAATACACTGAAAGTCAATGTCAATTGTCATTGTCAGTCAAGCAACAAGCAGGCAGGCAAAGAGTTGAATTCGAAACGTTTTTACGATACAATAACAATGGTATATATTATTATATTTATTGTGAATTTCATCGTTCGTTAATATGGTAAATAAGTTGAAACGTAAATGAACCCCGAACTTTACGGCGGAGGAGAAATTGAGGTTTGTGCGATTGTTGTGTGCAGAAGGCCAGTGCATCATCTCAAAGGTTACACAATACTGTACTTTTGCACATCCTATACCGCTTGAAGAAGTCGATTTCATCGAAATTTTGGAACCAGTTTGGTCGTGGTCTTGTTAGGCGAGTTCTCGCGTGCCCTTCGTTATGAAAATCGACTTCTAGGAATTCAAGGAAATTTAATATATACTCTGCCATGGTGATTGCGATCTTTGTTTGACCTAACCTAACTCATAGCAAAATATATTTTTTGACAGACAAATTATCCATAGATTACAAAACAAACACAACTTATGTATTGCCTAAACTTAGGCGCCTCCTAATCGGGCTCATAAAGTTAAGAATCTCCTAAGTAGACTTAGGAATGGCTTAGGGTTAGTGCAATGACTTTTTTGCTAGGAGTAGCCTAAACAAGTTAGGAAAGAACTTAGGCGATTCTTATGTTTAGTGCAAACGGGTGTCTGTCTCTTTGCATAGTACAAATTGCGTTCATGTGGCTGTATAGCCTGTACGAGGGCGACACTGAAATTGTTTAGAACTGGCCACTTGTAAATAATACTAATAAAAAAATAAGTTTAAATTTTGATTTTTTTTTTTGCCAATATTATTGAGCTTGTTTATTATTATTATTATGTTTGTACTCTAATCGTGGTTGTTTATCTATCTAAGTATAATATTATCTATATAACTATGTGTATCGTTGTCTAGTACCCAAGATACAGGGAATCCTAGTTTGGGGCTAGATCAATGTGTGTCAATAGTGTCCAAGGTATGTATTATACCTGACGTTACCTGGCTTTAAGCCTAATATTGAGAGTAGCATACTTGACTTCCTTTCCGGTGCGACGAATTTAGCCCTAAACAGCTCACTTCCTGTTTAAAACTCCTAAAATACATGTCATATCCGTTTGGAACCTCAGCAACATTGCGCGCGTAAAGTTTCAGAAATGGCGGCAATTGTAGCCAGCGTTATTGCGCGCGCTCAATTTTCAGGTCATTGGCGTTTTGGATTTCGTTCCGTGCGCACGCGTTTAACAAATTTGAAAATATTCCAAGTTACTTTTCGAAATATCCTTGGAATTTTGTTACGGTTATAGTGTTAATTGTTCAGTGTAACAGCAACAAAAAAAAAACCGTTTAATAAAAACCGCGGTAAATATACCCGCGTAGTGCATCATCGAGGAGTGATCGCTACAGCAGTTCCACTTCCACGTCTCCGGAGAGGAGGAGCAGCCGGAGGAGAAGACATCGGGGGAGTAAGAAAGAATTCAAGGACAAGTAATCTGGAAAAATCGTTCCAAGATTCAGCTAGTAACATCTCGGCAATGCATGATCGTATGCTAAACCGATCGAGTGACGCAATGTTTAGTTACTCACACAATCTCGCAATAAGATATGTTTAATTCTGACATTGAATTTGATAGGAATATCAAAACTCCCTTTGATATAGGAGTGATATTTATAAGTAGCTATTTGTAACTACCCTCGAAAGTATAAACATTGCATTTATCCGAATCTCACGCCGAGAAAATCATAAGTAAATCCAATCCAATCAGGTTAGGTATTTGCCGTTCGCATGAGTTACAAACTTTTATTTTTCTGTGCTGGGGTTCATTGAACTCGAGTGCGCCGAGTCCTTCGATGGCAATCATACTTGGCGGGAACGTAGTGACCGCCCATGGTTATACCACATGGTTTGATCAAGCAGAAGGAGGCGCAAAAAGGGATATTTTCGACGGTCATGTCTTGGCTTGTTGAGCACCAAGCAGATTCCGGCTACAGGGATAAGGTATGTAATACAATCAACGAGGTCTTCCGAGGGGGAAAATAATAAAATCGATTCTTATCAATTGCGAACTATTGACGTTGGACGAGTGGATCTCTACTCAATCTATACTCAATGCATTCACGACCATCGCGTAATGGTAACCTCGTGCAAGATTTTGCCCTCGGTGGATAGTCCATAACTTATCCCAGTTTTACAGATTTTATGTCCGAGGAAGGAGAAACCTGGAGATTTTTCGTGAGTTTGCCATCCAGAGCAAGGCAAACAGAGAAGGTAAGCCCGCGCCCGCGCGCAGCGGTGTCGCGCCCCCGCCGCCCGGAGCCCGGCTAGCGCTCCGGGCCGCCAGCCTGCGCAAGGCTGGCGCGCGCGCGGAGTGGAATCAGGAGACAAACGACGTCACGGCGACTGCGTGCATTTTCGTGAGTTCGACCTCCTGCTACACTTAGCCCGCGCCCGCGCGCAGCGGTGACGCGCCCCCGCCGCCCGGAGTCGGCTCCGGGCCGCCAGCCTGCGCAAGGCTGGTGCGTGCGCGGAGGGGAGGCAGGAGGCGAACGACGACGCGGCGACTACAAGCGGCAGCCACGTGTTGGTACCGCAGCCCAGTCTGAGCGCCATGAGTACACCAATCAGCGCGGCTTGGCTAAAGAGAAATTGAAAATCCCGCGTGAAGTGACCTGTTGATCAATCTTCGATGGTAATATACCGCTGCTACAGTTTCTGCAACTTAGTCCACCTGCAAGGTTTAAAGCGACATTGTCATGCAGTTATGTCAGCCGTTCGCGGTTATGCCGGTAGTGCCTGCGCGTAAGGGGACATCGCTACTAAACGCTCGTGTGAGTACGAAATGAATCAGTCTATGCGAGACGGTTCAATTAAACATCTTGCGCAAAGATGTAGATATCTGATGGCTGGTTGTCTTGCATTTCTAATATCCCGGCGAAACTTGAGATCTAACTCAGTCTCTGCAACGTTTCCATCTGTGCAAGGTTCAAAGCGACATTTTCATACAGAAACATCGCCTGATGTTGGTAGAACGAGGCGGACAAAGTGGAGGCAAACAATTTTCCTACAGTTTTATTGTAACGTTTTACTCATTTACGTGATATCTTAACCCTTTTTAAGCCAGTGACGAAGAAATATAAAATCAACAATATTTTATATTCCATTTATACTAATTACTTTATGTAACTTTCTTTACTTTGAAATCAATAATTTCCATTTTAGCGCTGCTGCTTTAAAGGGATTAAAAGGGAGTTCTAAACATTAGGTATGTGGCTGGAGGACCGGCTATCTATATAATACAATACTCAAAGGGTAAAAGGGTAATCATAAATTACTCTTATTGTGGTGTTGGTCTTACATTTAATAAGTTAAACCACATTGTTAAAGAACTTTGAGTACCTACCTAGCTGATTTCCTCCAACCCCTATTATAACAACGCGTTACAATCTAACAGAGCCGTCGTTTTTCAACCCGCCTACTTTCATCAATCCGGCAGTATATGGTCGGCAATATGCCTACTTCACTGCTTCAGACAATTATCATTGTAGCAGTCACCTTTCAGATTCATTATCCAAAGATATAGTCTGCTAATATTATTCAGACAGTTATCCACCAGGATATTGTCGGAGCCATATAGAGAAGTTATCTACATTACTTCTCACAAATGACCTACGTGTCACTGGACCGCGCAGGTCTTCATAATTCACTAGGTAAGTGGCTGTAAGAATGCACTTTTCAGTATATTATCCAAAAGGAGCTGATGACAGTCCTCGAGTCTCTCAGGACATTAATATAAATTTGAGATTATATATACATCGTGATTTTTTCACATCTCCACTATTTATTTAGTTGTTTCTCAATAGTCGCTTTATTTCGACATATCCCAAGCGAAGAGCAAGAGCAAAGCAGAGCAAGTCGACGAAATCGAGGTAATCTAACCATAATGTGTCTTGGATGTGGCCGGTGCGGCATACAGCCCACAAGTAGAGTTCCTTAATATTTCTACAGCTGTTCCGTAGAGTACCTACATAGTAAAGGAATAATAATTATAAAGTAGCAATGGAGTATTGAATATCGGACTGAGCATGATATACATTAGCATATTGAGCGTGGGCGCCATTGTGCCTCTGCCGCCCCGTATGGGAAAAGGCGTGACGCTATGTTATGTTAGGACACCAACCTGGTATTTCTACCAGTGAACTAGCATAATGACAGTTTTTCAAAACTTTTATAACCATTACACATTATTATTTTAATGAATGTTATGGCCATGCTGGATTATCCCAATGAAGTATGTATATTTGACTTTTATGGTCCAGTCCTAGGTAACATGGTTTCAGTTAATGTTGTCTACACAGCTGCGGGTAATAATGAAAACGCGTTCAGATACTTGTATTAGGTATCTGATAATTGATAATTGAATACGATGGATACTAAACTTCTTTATCACTGTAGGCATTTACAAATATGCTTATTACGCGTAAACTGTCTTTTTCACTATGCTTGCCCACTGTAGAAGCATCTTCAGTTCTATCAGATAGCCACACTAGCTCCTGTAATAGAATCAGCCACATATAGCTATTCTTCTCAGAAGTGATACGAAAAGGTATTTAGATTAATTGAGTAACTTTATCATTAAAGTCAGATTACAGACTTGTTCGCCAGTCTTTTGCAAAGACCAGTCATATGTGGAAGCACATAATCAGTGGTAATGCATCCAGGAGGCGCTCTCCCAATTCAAAATACAGCAATTGTAATTTGATTATACCTACTGCTAATCACTAATTTCATCAATGTTTTGTGTTTAAATCAGATTGGCCCTGTCTGTGCAAGATACAAATTATAATAACTAATTTTCACACGTATTCGATTCTCTAGCTCCAAGTTTCGTAGGTCAGGCGACCGACCTGATATCCTGACCTCACAACTGCAGTCTTGGTAGTCGTCGAACAGAATGGCGAACTAGCAGCCAACCACCGAGCACCAATCTCGGTGTACTTGTACGTAAGTGATGACTAAAGGGAAAACCTACTGGAGGTAAAGCTTTGCATATTCTTAGATTCATATAGATCAGATGAGTCTTGATAGCCAGAAACTAACTAACCAAGTCTAACCTAGCCAGCCCGAAACTCGGCTGGCTTCAAAAGATGACTTCATCAGACCTTTCTTAAGTCTGTGTTTGTTTATATCTATTTGCCTTATTTTTTAGTTGCATTTGCGCAGCCTATCTTTTCATCACGTACACTATGATGCATACACATTCAGTATCATAATTTATATAAGGTTTCCATTAATGAACTCTTAGTCATATCACATTGGCGTTTTTAACTCAGCAGTCGATACCAAACACTACTCAATATTAGGCTTAAAGCCAGGTAACGTCAGGTATAATATAGCAATTTTACCTGAAAATAAAATTGTTATTATACATACTTACCTGGCTTTAAGCCTAGGTAAATCGCTGCCTGCTGTGCACATTACTGTGCATGGCATGATCGTGACACATTCTTAGACACGATCAGCTCTTTATTGAGTTGCCAATGACCTGAAAATTGAGCGCGCGCAATAACGCTGGCTACAATTGCCGCCATTTCTGAAACTTTACGCGCGCAATGTTGCTGAGGTTCCAAACGGATATGACATGTATTTTAGGAGTTTTAAACAGGAAGTGAGCTGTTTAGCCGCTTGATTGTTTTGGCCGCGGCAAGAAAACCGGTCGATTTGCCTTTGCGCGCCAACAAAATGGTACTTATTTTGCCACCATCGACGGACCGCCCGCATCGCATAGGGCCGCCTCACATAAACATTATTTCTGACTCCAGTTCTCGGGTTATTCCTTGAGAGTTATTTATTGTCAACAGCTGATAAAATAGGCATTTTACTGGAATAAGTGTTGATTGTATTAACGACTCTCGTACAGTCATACATAGCTGTCAACATATACTTCAGGCGTAAAATGTACCAGGGTCAATATAAAAATTGTTATCTGAAAAAGAAAATCGTGAACCTACTAATTATATGTATTTAACAGCATCCTGTATTAATATTACATATGAAAAAAAAAACTCACTTATCTCAAACAAAAATATGTTTTAATTAATATTTAAACTTTCGCTCACATTTGCTAGCGCGCCGTAATTATTATGACAGATTTAAAAAAAAAACTTATTTTCTGTTGCTCATAAAATTTCTCTAAAGTTTTTACTGAAATGGTTTTTCAAGATAATAACTTCATATTGACATAAAACACTTTATTTTACTCTAAAATAAAGCAAAACATTTCCAACTCAGCTGTTGGCAACACGGAACAAAAACAGCAAGAACAACAACAAGCAAACGAAATATGGCACAAAATCGGGTTTTTAGCTAAATCCTTTTGATCAAGCAGAAGCAGTAGTGGAAGGAACTAATCTCTATGAAAATGATTAGTCCAGAACAATTATCAGCTAAATAGTCACATTTTTTAATATTTATCCCAGCACAATAAACAAACACAAATCAGTGACGCGGCTGTTGAACGGCGGAATGAAATTGCATTCAAACTAGATCTAGCGCTATGATTGGTTGGTGGTATTGTATGTCTAAATGTTGGTAATCCCACTGGGAAGGAGTGAGTGAGAACACCTTACGAAGTACTTCATTGGTGTAATAGAGATAAAAAGTTTCTGGCAGAAAGTCGTTGCATTTGCCTCTGGATACTAAAGTATCCAGAGACAATCTACGGAGAAAAAAGTCGTGGATACAAAAGTATCCCGAGACAATCTACTGAAGAAAATCTTGGGATACTTTTGTATCCCAAGGCAATCAAGCGGTTAGGGCTGAATTCGTCGCACCGGAAAGGATGTCAAGTATGCTACTCTCAATATTAGGCTTAAAGCCAGGTAAGTATGTATAATAACAATTTTATTTTCAGGTAAAATTGCTATATTTTATTAATTTGTCATTTGCTTTACGATTTTGAGGCAAATTGAAAATTGTCACGTCAGCATTATTTTACGCGAGAAAATTTTCATGCAACGATATTTTATGATTTGCGATGTCATTTAAGTCAACAAAAAACTTATTATGGACTTCGATTGGCCTTTCACGATGAAGCCCCATCTCGTCCCACTATTTACAACTGGTTTAATCAGTTTAAACGTGGTCGCACTAATCTCACCGATGATCTGCGTGAGGGACGGCCTTCTACGGCGACGACTGAAGATAACATCAGTTTTGTGCGGCATATGATAGAGACTGACAAAAGAGTGACCTATCAGCAGATTCGGGCAAGTTTAGGCATCGGTATGAGCCAAGTGCACAAAATTCTCCATGAACATTTAGCGGTTAAGAAGCTTTGTGCCCGGTGGATACCTCATGATTTGACCGAGGCCCAAAAACTCCGTCGTGTTGATTGGTGCCGTGAAATGGTTCAAAGATTTTACGGAGGTGAGTCAAATGCCGTGTTCGACTTACTTACGGGCTTACGGGTGACGAAAGCTGGATTTACTGTTATGATCCCGAAACCAAAAGACAGTCTACTCAGTGGGTGTTTCCTTCCGAGGAGTTGCCGACTAAAGTAAAGAGAGGTCGAAGAGTGGAAAAAGGATGGTGGCCTCGTTCTTCGGAAGGGCCGGTCATTGCGCGACAGTTGTTTTAGAGAATCGAAAAACAGTTACTGCAGGGTGGTACACTAACAATCGTTTGCCACTTGTCTTGAAAAAAGTTCGGGAGAAACGACCTCGCAGTAGGATCCTCCTTCACCACGACAACGCCTCGCCGCACACCGCCAGGCGAACGATCGACTATTGGGCGACGTCGAACGTGGAATTACTAGGTCACCCGCCATACAGCCCCGACCTCGCACCTCGCCATTTTTATTTTTTCCCGAAAATAAAAGAAAAACTTCGAGGAAAACGTTTTATGGACGCCGAGAACCCTAAAGAGGAGTGGGCAAAGTGTTTTTCGCGGTGGTTCCATCGGATGCAGAGATATATTGACGAGAATGGTATTTTGAAAAGATATAATAAAACGAATAACTTGCTAGTGTGCTCAGTTTTTGCTATTCTAAGAATTTACAGTTTCACCCTCTTGTATAAATGCGTGTCTTTCGGCACAGGTGATGATTAGAAAATTGGCGGCAAAGCTGAAAATTCGTCTTGATTTGTTATTTACATATATATTATGTACAAATATAATAATTAAACTGAGTTCCGACGGTTCAGAGAGTGAAATGGAGTTTGATTGTACCCCACCAGATTTAAGATCAGAAGCCAAATTGTCGAAGGAATATTAATTAAATTAAATGTATAATATAAAAGTATGTTTTATTTCCCTGCATTATTTTGAGAAAAGCACTATATGTATATGCCTCGGCAGAAATTGCAATTGCCTGTCTCGTATTATTCGACCTGCAATTGCCTATTTGCAATAATATACTATTAATGTCTTGACATAACCACATGAAGTGGCGGCCAGCAATCTTGGAGATGTCTAACGGTCAGGACGGTGTCCCTTGCTGCACGTCCACCTCTCAACACTATCCACACAAGATGAACCATGGTTACCCTAGAACGCAGTAGTCCACTAATATGCAAGTTTTGTGTGTTGGGTCGACGACATGACCAATATCGCGGGGACAACAACGGCGCAGGACTAGATAACTTGTCACAAAAAGGAGAAGGCTTATCCTCAGCAGCGCCAGCATTGATTCTCTAGCATTTTACATATTCGACGACCCGAATGGTCGAGTCGGCAGTGAACCTACCTACGAAGCCAAGGGTCCCGGATTCGAGTCCCGGTGGGGGCAAATATTTGTTTGATGACAACGGATATTTGTACCCTAGTCATGGTTGTTTATCTATCTACGTATAATATTTATCTATACATATAAGTAAGTGTCTCGTTGTCTTGTACCCAAGACACAGGTAATCCTAGTTTGGGGCTAGATCAATGTGTGTCAATAGTGTCCAAGGTATTATTATTATTATATCCAAGTGAAGGCGTACGTCGTCGAATCACCAACATGTGTATGATTACGAGCACGCCGCCGCATTAGGGCTGCCGGGTTATGAATTCCTTGACCAATAGTTTATTTACTTTGTTTAACACCTGCTTTTCGCATTACAGAGCACAAGAGTACATACCAGCCTTGTACGTGTCCTGCTCGTAGGGCGGTTGTTGTTGCGTGTAGTTGGACACCTTGCCGGCGACACCTCCCGACACTCCGCCCACGCCGCCCACCGACGATCCGCCGCCGTACTGCAATATGACATGACGGGAGATAATAACACCTGTAGCCCATTAATAAAACCGAGTGGCACGGACTTTTAACCGAATATGACGAAGATTGAGCCATATTTCACCACGCCGGCTCAGTGCGGTTTGCTCGAGGGGTGTCGGGCTACTGGCCAACCTGACTGTCAGAAGTTATCAAAGCTGCGCTATTAGGGGTACTAATTCAGCTTTACGACTACCAGCACCGTGTAGCGACAGAAGCCGGGACCTGCAGCTTAACATGTCATCCGCAACTAAAATAAAGATTTATAACACCCATCACATCTCCGTAGCTCCGTGGTCTAATGGGTTTCACGCTTGATTCTCACACAGGAGATGCAGGTTCATATCCTGACCATGCAATGATGAGATAATTAATTTATCTTAAGTGCATTAGCGGAAGTTCCGTATTTCGGATGACACATTAAGCTGAAGGTCCCGGCTGCTAAGGCTACTTGGTAGTAAGTCGTAAAACCTCTCCATCGACCCGCACTGAGCCAGCGTGGTGGGGTATGGCTTAGTCTTACTAGTATACGGGTAAAGGCCCGTGCCCCTAGGTGGCGACATTAATAGGCTATCTTTATATATAATTATATCGCATCTGAAAGGCCCAGTTTCGCTTCATAGAGCGCTAAACAGTTGCAATGCGCGGCGCGGGTAATTGATTGTCGCGAACTGTAACAGTGTAACCAAATCAAATTTTCTTTATTTTCTGCAGATATTACAAAATACGTAAATTTTTGGCTCTTTTCTGCATTGGGCCACAGTGGGAGAGACCGGACTGGAATATCATCGCGGCAGGGGCCAGTCTATCGCCAGAGCCCTGAAGATGTAAGTAGGTACCGACAACTATGTTTAGTTACCGGGTAGACTCCATATTGGTAGGTGGTCGGCGGTGGCTGGTAGAAGTACGCGTAGCCGGGTGGTAACGCAGCTGGGACCTGCAAATTATATTAAAGTACTGTTAAACAAAAAACATTTAATAACAGGCCCAAACAAGCATTGCTTTTAGCCCCACTCTAGGATACCCTGTAGAGAAATCATCCTTTTTTTTTTGCAAATATCAATGTATCGAAAATCAGAAGAAAAAAATTGCCAGTGCATATATCATATCTTAATTTTGCCAAAATTTGGTACAATACTGGGGCCGCAAATTTTAGAGAGGGATCCATTTATTTACGATGTCTAAAAACAGACATTCGTTACTGGCGGAAAAATCTCATGGGAGCTCATTTCAAATCACTGTGTGAAAAAAGTTATGGCGAAACAAAAAACTTATTTTCATATGAAAAAAAAAATATTATTTCGTATTTTATGAGGTTATAATGCAAGTTACAACGTGTTTATCACTTTTTCCCACAGTGATTTGAAATGAGCCCCCATAATAACTATTGAGTATATTGAAATACCTTTCTAATGATATATGTCATGTCGTTATTGGTCCTTGGACCAGCCTCCATAAATTTTTGCCGATTTTTAGTTCATAAAAGTTCTTACATTCATAGGTACCCACGATACAGGCTTTTCCTAGTGTGGGGCCACAAGAAACCATTTTATTTAGTTTCAATAACTATTGAATAAATACTTTGAATGCAGAGAATGGCTCTAGACTCCTAAACTAGGGCGACCTGTATTTCAGGAGCCAGAGCCACAAAGGAACAATTTTCTTACAGTATTATTTGGTTAGTTATTGGTAAGATTAATAGTAGTTACATCAATTATTATAGTTATGTTAGCATGTTCGAAAAGCATCAGATTAAGTTAATTTAAGCCATAGAGTATAGCAACACGGTCAGCTTCCGTCTCGTTTGAACATGGGATGTGTTGAATAAATCCCTGTTAAAAATATGGAACTGTACTTATTTACTTTAGCTAATGGTACTGCCATAATTAGCTTTTTGGTGGTCAATAAGGGGGGTGTCAAATATAATATTAATTATGTGACTTCGCTGCAGCCGGATAAGAACGGTCAAAGCTGGATAAAATACCCAACAAGTGAATTAAGGTTTAACATTTACCCATAAAACACGACCTAACTTAGCATCCTACGAGTTTTCGTTCACGATTTACAGGTCGCAGCGCAGACGCCGGCGCCATGCCGCCCTCGAACCTCAAGTACCTACACTATGCTCGAGACATCACAACGTTACTTAAAATAACTACTTTCTTGCCCGTCCATGCACGCCCTGTAGGCGCCGACAGTTTAATATAATCGCCCTAATGTGAACAGAGTTATTGAAAAACGTACGCCAATATGCATCCGACACATCGCCGGATCTGGCGAAACTGTCGGTCCGTCATATCGACATAATGTGAAGTTGCCCTTACAGTGATAACACGTACCGGCAAGCGTGTTCGTAAAATGTGTTTCGTGTACGTAAAGTTTATAGCAATAAAACCAGTGTTGCTCTTGCTTTTGAAAAATGTGTTAGCTAAAAGTCTGGGAGAAAATATCACAAAAAAAATCATATTATAAATATTCGCATACGTTGCCAATCGTCAAAGGTATCAATTGTATTTAATTTACGTATTCCGTATTGTGAAGAGGTTGTAGCTACCTATAAACCTGCTATCTTATTAATTCAAAGCGGGAAAATGTGATCTGTGTCTGGCATTAGGTTATTGCTCTCCCCATTTTTTTTATTAAATGGGGAGAAGCCAATTTATCGGCATAGGCACAAATTATCTGAAAGACGCTTAAGTTGTTTACAGACCTGTTGCGGCGAGGCGGCGTCCGCCCGGCCGAACCTCTCCCCCGCGCCCAGTCCGAACGTGCCCTCCCGCGCACCCGACACGCCGTACCCCACCTCGTAGTAGCCGCCCTGCAACACACGACACGCCAGCGCCAGCGTTACACAACAACACTGCACCGAGCAACGTTTTTCAAGAATACAAAAAAAAAGAAAATACAAGAAATTTGTATAGATTAGAAACAAGAACAATTCGAATCGACTAAGAGTAAGCGCATTATATCCAATCCGGATCCGAGATGTCTGACCAAGGTAACCGTAGCATAATTTGTTTGGGGGTTGCAGTAATACACGGATAGAGAGGCACGTACCATGTGGTGCGGCAGTGTGCCGGCGCGGTACTGCTCGTCGTAGGCTGGGTAGCCGCCGGCCGCCGCTGCCGCCGCCGCCTGCCCGTACAGCGCGGCGGCCGGGCTCGGCTGCACGGCATACGCGGCGCCGCCCGCGCCCGCGCCCGCCACCGACGCCGACGTCACGGCTGGAGGGGGTTAAATTCATTACATGCACACACATTCATATACAAGCACATGAGTTGCTTCTGCCTCAAAAAACCCTGTGTCGTGGGAACCAGAAACCATGACGTCACACACACATAAACATCCAAAACCCGGGGATTATTTTTCGACCTCTCGCTTTTGAGGCAGAACCTCGAACGCTACGCCATAGAGATTCTCTGAAAGAGAAAATTCTGCGAGCTGGTGTATTGAGTTGAGTGATGGAGTAGCGAATTAATAATATAGGCCAGAGTAAGTTAGGAATGTTAGAAGAAGTTACCGACTATAACCAAGCATATCTTGAATTCGATAGCTACGCTACCTAAAATCGAAGAACAACAAAAACTGCTGGCAGTCTAAAGAAAGGACCCAAAAAAGTTTAAATATTTACTTAATCTCAGTAGGGACAATTTAGCAACAATGGGAAACGTATCATTATTAAAACTTTTAACAAACCCCTCATGTATTCATTGTGGCGTGGACGAAACTAGCCAGCACTTCTTGAGAATGTGCAATGTATTCAAATATAAGATGGCGTACACTAGGGATGGATAGCATTAAAGAAGATGACTTGTCAAACTTAAAGTTTGGCGACATTCTAGAATTTATAGAAAGAACAAGAAGATTTGGGGAGGGTCGTCTGTTGAGCCAACAGAAACCAGTGTAGGAAGCAGGAATAATTACGCGTCGAAAAAGTATGCGAATCGAACTGTCAGTGACTCTTATGATCGATGAAATAAGGTTCATTTTATCTGATCTCGAACACTTTTTCACTCTGGTAATTATTCCTGCTTGAGCCACAGAGGCCAAATACTGGGAACTGGGTGTAATAGTTACAATAGAGAACAGATCACCTGCCTATGCTAGCTAGGATATTGCATATTAATACTGCCCGTGCCTCACAGACAAAAGTTCTAGTGATTTTGATACCATGGAGTTCTATTAGGCCACACAATAGACGAGAACACTTCTATCTCGTTCTTGTTGAAACTATATTAGATTATCGATATTATGACCCACCTGTGGTTGTGGTTACTTTGGCGGTGGAGGTTTGTGTGGTGGACGTATTCGTTAAACTATTACTTGATGCTACAGAGCTGTCGTACTGAAACAAATGGAAATAGGATATCATTAAATCACTTTTATACATGGTGTAACGGGGTGATTTTGATTTTCAAAGTTCTTTATTAATATAAAATATGCAATGTACACATTCTAAATACAGTCGAGGGTATACAAACAAAATTAAGCCGTTATGCAGGATCAGACCTTTGGGAAAACTTATAAAAGGTATAATGGGGTAATTAAGGAAAGGCAACAAATATAATGACCACAAAAATATTTTTTTCCTACCCAAAATGGGTAAATGCTACCCAAAATGATCACCAAAACTTGCAGAAAATATCAGGGCAAAATACTGCGGTAGCTTAGGTGACGGGTAAAGGGGGTGAGGGAAGCGAAGCCCCCTTTATCCTTCGTGTTAGGTTGAACATGTAATAACAACAAAAAATACTTAAAACATAAACTTAAGTACACAAAACATAAAAAGAAGTTTGGTGATCATTTATCCAAACACAATTTGGTGGACGTTCATTAATTCTGGCGGTTGTTTCGAATTTATTGGTAGTAAAATAGGTGCGTTTTTGGTGATCGTTTAAACATAAGCCAAGGAAATAACAGTACCTCAATACTCTAGCAGGAAAACGAGTTAGTAAGTGCATCTCAATGGTTAAACCCCCGACGAAAAATTTGAGCTGTGCCAATACTAATGTGCCATCCTCAAACGAGTTATGCCGTTGTCACGCCGCAATGGTTACACTAAACTATTCCGGCTCTGTCACACTCCCGTAAACCAAGGTAGCGGTGACGAGGGTTATAAGTCCGGTTCCGATTCAGATTCAGATTACGATCTCTCGTTTGAGTGCGACTGGTACGGAACATTCCTACCAGTCTTGCATATATCCCCGTTGTCACAGTACCTGTTTGGGTCACGAAATTAACCCCTTTTCGCACACATTAGGGTTCACAAATGCCGCTCGCGTGCATCGTTATCGTGTGCGACGTTACGCATCGACCGACAGATCTCAAGAAGAGGCAAGTACCTGCGTGGAGTCTTTGTGCAGTTTGTTGTGTGGCTGCTGGTAGGTGTAGGGCGCGGCCGTGTAGAGCGCCGCGCCGCCGTACACCGTCGCCGACGACGACGTTTGCTGATAACAACATTTGCGTGCGCTTATAGTAGGGTTTTGTGAGTAACTCGAGCGTGTCAGATTAAGATATAGGGATAAAGTTTGTTCACCCTGTCTGAGCACGCCCGCACGGTACACCCGCACGCAATTATAGTTATTGTAATAAATACTAATACTCTTCAAGACTCGAAGTGTGGGAATAATTTCCACCTGTGTTGAAATTACGATAGTTCTTGGATCCTCACTATTTTTGAAGTAACGATGGACGTTTTTTATGAAACTATGTGACCCACCCACTCCCTACGTAACGCTAATCTTTAGAACTATTGAAATATTCACTTATCAACACGTCGAGTAAATACCACTTGTATGGACATATTTTTTGTTGCCCTAACGGCGCGGCTATAGAGGGATAGCTCAGATTTCGTGGAGTTACTAAACAGGGGGAAAGGTACCTCTGATATCTCAATCAGAGGCGCTCGAGTAACTTGCAAAATAGCCTAGTGGCCACGCGGACTAGCAGCGAGGTACGCTCAGTGTAGAAGAACAAGACAAGTATACCTGATAGGAGTTGATCATGGGCTGATACTGAGACAGCGTCACACTGGAGGGGTAGTCCCCTCAGAAGCGAGGTCGGTCCGCTCAGTGTAGAAGGACAAGACAAGTATACCTGATAGGAGTTGATCATGGGCTGATACTGAGACAGCGTCACACTGGAGGGGTAGTCCCCTCAGAAGCGAGGTAGGTACGCTCAGTGTAGAAGGACAAGAGAAGGGTACCTGGCTGGAGTTGATCATGGGCTGATACTGAGACAGCGTCACACTGGAGGGGTAGTCCCCTCAGAAGCGAGGTAGGTACGCTCAGTGTAGAAGGGTACCTGGTAGGAGTTGATCATGGGCTGATACTGAGTCAGCGTCACACTGGAGGGGTAGTCCTCTCAGAAGCGAGGTAGGTACGCTCAGTGTAGAAGAACAAGACAAGTATACCTGATAGGAGTTGATCATGGGCTGATACTGAGACAGCGTCACACTGGAGGGGTAGTTCCCTCAGAAGCGAGGTAGGTACGCTCAGTGTAGAAGGACAAGACAAGTATACCTGATAGGAGTTGATCATGGGCTGATACTGAGACAGCGTCACACTGGAGGGGTAGTCCCCTCAGAAGCGAGGTAGGTACGCTCAGTGTAGAAGGACAAGACAAGTATACCTGATAGGAGTTGATCATGGGCTGATACTGAGACAGCGTCACACTGGAGGGGTAGTCCTCTCAGAAGCGAGGTAGGTACGCTCAGTGTAGAAGGACAAGAGAAGGGTACCTGGCTGGAGTTGATCATGGGCTGATACTGAGACAGCGTCACACTGGAGGGGTAGTCCTCTCAGAAGCGAGGTAGGTACGCTCAGTGTAGAAGGGTACCTGGTAGGAGTTGATCATGGGCTGATACTGAGACAGCGTCACACTGGAGGGGTAGTCCCCTCAGAAGCGAGGTAGGTACGCTCGGTGTAGAAGAACAAGACAAGTATACCTGATAGGAGTTGATCATGGGCTGATACTGAGACAGCGTCACACTGGAGGGGTAGTCCCCTCAGAAGCGAGGTAGGTACGCTCAGTGTAGAAGGACAAGAGAAGGGTTCCTGGTAGGAGTTGATCATGGGCTGATACTGAGACAGGTCACACTGGAGGGGTAGTCCCCTCAGAAGCGAGGTAGGTACGCTCAGTGTAGAAGGACAAGACAAGTATACCTGATAGGAGTTGATCATGGGCTGATACTGAGACAGCGTCACAATGGAGGGGTAGACCCCTCAGAAGCGAGGTAGGTACGCTCAGTGTAGAAGGACAAGAGAAGGGTACCTGGTAGGAGTTGATCATGGGCTGATACTGAGACAGCGTCACACTGGAGGGGTAGTCCTCTCAGAAGCGAGATAGGTACGCTCAGTGTAGAAGGGTACCTGGTAGGAGTTGATCATGGGCTGATACTGAGACAGCGTCACACTGGAGGGGTAGTCCTCTCAGAAGCGAGGTAGGTACGCTCAGTGTAGAAGGACAAGAGAAGGGTACCTGGTAGGAGTTGATCATGGGCTGATACTGAGACAGCGTCACACTGAAGGGGTAGTCCCCTCAGAAGCGAGGTAGGTACGCTCAGTGTAGAAGAACAAGACAAGTATACCTGATAGGAGTTGATCATGGGCTGATACTGAGACAGCGTCACACTGGAGGGGTAGTCCCCTCAGAAGCGAGGTCGGTCCGCTCAGTGTAGAAGGACAAGACAAGTATACCTGATAGGAGTTGATCATGGGCTGATACTGAGACAGCGTCACACTGGAGGGGTAGTCCCCTCAGAAGCGAGGTAGGTACGCTCAGTGTAGAAGGACAAGAGAAGGGTACCTGGTAGGAGTTGATCATGGGCTGATACTGAGACAGCGTCACACTGGAGGGGTAGTCCCCTCAGAAGCGAGGTAGGAACGCTCAGTGTAGAAGGGTACCTGGTAGGAGTTGATCATGGGCTGATACTGAGTCAGCGTCACACTGGAGGGGTAGTCCTCTCAGAAGCGAGGTAGGTACGCTCAGTGTAGAAGAACAAGACAAGTATACCTGATAGGAGTTGATCATGGGCTGATACTGAGACAGCGTCACACTGGAGGGGTAGTTCCCTCAGAAGCGAGGTAGGTACGCTCAGTGTAGAAGGACAAGACAAGTATACCTGATAGGAGTTGATCATGGGCTGATACTGAGACAGCGTCACACTGGAGGGGTAGTCCCCTCAGAAGCGAGGTAGGTACGCTCAGTGTAGAAGGACAAGACAAGTATACCTGATAGGAGTTGATCATGGGCTGATACTGAGACAGCGTCACACTGGAGGGGTAGTCCTCTCAGAAGCGAGGTAGGTACGCTCAGTGTAGAAGGACAAGAGAAGGGTACCTGGCTGGAGTTGATCATGGGCTGATACTGAGACAGCGTCACACTGGAGGGGTAGTCCTCTCAGAAGCGAGGTAGGTACGCTCAGTGTAGAAGGGTACCTGGTAGGAGTTGATCATGGGCTGATACTGAGACAGCGTCACACTGGAGGGGTAGTCCCCTCAGAAGCGAGGTAGGTACGCTCGGTGTAGAAGAACAAGACAAGTATACCTGATAGGAGTTGATCATGGGCTGATACTGAGACAGCGTCACACTGGAGGGGTAGTCCCCTCAGAAGCGAGGTAGGTACGCTCAGTGTAGAAGGACAAGAGAAGGGTTCCTGGTAGGAGTTGATCATGGGCTGATACTGAGACAGGTCACACTGGAGGGGTAGTCCCCTCAGAAGCGAGGTAGGTACGCTCAGTGTAGAAGGACAAGACAAGTATACCTGATAGGAGTTGATCATGGGCTGATACTGAGACAGCGTCACAATGGAGGGGTAGACCCCTCAGAAGCGAGGTAGGTACGCTCAGTGTAGAAGGACAAGAGAAGGGTACCTGGTAGGAGTTGATCATGGGCTGATACTGAGACAGCGTCACACTGGAGGGGTAGTCCTCTCAGAAGCGAGATAGGTACGCTCAGTGTAGAAGGGTACCTGGTAGGAGTTGATCATGGGCTGATACTGAGACAGCGTCACACTGGAGGGGTAGTCCTCTCAGAAGCGAGGTAGGTACGCTCAGTGTAGAAGGACAAGAGAAGGGTACCTGGTAGGAGTTGATCATGGGCTGATACTGAGACAGCGTCACACTGAAGGGGTAGTCCCCTCAGAAGCGAGGTAGGTACGCTCAGTGTAGAAGGACAAGAGAAGGGTACCTGGTAGGAGTTGATCATGGGCTGATACTGAGACAGCGTCACACTGGAGGGGTAGTCCTCTCAGAAGCGAGGTTGGTACGCTCAGTGTAGAAGGACAAGACAAGTATACCTGATAGGAGTTGATCATGGGCTGATACGGAGACAGCGTCACACTGGAGGGGTAGTCCCCTCAGAAGCGAGGTAGGTACGCTCAGTGTAGAAGGACAAGAGAAGGGTACCTGGTAGGAGTTGATCATGGGCTGATACTGAGACAGCGTCACACTGGAGGGGTAGTCCTCTCAGAAGCGAGGTAGGTACGCTCAGTGTAGAAGGAAAAGAGAAGGGTACCTGGTAGGAGTTGATCATGGGCTGATACTGAGACAGCGTCACACTGGAGGGGTAGTCCCCTCAGAAGCGACGTAGGTACGCTCAGTGTAGAAGGGTACCTGGTAGGAGTTGATCATGGGCTGATACTGAGACAGCGTCACACTGGAGGGGTAGTCCTCTCAGAAGCGAGGTAGGTACGCTCAGTGTAGAAGGGTACCTGGTAGGAGTTGATCATGGGCTGATACTGAGACAGCGTCACACTGGAGGGGTAGTCCTCTCAGAAGCGAGGTAGGTACGCTCAGTGTAGAAGGACAAGAGAAGGGTTCCTGGTAGGAGTTGATCAAGGGCTGATACTGAGACAGCGTCACACTGGAGGGGTAGTCCCCTCAGAAGCGAGGTAGGTACGCTCAGTGTAGAAGGGTACCTGGTAGGAGTTGATCATGGGCTGATACTGAGACAGCGTCACACTGGAGGGGTAGTCCTCTCAGAAGCGAGGTAGGTACGCTCAGTGTAGAAGGGTACCTGGTAGGAGTTGATCATGGGCTGATACTGAGACAGCGTCACACTGGAGGGGTAGTCCTCTCAGAAGCGAGGTAGGTACGCTCAGTGTAGAAGGGTACCTGGTAGGAGTTGATCATGGGCTGATACTGAGACAGCGTCACACTGGAGGGGTAGTCCTCTCAGAAGCGAGGTAGGTACGCTCAGTGTAGAAGGGTACCTGGTAGGAGTTGATCATGGGCTGATACTGAGACAGCGTCACACTGGAGGGGTAGTCCCCTCAGAAGCGAGGTAGGTACGCTCAGTGTAGAAGGACAAGAGAAGGGTACCTGGCTGGAGTTGATCATGGGCTGATACTGAGACAGCGTCACACTGGAGGGGTAGTCCCCTCAGAAGCGAGGTAGGTACGCTCAGTGTAGAAGGGTACCTGGTAGGAGTTGATCATGGGCTGATACTGAGTCAGCGTCACACTGGAGGGGTAGTCCTCTCAGAAGCGAGGTAGGTACGCTCAGTGTAGAAGAACAAGACAAGTATACCTGATAGGAGTTGATCATGGGCTGATACTGAGACAGCGTCACACTGGAGGGGTAGTCCCCTCAGAAGCGAGGTAGGTACGCTCAGTGTAGAAGGACAAGACAAGTATACCTGATAGGAGTTGATCATGGGCTGATACTGAGACAGCGTCACACTGGAGGGGTAGTCCCCTCAGAAGCGAGGTAGGTACGCTCAGTGTAGAAGGACAAGACAAGTATACCTGATAGGAGTTGATCATGGGCTGATACTGAGACAGCGTCACACTGGAGGGGTAGTCCTCTCAGAAGCGAGGTAGGTACGCTCAGTGTAGAAGGACAAGAGAAGGGTTCCTGGTAGGAGTTGATCATGGGCTGATACTGAGACAGCGTCACACTGGAGGGGTAGTCCCCTCAGAAGCGAGGTAGGTACGCTCAGTGTAGAAGGACAAGAGAAAGGTACCTGGTAGGAGTTGATCATGGGCTGATACTGAGAGAGCGTCACACTCGAGGGATAGGCGGCGGCGGACATGGGGGCTGGCTGACCGCTCAGCGACGCGGCCACGGTCGAGTTTACCTGCGAACACAGTTAATTCATTTATTTAAGTCAATATAGGTACCATCCGGCTCCATGGTCTAGTGGGTTCACGCTCGAGATGCGGGGGCGATTCCGGTGCTGGCCACGTACCAGTGAGGTAAATAATTTTAACTTTACCCTTTATAAGGCCATGTCAATTATATGACCACCAAATTTTCAACCTTATAGCTTGGTAATAAAGACCTAAACCAATGAAAAATTCTGGATCCTTATGCCGTATAAAGGGCCATATTAAGAACATTATACGGACGTTCTAACGGTGATGGAAAACATCGCGAAGAAACCTTCAATCCCCACAGCTGCAGCGATGGGCTGCGTTGCATATCCAGCTAAACGTTGGCACAGTTGTGCCTATGCAACGCCATTTGGGAAAAGCTTGATGCTTTGTTTGGTTGAATACAATCCAGAACTTATTGTATCCCCCGGCAATAGGAGAGGGATGGGAACATGTTGAATCCGGAAACATTTGAATGAAGAGGATCATAAACCATTTTCTTCATGTTTCTAGTCGTTTCCTTAAGCCCGAGGATGGGACTGTCATTGTACAGGGCTTGACCAGGTATCTCCATTTTGTTCTGTGCTGGGCTGCGTGTATTGTTGCATTGTGTAGACCAAGCTGCAGGTATTCCAGAGTTTGACCACACCAGCGTGCAGATGGCCTTCCATTTAATATTTTAAAAGTGGTGGATGGGGTACCACAGATACAATAATATGTGGTCCTCACCGGTGAAGCGTACACATTAGCGCCGTACACCTGCGGGTGGTGTGACACGGCGTGGTGAGACGCGTACACGTTCTGTTGGCCCACCGTCTGAGAAAACAAAACATTACACTATTACATTCCTCTCGTGATAACAACAACAAACATACACAAAATAAAATACGTGTATGTACACAATATACATGAAACTTAAATGTGTAAGTTCGTAGCCGGGCCGGGCCTAGCGAGTGAGCGAGACAGCGTTACGTACCGACTATGCTCGCTGGCTCGCTCGGTAACTACGCTCACTGTCTCGCTCACACATTCACGTGACACGTCATCTGTAGTTGCGGTCGGTTACGGAATAATGCCGCTGGTCAGAGCACTTTTGATCCCCATATTCATTTAAGCTTCAGAGACATGGACGCTACGCGAAAGCGAGAAAGCCGATAGGTGCTCTCGAGATGTGGTTCTGGAGAAAAATGCTTGTCAAGAGTGATACGACTAAGATGAAGACGTAATAATATCATACTGACGCGTTGTCATTTCCTAACGTGGGGATAGTTGCTCACGTCGTCCGTAGGGAATACTCCGAACCCACCGTTTCCCGCTGATAGTGCACGAGCAACAAAACATTTCGAAGACGTTAATTTCCAGTTTCTCGAGAGATAACTTGTTATCATTCAAATACAGTTGCGACTGGCAAAATCAACCTCAAACAAAATGAACGAGTAGTAGCTGGTAGCGGGTACCTTGGGCCTGTGTTGCGTGTACTGTTGCGTGGTGAGTGCGGCGGGCGACACCGACAGCTGCTTCATGCCGGACGTCAACTGCTTTTCTAGAGCTGCCGACAAACAGGCGAAACATTTTAACAATTTTCAATACCGCTTTAATTTTGTAACGAACTCACGGCTTTAGCAGTAAATATCAACCTCTCGAGATCATACGGCAACTCGGGGATAAAGCTGTGTCATTAACTGCTCGGGTGTTATTTTTTTATTATCCGGGAATTCCATCGGCCAATAGCATAATTCACTGCTCTCTTCTTATTGCACAATTTACTAAGAATCTCTTACTTGGTTTATTGAGAAAGTTGTCCAGAAAGAAGTCTACTATAATAGGGGTATCATCTTGGGTCTTTTTAACTGCCGACAACCAAAATAGGGGTATTTTAAGTTTGAAGCGTCTGTCGATGTCTCTGTGTGTCTGTCCGTGGCACCCTAGCGGCCAAACAGGTGGGCGGATTTTAATGCAGTTTTCTGTAATATATATATTTCTTAAATCGGTAAAGCGGTTTAAAAGTTATCAGCCTAAATAGGAACAAAGTTAAATAAATTTTAACCATAAGATTTCATTGATTTGTCGAAGGTGTTTTTAATTTTATAATTATCATAAATATATTACCGAATGAGCGTCCGCAGTCTAGTGACGCACAACTCTGCCACCCTTTATGGGAATAGGCTATATTATTGTTGTTGTACTCACAGGAGGTGTTGGCGACGGTCGGCTCAGGCGCGACGGGCTGACTGCTCGGCGCCGAGTCGACAACGGCTTGCAAACTGTCATTCAGCTGAGAAAACAAAACACATGTTATGGCAACACCGTCCGCTAAGTACAAACTGTACGAGATATACGAGAGATTCGCGTGACCCTTGTAATACGACGAGAGTAGAGGTCAATAATCTACTCACCGCAACTATAGGATAAGCTGACGATGTTTAAAAGACAACGCAAGGAAATCAGTAGCTCAGTGAAATAAATCCCATTAGATTGCAAATTGATGTTTTGAAAGCTGTTCGCCAACTTCTAATTCACGTTGTCCAATCTGAACACCATTATTTCGTACGGGCTATCATTTTGTTTGCCATTTCTCCCACTGGTGGCGCCCATTTTTGGTGCTGTTATATAGATCTAAGAGGCGATAGGTCAGTTAATAATTTTACAGGTCTACACGCAAAGTGGCGCTGCCCAGACGGGTAATTCAAGAACTCGAGAAACTTCGTGAATGGCTTGCACGCCGCCTCAGAGAGATTATGACCGCCGCCGCTCCAGGGCATTTCTAGGGGTAATGCCAGTGTTCGGAAATCAAGTAATACTATATCAATCCATTCGCAAAACTCGCGTTTAAATGTCAATATTATGACTCCGCGTTATTGCCAGTGCATTCGGTGATATATTTTGGCCAGATCGAATTGTCGCGTGTGTTGGATGATCTCGTTGGGAGACGCCGCGCTGGCTCGATAAGAGAACATTGAATTCCGCGGGGAACTACGCTAGTTAAAATAAGGGTATAATCGTCGCACGTTCGTTCAAAACCTCCCGGGAGGTCCGTGCTTTTAGGACTAAGTGGAACAGTGTATCACTTGCTGTCGGCAAGGAGACGCAGAGAACCTCCTTCAGTGAACAACTGCAACTTATACCGAGGCGCTCGCCCGGTATCTTGCTGGGAAGGAGGTCGTCACCACAGCTGGACACACACCCAATGTATCTTTAGATAATAAGTTTGTGGCTCGACCCGACAGATCTGACCTCTATCACGGTCGGGCAAGTGTTTCTACTAGCTATGGGCCCCTAGTCTGAATACGACCCTGGTGGACGCCAGATCAGCCAGTGTCTTAGGAACCTTTGGCAGGGAGATGTCCTGGGGTGGTTTGTTTGCTTAGTATAGTTTTTTTTTTTTTTTATTTGTAGATGATGATTCTTTTTTTTTTTTATCGAAGCATCATGCGGATTATTGACATTGTTTTTATTTTCATTACTTCTGCGTCTGAATTAATAAACGTGCTTGATACAAGAACTTCTATGAATTTTAAAGGAATTGGGATATGACAAGCGATACTGCGATACTGAGTATGACGATATTGAGGGCGTATTGAGAACAGTGCATAAGGTTACCATGCTGGTGGCGGCGGTGGAGTAGGCGCTGTTGAGCTCGGGCTGCGGAGGCGGCTGCAGCGGCGCCGGATGTGACGTCACCGCCGGCGCAAGCGGCTGTGGCTGGAGGCCAAGGATAAGATAAGCGTTTATTCAGGCGTCACAAAACACTAAACAAAACTGAAAATACAATACAAGTACGGATTAAAGTGTTACGCGCGTGCTACTCACCACCTGAGCGGTGAGACGGGAGGGCGGGAAAGACAACACGCAGCTCCTCCTTCCTGCCGGTCACATACTTCCTAGCACTTACGCGCACAGTTTATTGTTTATCTTAGGCACGAACTGCATAAAATGTGATGGGGTAAGCAGACTGAAACTATGGGGCACAGTTAGAGACACATTTCCCGGGCTGCGAAAAATATAAAGAGAGCAACTCTCTTCATCATCTGTGAGTTCGCGTTCTACTCGTACATTTGAATTCTGGTGCCAGTAAAGGTGTTTTATTATTGACATGTCCTTGTCATCGAGACGAACTTTTTCCAAGATCTGGATAAGTTTGCCATGTTTCACTCAATCAATGAAACAGACGTAAGCGGTTTGATTCACGTCCCAGCATCGTTGCATCAGCACTTGGTAGGCAAAGAGTGCGTCTCGTGTACAGTAGCCATTTCGGAATCCAAATTGTGTGTCTGATATATTCTCTTCACATGTCCGGTGAATTCTTTTGTGAGTAACCTTCAAAAAGATTTTGAGGACGTGGCTCATCAGCGAAATGTTTTGCTGTACTGGTTTTAGGTAGAGTTATAAAGGTGGAATGAAGCCATTCTGAGGGTATGGTACCACTATCATACACGGTATTAAAAAGGTAGATCGAATTGTCCGTACTCCAGTAGTTTTAGGATTTCAGCTGGTATTTCGTCTGGCCCTACTTCCGTCTGGCTTTTCCGTTTTTCGCAGACAATTGCTTGGGAAACTTCATCCCTAATAATTGGTAGTCCATATAATTGCGTAGATGTCCTTCTTTCTATACAATCTTCCATATTCATGACATAGTTGTTGTATCTATCCAAAAGAGTGGTACAGTTTGCTCTCTTCTTTTGCCCAATTAATTCATTGATATATTTGTACAAATTGAATGCATTGTGTTTTGTTTCTAGTAACTCTATCTCTAGGCATTTGTCATTTATCCAATCTTCTTCGGTCTTGATACATTTTTGCCCTAACTCTTTGTGGATTTCTTTTTATTTCATATCGTATGTTAACAAGTCTCGCTGTGTAAGGTCCAGGATTTTCCCCGTTATCCATTCTTTCAGTTTGACTGCTTTGGCCGGTGTAAGCGTTTCCTTTGCTGTATCGACAATGACATCTTTGATATTCTTCCATACTTGTTCCGTAGATGTAATGGGCATCTGTTATTCTATTTGCTGTTTTAGCTCATGGAAATAGTTATGAAGTCCACAATAAAGCTTTCTCCAGGAGTCTCTATTTTTCAGCTTAGAGACATCAATTTTCAGGTTGGCTTTGGGTGGTGTCAGTTATTTCAGTTTGATGTTCTATAATGCAATGAGAGGGTTGTGATAAGAGCAGATGTCAGCTCCAGTGTAGGCTTTAGCAGATTTAAAACTATTGCGGTACCTTTTTTGAATAAGAATGAAATAGAAATGATTCATTCAGATAGATCTGATTTCTCACTATATTTGTCAGTGAATCAGCCGGGAATTTCCATATATGAAGAAGACGACGCGTTGGTGTGTGTAAGTGCGTGAGTATACCTTGTTGGATTGCGTCTCTGTGGAGTCGCGCGTGAGCTCGGGCTCCAGCTCGCCGAACTGCACGTCGATGAGCGACGCGCTGCCCGCCTCGCCGCCGCCCAGCATCTCCACCGCCGACGTGTGTGTGTGTGTGTGTGTGTGTGTGTGTGTTTGTGTGTGTGTTTGTGCGTGAGTATACCTTGTTGGTGTGCGTCTCTGTGGAGTCGCGTGAGTTCGGGCTCCAGCTCGCCGAACTGCACGTCGATGAGCGACGCGCTGCCCGCCTCGCCGCCGCCCAGCATCTCCACCGCCGACGTGTGTGTGTGTGTGCGTTAGTATACCTTGTTGGTGTGCGTCTCTATGGCGTCGCGCGTGAGTTCGGGCTCCAACGCGGCGAACTGCACGTCGATGAGCGACGCGCTGCCCGCCTCGCCGCCGCCCAGCATCTCCACCGCCGACGTGTGTGTGTGTGTGTGTGTGTGTGTGTGTGTGTGTGTGTGTGTGTGTGTGTGTGTTTTTGTGCGTGTGTGTGTATGTGCGTGAGTATACCTTGTTGGTGTGCGTATCTGTGGCGTCGCGCGTGAGCTCGGGCTCCAGCGCGCCGAACTGCACGTCGATGAGCGACGCGCTGCCCGCCTCGCCGCCGCCCAGCATCTCCACCGCCGACGTGTGTGTGTGTGTGTTTGTGAGTGTGTGTGTGTGTTTTTGTGCGTGTGTGTGTATGTGCGTGAGTATACCTTGTTGGTGTGCGTATCTGTGGCGTCGCGCGTGAGCTCGGGCTCCAGCGCGCCGAACTGCACGTCGATGAGCGACGCGCTGCCCGCCTCGCCGCCGCCCAGCATCTCCACCGCCGACGTGTGTGTGTGTGTGTGTTTGTGAGTGTGTGTGTGTGTGTGTGTGTGTGTGTGTGTGTGTGTGTGTGTGTGTGTGTGTGTTTGTGCGTGTGTGTGTATGTGCGTGAGTATACCTTGTTGGTGTGCGTCTCTGTGGCGTCGCGCGTGAGCTCGGGCTCCAGCGCGCCGAACTGCACGTCGATGAGCGACGCGCTGCCCGCCTCGCCGCCGCCCGGCATCTCCACCGCCGACGAAGGGATCTGCGAGCAAGGCACCACGCTGCTGAATACTTTCTAGAATGTCCTACGAGGGATCAACATCATCGTCCTGGTTCGATACAAACTTACGAATGAATGAATGAATGGTGCCTCTCTAGACAGGGTTTTAAACCTGTTCATGTCTTTCGGCCGACATACCAGAGGATATAGATACATACAGGAGGAGGAGTGAACTGCTCGTTAAGATGGAAAGGAAAGAGAATTCAATCAAGCGACTCTTCAGCCATATGCCTATATACGATATGTGGAATGCGGAGGATATGGGATTTGGAAAGCAGCAGTTGTTTGTCCGTGTTTGATTCACCCAACTTAAAGAAGTAGGTTCCTGTAGTAGAATAACCCGGGGGAGAGATACTGCATACTATGCCGCAGCGAGTTAGGAGGCAAACCATGTGACAGTTGGGAACGATATTGAGGGTTGCAAGAGTATGATAATGGGCTGTACGCCCGAGGCGCGACCGCCTTTGCTTTGCGATGATTTAGATTCCCCCATACGCCGAAATGCAGAGCCAAATTTCTAAAATCCTTTCATAAAATTCCCCATAGACAATTTAAGAAACGCCTTTACAAAGTGTCATGCTTCTAGGCTCACAAGTTTTGGTAGTGCGTTCTCTGTCTGTCAGTAAGTCAGCGTCAAACACCATTTACAGGAGCCATTCCCAGAGATTGGTTCTAACCAGTTTGGCTTTGCCCTTGACCGGGTCCGTGTCAGTTTGAACGCCCCTTCCGCTCCATTCTACCTCCGAAACTTCTTGTAAGCTATTTCTCTCTTGCCATCGGATGGGTGACAGGATGTCCAATCCGGCGGCCGATTCGATGAAAACCTCCCCCTTGCCTCCGATCCTTACAGGATCTGTCTATCACCCAACCCGTAGCAGGAGAGAGATAAAAAAAAGTGTCTTTCATAGAAATACCGCGCGATTGGCTTCTAACTGGTCTAAATGCCCTTCAGGTTTTTTTTAATTATTATTCAATAGCATGATATTTTAAATTAAAAACTATAGTGCCCATAACCTGTTGGCTTGGGTGTCAGAGCCCAACCGTGCACCCCGTTGGCGCACTCGATAGATGTAATATATGGCGACAAAAAATCGAGGTGTCATGGCGGCCAGCGAACATACTCGACGATGTTTTCTAAATGAGGAATTTCTTGAAAGCTAGTGATAATTATAATGTGAAGAAAAGTAAAATCAGTTCTTTATTGATGCCTTTGTTTCATTTTATGATCCTTCGCTTCATGTGTTTAGGTCTCACATATTTATAGGCCGTCAAAGTACAGTTCATCAGAAAAAGAAGCGCGCGAGATTCCATACAAATTCTCTCAACTAAAATATAATGCGTATCTGCTCGTCTGGAAAGTCTCTCAATTAGAGCCAGTGGGGTGGACTACAAACTTTATTTTTTCGTATGGAGTCTCTATCAGAGCAAACAGGTTAATTAACAAGGTGGTCCATGTTTTAAATGAAAACCTATAGTTCCCTTAATTAACTAGGTAACACAACAAACACATATTACATACTAGAATCGTAGGTATGTACAGCGGGCAGCAGATGGGATATCCCATGTCGCCACGACACGGGCGAGCTTGCAACGATTATGAAGGGTTACCCACTTTACCTACTTGAAATAACAACATTTTTAACGTCATTTTCATAACAACAAACTTTTAAAAGAAGTGTATTTATTCTGAGATATTTTTTTTTAAACAATTCAAGGAGCTACTAACCAAATCAATTTCTATAAGCCCATCGCTGAGGGTCTTACAACTAATAAAACAATTAGAGACAACAATTTCTACTCGATGCAATCGAGAAAAGGTTTTTATCACGACAGCTGCGTTCTTGCCTACGAGGTACACGAAAAGGAATATCCCGTAGTAATTCCGGAGCATCGATATAATTATTAAGCAGTTTGTGTAAAAACAGAATGTATAGCCACGTCGGTTGCATAACTTCATCGTTTTATTACGCTGTAAGTAGGTTGTATAATCTATGTAAAACTGACCTGTCCTGTATTCCAAATATTTCATGAATGTTCGCTGTTAAGTTTCTATCCTCTCGACATGGTTTTTGAAAAAACATAACTGTTATATAAGAGCTTACAGATCAGGGCCATATTAAGTAGATATGAGAGACATGTCAAGTCGAGTAGTGGACGGGCGCGGCATGTTGTGGCAGATGATCTCTTCTTGAGGCTACATCGAGCAGGCCAGCCACGCTTATTACCTTGGAAGGTGGAGGAACTCTCGCTCGCTGCGGCTTCCGCTGATTCGAGATGTCCGTTGAGCCGTATACGCCGTAGTTGCTCGTGTACACGCCTGTGGAGCGAGCAACGGGATCATGTCAGATATTTGCTGTCAAAGGTTCCTGCGGTCCGATCACCAATAATTACGCGGCGAATAAATTTTGCAAATTTAATTCTCATGCTTTTGTTAACAATGTCATCAACATGATTTTTTTTTTTTTTTTTATTTATTCACTTCCACAAGAACAATTACAATTTTACATTTTCAAGATACCCCTCGAAAACCGTCAGGTTTATATGGGGGTAGCTAAATCGCTATAAACACAGATAACACAAAAATAAAAATAACACTTATATAGATAGTAGCCATGCGACAATGGATCCTAATACTGAGTACCAAGATTCATCCTCGCAATACCCCTTTCTAGTTCCTTACATTACTCTCATATATGTACTGTAGATTTCGTCTGGACTCGTTACTTTTTAGGGTTCCGTACCCGAAGGGTGTCAAACGGGGCCACCGAATTACTCAGTCTCTGCCATCTGTCTCTCCGTCCGTCCGTTCTGTCTGCCCGTCAGCGGGTTGTTTCTCATGAACCGCGATAGGTAGTTGTTTTTTTTACATAATTTGCATTTATGTTGATGCTGTACCAATATATAACGCACTACAGGCTATTTAAAAAAATACGGGTGTCCCCATGCAAGAGAGATTTCTTCCCTTCGTGTGAGAGCCCGGCTCGCACTTGACCGATTTTTATTTAGTCTGTCAAATATTCTTAATCGGGGCTATGTTGTAGGCAGTACAGCGTTGCGGAATTAATCAATAGAGCCCGACCAAATAGTAATTACAATTCACTCAACCCTGGCAACATTGACCTCAAGATGTGTGACTCTATTTATGTAAGAAATGAGGAGGCAAGACATGAACCATAATAATTAGAAAATTCCCAGAAAGAATAATGGCGACCCAGCAGACATGTTCCAAACGAGAAGGGAGCAAAAAACAGGGAGTTTAACCCTTTTTGATAACGTAACCCAAAAACCCATGTTAAAACCCTTAACTTAAGCCATACAACTAAATAAATGTAAAAAAATCTCACTGTTGTCAAGCCGCTGCGACTGTTGAGTGAGTTGTGTGAGGTACTGCGTCTGCGCAGCGCTCAGGCTGCCCGACATGCCCATCGGCTGCAACGTAATGCACACATGTTAACAAATCATCATTTAAAAAAATCCCCAGATCTTGGATGTATAAAAGTGTGAGATATTGTTGTTTCTGGTTCCCACGACACAGGTTATCCTAGTGTGGGGCCACAAGCAATGTAAATGCCTGTATACAGGGAGTTACGGAAATGTGTACTCATATTTTAGGGGGTTGTTAGGGACACCATTCTGAACAACTTTCACTATGAAACCTATTTGATCAGAGCATATTCTCCATACAATTTGGCCATATATGTTTGTCGCTCCTGTGGGGAGTCTCCTACCCCTCCTTTCCATATCTCTAGATATTTGTTATTAGATCACGTCACATGAGGAAACCTTCAATCTTCATAGTTGCGGCGCTGGGCTAGCCCCCAGTCACGCAAAATGGAGTATTGAATTGGCTTATGTTTAAAAGATTACCAAAAATGCACCTATTTTACTACCAATAAATTCGAAATGACTGCCAGAATGGATAAATGTCCACCAAGTTGTGTTTGGATAAATGATCACCAAACTTCTTTTTATGTTTTGTGTACTAGTTTATGTTTTAAGTATTTTTTGTTGTTCTTCATGTTCAACCTAACACGAAGGATAAAGGGGGCTTCGCTTCGCTCACCCCCTTTACCCTTCACCTAAGCTACCGCAGTATTTTGCCCTGATATTTTTTGCAACTTTTGGTGTTCATTTATCCATTTTGGGCAGGAAAAAAATATTTTGATGATCATTATATTTGTTGCCTATTGAATTGAACTGGCTCAATGTGGGCACAACTTTTCTGTGCCTCTGCCGCCACGTATGGGAAAAGGCGTGACGCCATGTTATGTTTTTTTATTACATCACATCATCTCTATCAACACACATGTAACATTCTGGACCACTGCCTTGAGGCCATTATAACCCACGGCCTTTGACCTGGGTCCGAATTCCGGTGTACAATGATCGCTCAGTGACAATGACGGTCTCTGACGAACTTTAGTTCTTTTTCTTTTCGTTCGTTTTATCTGACGTCTTTGTAATCACTTTCTCTCTGGTTCATAACTATTTTAAATGATTAGCAATAATCTTAATTTCTACCATGAACTACCTAAAAAATGATTCGGCAAACGCCAAATAATGGATACCTAAACTTGACTGTCGCCGTCGCGTCATTGTCAATGAAAGGTCATTCTGCGGATTGTTTTAGTTACCACCCAAATAAGTCCTCCCTAATATCCTTCCTACTTTCATAGTGCTGAAGACAGCAGTACCTTCGAAAGAGCCACGATCCTCAACAGTAAGGGATGTACTGAGGAGAGGAGTAGGGTTCTTGTATATTTGTATGTACATTATACTATGTCTATTAACGGCCAAACTAATGTATCCGGTTTGGTCTAGGATACATTAGGTCCTAGACCAAACCGGTTCACCAAAGTGTGCCAGGATTATACTTGTTTAGCCCAGGCCAATGTAGTTTGGCCTGAACGCTTTAGGCCTAACTAGTTTGACCTTAACTGAATTGGTTGCTAGGTCACTTTCTATCCGAATACTAAGTTGGGTTGTGTCAGGTCACAATCATGTAGAACCTGGAGCCGAGCGAAGTGGAGTGGAGCGAAGCCACCCCATGTAGTTTCACAGAACCGAATTGGTTGTCATAGGTCACTTACTGTCCGAATGCTAATGTTAGGTATGTCAATGATTGTTTTGCCGGTAACACATATGCGTGTGTGTGTGTGTTTGTGTGTGTACATACGATGTTGACAGTGTGCGCGAGCGGCGGCTGCGGTGTGTGCAGCGAGTCCAGGTCTGGGTTCGTTGTCGCCGACACGCCAACACCAAGCCCCACCTATACATAAGAGACATTGATTAGGTATATTCTCCTTAGCATCTTGACGTAAAGGCTGTCGGTCGATACTGCAATAGCACTAATAAGTAGCGAGTTCTCTGTCGTTGCGCTGTGCCTGAAATCTCTTTTGGTCTGCTGATCAAAATGTCTTTTTGATCTTTCCCATTTCGACATGGTTTCTTTTATGTTCTTTGTGTTTATGTATTTGAATAGTTCCCCTTATGACAAGGTTCATAATGACAAGTTAAAGTTCCCATTTTGACACATCCCAATTTGACAATTAATACCCCACTTTGCTTAACCAACCTTCTCTCTCTAGACTTAACAACATTATGGTGCCTGCCTATGAGTTACGAGGTTAAATGTAAGTAAATTGTTTTTAAATTGGCAAGTTGTTGAATTGAAGTGGTCTGGTCGAATTGGGATGTGAACAAATTGGGAAGTGGTTGAATTGGGAAGAGGTTGAACAGGGAAGCTGTCAAACAGGGAAGTGGTCAAAATGGGAACTTGTTATTATGATTTCACATTGTCATGACGGGAAGTGGTTGAAATGGACCTAAAGGGCTCTGGATGGTGCCTTACAGGAACACCAAGGCAGTAAAGGAAGAATGCACAAAGGCTTGTCAAAAGTGATTTCGCTTAAATGTCATTAGATTGACCGCATGACTACAGAGAGTCTGTCAAACTTTGAGTAGACGGCTGTACTGTACATCCGGTCTCCTTAATATGTATCTCAAACATACTGATCGCTTCCAAATCGACTTTACACCTATCACAATCGCTAGAAATTGCAGCAGTTTCAAGTAATCATGCTTTGATTGTTGTAGCGTCAAGTTTAAAGTATTTGGGATCGATAATGAGAGGGCTGGCATATGTAAGTAAGACGTTGATGACCTCTCTGGCGTCATGGTTCGAGGCTCTGCCTCTCAAGCGAGGGGTCCCGGGTTCGAATCCCGGTTGGGAGGAAGAAAATGAAAAAATCCCCAGGTCTTGGATAAACTTAAATGTGTGTGACGTCACTGTTTCTGGTGCCCACTAAGGTTATCCTAGTTTTGGGCTAGAAGCAACGTATGTGCCTGTATACAGGGTGACACTAAATTAGCTGATCAAATTAAGATCAACTTTCCCCAAGAAGCATATGGTCAAAAACGAAAAAAATATTTGGGTCTCCTATAGTAACTTCTAATGAGGTGATCAATCCTGAAAATATGGTAAGCTTATTAAATGTCACCCTATATAAAAGTTATGGTATGTTTAACACAATGGGGGTGTAGACTCACGCCGTTGCCGGGCGGCGCACGCTCGGCCCCGTGGTACGTGTAGGAGGGAATGTGCGGCGAGCCGAGCCCGTTGTTCGTGTCGGCCGGGGTGTCCCAGTCTTCCTGAGACAATCATAATCACTAATCAGACAATCACTCCAGTGGGCAAAGAATTGGCTACTTGGCAAGGATAGTCGACATAGACACTTTATATGAATTGTCCAAAAGCCTATTTAGTTCGGGAGCTGTATGAAAAGCTGCAGAATGATCACCAAATATTGAGGTCAAGTGTTGGTCTAATTTTCACAAAATAACGTTTACTAATTTAACTCTCCAAACTATCGGTACCATGATGATATTGACGAGCCTTTTCGAATATAATGCCGATAATAATGGCGTATTTAATATTGTTTGTTTACTTAGGAAGTACCGAGGACTCTATCCGTGTTACTACAAAAAATGTTAACAAACGTCAAATCCTATACATTTTTGACTTTAAACAAGTGTTGAACAGGAGTTTATTTTTTTGTGGTAAGACCCTATGCCTATTTTACAAATTCGGCACGAACATATGAAGAACAGCTTAGATAGAGATTGTTTAATCACATTAAAAGGAGATTGAATAAGATATTGTGTAAATGGAGCCGTCGAACAGGTACGCACCTCTGAGTTCCCACCGTCGGAGTTTATTCCTTGGTTTTGCACTCTACCCAAGCCATAGGGTTGAAAATATGTGAACGATTTGGCAATATGCTAGAAAGGCTAAGAAGATCCTAGAAAGACCAAATTGCCGATCTTTCAGTGATAGTGCTTGTATGAAGAGACTTATGAATGAAGCGAGAGACGATGAGCGATTATCAGCATGACATCTACATCATGGTTAAGAAGACTTGCTGGGTGTGCAATCTCCTGTTTGTTCAACGGACAGTAACACCACGACACAACTATCTGCAGCACCATGTTATTGCACCTCATCCTGAGTTAGCGTGGTCTCTTCATGGCCATTTTGGTGATTAGATTAAATATTCAGATCATTATGATATTTACCGTGAAAAGGCATCTACTATCCGTAATTTAATGAATAATCAATTCTTCGGCGAAAGGCGTAACTCGAAGCATTAATAAATTTTAGGTATGTACATTATTAGACTATATGTAATTTTTACCTAAATAGTGGCATTTTCGTTACTTAAAGCATTTTAATAACTTAATTCCAAAAACTTTAATACTTAAGTATATATATATATAAGTTACGATAAAACAGTACATAGATACTTTAATGTTAAGACTTTTCGTTTTATGTATTCGTTTTTCCACTCAAAGGTGAAATCTTTTAATTGGCTTAGTTCCACCCAATCATCTGTATATTTATATTAATTTGTACTAGCTGTAAGATTTCCAAAGAAAATAAAATAAAATTAGTGATTACATTAGTAGGCATAGAAAAGCCTGGATGACCAGGAAGATTTATGGAAGATTTAAATTCGGAGTAGCATTATAGGTATATATGTCGCAGTTGGTTAAATCAGACACTTAACTAACTCTCTAGACCGCTAATTAAATACCGACGTTTAACCAAGTCACTAAAATTCCGTCAGACAAGTGAGTGAACGAAACGTTTAACGAGTTGTCTAAACGTTCCTAGCAACAAGACATATAAAATATAAATATATTTTTATGTGTACTTAAGGTTATGTTTTAAGTATTGTTTGTTGTTCTTACATGTTCAAACTAACACGAAGGATAAAGGGGGCTTCGCTTCGCTCACCCCCTTAACCCTTCACCTAAGCTTCTGCAATGTTTTGCCCTGATGTAAGCTGTGCAAATCAGCTGTTGTCGTGACGCCATCCAAATTCCAAATTCCAAATGTCTTTATTACTGTAGATATTTACATATACATAGCAATCGTCATTTTTTGCCACTTCTCTACATTGGACCACTGTGGGAGAAGAAGGCCGTAGAAACTCCCACAGATTGATTTTTAGATCTCTTTTAAAAAATTGCTTATGCTTAACTAATACAAAATATAATATTTAGTCATTATCATAATTAATAAGCAGGAATAAATAATTACAAAATTATTAACAGCAAGGTCTGTGTTGAGCCAGATTAACCCCATACAGACCCATCATTTAAGTAATCTTGAACATTGTAATATCCCTTTTTCGACAAAGTCGCTTTAACATGGATTTTAAATTGCTCAAATGGCAATTTCACGATCTCCTGAGGTATCTTGTTTTAGTAGAGAATGCATTGACCCTTGAAAGAATTGCTAACCTTCGCGAGTCTAAACCAGGGCGCAAGTAGTCTGTGATTATTTCTTAGGTTAACTTTACAGCTATCGCTAAGTTTGGGAAATTTTGTAAGGTTCTTGCGTACATACATTATATTTTCGAAAATAAATTGACTAGCTACAGTTAGTATGTCAATTTCTTTAAAAAGCTGTCTTAAGGAGTCTGTGCGTTTTAAATTATAAATTGCTCGAATAGCTCTTTTCTGTAAAATAAAAACAGTTTGAATAGCTGCTGCTTTCCCCCACAACAAGATACCATAGGACATGACACTATGAAAGTAACTAAAATATACTAGCCTAGATGTAGCCACATCCGTGTTTTGTCTGATGTTCCTAACAGCGTAAGCCGCAGAACTTAATTTACCAGCCAATTTTTCTATGTGGGGTCCCCACTGCAATTTGTTATCAATGGTTATTCCAAGAAACTTCGTGTCATTTACTAATTCTAACGTATTGCTGTCCAACACTAAACTGGTCCCAACTTGCCTGACATTTGGAAGTGAGAATTTGATACATTTGGTTTTACCAGCATTTAACAATAAATTGTTAACTGTGAACCAATTCAAGGTTAAAGATAATACTCTATTGACATCATCAAAATCTTCTTTTTGTCTTTCAATTTTGAAGACCAGTGAAGTATCATCAGCAAACAACACTATGTTAGTCAATTTCTCCACCATAAAAGGCAGATCGTTAATATATACCAGGAATAAGAAAGGGCCTAATATGGAACCTTGTGGAACGCCAATTTTTACCCCCGATCCATCAGATTTAACGCCGTTGACTTCTGCCTTTTGAATTCTATTGCTTAGGTATGATCCTAGTAGATCCAACGCTTTATTTCTAACTCCGTAATGATTTAATTTCATTAGTAACGTGTCATGGTCAACACAATCAAATGCCTTCGACAGATCGCAAAAAACACCGATAGCATCCTGTGCGGCTTCCCATGCAGAATAAATATGAGATATAAGGGTAATACCTGCATCCGTAGTCGATTTACCCCTAGTAAAACCGTATTGCTTGCCGTATTGCATCAGCCGTGTTTTCCAACACGCTGGCTTTCGGTAAGACAGATTGTTAAACGTTTTCGACGATGCTTTATTTAAATCAAAATGCTAGTGACTTGGTTAAACGTCAGTATTTAATTAACGGTCTAAAGAGTTACTTGTCTGATTTAACCAACCAACTGCGATATATAGAATAGAAAGCGTTACAAGCGGTAAGGACAGCGTCATTAACAGTGTTGCCTGGGGCCTCGCGATGGCAACGCAACGCACACGCTGCGCTGCGGTACGCGGTACGATTGAATTGCAGCAGCGTCTTGAATATTTTTTCCCGCCGCCGACCCGACGCGTGCTTCGGCGTAACCACAAGTCATTTCGGTTTTTAATGCAAATACATGACGTTGCGCTGCGATCGCGAGACCGAAGCTTACGAATAGCGTCAAAAACTATAAGGTTCACGTCATAAACAGTAAGAATAGCGTCATATACACTAGGAATAGCGTGACTTACTGCCGAGTTGCTGACGTTGACCGGCGCGGAGTGGTCTGTGTCTGGTGGCTGACTCTGGGTGCTCGGTGTAAACACCTGAAATACCTTCATCATTATACGTCATACACTACTGAAGCGCTAGAGTAGAGTAGCCACTAAGCCGTCCCAGGACCGGCTATGCCATTGTTGGTACGGCGCGTGGGTACGGGCTTACCAAAATGTATTATTACTGTATGTGGACTCTTTTCACATTACACCAACAAACAGCGCCGAGACACAGTTGCGGCCATGTCTAGCCAGTTATTCAATACACCATTTAGCGCTACATGGGCTAGCCCTTCGCCGCAGCTTTGGGAATATGATATATCCTCACGATGTTTTAGATCACCGCTAGAACGTGCTATAGTGTATATAAGATAAATAACTTATCTCATGGCGATGGGGGTCAGTACCGAACTGTTTGCGTCGTTGCACGATGGAAAGTATTTGTCGCTCAACGGGATAACAAATGTTTATAGTTCTTGGTCGTGTTTATACTCATGAATGTCATGTATTTAACTGGTAAAGGAAAGCACACTAGTGTATTTACAGATTTAATAAATATTTGAATAAAAATATAACTGCAACGGATGGTCCCACTAGTATATTACAATAGTTCATTAAATAAGCTCGGTCTCTAGACCGAAGAGTTAGTTAAGTGTCTGATTTTACCAACTAACTGTGACAGATGACAGACTGCAAATTCACAGAAGTTGTCAGGATGTGCTTCAGAATCCAAACGAAAACACGAATTTATAGGACATTTCATTAGGAACAATCGGTAGTATTTTTTAACTATTAGCAAAAGACTCATGTCACCAAAAACCATATCGATTTCAAAGATAATAAAGTTTTATAACTTCCACAAGAAAATAATTAAAAAAAAGGTTAGTTAGACTGAAAATTAACAGAAATTGTTAGGAAATACTTCAACTACTACTTCTTATTCCTTTGTGCAACGAATACTTTCTGTGCAAACAATTAGTTCCTGACCCATGATGTGTATTTGTATAATGTATGTTGATGTTCATATTGTAATACCTTGGTGTCGGAGAGGGAGCCGGACCACTCCTCGTTGTCCCAGTCCTCTGTGGTCGGGAACGAGTCCCCCATGTTGCCGCCTGGAAGGCACGAAACGGCACTGTCATACAATGGCTGGTTTTACAGTAGTGTCGTGGACGGTAACATCGTCGGAAAGGGAGGGGACAGAGCTACATATAGCGCATAGCTCTGTCGCACACTTTCCTTAGATATTACTGTTGGGATTGCTAGATTAAAAAGACCAAATGACTCATTTTTGACTTTCTCGAGCGCGCTTAGTAGTTCGTAAATCGCAGCCACGTCTATCCGCGATTTGAATCCGCTCAGCGCATTTTGATAAATACAGGGTGACTGGCTAATCTGTACAAATATTGTGAGGGGTTAAAGTAGAGCGTAAATTTTACATATATATCACCAATCTCCAGTCGTTCGGAAGTTCGTTAACTATATCCGGCAAAAAGAATTATTATTATAACTACGTAATATTAATAATAGGATATATCTTTACCTAGTTCATACATCTTTTCTAAATATGTTTTGTATGCTTTTCCGTAGCTACTAAAATTCAATCTGTGGGAGTTTCTACGTCCTTCTTCTTTCACAGTGGTCCAATGTAGAGAAGAGGCAAAAATCATGTTTGCTAAAGTATATGTACCTAATATAATGATGCGATATAATGACTGTGACACACCACAACCGTCGATATCGCTCGATAGAATGATTCAGAATGATTGATCGATTGTTTGAATGAATGAATACACGAATGAATGAACGAATTATTTTGTTTTCTTCCCTGTGTATTCTAAATTCTTCCATTTGTGTTTAATATACATATTCCTTATTTTTATTTTTATTTTTATTTCTTTAATTGCAATGTATTTGTGTGGAATCTGTCCATCGCATGGAAGTTGTGGGAATTTGTTTAGAGCAGTGCGCGATGTAAAGATTCCAGTTTATTGCTCGCGAGTGTCACCGAAAGATTGTCAAAACCGTGAGTTTATAATCTAACATAATTTTTTCCGTTAGTTTACAAACTATCGATAAATTGTAAACTGTACTGTACTGCTTGCGATATGACGCGTTAGGTTATAATAAAACCGATAAATTGTGAACTGCTTTAAACTTGAATTGCAAAGGAAATACCAGGACAAACACTGCGGTAGCAGTGGTAAGGTGAAGACTTAGAGGCGAGCGCAGCGAAGACCCCGAACTTCTTGTTAGATTGACATGAAAAAATGAACCGCAACTTCTAAGCCCTGTCGGTCTGGTTTACAATTTGTCGATAAACTTTAACTAACGCGCTATTTTATAAACTAACGGTTGTGACAACCTTACGGTGACATATATATAAATATAATATATTACTCTGTTGAATAGCTTTAAAATTAGATCACTCTTAATTTTTATGACCTTTTTATGAACTTATGAGATGAGAAAACTTAACTAACTAACTCCCACTTTTCTGATACGGTCTCCAGATTGATGTTGGAGACAGTGCGCTGGAATGCTCGGAAGTTACTTGCTTGCTTCCGCAGCATCTCATCCGTCTTGCTGTTGCTTCCTGTTGATATCATCGGCTCGCCAAATTGATCTTGGTTTTGCTCTCCCCCCGCCGCCGCTGGTGCAACTTGCTTCACCACGTCGGCTTGTAAATCTTGATAATTTTCCAAGATGTCCTTGATGCTTAAGTACTTTTGCCTGACTACCTCGTAGTAATTTTCTGAATAATATTGATGGGTTTTATCGGTTTCACCACAAAGAGTAATATGATTTACTTGGAATTCATTCCAATAGTCAGATAAAGTGTTAACGCGCTTTTTTAAATAAGAAGAAGTTTTCCTATCGCGACCGTCCTTTTTGAAATTTTCGAGGAGCTTATCCATAGCTCTCTCTAATTCCTGCTGCTTGCTGATCAGATTCATGGTTTCTGCGTCCATGCTGCTTGATAATAAGAGTTAAAATTGGAAATCTCTTACTTGATCAGACGAGATAAGATGAAACGATAATCCTGTTATCTTCGCTCCTCGTCTGCTGCTCCTTGATTGAGTAGCTGGAACGGGCGCCTTGCTGCCTCCGCTCCCTGATAGCGGCAGCTCCTTGATTGAGCCGGGCCGTTGAAGATGCTGATGTGCCGGAATGAGAATCTACTGATCCTCGCCCCACTGACAGTAGCTCCTTGCTTGAGCTAGCCCGTCGCACTTGATTGCTATTGATTATACGATTCGATTCCTTGCTTGAATCGAACGCGCACTGATAGTTTAATAATCCTTGATAGTCACTTGATTCTGATCCGTCCACGCACAATCACTATTCGTATTCACAAATATGACGTACGCTTTTACACGCCGGAGGTCCAAAGTATGTCAAATGTTCCACGCGACGCGACGGTTTCGAAGGACCAAAAAAGATGTACGGCTTCGGGCCGTGCACTCTTGATATTGATTGATATGATAAATGATAGAATCGATATGTTTAAAGGTCTTGTATTGATTAAGAACAATTAGTTAACACACGAATAATTATGATAGAATGATATTGATATGAGCCACACGGTGTGCTTGCTGTCCGTACGTGAACTGGTAATAATGATTGATAGGTAAAGCAGGCAACCCGTGTGACCTCAATTACTTACAACTAATGCTACGGTGGCAGTACACCGTACAAACAGATTTTAAATTTTATAACAGAGTTTTGTCAAAGAAAAGCTTTGCAAATTGATTATAAAACAACATGGTAAAAACAAGATTTTAGTTATTCTACAGATTCTTTGATGTATTCGGTAATAAACTACAGTCAAAAGGATTATGTTAATTTTAGGAATAAATAAAAGAAAAGTTACAAACCTAAATTATTTGAAACTTATAAATTTTAGGGTTATATGTAACCCCTCACAATATGTGTATCGATTAATCAATCTCTCTGTAGATTGATAGGCTCGGTGCAGGTGCAAAGCATTTTTTTTAAACAAGGCAATGTCCTAGTGTATTGTGTGCTTCGCAAAAACTATAATGACATGTGTAATATATGTATGTCATAACATAATTGTCAAAAATCGGCAACGTGTTCAACCTCAGCTGTCGAACATATTATGCTGAAACTGGTGTAGGACGTCGGCGACACAGGGTTTATTATATATTATATAATTTAATTTATAATATCACGTCCGACATTTTCATCATGAAATACTAGACGCTCACCTGCTTCCCCTTGCGCGCCGGCGCCCCAGCCCCGCCGCCGCGTGCTTGTACTAGACACTAGACGCTCACCTGCTTCCCCTTGCGCGCCGGCGCCCCAGCCCCGCCGCCGCGTGCTTGTACTAGACACTAGACGCTCACCTGCTTCCCCTTGCGCGCCGGCGCCCCAGCCCCGCCGCCGCGTGCTTGTACTAGATACTAGACGCTCACCTGCTTCCCAGCCCCGCCGCCGCGTGCTTGTACTAGATACTAGACGCTCACCTGCTTCCCCTTGCGCGCCGGCGCCCCAGCCCCGCCGCCGCGTGCTTGTACTAGACACTAGACGCTCACCTGCTTCCCCTTGCGCGCCGGCGCCCCAGCCCCGCCGCCGCGTGCTTGTACTAGATACTAGACGCTCACCTGCTCCCCCTTGCGCGCCGGCGCCCCAGCCCCGCCGCCGCGTGCTTGTACTAGATACTAGACGCTCACCTGCTTCCCCTTGCGCGCCGGCGCCCCAGCCCCGCCGCCGCGTGCTTGTACTAGATACTAGACGCTCACCTGCTTCCCCTTGCGCGCCGGCGCCCCAGCCCCGCCGCCGCGTGCTTGTACTAGATACTAGACGCTCACCTGCTTCCCAGCCCCGCCGCCGCGTGCTTGTACTAGATACTAGACGCTCACCTGCTTCCCCTTGCGCGCCGGCGCCCCAGCCCCGCCGCCGCGTGCTTGTACTAGACACTAGACGCTCACCTGCTTCCCCTTGCGCGCCGGCGCCCCAGCCCCGCCGCCGCGTGCTTGTACTAGATACTAGACGCTCACCTGCTTCCCCTTGCGCGCCGGCGCCCCAGCCCCGCCGCCGCGTGCTTGTACTAGATACTAGACGCTCACCTGCTTCCCCTTGCGCGCCGGCGCCCCAGCCCCGCCGCCGCGTGCTTGTACTAGATACTAGACGCTCACCTGCTTCCCCTTGCGCGCCGGCGCCCCAGCCCCGCCGCCGCGTGCTTGTACTAGATACTAGACGCTCACCTGCTTCCCCTTGCGCGCCGGCGCCCCAGCCCCGCCGCCGCGTGCTTGTACTAGATACTAGACGCTCACCTGCTTCCCAGCCCCGCCGCCGCGTGCTTGTACTAGATACTAGACGCTCACCTGCTCCCCCTTGCGCGCCGGCGCCCCAGCCCCGCCGCCGCGTGCTTGTACTAGATACTAGACGCTCACCTGCTTCCCAGCCCCGCCGCCGCGTGCTTGTACTAGATACTAGACGCTCACCTGCTCCCCCTTGCGCGCCGGCGCCCCAGCCCCGCCGCCGCGTGCTTGTACTAGATACTAGACGCTCACCTGCTCCCCCTTGCGCGCCGGCGCCCCAGCCCCGCCGCCGCGTGCTTGTACTAGATACTAGACGCTCACCTGCTTCCCCTTGCGCGCCGGCGCCCCAGCCCCGCCGCCGCGTGCTTGTACTAGATACTAGACGCTCACCTGCTTCCCAGCCCCGCCGCCGCGTGCTTGTACTAGATACTAGACGCTCACCTGCTTCCCCTTGCGCGCCGGCGCCCCAGCCCCGCCGCCGCGTGCTTGTACTAGATACTAGACGCTCACCTGCTTCCCAGCCCCGCCGCCGCGTGCTTGTACTAGATACTAGACGCTCACCTGCTTCCCCTTGCGCGCCGGCGCCCCAGCCCCGCCGCCGCGTGCTTGTACTAGATACTAGACGCTCACCTGCTCCCCCTTGCGCGCCGGCGCCCCAGCCCCGCCGCCGCGTGCTTGTACTAGATACTAGACGCTCACCTGCTTCCCCTTGCGCGCCGGCGCCCCAGCCCCGCCGCCGCGTGCTTGTACTAGATACTAGACGCTCACCTGCTTCCCCTTGCGCGCCGGCGCCCCAGCCCCGCGCTCCTGGCGGCGGAGGCGCGCGCGAGCCCGCCCCGCGCCGCGCGCCACGTCCCGCCCCGCCGCCGCGTGCGCCCCGACCGCGTCCTGCCGCGCCGCGCCCGCGCGCCCCGCCCTCGCCCTCGCCGCGACCTGCGGGAAACAATCAATCCATTCACGAACTATATTTCTACTGCCAGGTGTAACTCCCATTTATGTACATATTTATTAAATATACTATATCTATTCAATGAATGACTCTATAAGCCGAAGGCTCCGACTAACTCAAAGAAATGACAAACATACAGCACCAGCGACTTTAAATTGAGTGATCAGATACATGATCCATGCTACTCAACAATGAGTATATAGTGACAGGTTTATGACAGCAACCCAACTTTTCTACAGATAAAAATAAGGGATTAGTTTTTTTTGTATGCTTTATCTATCTGCGATCGGCCCCCGGCCATGAGCAAACGGCTTGTGAATCGTGGGCAGGTTGGGGTATACCTCCACTAAGGGAAACACCTATTATTCCTATTGGAGACTCGATACCCGTTTGTATAGCTCCAAAAGCCCTTTTGTCTTTTTGGCCTCTTTAGTTTATAAAAGCGGTTTACATGTAAGGGATTTCGTGAACTGTCAGATATCTTCCAATTATAACCACTGTATAAATACCAGCCTTTCGAACTTCAGTGTTAAGCGCAATGCCCACTGAACAGACAAGACAGACATTCAACACGAAAACAGCGCGCATTTTTGTCTCGTTGTATTGTGTGTATTCGTCTCTGTTTCGTGTCATATCTCTGTCTTGTCTGCCTGCGCGGTAGGCATGACGCCTAACCTCAGTGTTAGTAACTCACGTGGTCTGGGTCCAGATCGCGAGCGCGGGTCTCGCGGCGGCTCCACTTCGCCGTTGCCGACGGCGGCCGGCGGCTTCTTCTTTTTCTTCTCGCTGGTCTGCCATTCGCCCTGCAAAACATTTATAATCGATTATGTAACAAGGGAACCAATGTACAACCCCCATATGAAACTCCTATCGGTCCAGCCCCAGATCCTATGTAGGACTATAAGAAACATGCTAACTCGTAGTAACTGTCTGGTGGCAAGAAAGAACTCCCAAGTAAAGCGAGCTTCAACGTCTCCGGAGCTATTTATATCGCGAGCTTACACTCATGCAATTTCCTATACAAACTGTGATACAACTTATTTGGGAATTCCAGTCTACTGAATAAAGCTATGTCAGTTTTTGCTGTGGAGAAGTTAGAGAATGAGATAGTGGCAACACTGATCACGTCAACATAAGCTCCCGTGTTGTCATTCCCATAATATAGTTAATGCATTATCATAAGCTTGAAATGGATTTCTAACACAGTGTAAATATTAAAAACTACAGTGAAAGTATTTTCTAGTTGCCTGGAGCCTGGAAGAAGTCGCAAGATGCAATTGGCCATGCATTTAATAATTTGTTTCGAATATATAAACCATTTTAAGAAACTAATTTAAATATGGGGCGGTGCACACCTTGATGAATAGCCAAACGCTGTCCCAAAAGGCACGTTTGGCGATTCATAATGGAGTGTTGAGTCCGACATTGATGTATGGGAGCGAATGTTGGGTATGGCAGAAGAAGCATGAAAGCCGAATAAACGCTGTAGAAATGAGGTCTTTGAGGAGTATATGTGGAGTAACATTGAAAGATAGATTGAAGAATGAAGTTATTAGGGAACGCTATGGATTGAAAGAAGATATAGTGACAAGGATAGAGAAAGGCCAGCTTAGGTGGTTTGGTCACGTTGAAAGGATGAATGAAAGGAGATTGACGAAACAGATTTATACAGCGAGTGTGAAAGGAGCCGTCGGGCGGGGACGCCCAAGAAGGTCCTATAAAGACCAAATCGGCGATTTGTTACTGAAAGGGGCAAATTCTAAGTACCCGTAACCGGCAAGCTTGCATGAAGAGAATGTTGAGGAAGCGAGAGATGTATGCCAGGATCGTAGCAGATGGAGGTCTTTGGTCTCTGATTACCCCTCTTCCGGGAAATAGGCGTGAGCATATGTATGTATGTATGTAATTTAAATATTTTTGGGTTTTATTCATTGCGTCTATTTAAAAAACAAAGCTAAAGTTTTACCCGCCAAAAGTAAACGTAGGTAACGTTACTAGAGACGTAATGGGATAGATTTATTTGCCTACCACAAAAAAAAAGTGGCTGTTAAAGAGTGCCAAGTACCTGTATGTGTGAAGTCAACTGTCAATCAAACATCACGTCACTCACATTAATAATTTTGTAATTATTTATACCTGCTTATTAATTATGATAATGACTAAATATTATATTTTGTTTTAGTTAAGCATAACCAATTTTTAAAAAGAGATGTAAAAATCAATCTGTGGGAGTTTCTACGCCCTTCTTCTCCCACAGTGGTCCAATGTAGAGAAGTGGCAAAAAATGACGATTGCTAAGTATATGTAAATATCTACAGTAATAAAGACATTTGGAATTTGGAATTTGGAGTCCTAAGAGTCCTAACCTAACTAAAATGAAAATACTGTGATATGATTTGAAAAATCTAATTGTTTTTCATAATGGGAAGCAAAGAGTGTTTTGTAACGTCATGTTCAAACAGCAGTGATAACCTGGATTTGTTATTCGTACCAATTCTAGAATGTCTGCCAGAAGTATGGTGTTGTCAAGTGAACGCAGAATATTTCAAGGATTATTTGATAATGATTGCTTGTGGGCTAATAAATTTGCAGGTTGATATAATAAAAATATACTTAATTTCTAAGAATATGTATGATTGTATTTATACAAAACATTTACTAGAAATATTATACACTAAATTGAAGTTGTGCCGCTGATCATAGCTGACTCAGCATTGATACTACCAGAAGTACCTCCGGCAGTACCATGGGTAGATAGATAGATGATGAGGTGGGACGCACGCTGAACACGGGTAGGTGATCCTCTATTTCACTCAATTCTCAGTGTTTGGACACCAGTTACTTCAGTTGATTCAGCCCACTTCCCTCCCCAAATCTCTGGTCTGCACCGTATCTTGCCAGCTTGTCTGCTTTTTCATTTCCGTGGATCCCTTCGTGTACAGGGACCTATGCAATAATTACTTCCGAAACACTTTCCAAAGAGTAGTGTTGCCTTGCATTCTTTGACTAGTGCAGATTTATTCACTAATTGTCTGCACACCTTTAACACTTTAGCCACCATCAATAAATCGAAACATTATCCAGAAACTGCGAAAGTTGGCGAAAGTATTTTATAGGACTCGCCAGTCGGGTGCAAATCACAAAAGGTGTGCAAACCGTATCCCAGAGTCGAGAACTTGCCACGCGGGTTCATTAACAGATAAAATAGCGAGCGCCGTCGACTTGCCTCGCGGGCTCTGACGTCATCCAGGGTTGTGCCAAAAATTCCCAACGTCCGCTTCGATTTTCGAATTATTGCCTAAGTACCTATTATCTTTAAAAAAAATCAAGTGAAGTTGCATAGCAAAATGGGGCAAGAAAGCGGGGCTCACTCACTGTGTTCACAATTCACATGCACATTTCCATTCTGGTGCCAACGTTTATGAATATATACGTCATCTAGTGCCGAGGCACAGAACTATAGAACTAAAAACTAGACATAAGAATTTGAAAAAATACTACAGAAACAACGCGTAAATTTATGAATTAATTATTTATTTTATTATAAGATAGTAGTGAGCGATAACCCTAGCTAGCCGAGTGTGGTAGGACCCGCTAGTCGAATTGGTGGCGTGGGTAAGTCTTCATTAGCTATATATAGTCTGAACACGCGAGGTGGGTCGTTGGCGTGCGAAAAACTGGCGGGTGGTTGGCACTGCAAGTTTTAAAATTGCTCAACTATCTGAATATATTACTAGTTTTATTTTGTCAATCTGGAACCTAAGCCAAACAACTCTGCAGTGAACATAACTCAAATATATATGTATACCATACATCTGTAGTAATTGAAGATCCACTACGTAAAAAGGTTATCCCACAATGTAAACGCTGCCAACAATATTGCGATACAAGGAATAACTGTATCCGACCCTATCAATGTGTTAAATGTGCTGAAAATCACAATACCAAAGATTGCCCAAAAACAGACAGTAACACCCCTGCTAAGTGTGCCTTATGCCTTGCAGACCATCCTGCTAACTACAAAGGGTGCAACGACGTCCTTGAAATACAAAAACGTTAAATTAAACATCATCACAAAATATTCCAAACGAGACAAATAATCATGCGGGGTATGAAATATTAACACAAGAATAATTCAAAATAGAAAGGAATTTCCAAATCTGCCTCCAAAAGAATAACACCCCAAAAGCAACACCACAGTCATATGCAAATCTAATGGCCGGCCCGAAACAATTTCTCTCAAACTAAGCTGAAAAGCTAGATCGCCTCATAGAACAAATGGGCTCTTTGATGGGACTTTTGACCACACTTGTCACTTAACTTATTCCATAAACGGCGGAATGTTAATGGTCTACTAAGTAATAAGACCGAAGTTGAGAGACTGATTAAACTACACCATCTGTAAGTATTACTAATAAGCGAATCTCATTCGAGTGGTAATATTATTTTCGCACTTAAGGACCATTGTGTCTATACAACAAATCATCCTAACAACACTTCCCACGCTGGATCAGCTATTATCATTAATAAAAAGATCAAAGATCGACCTCTCCAAGAATACCGAACTACACGTATTCAAGCCACATCAATAATGGTACATGAAAGGCAAGGTTCACTCACCATCTCTTCTGTCTACTGCCTACCAGGACAAAAAGTGAAAACTGAATACTTTGATTCTTTCCTTAAAACTCTGGGAAGCAGATACATCGTCGGTGGGGACTGGAATTCCAAAAACATCTTTTGGGGATCCCGTCTAACCAACACCAGAGGAAGAGAACTTAAGGTTGTAATAGATAGAACTAACAACATGCCAACCTACTTACTGGCCAACTGACCCTAAGAAACTCCCAAATCTACTAGACTTCTTTATCTACAAGAATATGGAAGCTTACTTCATGAAGATAAAAAGTTGTTTTGATGGATCCTCAGACCACACACCAATAATCGCTACGATTAGTACAACAATTATAGAAAGATCTTCTAACCCATTTCTACATAATAAGAAAACATCTTCTTCTTCTTCGTGTGGAAACTTATAGGGAGGATCAAAGTAGATCCTTCCAGTATTCAGCCACCGCGATGGCTTTGTCATTAACCTACATAAGGTCGGCGTGTGTGCAGGAAGTCGGACACAGCGGGCACGATAGCAGGTGGCCGTAAGTTTGAGAGGCACCGCAACGGCAGCTTGTGCTTGCATCCTCAGGCAGGGTGCCCCAGCGTCGCATGTTGTCTTTGGTGCGCCCGACGCGACATCTCAGCCGGTTCAAGGTTTTCCACAGCTGCCAGCCCAGGTTTTGTCCCGGAGGGAGTTGTTCCTCAGGTTTTCCCCAATCAGGGCTTATTTGGCTTTGTGTGGATTACTCCCATTTGCTCCCTTGCGAAGGCAGGCGTCTCAGCGAGAGGGTCTGTTGTGGCCAGGAAGCTTCTTCTGGATTTAAAACGAGGTTTTGCTGGCTCCTGACCAAACAAAGGGTGGCGAGAGTCGTTGCATTGTTTCTCCCTCTCGAAAATGGAGGCCACCTCACGGCGAACAGGAGGCGGGGCAGTGCCAGCCAGGCGGTGCAGCATATCCGTGTGGGTAGGCTTCAGACAACCCGTGATTAGGCGGCAGGTATCGTTTAACGTGACGTCCACCTCCTTGGAGTGCGAAGAGTTGTTCCACACTGGGGCAGCATACTCCGCCGCTGAGTAGCAGAGAGCCAAGGCAGTGGTTCTCAGTGTGTGAGGGTGGGCGCCCCACGTTGTGCCCTTAATGCGTCGCAACAGGTTGTTCCTCGCGAAGACTTTGAGCTTGCTCTTTTGGCAGTGACATTTGAGCGATAGAGTGCGATCAAGCGTTACTCCCAGATACACCGGGGTGAAAGTATGTTCCAGCTTGTTGCCCTGCCAAGTGTTGTTCAGCTTCTCTATTGCCTTGCGGTTGTTGAGGTGGAATGCGCAGACCAGGGTCTTTGCTGGGTTTGGTTGCAACTGACTGTAAGAAAACTGACTGGGACCTACTTCATAAAATATCTCGACGATAACATCAATATGAAGCCACAACTTAAATCTGGATCTGATATTGACATAGCAGCGGAATATGTAACCAAGATGATGCAAACTAAAAGTACACCTACTCTGGATGACCACAAACATTTAAAAAAAAACAGAATATTCTCCTTGAAGTTCGTAAAAAATCTTAGAGAAGCGTGGTTAAGAAGAATATGACATAAAAGTCGTCATCCCTTAGACAAAGTAGCATTTAACAAGGCAGTTTCGGAGCTTAAGGAATTCCTGCGTAACATAGATTATAGAAGATAGAACACACTACAATTACAACAACACCTAAAATTACTATCTCCATCTAAAACTAATGAATATTCGCTGTGGAAAGCCGTGAAATCATCACAAGTCTTCAAAGAATTGAAGTACAAACTTTTCTGAAAAGTGATCTGCAACTAAGTCTACCTTCTACTGCAAAGCTGCTCTCCTACAGCAATAAAAAAAACAATCTTGGAATTGGAACTCAAAAAAGCCCCTGGCTTCAAACATATTGCAGCAGAAATATTACGACAGCCTCCTAAGAAAGTCATACTATTTTTGACAATGCTGTTTAACGCTTTTCTAAGATCAGCAAACTATCCAAGAATATGGAAAGTCTCACAGATCACCATGGTTCCTAAACCTGGGAAATCACTACACCTAACTTCGTCATATAGGCCAATTAACCTTCTACCAGTTCAATTAAAGATGTTTGAAAAGATAATCTCCTCACGCCTTAACGAAACTCTGACCAACGAACAAATCATACCTGAACACCAATTTGGGTTTAGAATGAGACACGCCACTACAAACAGGTACACAGAGTTTGTGAAAAGATAAGAAATGCGCTAGAAAACAATACTCTGTACTAGGACCAAGATTATACTTAATGTACACAGCAGATGTTCCAGAAGCCAACGATGTGATGACCGCTATCTTCATGGAAGATAGAGCTGCATTGACGTCTCATAAAGACCCAGAAACTGCCTCTAATGAGCTGCAAACACATCTCAACTAAATCCGCAGCGCAGCTAAATCCAATCATTCACCTTTAGGCAAGACTGGCCTTCGGTGAAATTGGTGAGGACAAATTACCACAGAATGTTACCTTGGATTCCATCTGGATCAGAAACAAACATGGCTTGACCACAAAAGGAAAAAGCGAGATGAGCTAAACCCCAGATACTCGTGTGTATTGCTTAACTTAAACGGGAATAAATTAATATGAATATGAATATGAAACCCCAGATACAGATCACTGGAATGGGTTTCTGACGACCGGTTTAGCCTAGCGGGTAGTGACCGTGACGAAGCTGTCGGTCCTGGGTTCGAATCCCGGTAAGGAAAAATATTTGTGTGATGAGCATCAATATTTGTTTCTTAGTCTTGGATGTTTTCTATGTATTTACATAATTTATCTCTATTAAATATATTGTCGTCTAGTACCCATAACATAAGCCTTGTTCAGCTTAGTATGGGCCTAGTTCAATTTGTGTAAGATTGTCCTCTAATATTTACTTATTATTTATTTATTATTATTGGAAGCCAGTATAAGCTATTGCTCAACAATAAGGTACTTGTCTACAAGATTGTACTAAAACGACATATGAAATACAGTTATGGGGAACTGCAAGTAACTCTTACATTAAAAACTTACAACGCTTCTAAAATTCAGCCCTGAAGTCAATAGTTAATGCACCCAGCTTCACATAAAATGATGAAGTTCATGACTACTTACAAACAAAGGAGGAGGTGAAGCAAATGATCAGAACCTGCAGAGATAGGATCAACCATCATCAAAACGAGCTGGCTTCCACACTCAGTGACATTCCCTACCAAAGGAGATTGAAGAGAAAGCATGTTTGGGACAATATCTAGGAACCCAAAAAGTACCAAGAAGAGCTACCAAGCAATGGACTGGAATGCCCAAAGCGCCATACACCTTCATAAAAACTGCTCATGGTTGCAAAACCAATTGCAAGGTCGCCAAATGCATAGAATAAAAAAATGAGAATGAACAGGCTGTAAGTCAATGATATGACTGAATATTATGAATAAAGCTGTGTCAGTTTTTGCTGTGGAGAAGTTAGTCAATGGTATAATTGCGTCCTAAACAATGAACTACCTCTTTATTATTTTATTTAGCCTACAGTATCCTACTACTGGGGTTCAAGCCCACACATATCTAGCTAAAACTTTATTGATCCACCCTGGCAGAAATTTAGGGGATTTTATTGTGATAATGATTAAGATATTGATGTTACTCAAGTTGGGCATGAGGCCAAACCTCGTTTCATTCAGACTAGTTTTAGTTTTGGTGGAGTAGTTGGGATGGCTGGGATATACGTGCAGGTGCAGGGGACATGCACAAAGTCCACGCTCAAGCGGGCCAGGTGCAGGCACTACAACCCCAGGAATAGAGTTTTGGACATTTCACTGACCTGTATCCGTGTGGTCTCCTCGAGGAGCAGGTTGCAGGCGGCCTGCATGTCGTTGTCAGCGTCGTGCAGCGCCGAGCACACCTCCTCCTCCGTGCGGCACGTCATCTCCATCAGCTCAAGCACCTGCCGGAAAGTCAAGGCAAGTTCAATAAACCAACTCCCAGTTGGTGGACATAAATAGATGATAAGGTGGGACTCCCGCTGAACACAGGCGGGTGATTGGGCCTCTATTGTGGCTATTTCACTCACTTCTCAGTGTCTGAGCGCTGGTTACTGTTGGTTCTCTTATTACGCTCCCCAAAACTCCTTCTTCTTTTAATGAATGTCACTTAGTTTGAGATTAATTGTATGCTTCATTTACAAGGTTGCAATGGTTTGCCAAAAGATTTGGTTCCTTGATGTCGAGTCCCTCCACACCTAAAATTACTTTAAGCGAGAGTTTCTAGACTGATTTGACGTCAAGGCTATTCGGCTTGGCGGTATTCAACATCAAGGAACCAAATTTTGCCAAACTCCCAACAAACCACAAGCCCAGCAGGCCGAAATTGTAAATCCTTGACACTTATTGAAAGGCTAACTGGAATTAGCATCCAGTAGTACTGCTGGGCAAAGACCTCCCCTTTTGAATCTACATCTCTGATCTGTGTTATAGCTTTATATCCACATATCAGGAAGTTCTTGTAGTAGTTCTGCATGAGGTAGTTCTGCAATCTCCATTTAATCCTAAGTAACTTATTTTAATTTGATGCCCTGCTCCTAGCCAAATAAGGAAGATGATATAAGACTGGTCATAGTAGTCTTAATAGACGGAAAATGAAACATGCACTCACCATACGACGAACGTCGGAGGCGTCGTCATTTTTGCGATCGATCATGTGTGCCATACGGAGTTGCTCTGTTGTTGCCTGCACACAAAAAATAACAAAGATATTGGCATGCTTTTCCTATATTGGGTGGCAGATGCCTATGGCGCCACTGGATTTGCAACCATAATTACTACTTTTTGCGTGACAAAGGGATTATCTATTGAAGCTGCTCTAGAGATATGAGAGATGAACTGAATGATGGACATAATCAGGCTATCTCTAAATAGCAGGCTACTTGTTATTATTGATATTAATTTCACAAGAGTGAGGTCATACATATAATTTTACACAATGGCTTAGAAGAAATAAAAAATAGCGCCCCAGATGCACTCATGTTCGGCCAGTTTTTCAACACCTTAGCAATCAACACCAACACAAAGTAATTTTATGTTAGGCATCTCACCTGTGGCTTGACCTTTTCCTTAGGCTGTGGCTTCTCTGTCTTCTTCTCGACACTGTGCTTGCCGTCCCGCGCGGCAGTCTTCGCACCACCCTTGGTGGCGCGCGCACCCAAACTCATCTCTATGTGCTATATTTACAGCTTATGTACAAGCAGCTGCGGGGAGAACAAAGATAATTAATAATAATTGAGTGTTACACCTTTCTCCTCATATAGGGTGGCAGAGGCACAATTGTGCCCATGGCCATGTTTAGCCAGTTATTCAATACTAACACCCATTCTGTTTTATGTTGGCATACTTCTCTCACCTCCACAACATCATATGCCTCTTGATACAAGTTATAAGTTCTTCTATATTGGAGAAGAGCTAAAAACCTTAAACTAGTTTTAGTTTGGATATAAATTGGATACCTGACAAGTCACATAGTAGAAAAAAGACAGTCAGGAAGATAGATATTTATTGATGTAACTATCAAATATACCTGTTTTCTTTGAACTAGAAAGTACCTACTATTGTTTGTGGGGATCAATAAGCCAAGTTTCTTATCAGATAATGAGCTTGATGCCTCACTATTAAATTAACAATCAGGTCATTATGTGCAATAAATGTAAACAATCTGTATTTGAGTCTTGAATGACTTAACCAGACTCATAAATAGGGTGTATAGAATGTAATTAAATAACAGAATTCATATTTTGAAGTGCTAAGGCATCCTCAGCTCTACTAGGTTTATAGTATGTTATAGTTGCCACAATAAGTGTTATGTCTTAGAGGAGGCAAGATCATATGAAGAATTCAAAATTGGGCAATACAGTTAGAAGAGAGGCCATAATTCTGAGGTTTTTCAATTGGCATTTGTAACTGAAATTCCATAAACCAATTTCAATAGAAATGACAGAACAAAGTATACAGCTCATTACTAATGATTATGATGAACCATTGGTTTTTTTTTTACATATGAGTGCTAAGTTCAAACCTAACATAATATTCTAACAATATACAATGAGTCTATGACCAGGAAGCCAAACATTAAATGGTTTGAAATGTGAGGTAGAATGAAAATATCCTAATTTTGTAATGAAACTATCAGCAAACTAATTTCGAAGGTACATAATCAAAAGAGAAATGTAGATCAACTCAATACTAACCCAACAGAGAAATGGAGCAAAAACCCAACACAAGTGGCTATAATTACAAAATGTGTGAGAATATTGACATTCAATGCAAGACAACAATAAGATTGCGAAGATAACCGAAGGAAAGTGCGGCGGCGGCGGGGCGTAGTATAGCGGTAAAATGATAAACAAAGACTCTTGACCAGTTTACCACAAAATTATCCGATCTTTTCCAGCGAAACGCGAAATGAAATACAGAAATCAACTGCTGACGATCGACTCCACCCATAAATCACAAAAACAAACTAGTTTTCGCGTTACTTTTCAGAAATCGGGACAATGAATCATTGATACTGGTCCAGATTTAACAGAACCAAAACACCGGAAGCGCGAGGGTTCCGGCCGGAAAATCACGGGAAACGGGACGTAGCCACTTTTCCGCACGTTCCACGAGCTCACGGAAACAGATTCGGCAGTTCGCGAGACGAAAATGTCTAGCAGGCGGCACGTGTGGAGGACGCCATTCTCGAGCTCCTTTCTTGGTGGCCGATTGACAGACACAATTCTTTGATTAAATAACCATGCACAGCACCAATTTACACCAGGTTTTTAAGCACGAAAACACACTTTATATCGTCGTTTTGGAATTTTAACCTTTCTATCGTGGTTTTATCGGAAAAATAACGCGATTTCTAATAAAATAGAATCTCATACCTGCTGAATGCGCTCTCAAAACGCAAGCTGGTCACGTGACTTCCTAGTGATGTCTCAGTGCGTCGGCGACTCGGCATCATAATTTTACCGGTTATCGAAAAAAAAAGACAACCCACAGTGGGTCAATATTTGAACGTAGAGTACGTTCTGAAACTTTAATTAGATAGAAAGGAGGTAAAATGAACCACTGTAGAAAAACAAATAGGCTATCTATTATAAAATAAATAAATTTACGAATTCGCCCTTCAGCTAAAGGCTAGCTTTTACAAAGCCGGCCGTTTCAGATGCTTTTTTGTGGAATTGTAGATGACTCGGGACCTCAGAGTAAGTAAGTTAATAGAGGGAGAGCTATTTTCCATGAACAGAAGTTAATATAACGACACTATTTACTCACACGACCGGTTTACTTTGTATGACTGAAACCAATAAAGTTTGACTGGACATCTAGGATTATTTTCGCGTACGATTTTAGTGACACTAGCGATGGTGTAAGGATCGATTTATAAACGTCTATCGGCAAAAATGATAGATAGTTTGCTTATTTTGTTTATCGATATTCCAGAAGATGCTATGACAATATAATGATCACTGTTGAAATAATATCAATGAACAAAGTCGAAGTGATAATTTATTTACATACCCTCAATAACCAATTTCAAATAGCATGGTCATATAGTGACTGCGGATCTGAGGATTGTCATAGAGTGATAGCGCAGCATTTTGGCAGTTCGGGCGAATATGTTGGCTCGTAGGATGGCACATTGTAAAAAGCCAGTAAAAATCTCACTCTTCAAGGCACACTGTCAATCAATCTACACGTGCAGCCTATGGGTCAACTATACCCAAAATACTCTCAATGCCCTGCCACAGAATATGTACTTAATAGTACTATGTACAGAAAGATCAGATTATATGTTTTAAATAATTGCAGGGGAGGATAAACTCATAACCTAAATATACACAGTCAGGTCATAAGTTCTGTCACACAATAAAAACTTTTGAATTTAGAACGCTGGCCACAAAAAAGTTTATTGAATTCGAATTTCGAATTTTTCATGAAAAGAAAAATGTGCACTTTTTAGAATTTTCCTCATTTTTAAATATGGAGTGGACACTTAAAGAAGACCGTGTCGCAGTTATTGCGTTGCATCGTTGCGGTTACGCGCCAATTCAGATTTTCGACTTACTGAAAAATTTGAATATAAACAAAAGATTCGTTTATCGTACCATAAAACGATACAATGAAGACTCTAGTGTAGATGACAGGTCAAGAAGTGGTCGCCCTCGCTCTGTTAGGACTCCAGCAGTGATAAAAGCTGTGAAGGCGCGAATTCAAAGAAATCCCATACGTAAGCAGAAACTGTTGGCCCTTCAGATGGGGTTAAGCAGAACCACGGTGAAAAGGGTGTTAAATGAAGACTTAGGGCTTAGGGCATATCGAAGAAAAACAGGACATCGTTTGGACGCTCGTTTAATGGACCTGAGACTGAAGAGATGTCGCGCTTTGTTGAAGCGGTACGCGGGAAAAAAGCATCGGGAAATTCTTTTTTCGGATGAAAAAAATTTCACCGTGGAAGAGAGCTACAACAAACAAAATGATAAGGTGTACGCACACAGCAGTGAAGAAGCGAGCAACCGTATTCCGCGTGTCCAACGAGGTCATTTTCCATTCTCGCTCATGGTTTGGTTGGGAGTCTCTTATTGGGGCTTAACTGAGGTACATTTTTGTGAGAAAGGCGTAAAAACGAATGCAGTTGTGTATCAAAATACAGTCCTCAAGAACCTTGTGGAACCTGTTTCTCATACCATGTTTAATAACAGGCACTGGGTATTCCAACAAGATTCTGCGCCAGCTTATAGAGCGAAAAGCACACAAGACTGGCTGTGTCAGTTTTTGCTGTGGAGAAGTTAGTCAATGGTATAATTGCGTCCTAAACAATGAACTACCTCTTTATTATTTTATTTAGCCTACAGTATCCTACTACTGGGGTTCAAGCCCACACATATCTAGCTAAAACTTTATTGATCCACCCTGGCAGAAATTTAGGGGATTTTATTGTGATAATGATTAAGATATTGATGTTACTCAAGTTGGGCATGAGGCCAAACCTCGTTTCATTCAGACTAGTTTTAGTTTTGGTGGAGTAGTTGGGATGGCTGGGATATACGTGCAGGTGCAAGGGACATGCACAAAGTCCACGCTCAAGCGGGCCAGGTGCAGGCACTACAACCCCAGGAATAGAGTTTTGGACATTTCACTGACCTGTATCCGTGTGGTCTCCTCGAGGAGCAGGTTGCAGGCGGCCTGCATGTCGTTGTCAGCGTCGTGCAGCGCCGAGCACACCTCCTCCTCCGTGCGGCACGTCATCTCCATCAGCTCAAGCACCTGCCGGAAAGTCCAGGCAAGTTCAATAAACCAACTCCCAGTTGGTGGACATAAATAGATGATAAGGTGGGACTCCCGCTGAACACAGGCGGGTGATTGGGCCTCTATTGTGGCTATTTCACTCACTTCTCAGTGTCTGAGCGCTGGTTACTGTTGGTTCTCTTATTTCGCTCCCCAAAACTCCTTCTTCTTTTAATGAATGTCACTAAGTTTGAGATTAATTGTATGCTTCATTTACAAGGTTGCAATGGCTGGCGGCGCGTGAAATCGACTTCATCCGGCACGAAGACTGGCCCTTCTCCAGTCCAGATTTGAGTCCGTTAGATTACAAGATATGGCAACACTTGGAGGAAAAGGCCTGCTCAAAGCCTCAACCTGATTTGGAGTCACTCAAGGCATCCTTGATTAAGGCAGCCGCCGATATTGACATGGACCTCGTTCGTGCTGCGATAGACGACTGGCCGCGCAGAATAAAAGCCTGTATTCAAAATCGCGGGGGTCATTTTGAATAAACTTTATTACCATAAGAATCTATGTTTTATTAAGTTCATTTTGCTTTATAAATGTTTACATAAATAATAAACATGTCTAAATTATTTCATATGGCACATGTGACAGAACTTATGACCTGACTATGTTTGTATTTAATTGATATCTAGAAAATGCTTTTGCTGATGTTCCATTTATCGTAGATACCTACAGTGTTTTTTGGATTTGTATGTCCCCCCCGCCTGCAATAATTTAAAACATATAAATGTTATATGTAATACATTAAAATATATCTGTTATTTATGTAGGTACCTAATAAAATACAATATACGATACACTGTATTACTCTTCACACTATTATAGAGCTTGTTTATTCCTTTTTATTGGTTATATTATGCAATCGGTTTTTTTTAACTAATGTCATTTCTATTTAAGTTTAAGGAAATACACCGGAGTGACGGTACATACCCTGTCCATGGCCCTTCGTTAAATTTCTATGCGCTGATAGAGATTTTCGCTGAACTTTTTACCTTTACCTTGAAACTTAAACTGCAAGTTATACGTATTTGTAATCGCTATTGGAAACCCTTCATTGTGTTACCCCACTCGATGGGTTTGGTGATTTTTTATTTTTTTATTCACAATATGGCGTCTAAAATCTGTCTTTTTGTTTTTTTTTATTATTTGTAATGTACCCATTGTCACTCGCTCTGTCAAGACAAATCTAACTACACCTCAAATGTTAAAATCCTTCGAGCCGTTGAGGCTGTAGCAGGAAACATAGAAATCTACATAACATCACCACCATACATACATTCATTCACTCGAAAGACATATCCCTCCATTTTGAAGGCAGTCGGGTAAAAAATGTATAATGAATAAAAAAGCACACATAAAAAAGTCAACAATTATATAGCAATAAACAAATACCATTAATTAATATATATCACTAATCACGATTCAATTATATAATACCCTTGACGTACCGTTACGAAGCAAAATATCAGTACAATATATATTGAAAAATATCAGCAGGTACTCTACGAGTTTACTGTCTATTGGGATATTTTGACGAATCGTGAATGTCGGATCCCGTGTGAATGAGCTCTTCCTCTAATAACAGATGTGAACGGGAGTTTAGTATTGATAAAGTAGTTTGTATTAGAGTGCGATTTTTTTATTGCTGATAAACTCATTCTGCAGTAAAATATTCTTGAGAATTCGCGCGTGTTTTTGTCGTCCAGCCGCAAGAGACGAGGAGATCTCAAATTAAAAGTAATATTTAATCACACATCGAATTTCACATAACACTGTTACTTTGTGGAATAGGTTCATAAATACAGATCAAATGATTGCAATTATTTCTTACTATACAATGTACCGATAATATTTTTTTTAAATCACTATCGATATTTCTTGGACAAATTTGTAAAAGTAAAATTATTGTAAATACGCTACTATATAACGTATTTCTGATATTTCTGGGCCAAAATAATTAGATAAATCTTCCGCTATTCTAATGTATCCAATAAATTACAAAAAATCTACGAAATCAATCGATCAATTCAATTAAAATTTACCTGTGGTACTTGATGAATTCGCTTAAGTTTTTATGATTTCTCATCAAATTTTTTACTCTATATGATGATTAGAAAGTCATTCGCCATGTAGTTACATGGCGAATGACTTTCTAATGCAATTTTATAATTTTCCTCACTGATAGATCACTTTCATAATTAAAATTAATTTCCTTAAAGTTTTGATTTGAAATATTCATTCAGTCTTTCAATTTCTTTAATTAATAGCGGTCTAACATCTAGGTTCATTTCGCCAACGTCAGTTTTATAGATTTCTTCATAGTCTTTGTTTGTCATGTTATGACTACGACAGATGCTTTTCGATGCAATTGAAGAGTTCGTTGTTGTCTGACAATCTATACACATGGCGAATATTACCTAATTCTGTAGAGCAAAAATAAAACAAAAGAAACCAAAACATCAAAAAAAGTATACGTAATCCAAAATTGACGCTACGTCTACTTAAGCAAAGAGTTTCGTTTATTGACTGAGAATTTTATATTTATATAAACTGAGATTTTTCTGCGAAATATGCACGATTAGTCAAGGTTAAGGTCAAATACCTCGAGGTCAATGAACTTTGAACGATATCGATGGTAAAAAAATGGCAAAACTGAGAATTTTCAGCAAAATATACACGAAAGGTCTAGTTCAAGGTCAAGGTCAATGTCCTGGAGGCAATGAACTTTGAATGACATCTAACGTTAAAAAGAACAGCAAATTTACCGTTTCCCCACCCTAATACTCACACATCCCCACGTCCCGAGTGAAATATTTGGAAAAGATTATAACTCGAAAACGAATTATTTCCTACAGTTCGCCCATTTTGAAAACATCTATAAATCTACTAATACAATCTGAAACGGCCGGCTTTCTAAAGTCCTTCCCATCTAACAATTTTGCTAAGTTATAAGTGACCGACGTAATTATTATAATGTTTGGGAAAAATAAACAGCCTTACATAAAACTCAGTGAAAATGTACGAATGGTTTTTGAAAATCTATGAGGGAATGAAAGTTAACTACAAAGTGAAGAAATGAGTGAATGGAACGAATGAGTGAATCAAATATTTGTTTTGACGTTTGGTTTAGGGTTGCCATCCGTACGAGGTTTCTCGTACAGGTACGAGGTAGGAGCTAAGAGATAGGAGACATCCATCCTCTCACGATATTGTACGAGATTCGTTGATACAAATTTTTATTCGACTTCATTTTTTAAAACTGCTCTCGAATCTACGTTTCCAATCCCATTTTGACATACAATACCTATATAAAATGGTAATAGTACAATTTGTTTACGTTAAATGGCGACAGTATATATTCAGTGATATAATGACTTGTGATCGTTAAAGACCCTAGTAATATTGCCATCTAGCGACAATAAGTCTAAGTGTATGCCATCGTTTCAAGTTGAAACTTATTCTCTCACGAAATCAACTACTTGTATTGCTTCGCCATTGGTTGGTTTGGTTTATTTACGATAAAATGTTGTGAATAAACGCATAAAATGGAAACAAATGACTCGTAGCGAGCTTTTTGGAAGCTTTGTTTGTGACAGTTTGTTTTTAATCAACTTTCAAAAAACAATATGCGCCGACAAAAACCCATTCAGGCGGCTCCTAATATTGTAAATATATCGTTAAATGCATAATAACATTAGTGGTTCAATGGTGTGTACGAGTTTGTGTTGCCAAAGTCCGAGATTTTCGAGCATGTCTGTACGAGGAAAAGCCATCGGCGTCTGGCAACTAGTGAAGGGCAGATTCGATTATTTTGATAATCGACGAATCGAGTATGGCATCCGAGCAATAATCGATTAATAATCGATCACTGAAAAACAATACAAGGCCTGTGAGTACTATTTAATATTCAGAAACTGAACATTTGTTTCATTTTCAATTCAATTCATTTATTTATTTTCAATTGTAACCTTACAGCTAAATTAACCAATACGTTACAAAGGCGGTAAAAATATTTTACTTATCTAGATCTTGCATTCGTCTTTCTGTCATTCTCTTACATTCCCTAACCAAGCACGCCATCCCACTCGTGAATATATCACACTGTGGTGAGGCGGCGAGCACGGAGTTGATCAGCGCCTGCGCCTGCGCGACGGGCGAGTACAGGTAAAGGTTAGTGCGCGACGCGCGAGTTGCCAGCAGTGCGCGAGCGCGACTACCCCGCAGCCTCATGTATGCGTCGGGCACGAAAATTCGCAAACACCTTTGGAGAAGCTCTGTACAGTCGAGTTTATTTCTAAGGATGTTCATTACAAAATTAAAAAGAGATATTGACCTTCTCAGTTCTAATGACTCATACCCCAGATGACCTTGCAGAAATCGTGTTGGGTACATATATGGGTAATATCCATGACCCTTTTTATAGAGACTGCGTAGAAATCGTTTCTGTACTTGCTCCAGCATGAGAATATATTTACGCTCATGCGGAGACCAGACCGCTGCATTCGTTTCCACTATGCTCCTTACCAAGGCCTCGTACAGAGCGCGTGTAGCCGCGAGTGTGAGTGGCGCCGCGTTACGCAGTACGAACCCTAGCCTCTGGAACGCCTTAGCGGTGAGCTGCTGCACGTGCGGCCGGAACGTGAGCTGCGCGTCGAACAGCACGCCGAGGTCGCGCACCTCGTGCACGCGCGCCACGCGTGATCATGATCGAGATGGCATTTATCATTTCCGATTAAAAATATTCTAGGGTCTTCACGAAGTACTCTGAACTCTACAAACAAAAACAAAGTTGAAGAGAATCTCTTGGTTTCTCCATGTCTGAAAATGTATGAAATGTTCCTAGACTGCACAATTTTACTATGTACATTTTATAATCACTTATAGGACCTAACAAAGCTTGTTCTGAGTTCTGAGATCTAGATAGTTCTTAAATTGGTCACATTTATTAGTAGTATATTAGCTATTGGAAAATATATAAAAAAAAGATATATTGATATATCATTTCAATCATATTTATTAGTATTAACTGCAATAGGTATGTACGGTCAGCATCAGATATATTTGAGCACACAAGATACTCAAAAACATCGACACATCCAAAATAACCAGAACATGACACTTTCGCTGTGTAGATGTTTCTGGTTTGTTAGGATATATAGATCTATTTGAGTATCTTGCGTGCTCAAATATATCTGATGCTGACTTAACTTCTTCATAAATATTTCCTATCAACTAGTAACTAGGTAGGTAAATCAGTCAGTCTAACAACTCTCAGAACCATATATTTAAATCAGAAATAGAGCCAATAAAAACTTAACAGAGCTAAGAACATTCTAAACATGAATTAAGCAGAATCACTCTATTGCTCAGTATTTTTGGATTACAAAATACCGTTGCTACATGCTAATTTACTGATAAATGTTTTCATATAATTATATGGACTAATCTAGTAAATGAGATCTACAATCAAATACATTATTATTTAATAATTGCCAAAAAAAAATCTTATCAAAACAAAAACAATTTTAATTACTATTTTTATAAAACTTACATGGCCATGGCCAAACTAGTTAAGAATATAATAGAATAGAATAGAATAGGCATTTATTCGCTGTATCAGCACAAACACAAGAATATAAAAGTATTACATGGAATTAAGTAGGTACTATTTAAAAATAAAATAAAATTCAGCAATAAAACTATCCACTATTAGTACCCATAAACATTTGTGAGGGGTTTCGCTGCCATGTGCACATGCTGCGACAGCAAAAGGGTTCAGACTCAGCATAATGTCACAGGAAATCCTGTGACTCTGGTTTTCAGTCTGGGGCCCAGAAGATATAAAATGATTTAAAATATTAATTTGTCCAGGTGGCAAGTGTAATAAATAAAATAAACTAAACTTAATATTGGTGGGAAGTGTGAGAATAACCTAGGCTGCCTAACCTGCCGCAGATAGTAATATCATCTAAATACGCAAAGGTCCCCTTTAAGCCTTCTTTTATTATAACCCAGTCAATGGTTCTCTGGAAGCTTGAAACACCATTTGTGACTCTAAAAGGAATACGGCAGAAGTGGTAGAGGTTACCAGCAGCTTCAAAATCTGTGTACGAGCGTTCGTGTGTGAGGATCGGGATCTGGTGATAAGCGCTCTTGAGATCGACAGCGCTGAAAATGTCATATTTTGCGACTCTTGTTACTATCTCCTCGATGTTAGGCAGAGGGTAGGCGTCTAAGAGTGTATACTTGTTGATTGTTAGGGAATAGTCTATGCATATACGCTTCTTGTGGTTTTCGTTCTTGGTTATTTGTTCTTGGGCACGCCAAGGCGACTGGCTCTCCTCAATAATACCTTGTTAAAGTAATTTCTTTACCTCTGCTGCTATAAATTCTTGATCTTCTTGGCTGTACCTGCGTGACCGTACAGCGATAGGCTCGCAGTCAGGCGAGACGTTAGCAAACAATTGCACAGTCGGAACGGTGGCTTCTGTGACACAGCATACTTTTAGAGTTTCTTTTGGCCCACCCCGAAGGAAAATTCGAGTGTGGAATGTTGGCTGAGGAGGTCATGGCCTATGATGATGTCGGCACACAAGTCTTTTACAATCAGTAGTTCGACGTTGCTGTATGAATTTTCTCCCAACTTCACATTTTGACATGTGATGCCAGTGACTTCTGACGTTAAAGAAGTTGAGGCCATGGATATAATTTGTTGACAGAGGCGTTTTCTTAGATGGGCTAGGTTGACAAGGTCTTCGTTTATGAAGCTAATGCTGCTGCCTGTGTCTACTAGCGCCTCTGCTCTAATTCCTTTAATGTAAGCAGGGACCGTGGCTTTCTTTAAAGATGCTGCTACTGCTGCCGAGATATAAGCGGCACAATGAGCGCAGTCTTCGGGAGAGACGGAAGCGGCTTGAGGCAAGCTTCGACAGACGGATGCAAAATGCCTTCGTTTGCCACATTTCCTGCAGTTTGTTCTGAAGGCAGGACAGTTTTTCCTATTGTGTAGACGTTCTCCACCACAAAAGAAACATTTCTGGCGAGATCCGCCATCTACAGTATTATTTGTTTTACGAGTTGTAGCCGCAGCCGCTTGAATGGCAGTATTAGCTCCAGAATACTCATCGTTGTCGTTTGCAGCGGTATGCTGTGCTTGGCTGATTGCATTGACAGTTGGAGAGTTTAAATTTTGTGAATTTTTTTCAGCCATCTCCATTGCTTGTGCTTTCTTGTAAGCGTCATCGAGAGTGAGAGTGAGATTCTCTAGGAGGCGTTCGCGTATCTTGGGCGAAGTGATTCTGGCAATGAAGGCGCCCCTTATGTTGTCTTTCATGTTTAATTCAGCATTAACGGCTTTGAAGTCACATTCTCTAGCTAACTGTTTGAGGGCTTGCAAGTACATGTCTATGGTTTCACCTGGATGCTGGCGCCTCGTAGCCAAAAGATGACGCGCTGTGATTTCATTTTTGGGCTTGACGTACAGCGCGTCTAAAGCTATCATCGCTTTGCCGTATGTTGTACAGTCACTGATTGAGCGAAATACGCGTGGGGAAATATGATTGACCAGCAACTGAAATTTTGTTTCGTCGGAGAGTGCCGGCGCCGCCGGTTCATTGGAAGTAGATGATTCAGCTGTCGCAGCAGTTCTAGCCGCGATGAAGTTGTTAAACGTACGTTTCCAATGCTCCCATTCGGGGCCTGTGGAACTTAACGAAGAATCTCCGTCGAAACGGTCCGGCCTTAGATATCTTTCCATTTTAGTCGATTAAATTTTTATAATACACGAAATGCCTGAAACATAACAAGGCTTTAATCGACTAAATAAAGCTACGACAAAATAACAGGGAGTGGTGTTGATGACACTCTTGACAAGACGGTTTAAATTCATAGACAAATGTCAAGTCTTCTCAAGACAGTCGAACATTCATTGATACATAAAGGACTATCATATCAGTTTTTTAAATAAAACTGTTAGTCTAGGTGTGTGTGTGATATAAAATATTATTTGGCGAGTTAAGCGTTTAGGGGAAAAAACGTTCGATTATTTTTCATAATCGATAATAAATTTCGTAATCGATTATGGTCGATTATTTTGATAATCGATTATTTATAATAGATTAGGTACATCACTACTGGCAACACTGACTGGTTTGTTTTGATTTGGTATAATTTGGATTTCGGAGCTTAAATGTTTGTTTACTTCTTTTAGGGCTATTACTACCGTGGCAGCTATTGATTCAATATTCATATTAAGAGACCCATCCCTTTTTATTAGGGACAACCTCTCGAACAACATTATATTCCGTTTAGGGTCATCAATTATGCCAAAACTCTGAGCTAACCTCCAACTGTACATTCAAGTGTATATCAGCCTCAATATGGGCGTTACTGTGTAAGTACTCTGTAGTTCGAATAATAATCTCCAACGTCATGCTAAATGTCTTTAAAATGTGTCATTGTGGTCCAGATTACAGCAGTTCCCGGTACCAGATAACAAGACCGGTACTTACGTTATCGAGCTGTTAACAAAGCGAATTTTGGCGCTAGGGGCTTCACAGCAAGGCCACTTCCTGGTAGACTGTGAGAGCTACTTATCACATCCTCAAATGGGTAAATCTATTGTCATTAATATCTACAACTGAGCCTTATTAGCCTTCTATTTGAGCCTTTCTATGAAAGCAGACTAAAGAACATATATTTTGTGGATCAATCTTCAATTATATAGGTACTTCCTTTGTTATAGTTAGAGGTTTTATCACCATGTATATTAATAGCCTCCCATCTTACAGTCAACTAGCATTACCCTTTGTACATTATACCACAACCTTAACAATATCCATATTCCAATACACAGGCTCAGCCAAAACCGTGCACATACTCCACAACTCCGAACAGCCCGCATCTGTCTTCTCGATCCTCGAGAGTGGCAATAAGAATATACATGTCATAGCAGATGGTCTGTTTGATTTGTTCATGATGAAGTTGGGACAGCACTATACTTCCAAGAAACAGACAAAGATCGAGAGCAAAGGTCCCCGGTTTGAGCTTGGAGACTTCTGTGTGAAACTGGGCAGTGTTACAATGAATCAGAGCTTCAAGGGTATCCTTATTGAGGTAATTTTTGTGTGAAAGAAACGGTAGTTGTGAGGAGTAGTCCATTTTATCACAATGAAGGAGAATTATCACTACAGCATACATTTTGGACTAGGATAATTGGACAGAAATGTATAATCATGCCACTGGTTGTTTATTTTAACTACAATCTACCTGGCTAGTAGCTTCACATAGGGGCTGTGTGATAATGCATGTTCCTGCAGCTATTGCTACTCTGATAATTTTTTAGGGTTCTGTACTGTAATACTAAGGCTAAACTGTCCATCTGTCTGTCCCTCCGTCACCAGGCTCTACGGGATCAACAAAAATAGGTAGAGAGCTGAAATTTTCACAGAGAGTATATTTATATTGCCGCTAAAACAACAAATGATGAACCACACACATTTTCTAAAATTTGAAGTGGTCCTCATACAAGATACTTGTTTACAATATGCTTGTTAAGATTCTATGGCCATGTTGTTTGGTATTGTTTTGTTTTGCCCCCTTAGATAGAAAACAAAATTTAAATTTTTAATTGGAGCTGAGCACTCGTTTTTTTTTGTTCACGAGATTTAGGCACAGATTTTAAATAAATAAATAAATTTTCAATCATTCAGCCTACACGTTAGTAAACAGCCTATGATTAATGTGCATTACGCACATGTGTTTTAATTATTAATTGGCTGAGAGAAAGAAGAATAAAATCCAGGTCTTGGATTTTTGTGTGTGTGATGTCACTGTTTCTAGCCACGACATTGAGACAGGCTATCCTAGTGTGGGGCAGAAGCAAGGTTTATACTGGGTGTAACAGAAAGGGGTAGTCATGTTTTAGATGGTTGTTAGTCACATCATTCTGAACCGATTTCACTATGAAAACTATTTGATTCCCGAGACTAGATTCCCGTGATGGGCGAACTTTTTTCATATATTTTGACGACCGGTTTAGTCTAGCGGGTAGTGACCCTGCCTACGAAGCTGACGGTCCTGGGTTCGAATCCCGGTAAGGGCAAATATTTGTGTGATGAGCATGAATATTTGTTTCTTGGTCTTGCATGGTTTTTATGTATTTATAATTATTTACTTCTTTTAAATATATCATCGTCTTGTAGCCATAACACAAGCCTTGTTGAGCTAAGTATGGGCCTAGTTCGATTTGTGTTGGTATGATTGTCCTCTAATATTTATTATTATTATTTATACATGACATACATACTAAATAGTTCTCTACAAGTGTACACGAAACCATTGGTGCGCGTGTCCGGCTCGCATTTGACCGTTTATTGTTCCTTGTTTTTTATTGTACCCTAATGGTCCTGCCATTTATTAATTTTTATTTATTTATTTTTACGGTCTTAGGAGGACTTATAGCAAAATATAACAGATTAACATGGTCTAAATCAATAAAATAATGCTAATTATGCATATATGCAATAATGCATGGGCACTTAAAGAAACCAAAAAAGGATTGTTACATATCCAACAATGAAAATAAGTTGTAACTCTTGTAAGTTGAAAATAAGTGATTATTAACATAAGGTTTAACTGTGAAAGCAAAAGGGTAAAGCAAATATAACTTCTTTAGAAAACAAATTAGTTAAAAAGGGCGCGTACGGAAGGAGTAGGTAGGTACATACGAGCTATTGGCAAAGTGCTCACAAGCCAACAGTCGTTTGACAGAGGGAGTACTGGTACTAGTGCAAAATATTCAAGTGGGCAGGCAGACGATTGAAATCGTCGCGTAAGAAACGAATATTGTCTTTAGTTGGTACGTGTACGTTGAACGTGAATAGCAGGATGCTGTCTATACGGTACTGTACCCGTAATAAGTACATGATAGCAATTCACTATTATCTAGTGTTCCATTGGCTATGTTCATAATGTAGCATATGTCGTTTATTCTTCGCCTGGTCTCTGGAGGTAGGACTATTATCTAGTGTTCCATTGGCTATGTTCATAATGTAGCATATGTCGTTTATTCTTCGCCTGGTCTCTGGAGGTAGGACTATTATCTAGTGTTCCATTGGCTATGTTCATAATGTAGCATATGTCGTTTATTCTTCGCCTGGTCTCTGGAGGTAGGACTATTATCTAGTGTTCCATTGGCTATGTTCATAATGTAGCATATGTCGTTTATTCTTCGCCTGGTCTCTGGAGGTAGGACTATTATCTAGTGTTCCATTGGCTATGTTCATAATGTAGCATATGTCGTTTATTCTTCGCCTGTCTGGAGGTAGGACTATTATCTAGTGTTCCATTGGCTATGTTCATAATGTAGCATATGTCGTTTATTCTTCGCCTGGTCTCTGGAGGTAGGACTATTATCTAGTGTTCCATTGGCTATGTTCATAATGTAGCATATGTCGTTTATTCTTCGCCTGGTCTCTGGAGGTAGGACTATTATCTAGTGTTCCATTGGCTATGTTCATAATGTAGCATATGTCGTTTATTCTTCGCCTGGTCTCTGGAGGTAGGACTATTATCTAGTGTTCCATTGGCTATGTTCATAATGTAGCATATGTCGTTTATTCTTCGCCTGGTCTCTGGAGGTAGGACTATTATCTAGTGTTCCATTGGCTATGTTCATAATGTAGCATATGTCGTTTATTCTTCGCCTGGTCTCTGGAGGTAGGACTATTATCTAGTGTTCCATTGGCTATGTTCATAATGTAGCATATGTCGTTTATTCTTCGCCTGGTCTCTGGAGGTAGGACTATTATCTAGTGTTCCATTGGCTATGTTCATAATGTAGCATATGTCGTTTATTCTTCGCCTGGTCTCTGGAGGTAGGACTATTATCTAGTGTTCCATTGGCTATGTTCATAATGTAGCATATGTCGTTTATTCTTCGCCTGGTCTCTGGAGGTAGGACTATTATCTAGTGTTCCATTGGCTATGTTCATAATGTAGCATATGTCGTTTATTCTTCGCCTGGTCTCTGGAGGTAGGACTATTATCTAGTGTTCCATTGGCTATGTTCATAATGTAGCATATGTCGTTTATTCTTCGCCTGGTCTCTGGAGGTAGGACTATTATCTAGTGTTCCATTGGCTATGTTCATAATGTAGCATATGTCGTTTATTCTTCGCCTGGTCTCTGGAGGTAGGACTATTATCTAGTGTTCCATTGGCTATGTTCATAATGTAGCATATGTCGTTTATTCTTCGCCTGGTCTCTGGAGGTAGGACTATTATCTAGTGTTCCATTGGCTATGTTCATAATGTAGCATATGTCGTTTATTCTTCGCCTGGTCTCTGGAGGTAGGACTATTATCTAGTGTTCCATTGGCTATGTTCATAATGTTCATAGTATTTCGTTTATTCTTCGCCTGGTCTCTAGAGGTAGGAAGTGGTATTTTAAACGTAGCCTGACAGTATTTACTTTACAGTGCTTACTATTGTAGTCAAGATAACGTAGATTTTTTTTTCTGTACAGACTCAATACGAGATACATGGACATTAAATATATGGTTTCACACTTGCGATGCATATTCGAGGTGGCTCCTTACGAACGCACAGAATAAAATTTGGATCGTTTTTAACCCCTTAATGCATGGCCTGACCTGAAATGGATCGCGATTTTCAACCTTATTGTTTAGTAATAAAGTTCAAAACCTATGAAACCATATATGGGTTAGTATGCAATAAACGGTTAAGTTTTTAAAGTCAGTACATGTTCTCATTTGGAAACCCATGGCCTTTTGTGATTTAGCTACTAAGTGTCTATGTGCCTGCCTGCCAAATAATAAATGGGAATCAAAAGTCACACCGAGGTCTCTCATCCTACTTACTTTAGTTACAGATTGATTGTTGATTGAATAAGCGTAATTAATTGGATTTCGTTTCCGTGAAAAGGAGATATAAAAGCATTTTGAAATATTTAAATCAAGTTTATTATTTAAGCAATAGGTCGAGTCAAAAACGATCGAGTTCAGACTGTAGAGTGTCGGCATCGTTACTAGTCCAAATTTCCTTCATAATTTTCATATCATCTGCGTATAATAGTATTTTAGAATGTAGAAAACAGGTGTTAACATCACTAATAAATATAATAAAGGGCCATACTGTAGTTACAAACATTTGTAAGTTAACATTTCATAAGTCTATCTAACATTTCATAATAAATATATATATATACATATATATAAGTCGCACTGGACCAGCGTGGTGGGTTTACGGTCCAAACCCCCCTCCCTATGAGTGTACACACACAACCCCGGCCCCAAGTTCCCGGCGCCTCCAGTGGCGACGACGGTAGCCGGACTAGCCCTGGAAGCAGGGGTGCTAAGAATCTCCGGGCGAGAGCGATCCCCCGTCAAACGACTATGGCACACACGAAAATGGACTCCGATACATTAAACATTCTAACCTTCAATGTTCGCACTTTGATGGAAGATGCCAAACTCATTAGACAATGCACTGGAAGATATCAAGTAGGACATTGTCGAAAGAGACAATGGTATATTCTATCACTTCGGTGTCACCAGCGGGTTATACGGAGTTGGGTTCCTGGTGGCTAAGAAGTGGAAGGATAATATCATTGAATTTATCAGCTACTCGGGCCGGATCGCTGTCCTCAAATTTCGAGTGACGCAGAAGCAAACTCTAACAGTGATCCAGGCTTACGCTCCGACAGCAAAGCATAGCGACGATGCAATAGAAGAATTTTATGACCTTATAAATAAGGCTTCCGATGAACACCGTGGGACTTGGAATATAGTCCTCGGTGATTTCAACGCCAAAGTCGGGATAAGGCAAGAACTGGACAACGATGATATACTTGGACCACACGGGCTGGGAAGCCGTAACGATCGTGGCACTCGTTTGATCCAGTTCGCCTTTGGACAGAACCTCAAAATAAGTAACAGCTTCTTCTTTAAAAAGCCTCAGCGTCGCTGGACCTGGCGCTCTTTCGATGGAAAAACTAAAAATGAAATAGATTACGTACTGTCATCAGATCAATCTATAGTAAAAGATCTATCCGTTCTAAATCAATTCAAATGTAGTTCCGATCATAGACCTGTTCGTGCAAGGATATGTCTCAACACAAAAATTCTCCGTAAAAAAATATTCACCAAACAAATTAAAAAACTTAACCGCAATAACCTTACACTTAACGCAAATGCTTTTAACTTGGAACTGACGAACCAGTTTGCAAATCTCAATGTAGACATAGACGACGTAGAAACTCAATTAAAAAACATACAGAACTCTATAAAATCTGCTAGCAATAAATTAAGACAAGATAGACCCTGCAAATTCAAATTGAGTGCATCAACTAAACTTCTCATAGAGGAAAGAGAATCCCTAGAGAAATGCTCCAATCAATATTACCATTTCGACAGACAAGTAAAGCATAACATCAGAAAAGACATGAGAACATTTAATACAAATTTGGTGCAAACAGCGATAGAAAATAACACCTCGCTCCGAGTTGCCAAACAAGGAATCTCGAAAGGTAAATCCTGGATTACAAGGCTTACAGACGAGAATGGTCAACAACAAGGAAGTAGAGACAAAATAATAGAAATTTGCACCAAATTCTACACAAACCTATACTCAGATATAACAAAACCAGACCACATTTCAAACATAATACACAGTTGCCCTGATTCTATCCCTTTCATAAACGCCACAGAAGTAAATTTTGCCCTCAAAAATATGAAATATAATAAAAGCCCTGGAGAAGACGGAATAACTACAGAAGCCTTAAAATTCGGAAAACCAGTATTACTACCACATATAACTAATATTTGCAACACTATTCTTTTGAAAGGAAAACTCCCTACTAAATTATGTCATTCCAACATTATTCTGCTGCATAAAAAGGGCGATAAAAGTGATGTAGGAAACTATAGACCTATCAGCCTCATATCACATATTTACAAAGTTTTTATTAAAATAATAGAAAACCGCATTGCTGGTCAGCTTGACTCTCATCAACCCCCCGAACAAGCCGGATTCCGCCCCGGCTTCTCCACCTCAGATCACCTCCACACCCTTAATCAAATCATAGAGAAGAGCAATGAATTTAATAAGACCCTTTATCTTGCTTTTGTCGACTATTCCAAGGCTTTTGACAGCATTACACATTCATCGATATTATCTGCACTCCACAACCAAAATATCCATCACACTTACATTAGCATTCTGGAAAGTATTTACCAAAATAGTACAGCCGATATAAAATTACATCTAGCCGGACCATAATTCCCCATAGAGAGAGGCGTCAAACAGGGAGACGCGCTATCTCCGAAGCTGTTTACCTGCACCCTCGAGGAAGTCTTCAAGAAGCTGGCGGTCCCGTGGGCAGACCGAGGCATTGACATTGGTGGCAGAAGACTTACTAACCTTCGCTTCGCCGACGATATTGTCCTGTTTGCCCCATCTGCACCCCAGCTCCAGCGTATGTTACAGGAACTCAGCAATGTAAGCCTTGAGGTTGGACTGAAGATGAATCGTTCAAAAACCCAGGCCATGACTAACAGTGTCAAACGTAGGGTCGAGGTAGATGTTCAGGAAATACATTATGTCGATGAGTACATTTACTTGGGCCAGATAGCCTCCTTCGAAAACAGGCAGGATAAAGAAATCGATAGACGCATTTCTAACGCCTACAGAAGAGCTACTGGTCCATGAAGGAGCTTATGAAGGGTAACCTTCCGCTGACCCTCAAGCGCAAGCTCATCGACATGTGTATCCTGCCTATCCTAACCTACGGCGCTCAGTCATGGTCTTTGACCGAACTTCAGAAGTCCAAACTCAAGGTTTGCCAGCGAGCAATGGAGCGCAGCATCCTAAGTGTTCGTAGGACGGACCGCATAAGGAACACCACACTGCGCTCCTTAACTGGCATCGCTGATGTGGGTGCACAGATCGCTAAGCTAAAGTGGAACTGGGCCGGCCACGTAAGTCGCATGCACCCAGATAGATGGGCGAAAATTGCCACTAACTGGGTGCCACAGGACGGATACCGACGTAGATGCAGGCCTAAACGGAGATGGCGGGACGACCTTGACAAGTTTTTGCCGGGGTGACCGGAGGTGGCACAGACCAGGGAAGTGTGGACGAAAGAGGGGGAGGCCTTTGCCCAGCAGTGGGACACCTTAATGGCTAAATAAAAAAATAAATTAAAAAAACGTCTATAATAATTGAAAGACTATTAGTAGCTAAACATGGCCACATCGTGCCTCTGCCTACCAGTGTGGGAAAAGGCGTGATATCTTTTAAAGTGTTAGTTTTATTAGTCTATAATGCAGTGTTTGCTTAAATATTGCTTTAGCACCATTTACTAACTAAATAAAGTAGCCTATTAATATTCCCACCGAGGGCCACGGCACCATTATTTGACCACCTCTGTGGAGTTGCGGTCGAGGCTCTGCCCCCCAAGCGAGTGGACCCGGGTTCGAATCCCGGCTCGGGAGGGAGAAGACCCAGGTCTTGGATGTTCATATGTGTGTGACGTCGCTATTTCGGGTTCCCATGATACAGGGTAACCTAGTGTGGGGCCAGAAGATAAAAATGTTTATTTATGTTGAAATTATCATAATTTCCAGGTGGAATACAGACCCTCTGTAATGGCGAACGCAGTGTGGGGACTCATGCGCGAGTTTCTCCAGGGCTTCCTGGGCCCCTCCGTGCCCATCCAGCCATCACAGCACCTCCTCAGCCGAATGAACGAGATATACACCCCCATAGATTCGATATACCAGTACCTAGAACATTTCAGTGCTTATAGGAAAGTGACTGGGCTTAGAAGCGCTTGAGGGAGGAATTGCGGATAAGTTTTTTAATATACATATTTACTCATAAATGCTTAATGTGTTCATTATTTTGTTTGACAACCTTCTTTTAGCAAAGTCGACCTTGCCGCGCTACTTGAATAGGCGCCAGCAAAGTTGTATGGAAATTCATTGCTGGTGAGTTTTACCCACCAGCTGTTTCGTGTGAAACATATTATTGTCGGTCGGGTTTTGGTTCAAAAATGGTTAGGTGCAAAAAGATTTTTCTAACTTCTGAGCTAAAAATAGCACCTTCGCCGCTTGATATTGGGTTCTCAGGCGCAAAAAATCTATTCCTATATAACTATTTCGAAATAGTAGATTGTTAACCGAGGGCTGAAAGTCACCCATTCCTGACGAGATGTTTTGGCGCTCGAACGAAGTGAGAGCGCCAATAGTTCGAGGCAGAAATGGGTGCTATCACCCGAGTAAAACACTCTACTTTTCATTACGAATACGAGGAAAGTAAACACAAGCCAGTTAAAATCAAAATTATTTTATTAAAAACAAAGTCACTTGAAATCAAAATTATTTTATTAAAAAACAAACAACAAACTCAAGTTTAAAAATTCTACTCATAAAAAAAGTAATTTCGGTGCCCCCGTTGATGTCTTTTACTTTGAGCATAACATTAAAAAAAATACTTCCCTTTTATGGCTGTATAGGTTACTAGGTACCATTGCGTTGTTCAATATAAACTACGATTCATATATTTTTTTAATACTTTTCTGCTTTAGAGCAGGCATGTACCACTTTCAGCACGGTGCCTGGATGAACAATGACCCCCTTTCAGAGTATGAGTAATGAAAAAGCCTTTTCATTACTCATCAAATTTTTTTTTTATGAATCGTAGTTTATATTGAACGACGCAATGGTAGTAACCTATATAGCCATAAAACGATTAATTCTTCATTTATTAGTTTTGTTGACATTTAAATTCCTTTTGATGGTTATAATTAATATAATGTACTTTATGTATTTATTAGTCACTTTCAAGGCGAGATGTGATTTGCGAAATAAATTTTGATTTCAAGTGACTTTGTTTTTTAATAAAATAATTTTGATTTTAACTGGCTTGTGTTTTCTTTCCTCGTATTCGTAGTGACGCTACGACCCACGATTTCACCTCAGCAGAACAAGAGGATTTTGCCAATTGCTAGTTATAATTCGATGTTCTTTAACTGTTTGCGATTTCGCCAATGTCACAGATACTGCTATCGGTTTTGCGGTGTCTGTGCTATTGAATTCATCATCATCAGTCACAACCTAACATGAGTGCATGTATTATTAATAATATATATTTATCAGTTAACTTGGTTGCAGATTATCTAAAGACAGTAGACGGGTCTGAAGGTGCTGGAAGTGACATGTTGCCTCCTCTACTTATTAAAAACTATAACTTCAGCAGGGAAGACGGTTTAATTGCAGGCTTTGCACCGCATGTTGTAGTATAACTCGAAGCGATCTCTAGTGGCATGATCTCGGGCTAAGTTGAGCCAGTAAGAAAATTGGTTTTTGAATTATTATTTTTTCACTCTCCGGGGATCGAACCACTGTTTCGTTAGCGTCTCCAAAGCCGCCTTTTATGGTTTTGTTGTGTTACGAGTACATATGAGATCACAAATAATAAAAACAGGTCAAGTGCGAGTCTAAATCGCGCACGAAGGGTTTGTACCACCGTTCAATGGAAGCGATGGTGTGGAGTGAATAGTTTGGATTTTACACAGCAAAATATTGTTTACAAAGTTATTGGTGCGGTTACTTTCACACTCCATGTACGTAACCAGGTGCATCCATAAGTTTGTATGTGGTATTGAAAGAATTGTTGTATGGGAGCCCCCTTAAATATTTCTTTTATCCTGTTTTTTAGTATTTGTTGTTATAGCGGCAACAGAAATACATAATCTGTGAAAATTTCAACTCTCTAGCTAGCTAGGTTCTTGAGATACAGCCTGGTGGCAGACGGACGGACGGACGGACCGCGGAGTCTTAGTAATAGGGTCCCGTTTGGAACCCTTCGGGTACGGAACCCTAAAAAAACGACAATGTTTTAATAGTCTGGTTTTGAACTAGAAGCCTCTGTGTTGAGAAGCGCCGTGCCTACAAATTGCGCCACTCGGACAGTTAGACTTCTACGAAATTATGGTATAGGTGTCAATGGTTAACTTGCGCTGTACGAGCGACATCTAGAGTCGTCGAGACTGAAAGCGCTTGGTGCTAGATGGCGTTGATGTGTTGTTTGTCCTCTGATTTGGATACTTGACGGATTTTAGAATGTAATGAAATAATCTAGGTACTTGAACTGCTTTTATTTTCGTTCGTTCGAGAGTAATTTTTTATCACTGAACTTGGTATTCTTCTTTCCGTTTCCATTTTGTTTTGCATTTAGGGTTTGCTGATTTATTTTTATTATAAGCACTGGATTTTTCATTCACTGTTATTGGTCAAAGTATCTATTTTATCGTTAAGATAACACTCACGTGGGACTAATATCACTGATACTATATGAATTAGTTATTGTCGATGTCTATTCACGGAAACTGTTAATATTAATTTAAGTTTATTACAGAGGTTCTTGAAAGCGGTTGTTTACGTTGCAGCGCCCTGGCGTGCCATTTTCCACCCTGCACACATACATCTCGTGCCCGTAGTTATTGTTATCGGGAATCAAAAATAATCATTTAGTAAATATGTATCCAAATAGTTATACAATCCCGGAAACCCGAGGTTTTTTCAACCAAATATTTATTTAAAGTCGCTTCCATTATCGATTAGTTATGCATTCCCGGATTTCCTGGCCTACCGGGATTTATATAAAAAAAATAACCGCGGGAGACCTGTTGGCTGACAAGGAACCAATCGGGGACATGAAATCTTCAAAGTTTTTCTAGCAGTGTGAGGCATTTCACACATCTCCGAAGAATTTGTACCGATGCGAGCAATAGGTCTGTGTCGCACCTCAATTACAACGAGTTATATCCAAGGACACCTAGTAAAATCCTCGTTGGATATAAATAGGGCTAGTAACCGTATTTGCTTTCAAACAGAAGCCTAAGGAATTTCTTCTGGACCTTTTCTGACATGATAACCCATTTCAAATTTCTGAGCAGGTCTCAAGTTTACTACGAACCGGGGCAGTAAAGAGAGTTTCAGTAGTCTCGACGGGCTTGTAAAGTCGCGCGCATTACTCATGACAAACCCCAGAGTCCTGAAGCAGCTGACTGTGAGAGACTCGATATGTTTATGAAAAGTCAGTTTAGGGTCGAACACGACTCCTAGGTCCTTAACTGAGAAAACGCGTGCAATGACGAGTACTCAGCCTATATGCAGCCTCAATTGGATTTGCAGAACGGGTAAATGTCATGACGCAACATTTTGCGGGATTGAAAAATAGTCTGTTTTCAATACTCCAATTATACACTGCGTCCAGATCTTCCTGCATCCAACGACAACTGTTCTCATCCCGAATCCCCAGGATTATCTCCAAGTCATCGGCGTGTAGTAGACAGGATGCAGTTATTACCGTCGCAGGTAGGTCGTTGATCATTATGGAGAATAATAAAGGGCGCAAGATTGACCCCTGACTCACACCGGTTGGTGTAGGATATCCTAAAAATATGACAATCCATGCCGAACAAACTGATGTCTCTGTCGAAGATAGTCAGCAAAGAATCTTAGAAATTTAGGGGTGAAGCCTAGTACTGATAGTTTTTTAGGAGAACATCATTATCCACTTTGTCGAAAGCTTTCTGAAAATCAAGATATTTCACGTCCACCTGTTCTGTGTGTTCCCCACGATGAACTCCACTGCTGTGAGTAAGTTGGTTCTAGCTGACCTCCCGCTTCTAAAGCCATGTTGTGCATCAGCCAAAAAAGGTTCAATCTGTTTACTAATTTTTACTTTTATGTGTTCTTTTACCAAATTTTATCACTGGTCTTTGGAATGGGGGATACTCTAGATAGTTTCCAGTGTTTAGGGTAAGTTGCAGTTTCGAGAGACTTGTTAACGATGTAGTCGGGAGGCCGCATAATAAAATCCTTACATGCTTTGAGGATAAATGGAGGGACTCCATCTGGACCTATGGAACTGCGAGGTTTTAGTGATCTAATAGCTGCATCAATGTCTTTAAGGGTTATGTCGGTTATGTTGACGTAGTTAGAAGATATAGACGAGTTGTCATCGCTCATATCGTGGTTAATCGACAAAGCGGGTATATTGAGAAGGACAACACTACTGAAATGCTCGGCGAATGCATTAGCTGTTACCTCACTAGTGAACTTCTTGCTTTTATATAATACAGTTAGTTCAAAACCACCCTTTGATTTTAAGTTAGATATATGTTTCCAGAAACTGCGAGGGTCATCATTATTAATGTTGCCTTCTATACCGCGTATATGAGATTGGTAGGCTTCGTCTTGCTTTGCTTTAACACTAGCGCACACTACTGTACAATTAATAAATATACTCATTTTGTGTCGCCTCGCCTTCCATAATTTATGGAGGCCTTACAATGATCAAACAATTCATATACAATTTTACAGAACATATTAACTGCTTAGTTTACGTCATGCACTCATATAGTGAGTTCCATGATATCGCCCAAATCATTCCATAAAATAGTTGAAAGTTGCATTTTCTAAATTTTCAGTCACTATTTTTGTTGATACTACTTACTGGTACTCGAGCTGAATTTAAAATAATGATAGCACGTTTTAGGAATTTACCGTTTATTCTATATTTTTACACTGGCTATCACACTGCGTGAAAATACATATTTTAAGCAAACTAATACGAGGAACATATTTACAATTAGTATTTGGTTTCAATATCAGTACACACATGAGTTTGATTTTACACCATTAAGGTGACTTGTACCACATTCACTAAACGTGTAGCCTTATAGTGAAATTCTGAATAGGAATCAGGAATTTCAATCGCTTTTGAAAAATTGACCTATCATATTGCGACTTTGCGTTGTTTAAAGCGATGTTCTGATTGATAAATTTTTCAAAATATATTTTAATTCCTAGTTGTCTGAATTTCATGATAGGGCTACTTCGTATTAAAACAAATTAACAATATATGAAAGATGTCAAACTTAAATCAGTTTAGGCTAAAGCACAAACAAAGTTTAGCACACTAAGCTGATTTAGCATATGCACCCTTAACCAAAATGAATTGGATATTCACATTCTGTCCCGAAACAGACTTTTAAAAGAGTCAACATGCTATGTCTTTTGAATTAGGCTCTATCATAGCAAAATAGGGCTTTAACTCGTTCCTTACGGTAGCATGCTAAAAGTAGTTTTCGGACTATGGCTATAGACAGAAGTTTTCTTAAACGTATATATTTTTATTTTATTGTTATGTATGGGGCAAGTTTTTCATATTGACAGATACCCATTTGGATCCGAATGGGCAGGTTGGTCAAAATCACAGACCAGATATCGAGATCTGGTCTGTGGTCAAAATAGATACTTTTTGTGAAGTACACGCTGACATACTTTGTATGTGAGTCCTATGAAAAAGTGAACAGTGACAGTCACATTAAATTGAGTTCAAATGTTGGTCTTAGTTACAAAATAAATATAAATAAGTGTTTAACAACTTTTATGTTTTATACACTTCACCAACAAAATTACAGTAGCGACCGTCCAAAAAGTAACTATTTTGACAGCTCAGTTTTGGCCGCTGCATAGAAACTAGTGACGCGCCTCACTGATGAATCTCAGGAACTAGTGAAGCGAAAAAAGATGTAAAAATCATCCAAGTGACAGCCAACAGTGACTGGTGGTTACCGAGGTCGGCGTTACCCAGAGGCGCTTCCGGTGGGGGCGCGGGGGCTTCCGGTTGCGGTTCCGTGCCCTGTGGTTCTTGTGGGTTCGGCGGGTTGGCTGGGTTCGGCGGGTTCGCCGGCGCGGCGTTGAGGCCGAGCTCGCGGAAGAAGCCAACTTGGTGGCTGGAGGAAAGATTTAGTTTTATTAAGGTTTATTCTGTATTTATAGACTAGTTGTTTATGGTGTGTGGGTGTGCGCATGTGTATATGAGTACTCACAGGTAGCCCGCCGCGGCCAGCATCACGACCAGCAGCAGTCGGAACGGCGAGGAGTAGAGGTAGACGAGGCAGAAGAGCACGGCGAGCCGCGAGCCCGCGTACACGTGCTCCAGCCAGTCCCGGCGGTCCTCGGGGTCGTCGGCGGCGGCGGCGGCGGCGGGAGGAGGGTCTGCGGCCTGAGGGATCACGGTGTTGCAGTTAGCGTAACAAGTCCCCACTGCTGTGCCGACGATGACATCCGACCTCAGGGCCGGAGGTCTCCCCACCCTGTCTTGCAGTTCTGATAATGATTTTTAACTAGAGCTATTATGCTATAGCCTGAATTCAAATTCTAATTAAAGGCCCTTTGTGAAATAATCGCGCTCAGATTGGCCAAACATCCATTTGAAGTAAGCAAACATCCTTCATAAGGTCAACTTGACGGGGATTGCAATAGAAATTTCTAGATGTCAGAGATAGAGAATCTACAGATTGCTATAAAAATAATGACATCCGCCAAAAATAATGACCACTGGTAGAAAAGTATTAACCTGCTGAGGTACTTCAGTGTTTGTCAAAGGTTGCGCGCCGGGCATGGCGTGGCCGTTCGCTTGCCACCTGCAGAAGAAAAAAAATATAAGTCATGTGTCACGGTAATAAAATAAAAGCGAGTTTCAGCTCGATTTACCAATAGGCTAAGTAAGTAAGTAGGTTTCTTTAGAGGGCGGCATATTTGGGGCCATTTTTAGGGTTCCGTTACTTAAAAGGAAAAAAAGAAACCCTTGTTGTAGGATTTCCTTAGTACTCGCAAGGGGATCGAAATCTACAGGGTTCTTCGTTGACCTACTATCATGAAATTTGGCACGAAACGACGTTATGTCATGATTCTAGGTGATGGTTAACGCATTAGTAAAGGAAAAAATCCAAAATCTGTAAATTTGTAGTTCATTTGCAAAAAAAGGTTTGGTCGAAACCCTCGGTGCGCGAGTCCGTCTCGCACTTGGCCGGTTTCTTATTTCTATATGAATGCTGAATGATCGGTGCTGAATTCTTAGCTATAAACAAAAGTAATTCTATAGCGGGGGTTATTATAATACCTAAAAACCCACCAGGGAAGCACATTTTTCAACGATTTTCAGAATTCCTCTTTGCACTTTCTACGCCAAGGTTTTTTGCGAAAACCAAGCTATGTAGGATCAACTACACGGCCACGCGGGTCAGCTTTAACATAGTTTATGAACCTGTTTTCAGGAAGGATCAATGATTCCTGTGGTATTTTATTGTAGAAGCGAATACAGTGCCCCATGAATGATATGCCTACTTTACTCAGTCTAATAATGGTAGTGCTAACCTATTTCTAGTGTTAATTGTACGGCTATCACCTACAGTTTTAAATAAAGCTATGTTTTTTCGTACATGCATAATATTCTCGTAAATATATTGACAGGTAACCGTAAGTATATTAATTTCTTTGAATTTTTCTCTTAATGGTTTTCTAGCATCTAATTGATATATAGCCCTGATCGCCTTTTTGTAAAACGAATATCGTATTTATATCTGCTGCTCTCCCCCAGAGCAATATTCCGTAAGACAGAATACTGTGAAAATAACTAAAGTAAACCAATCTGGCAGTTTCAACATCTGTAAGATGTCTGATTTGTCTGACCGCAAAAGCGGCTGAGCTAAGTCTTCGTGCGAGATTAGTTAGGGGGCAAATATTTGTTTGATGAGAACGGATGTTTGTATCCTAGTCTTGGTTGTTTATATAAGTATAATATTTATCTATATAAGTATGTGTATCGTGGTCTAGTACCCAAGATACAGGGAATCCTAGATGGGGCTAGATCAATGTGTGTAAATAGTGTCCAAGGTATTATTAATATTCTTAACTTGTACCTCACACCAAATGCCTGTGGTACAGTGTTTGTTGTTTTATTTTGGGGTGCTCAATAAAATGAAATACAGTAGTTTCGGGTACCAACTAAAGTTGAAAATTACCCCGAAAGTTTCTTTTTCGAAGGTAAGTTTCGCGGAAGCTACCTGAAAGTTACCTTTTTGGGTAGTTTTCAAAATTATATTTTTTTCTTGCACTTACAATAAATTCGTGTTATTGGGTATACCTTGCACTGAAATAAAACTAACAGCTCTCAGGAACATGCTTATTCATGTAACTGATATGTTTTTCAATAATTTAGCAGTTTAAATTTCACGTTCATTTTAAAATCTTACGTTTTGGTTTTGGGATGCTTAAAAGTACGTAGGACACATACGAGTGATCCTATAATGGTTCCGTTTTTATTTTTAAGGCACGGAACCCTAAACACCGACTTCAAGCCCTATTTAATCATCCCTGGTCTGGACACGAATGTCATCTATAAACACGAAATCTAGGAAACCAAAGGCTACGAAATGTATCTTCTGACAGTCATGTCCACAAATTTATAAGTAAAATTATCATTATTGCATGAGCTCCGTGGTCTAATGGGTTTCACGCTTTCTTCTCACACAGGAGATGCAGGTTCGATTCCTGATCATGTACCAATGAGATAATTAATTTATCTTAAGTACGATGAAATACCAGTGGAAACCTTCAGAGCCAATCCGCAGGCATCTGCCGAGGTACTGCACTCACTTATTGGGAAGATTTGGGAGTCCGGTCAAGTACCGAGAAGCTGGAAAGTCATCAAACTGCTAAAGAAAGGTGACTTATCACAATACGGTAACTGGAGATGTATCAACCTGTTACCTGTTATTAACTATTAACATTTGATTGGACTCTAAGAATGTAATGTACACAAATTTATTGTACCCACCTTTTGTTCAATAAATAATTTTGATTTGATTTGGTTACCAACTTGTTCCAAAATACTCTGCGAAATTCTCCTGCAGCGAATGGCTGGGGCAGTTGACTCAAAGCTCAGGAACGAACAAGCAAGATTCATACCAGGGCGCTCATGTACGGACCAGATACACCTGCTTAGAATGATCCTGAAGCAATGCAATGAAATGCAATGCGAGGTCTTTGCCCTCTTCGTCGACTTCGAAAAAGCATTTGATCGAGTTAGGTGGACCTGTATGTGGAGAATACTGAAACGCAAAGGTGTTCCAGATAAGATTATAGACATAATAAAATGTCTCTACGAGGGATCTACATGCAGAGTAATTCACAATGGTCAGCTTACTGAACCCATCCCAGTGACCTCTGGAGTAAAACAGGGCTGCTATCGCCACTGCTTTTCTTGACTGTGTTGGATGACGTGATGTGTAGAGTACGCAATAGGTGTAGAGGTATACCGTGGATGGAACAAAACGACCTGGAAGATATAGACTTTGCCGACGATCTTTGTGTACTTGCTACAACGCGTGGAGATCTCCAATCAAAACTAGACGACCCATCACTTGAGGCTGCTAAGGAAGGACTACGCATAAACTGTGGTAAAACAAAAGAGATGCGTTTAAATACCATCGATGTAGCTTCAACCAATGTAAACGGGGAGGCAGTGGAGGAAGTGCAGAGTTTTGCGTACCTTGGCAGCGTGGTGGACCCACAAGGTGGAACCGAGGCCGAAATGGAAGCCCGCATCAACAAGGCTCGAGCAGCATTTGCCCAACTCAGACCAGTGTGGAACACCTTTATCATTACACGTCGCACCAAATTGAGAATGTTCGAATCCAACGTGAAGTCAGTTCTCCTATATGTGATGTGAAACATGGTTCGTTCGAAAAGATATCTCAGGCAGGCTCCAAGTATTTGTCAATAAATGCTCGAGACAAATATTGAGAATATTCTGGCCAAACACAATCACAGAATTGTGGAGACTCACGTACCACAAGCCGTTGGAGTCGAAGGTGACCACCAGGAAATGGCGATGGCTTGGTCACGTGATGAGATCTGACGAACATTTGTCGAAAATAGCCCCCAAGTAGTGCCCAAAGGGGAAACGGAAGAAGGGTCGCCCCAAAACAACGTGGCGACGTTCAACGGAGGAAGAGGCCGCCATTGTGAGCTCAGATTGGGCGGAGCTGGAGCAGATGGCCCGACATCGGGACAAATGGAAAGCTGTACTGAAAGCCTTATACCCCTGCTGAGGGTTGACAGGATGAGATGATGATGATGAAGTACATTATCGGCCGTTAAGTGTTTCGGATGACACGTTAAGTTTTAGGTCCCGGCTACATCGCTACGTGGTAGTGGTCGTAGTACCCCTCCACCAAAACGCACTAAGCCAGCGTGGTGGAGTATGGCTTAATCTTACTCGTATCCGAGTAAAGGCCTGTGCCCCTCGGTGGGGGCATTAATAGGCGACATTTATTTATTCATTTTATATCATCATTGAAAATTACCTAAATTTGGAAAGTTTAAGGTAAGTTACCGGAATTTTACCTCGAAGACTACGTTTCTTACCGAAACTTTCCGTGATTTTCAACTCTAGTATCAACCAACCTACGCTTCGTCGTCACTGTCAAATCATAAGGCTTTCATAAACATAATATTTAGAAATTAATATAATTATGAAAGATGGTAGGGGCGACAAATTTGAATAGCTTACAAGTGGCAAATGTCTATTCAACTTCATTTATTCATTCACGATTATTTACATCATATTTGAGTTATATTTAAAACTAAAACGCAAAAACATACACATACACATACAATATGATACAATAATAAATAATTCCAAAAATAATAATATAGGTATTAAGGCAATTTCCAATTTCATGATAGATTGGTCATATGTAATAATTAAGTCAATAATATAACCATACTAAATAAACGAATCTCTTTGCTTCTGGCCCCACACTTGGATACCCTGTGTCGTGGGAACAAGAAACAGCGACGTCACACACATAAACATCCGACACGAGAGGATTATTTCTTCGCCTCAGCCGGGATTCGAACCCGGGACCTCTCGCTGGGGAGACAGAGCTTGAAACCGCAACGCTACTCTACAAATATCAATAGGACTCGGGAAGTGGCGAATTTAAATCATGTCAAGTGTCATGTTTTATGTTATGAGTATAATATTAAAAAATTGGCCAAGTGCGAGTCGGACTCGCCCATGAAGTGTTCCGTTGTAGCAAGTAATTATGTGACTGGATGTTTGTGTTGTAACTTTGTTTCTCATAGTGTTTGTATGAATGACAAAGTTATCTTTGCGGTTTTTAATAAATGTTTTATTTCTTAAAAGCTACTTATTTTCTTTTGTTCGAACCAATTTTCGTTGAAAGTGTGTATTGAGATACACAGCATATATTTTTTGTAGATTTTTCACTATCTTGCTTTAAAAGTACGAGGGGGGGGCACATTTTTCCACTTTGGAAGTATTAGTTACGTAAAGACAGCTCTTTAACGTTCACAGAATACATCTACCATCTACATACCAAGTTTCAACTGTGTAGTTATAATAGTTTCTACATTAAGTTGCTGTGACATACAGACGGACGGACAGATGACTTGATGAAACTACAAGCGTCTACGGGACCCTAAAAAGCGGTCATATGCCTGAAGCGAGCGATGCGCACATTGGTCAGGATACCACAGTGGGAAGCGTGCAAAAAGCACTTAGTTAAATTGGGTATACATACAGTACCGCGTCTCTATATTCTTGTGTTACTTGTAAATCTGGCAAAAAACTTGCAAAAGTATGAGTCACCGGAAGTAACAAATGCGCGTAACAAATCAAGACGCAAAGATATAAAAATCGACAAATTATTTGCCAGACTGCAAGTTGCAAGTCACAGTGCAAGGGTACCAGGCCGTTGTCCTGTACAGCAAAGACTTTAAACTGATAGACAACATGACCAAATCTAAGAATGCGTTACAGAAATACTTGCTGAAGAAATGCTTCTACACTCTTGAGGAGTTCATAAATGTTTATGATCGGCATTAACATCTAAAGCCATAGGAAATGTTAGTTTATTTAGTATGGTTATATTATTAACTTTATTGATATAACTATACCAATCTATCATGAAATTGGAAATTGCCTTAGGTATTAACCTATACATATATTTTGGAACAATTTATTATTGTATCGTATTGTATTATTGTTTTACGTTTAAGTTTTAAATATAATTCTTCTCCCACAGTGGTCCAATGTAGAGAAGAGGCAAAAAATGACGTTTGCTAAGTATATGTAAACATCTACAGTAATAAAGTAAAAAAAAAAAACAAATGTGATGTAAATAATCGTGAATGAATAAATGAAATTAAAATTGAACAGACATTTGCCACTTGTGGGCTATTCGAATTTGTCGCCTCTCCCTTTTCCCCTTTTACAATAATATTAATTTCTAAATATGTTTTCATCAAAGCCTTATGATTTGACAGTTGCGGCGTGGCGTAGGTTTGTTGCTACTAGAGTTGAAAATTACGGAATGTTTCGGTAAGACACGTAGTTTTCGAGGTAAAATTCCGGTAACTTACCTGAAACTTTCCAAATATAGGTAATTTTCAATAATGATGTAATAAATGAATAAATAACTGTAGCCCATTAATGTCCCCACCGAGGGGCACAGGCCTTTACCCGGATACGAGTAAGATTAAGCCATATACTCCACCACGCTGGCTCAGTGCGTTTTGGTGGAGGGATATTACGACCACTACCACGTAGCGATAGTAGCCGGGACCTAAAACTTAACGTGTTATCCGGAACACTGAACGTCCGATAAAGTACTTAAGATAAATTAATTATCTCATTGGTACCTGGTCAGGAATCGAACCTGCATCTCCTGTGTGAGAAGAAAGTGTGAAACCCATTAGACCACGGAGCTCATTTAATACTGATAATTTTACATAAAAATGTGTGGACATGACTGTCGGAAGACACATTTCGTAGCCTTTGGTTTCCTAGATGTCGTGTTTATAGATGACATTCGCGCCCAGACCAGGGATGATTAAATAGGGCTTGAAGTCGGTGTTTAGGGTTCCGTGCCTTAAAAAGGAAAAACGGAACCATTATAGGATCACTCGTATATCTGTCCTATTTGTCATACCTACGTTCTTTTAAGCATCCCAAAACCAAAACGTAAGATTTTAAAATGAACGTGAAATTTAAACTGCTAAATTATTGAAAAGCATAAAAATAAAATAAGCATGACTTAGAGCTGTTAGTTTTTTTTAGTGTAATGTATACCCAATAACACGAATTTATTGTAAGTGCAAGAAAAAAATATAATTTTGAAAACTACCAAAACAGTTAACTTTCAGGTAGCTTTCGCGAAACTTATCTTCGAAAAAGAAACTTTCGAGTACATTTTCAACTCTAGTTGGTACCCAAACTACGGTATTTTATTTTATTGAGCACACCGAAATAAAACAACAAACACTATACCCCCCAGGCATTTGGTGCGAGGTACAAGTCTATCTAGTAAGTTTTTAAAATTGTCGATTTTATAGATTTCGATGTGCTCTTTCCGAATATCTATTAGACCTCCTCGTATATTTGTTGGTCGCGCTACAGTAAGCGAAAAATCGCTCAAGGGCGAGTAGGATTTCGGACCGGTACACGAAGGGTTTCATTTCCATTGTACACGGAAAAACGTAAAACGACAGTATTTTGCACGATAAACTCGTGCAAAATACTACTACCTTTTAATTCTAAATAAAATCTTGTTTAAGCGAAATATCTCGACCGTGGAGATAGATCTATTTTTAATTTTATTTTATTTATTTAGGAAACAAACAGTCTTATACAAATTATACTTAATTAAAAGACATACGAATAGACTTGGAGTAGATAACTTAAAATATAAGTTTTGTAACGCAATGAGCGATCGAATGAGTTCTGTTTCTGTTTCAAAGCTCCTTTCTAATGTCCGCTTGTAATCTCGACACTGTTACAAACCCTATTCTCGTTGACCATGGAGAAAAAAAAGTTTACAATAAAGATAATATTTTTCCGAAGATAACGTTCCGTTTTCATCGATTCACTTTGAATATTATCGATTTTGATTTATGTTTATTTTTTTAGTTACAATAATGCTTGTTTGATAAAACAAATAGACGCAAACACAATAGAAAATTATTTCAGCATTTTGCGTGTCTATAAAACATAGCCTCGATTGAATAGTAACTCAAAATATAAATAGTGAACTAGCGTGAATCGAAACGCAGTTTGACAGTTGAAGGAGCAGCTGATTTCTTTCTAAGTCATCTTTTTCCGAATAGTTTAGGTTTGTGTGTCGATACTGTAAATTATGGCAGTATTATCGATATAATCTATCAGCTGAGTTAGTTTTCCTACGAAAAATGGGTACATCAGCATTATATCGTATTTGTGATTAATTAAACGGTTGCGCCTATTAATGCGATGAGTGTGCAGGAAAGTTAAGGTATCAAAGTATTCATTCAAAGTATTTTTTCAATAGTTGTTGAAAGACAGTTGAGATATTTCGCTCAAAAACGGAATTGGCCTCAAGAACACAACACACAACATGTACCCCATAGCAATAAAATGCAGACTAAGCTATCAACCATGTCCTTGAGCTGTAGTCGGGAAATCGCTTCATAGATCGAATAATTTTCATGAAGTGAAATGAGATGTGGTGTATATTAGTTTTTGTACAGTAAAGTATAGTCTGTTCCTGCTAGAGTATATTTGAAAGACTCACATAGCATACTGCTGCATATACTGCATGTAGGCGTGCTGCATCATCATCATATGGTTCTGCATGGCCGCCGGGTCGCCCCCCACGTTCGCCTGCATATAGCTGGCCGGATACGGCGGCACGCGTCCATAGTTGTTGACGAAGCTGCTCATGTAGTGGCGTATCTCCGCTGTGTGGTTCTGGTCGTTCTGTTGTGTTTCCGGGCGGGTCGGCTCGGTCCTTGTTGGCGGGTCTGGAATTAGAGGTGGGGATCTATTTTTTTTAAGGTCTTACCTATTTTTGACAAGTGTCGTTATTTTTTAAAGGAGTCATAATTTTTGTCAGGTGTCATTCTTTTGGTCAAGTGTACCTGGCAGTGTCTCCGGCACATTCCGCCTCCGCAGCCCCTCCGGACCGGGCGCGGCCGACGCTTGGGCGTGCACACGAGGTGCGTGGTGTGCGCGGACCGCGACGAGGATGTGCGCGTACCTCCACAAAAGAGGCGTCTGGGGTGGCAGAGGCAATAGCACGCACGTTGAGCCAGCTATTCAATACTCAATTTTACGTGACAGTGGGCTAGCCACTTGCCGCCGATGTTTTTACTCACCGTTAGATCGTCGAACCCTCATCTCCATATTTTTGACAAGTATAATTGTTTTTGACGTTTGTCATATTTTTTAACAGGCGGCATTATTTTTGACAGATTTCATTATTTCTAGCAATTGTACCTGGCAGTGTCTCCGGCACATTCCGCCTCCGCAGCCCCTCCTGGCCGCCCGCATCCGGCTGCTGCGGCGCGCGGCGTTTCGGCGTGCACACGAGGTGCATGGTGTGCGCGAACTGCGACGAGTATGTGCGCAGTACGTCCTTGAGGACAGCCGAGTCCTCTAGGAGCTGGCCGGAGTAGATGATTTTCTGTTCTTCCGAGCTCTGGAAGGGTGGAAATGAAAAATTCAGTTAAAAATCAGTTCTTAACTATTAAGAAGCCGGCGAACAATAACATTTCCATACAAACTTCATACCATAATAATTTTAAATTCGAGAATATTTCAACGTATTGTATTAGTATTAATACAGTATTTACCTAGGTTCCCGTTCCAAAATGTTTCTTAAAATATTTATCTACATAAAAATATATGCGATTAAATTTCACAAAAAATATGGGTTTTTTTTCGAATCCATTGCTCCGCTTTAAAGTCATCTACAGAATTGATTTTTGGGTTAACGTTTATTGAGTATTTGATTACGATTCTCACAGAAGTAAAACGCGATTGGGTGAAATTTTCTCGATATAATTTAATTGCGAAAATAACTCTTTATTTTTTTGTTTATTTCCTTACATTCTGAAATCCGTAATGAAATTAGTTAAATTTCATTTCGGAATTGCATTCAAAAAGTCGATATTATGTATGACTCTCTCATTTATTTTGACAAACTAGCATAGTTTTTTTATTTTTATTATGTGGTTTAGCGCTACGTAATGCCATTTTTCCCCGATTCCGTCCCTCTCACACTGCGGGTCTTTCCGCCTGGAGTAACGGAGACCTCTGCACGGACGAGGTATCGCCATAACAAGCCATCTCCTGCCTGCCAAAGCAAACTTGGTATGTTTTGAAAATATTTCTTGGATTTTTAGAATACAGGTGGCCAAAAGGTAATAGTGTAGTATATTTTCAGAACCGGCACATGAAGCATTTTCATTTGATAACACACGCGATAGGTTTCTGGAAAAAATATATTCAAATCCCATACAAAAAATTGATGACGTCATTACTGCCCCATCATTATTTTTTGAATAAACTTGCCGAGGGTAGAACATTAGTTTTTTTTTCCGTTGTGATGAGTCAATGTTGACTTACAAGACTTTCTCAAACCACGACACAAACAAACAATGTATTTTTTTAACAAACTGACGAATGAATATTCCATTTGTTCCACATTGCATGTGTTCCCAGTTTGTCATACCCACCTTGTTAACACATTCCATGTGATCTCAGTTTGTCATACCCATCTTGGTAGCACATTGCATATGTTCCCGGTTTGTCATACCCATCTTGGTAGCACATTCCATGTGATCTCAGTTTGTCATACCCATCTTGGTAACATATTTCTTGTGATCCCAGTTTGTCATACCCAACTTGGTAACACATTCCATGTGTTCCCAGTTTGTCATACCCATCTTGGTCACACATTCCATGCGATCTCAGTTTGTCATACCCATCTTGGTAACATATTCCGTGTGATCCCAGTTTGGCATACCCATCTTGGTAACACATTCCATGTGTTCCCAGTTTGTCACATCCATCTTGGTAACACTGTTACAAACTGGGGGAAAAACAGTTTGTAACACTGTTACCAACTGGGAAATTCTGCTCAATTTGTGACTGCTATCAATAGTATACGAAGCCATGGGTCCCGGGTTCGAGTCCCGGTGGGGGCAAATATTTGTTTGATGAGAACGGATGTTTGTAACCTAGTCATGGTTGTTTATCTATCTAAGTATAATATTTATCTATATAAGCATGTGCATCGTTGCCTAGTACCCAAGATACAGGGAATCCTAGTTTGGGGCTAGATCAATGTGTGTAAATAGGGTCCAGGGTATTATTATTATGATTATTATTTAGGATCAGGTTGGCGTTACCAACGTGATCCTAAATAACCATAATACCATACCATCGTAGGGAAAATGCTAAGTTGGTTGTGACTGTAACTAAATATGTGATACAGATGTTGATTTTTTAAATTTTTAAAATAAGCTAATATTATTTGAACCGAGTGACAAAGTTTTTATTTTAATTTTACCAGGCTCTGTATGTATAGGCTAGGCTTTCTTTCACCTGGTGCGCGCTTGACGTTGAGTTTCGGGACACCTTTATGAATATATACTTATTCATAAATATAATCAGCATACATAGCAGAAACGATGCATGCAGTAAAATAAACCCGTAAACTTCTTGCGATTTCATAATTTCGAGCGGGGTCTTATCATTTGGAAATAAGATTTCATATGGTGTGTTATTAGAATATTATCGATCAGTGTTTTCTTCGTCTCGCTCTAAAAACGTACAGTTTTTGGTCGCTGAGTTTGTAATTTAGTTGATTTGTTGATATTTTCCGAAGCGTAATTTCAGTCTTTTATCAAGAAAGTGCCACGCCTACGTTTCCATACCTAATAGTGTAGCGTGAAGGATTATTTTCGGTGTCATACTTAATTAATAGCAATTTTATTGTTTGGTTTACCACAATTTAACTACCTGACAATACATCAGCTGCCGTGGAGAACATCAGAACAATATTTAAAAAATAACTTCATGGAGGACCGGGAACATCACCAACATCAGTTGGCATTTTTTTTTTCGAATCAATGCAGTGGAGGAATTCGGGAACAAACTGAAGTCACCTGTAGGGAGGCCTATTGCCCAGCAGTGGGACACAAACCAGGCTACATTAAAAAGTACTAGGCAATTTACCTATAGGCATTTCAGCTAGTTCATAATAAATAACCTATCGTTGTTATCATCTCGTTAACTTTTTACGCACGAACAATGCTAATAAATTAGCACACTCCACATGGATATTAATTGCTTTCCATTTCTTTGTACAATGTACATACCTACATAGCTATACATAAAGATTAAGCAGGTTAGGTATCGGCACTTAACTGAACCAATTAAAAATATAAGCATTATACCTTTAGGTACTTAGGTAGGTAGGTATTAGTTATTCTGTACTATTATGTAGATACAACAGCTCTTAGAAAATATCAAACTTAGCCCCGGATGCACAGCCGACATCTCAAAGTTTAAGTGACATCAAAGCCAAGCTCACTCGCGAAATTAGGGTTCTTCACAAACTCGACACAAGAGACTGGACACACATGTGCCCAGTTGATGAAACTCAAAATTAGTATCACTTATTATGTCGTCATCTGGAAACGCCAAGATTTTTACGCGTGTCCACATAGTGAAACTTAAATTAAATCACTTTTATGTTTTCGCCAACTGGACGCACGTTCGCATTTTACCCGAATTTATGACAAAGTACATTCACGCAGATTAATGTTTTATGTCACAATCATCATCGGCCACTCAACGTCCCTCTGCTGGGAACGGGTAATTTTGTATGTTGTTGTATAATTATTCACCATTTGTTAATTTATAAGTGAATATATTTTTGACACTGTTAGTATTCAACAGTCATAATCTCTGGTTATCACTGGTTACATGTTGAACATTATAGGGGTTCGTACCAACTCGACACAAGAGACCGGACACACATGTGTCCAAAAGCATAGAGATAATTACTTTTGAATACTAACATTCAAGACATTTACCTGAAACTTTATTTTAGCAGAAATCAGATCTGTGTATTCAGTTATTCTCGTGTTCATCTACATAATGTTGAACTAATAATAGTGAGCTCAGACGTATATTTAATAGATAAGATCGTGATTCAAGATAATGATAGGGCATGACTTAATGCGGAATATGCTATTCATATGGTAGTAATTTTGAAATTGAATTTGCACACAAGTACATACAAGATGTGAAACTGTCCGCGCATCAATCTTCCACTATTGAGTGGATTATCCCAGCATTTTCTCCTAATATCATCTTCTGTTTCTTCTAAATATGCTTCGTAAATACACAACGTTTTTAATACTTCCATAGCACGACACAAGCACCCTGTGCATACGTTTAATAGCAGCTGAATAAATTAAGCTCGTGTGGCCGACCAACTGAATTTCTGCTGAGCAGCAATTACACAGCCGAAATTCCGCTGTGAGCAGCTAAAAAAAATGAGCTTGTGTGGCCGGACACAGACTGTAGAACATGGGGCGATAGAAAGGCCAACCAACAGACAGTGGACACTGCACCATTCTGGCAAAGGCCCTCGAAAAGGTTCCTGAAGCCACTACAGGGACTATTAGGGACAGACTGCATAAAAAATAAAAAAGCCAACCTATTCAAAAAATACGATGTCGCGACAGACACTGAGGAGCTGACTCCAAACTTAGAGATCAACAAAATAACAATATTCAGTGATGGCACAAAAAACGATTGTCACCCTGGGCGGCATCTACTCACCTGAAATCAAAGGCAACAAATATAATGACCACCAAAATATTTTTTTCCTACCCAAAATGACCACCAAAAGTTGCAGAAAATATCAGGGCAAAATACTGTGGTAGCTTAGGTGAAGGGTAAAGGGGGTGAGCGAAGCGAAGCCCCCTCTATCCTTCGTGTTAGGTTGAACATGTAAGAACGACAAAAAATACTTAAAACATAAACTTAAGTACACAAAACATAAAAAGAAGTTTGGTGATCATTTATCCAAACACAATTTGGTGGACATCCATCCATTTTGGCAGTAATTTCGAATTTATTGGTAGTAAATTTTTGAATTTTTTGGTAATCATTTAAACACAAGCCGAAATCAAATACTCCATCAGCTTACTAGGGATACAATAGGGTTTCAAGTAAAAATACCCAGTCTCCTATAAGAAGTAATGCACATAGTCGGGAGTGTAAAGGAGAGCGAAATTGTATTTAAAACCGTCAGCGCATTTCTACTCTGCAAATGTTCTAAAAAGCCACTAACAAAATCAAAACTCATACTGGAATGTCACGAGATGCTCAACAGACTGGGTGAGAATAATAAAGTCAAATTGCAATGTGTAAAGGGCACTATTAGGACGAAGGAAACTGCGAGACGGACAAACTAGGTAAAGCAGGGGCTATTGGCCCACAACCCTTCTCGCTCCTATCAGCAGAAGCAAAGAGGAAGAGACTCAAAGCAGCCACAGCTGCGCAACATAATGAATTATGGGCGAGCAGGAAAGACTGAAAAACACCAAATTATTTCTTAATAACCATAAATTCACAAACTTCTTGATGAGACTGCAGCGTAGTGCAATAAAAATACTAACTGGCCTGATACAGGCCAGTGTACACTTAACAAACACAGGTACAACAGATAGCTTCCTATCCGGGGGCTGCATAGAAGTGGATGAGACCGTTGAGAACATGCTGGTTTCATGCCTTTCCACCATAAAAACCAGGATGGCAATCCTGACAGAAGCAACATTGATCTCAGAGCTCCTCGAACATCCTCCTCCTCAGAACTCCTCGAACATTGTCCTGCTAGGCCTCTTACTCCAGCTGGTACAGGGATTAGGATGGCTGAATTAGAAGAGTGGGTGCAGGAGACAAGCACAAAGGCTACGCTCAAGTTTGCCAGGTTATATTATGTAACATTGCTGAGCAAGTGGTGTAAAAAGGACATTAACTCAATGCACTCCATTATTTGTTACCAACATGAACAAAATGTATCAGTACTGTCCCTAAACAGGAATTATCTGGCGTACAATGCATGCTTAATCTCGGGACTTGGCATATATTGCAAACATTGTTTTTCAATGCACCCTTATAATGCGTAAAAATATTTACGCATACATATGTAGATAAATAAAATAAAAAATATATATTATTGGGACCACAAAGAGCTTTGAAAATTAATCATACACAGTTGTGTACTCTAGGTACAAGCCGCGATGTTTGTTTCTTGCCTCTGGGCCAGCTGTCCTCTCTCACTTTCACCCATGCATGCATCTCTCTTGTACCTATGCGCCACTACTCCCTCCAGACAGTATTGAGAGGCCAACGAAATTTGCAGTATGTGTATCTGCCTGCTGCTATTGTGCTTACGAGGCGAGCGAGAAAGAACTAGTCTGCCACGCACAGTGGGCAGTAGTATTCGGCACTATTTTTTTCTCACTTACTCTTTTCTTGCTCGCTTTGACTTTGGTCCATATTTTGACAATTCTTCTGTACTCATGAGCTTTTGGCCAAGTTCGTAAAGCTACCATGTGAATTGATGATTCTAAACGGCAACAAATATATAGTTTGCCTTTGTAATTTTTGACACCCAAATATGTTAAATGTTAACCAAATTTAGTTTCCTATATAGTTTCACTTTCTATCCAAACACTATAGTTTTGTTAGGTCACAACTTGATTAGAGCCAAAGTGCAGTGAGGAGACGGAGGACGAGAGGATGAGGGACAGAGGCCTTTACCTAGATACAAGTAAGATTGAGACTTACTCCACCATGCTGCCTCAGTGCAGGTTGGTGGTGGGGCTTTGGTCAGAGTGACGTTAAGAGGGGGGAAGCGGCAGTTTTATGACTACTAATACCAAGTAGTGATAGTCGATAGTCAAGAGCTAATGCTATGCCAAGCACCAGGATTAGTACCTGCATCTCTTCCTCACCTAAATGAGTGTGTTGATGCAAAATCTTCATTTAGTCAAGAGCTAATGCTATGCCAACATCATGCACATATTATGGATAGTATGTGAGAAGATTATTTTTTTTAAAGAAAGGTTTGCATGATTTTGGTCATCTATGTGAAGTCACTATTTAACAAAGTCACTTACAATGCACTTACAATGCAGAGCATGTTAGTGTGGGGTGGGGCCAGAAGTAATCACCAGCATGAACATAATATTAACCTGTTTGTTTATTTTTGTGAAATTTCACAACATTGTTCATAAATGATCCTTTAATTTTTGTAAGTTTATTGCAACCAAATACAATAATTTAATGTAAATTTGCAGCGCTTTGTAGGTAGACTATGACTATTATGCTGTTCATTACCTATTGTTGAAATATCATCCATCACACTACTACCGTTGGCGATATAATCAAAGTGACGAAATGATACAGGATTTATTGGCCCCATATACCGACTAAACTATGAACCTACCTATTATCTTATTTCTGTCGCCGAGGCAATGAGAAAACTATCAGTCAGTTAAATAGCTTGTTTACTCACAGGTTTGTTCGGGTAGACTTCCGAAAGATGTCCCTTGAGCTCTTTGACGGTCCATGACGACAAGCACTCCACATTCTGGTCATCAATTTGCTGATTAGGAGCCTTGACAATCAATGTAACATTCTCCGGTATCATTGTTGCAACATAAAATTTGGATCACCAAAATAAATGATTGAGTAAACAAATTGCAGCACCCAGGCGGACGAGAACTCGAAAGGAAAACTAACAGTCAGTTGATATGGATTTCTACTATATGTATACTTTTAACGAATAAAATTGGCTAGCGGTTAATTTTGCTCAATTTTTCCGAGGTAAATAAATAAATTACGCCACAAAAATAAGCACGGCAGGCACTTGACAATTTGCCTAAAATATTCGTCGGAATCTGATTGGTCCACTTTTTAAATGACGTCATGATTTTTTTCGTTCAAAAAATTACCAGATCTGATTGGCCAAAAGTGCCCTATCGTTGCACTGATTGGCTGATGACATCAAATTCCGATGAGTTAATTTAGCAACAGGAAACATTTTACGTTTCTTTCCACGTATTACAGTAATCATTTCCATTGATTCGTTGGCTCTTCCGTGTAACGAATTAGTTAGGGCGTACCACCCTGATAAACTAACCACAAATTTTAAGTTCCGTCACAGAGTACCTTGTTATATACTGAAAAGTTCCGTTTAGCCTATTTCTAAATCAGCTCAATGGACGTTAACGGTGATTGAAGATATTGAGACGAAACCTTAATATCTTCTGCCTCCCAGGAAAGTGTCTCCAGCAATCTTTGTACAGCTGTTTTTGATTCCTTTATAGAAATATTTTTTATTTCGCAGACTTACATAACTACTTGATTATAAATATGTACGTTTATGTATTATGGACTAAAACGACTAGCAAACGTGATTCTAGTGCGAGGTGTTGAGATTTTAAAGATCCGGTTTTTGAGCAACGCCGAGTTTTAAGTCGTCTCTTGTGTAGTTAAGTTAGGGTTACTCTAAGGGAACAGGTTTACGAATACTGAGTACTTTAGCTTCTTTGTATAGAGTGTCGGTTGGGAATTTAAACGGCTTCCTCATCCATCATAGTTTTAAGAACGGACCCTTGGGCTCTTTTCACCTTTATTAGAGCTGTCTTTGTTGCAATAGCCCAGCATGAGATGCAGTATATAGGATGTGATAGGCAGAGAGCAAAGTATACAGCTTTCATTGTTTCTGTAGTTGGTGAGTCACGAAGTTGTGGCATGATGTACACAACTCCGCGGATTCGACCTGATTGCTTTTCGATGTGTCTATTAAAATTTAAGTTTTCCTCTACGACAACGCCTTTTATATCATCTATTTTGGCGATTGCATCGCAACTGCAGGCAATATCACTGTTGTAACATGTGTTGCAGATGTGGCAGTTTTTTGAAAACATAAAAACTTTGTTTTGTTAGTGTTTAGCGTTAGAAGGTTATTTTTCAGCCAATTGGCTACAAGCGACATTCCTCGCTTGGCGCTAAAGAAAGCATCATTCCAGCGATTTCCATTGAAAACTATTGCAGTGTCATCAGCATAGCAAATTATTTCAGTATTTTCTATGGGTAAACTATATATATCGTTAACGTACAGGACGAAGAGAGTAGGTCCAAGTATACTGCCCTGTGGCACTCCGAAACTCAGCGTAGTGCAGTCACTTTGCCCAATCCTTTCACACTGTCTCCGATTCAATAGATAACTTTGGAACCAGTCCAGGGACGAACCTCGGATTCCTAGTAGTTCCAGCTTACTTAGTATTAGAACGGAGACAGCGTCAAAGGCTTTGGCCAATTCTAAGGAGATACCTATGCTGCTGAGCTGCCGGTCAAGCTGAGACGAGACGAGGTTAGTCAGTAATGACACCGCGTCTTCGGTTGACTTTCCTTGTCTAAAACCAAATTGCCTCTCCGAGAGCAAACCTTTGGGTTCTAGGTATTTAACTAACCGATGGTTCACTAACTTTTCCAATAGCTTAGGGAAAGCCCAAAGCAAGGAGATGGGTCGATAGTAATCAGGTGTGTTCTTTAGACCACACTTGTGTATCGGACACACTAATGCCATTTTCCATTGATCAGAAAAGGTTACAGTTGAGAGGCTTATGTTACATATTGCTGTAAGTGGTGGCGGATCTAGGATCTCGACGAGGGGGGGGGTCCAAAAAATTTCTCCCTAACCATAACCTCATTTTCTAACATAACCTAACATAACCTCATTTTCTAATTCTCTCATTACATCCCGCATAAAACTATGATAATGTCCCTTGTGTGTACATACGTTTTAATTCAGAACATCCTCTTCACGACAGAGTATATAATTTTTTTTTACATATATGTGCATACATATATATACATACGGCGCATAGATCTATAGATATATGCGCCGTAATTGAAGGTATAAACAATCAAAGCATATATTTATTATGCGTTGTAGTCACAAAAACGTAAAATCACGAATATGAAAATATGCACATGATATTTCTAGCATAGAGCAACTTTCCATGTGCGTACGATACTTGGATCCGAAATTGAATGTCTGCGAGGATTTTCTTGGATTTGTTCCAGTGTTCGACGTTTCTGGCAAAGGCTTAGGAAACACTATAAGGAATTATTTTCTCGATATCGGTGTTGATTGTTCATTCATGCTTGGTCAAGGATACGACGGTGCACCAGTTATGAGTGGCGAAGTCAATGGAGTACAAGCCCATATCAGGTCTCATTTTCCTCTGGCAATCTACGTTCATTGTGCCGCCCATAGCTTCAGTTTGGCCATCAATGCGGCTTGCGGAGTATCAGGTATAAAAAATGCGTTAGGAACTATCGGAACAATAGAAGCATTTTTCCACTGGCCCAAGAGATATGGCATTTTGAAGGAAGAAATTTTAAAAATGCCGAAAAAGAGTGACCGGAGGAAAGAAAAATTTAATTCTTTCGCTGTTACGAGATGGGCTCAGTCTCATGAAGCAGTTTCAACTTACCTGGAACTTCAACCGGCCGTTATTGAAGCTTTGGAAGAAATAAAAAATTGGAAAGATCGAGATACTTCACAAAAAGCTTCTCAACTTTTGACCGCGATTTTGACAATCGAATTTCAAATCTCCTGTCATTTATTTATTTATTTATTTATTTATTTATTCAATAGTTTACAATAAGGCTTACAGTAATTATTTACCAAATTGCACTTATTGCTAGATAGTTAGTAACAAAAATCAACACTTATCATTTATCTGTAGAAACTAAATAGTAGAGTCAGATCGTTTGTTAACTTTGGGATTGTATCAGAGAATATGTCAACCAGCTGACCCACCCTGACCAGTTCATTTATGAGAGCTATAGCTCTTGGGGTAGGCGCGTTTTCACCGCGCAGGCTGCGAAAATGATGGGCCGAAGCCAATAGTGGTGGCCGCCGCCGAAGCATACCAGATCGCAATTTGGGGACTATTATAGAGATGCTGTGCAAAACGCTTGGATTATTTACCGTGTTTCGCAATGTACTGATATAGTGGACAAATAGGGCCAGCTTTCTTCTAAGCTCTAGAGTATACAGGCCAACCATACCCACCACAAATAGGGAGGGGAAAAGGAAAGGATAATAACCATACATTCGTTTGTAGAGGTATCTAGCAAACTTCCTTTGTATTCGCTCTATCATAATAGTGTATTTATCCTCGCGTGGATCCCAAACTATAGCGTCAAACTCCAGCCTACTACGAACAAATGCGTTGTAGAGCATAATAGCAACTTTCGGATCTCTAAAATGAGAAGCAGTCCGCATGATGAACCCTAAAGTCTTGCTGGCATTTTTGCAAGTGGTTTTAATGTGATCGCTAAAGGTTAATTTTTGGTCCAACATTATCCCCAGATCACGGATCTTGTCAACCCTTTCCATGACTTGTCCGTCTAGCGTGTATAGATTTATTTCAGGTGCGCGTTGCCTAGAAAACGTGATGACTTTACACTTTGCAATATTCAAATCAAGTTTATTTGATTTGCTCCACTTAGCTACAGCGTTTACATCATCCTGCATTCTTTGACCATCGGCAGCAACTCTACAAGGTGTGAACAATTTTAAGTCATCAGCAAACATGAGACATCTAGACCCCTTCACAACGTCAGGGAGATCATTTATCATGGGCGCGAACAACGTCGGTCCGAGTGTGCTACCCTGGATTACCCCAGATCTAGTGTAGTAGTCGACAGAACGGTATTTTTGAAGCTGGACATACTGGACACGATCACTCAAGTAACTGGCAATAAATTTTAGAAGTTTGGGTGTGAAACCAAAGCCAGATAGCTTACGTAGGAGTATATCATTATCAACAGTATCAAAAGCCTTCCGAAAGTCAAAAAATGCAGCGTCAACTTGACAACCTGTGTCCATTTGACAAAGAGTGTAGTCAACGAAGTTAATATGGTTCGTTGTGGTAGATCGCCCTGCACGAAAACCATGCTGTGCGTCTGCAAGACGAATCTCTACCTGTCGAGTTATTTGCGCATTAAGTATATGTTCAAAGACTTTACAAAAACCTGACAAGACAGCAATAGGCCTAAACTCAGTCACATCAATAGAGCTAGATTTAGGCACCGGCGTAACTCTCGATCTCTTCCATTTACTGGGAAATTTACATTGCTTTATAGAGAGGCCAAATATATGCTGAAGCGGCTTAATTAGCACATATTTACAATCTTTTATCAAGAAAGCTGGTATTGAGTCAGGGCCTGTGGCAGCTGTAACTTTCATGCTCTGGATGGCGCGCTTGACTTCTTGAAATGTTATGTCAGTTATAGAAATGTTGAGAGCGTCTAAGCAACCTCCAGAACACTGTTCAGCATCCTCTGCGCTAAGATTTGGAATAGTGTCTAAGAATACAGAGTGAAAGTGAGTTGCAAATGCATCAACAGCTTCCTGGTTGCCTACACATTTACCCTTGTGGATGTATTCTTGGCTCGAGCTCCTGGGACTCCGCAAGCTTTTAACATACTGCCAGAATTTATTGGGTTCTTCATATATATTACGTTCAACTGTTTTCATATAGCGGCGGTACGCCATGTCTATTAGTGATTTTATAAGACTTCGATAGTACTTATAAACCTGATGATTGAAATCCAGACCCAACTGCTTATACTTTTTTAGGTGAAAGTACTTGATCTTCAATTTTGATTTAATTTCATCCGTAAACCAAGGTGGATAGCGTCTATAGTTGATTTGCGTACTACTTTTTAATGGCACATTTTCATCAAGAACACGGTAAAGTTCATCATAGAAGGCATGTAGAGCAGCATCGCTGTCCCTCAAGCTCAATACATTAGTCCAATCAACGCGAGATAGTTCAAGATATAGTTTGCTTAGATCAGCTTTGTGAAAATTCCTATCAGCGTTCGGGGGAGGTTTTGAGGTTATGTAGGAGGGTAAAGAATGTTTTGAGCTAGGCATGGTTAGCATTATCTCCAGGGGTGGGTGATACAGGTCTGCGGGAACCAACGGTTCAACATCAGCTGAAACTAGTACTTGCTCTGATTTAATATTTGTGATTACATAATCAAGAATCCCTCCATAAGAATTAGGTGTAACATTTAGTTGCGTCATATAATGGAATCGATCAATTCTATCGTTTTGCCTCTGAGTCGGAAATTGCAGACGAAAAATCAAGATCTAGGAGAAGCCACGAAGTTAGCTGATGATGCCACGAATGATATCAAGGAAAAGCGGGAAAACGTTGATTCAAATTTTCGTATCATTTACGACAATGTTGCTGAAATCTGTTCCGAATACGAAATTGATATGAAATTGCCTCGTCGTTGCAGTCAACAAAAAAACCGTTGCAACATCGAAACACAAAACGTCGAAGATTATTACAAAATTGCCTTCTACATTCCATTCCTTGATACTTACATTTTCCATCTCGAAAGTCGGTTCGAAAAACACAAATCGATCTTCTACAGTTTCGGACAACTATTTCCTTCCAAACAGGAATTTGATGAGGAAAAATGCGCAGATCTTTACAAGTTGTATGACGAAATATTGGACTGTTCAGAAAGGAATTTTATCTCAGAGATCAAAATGTGGAGGCAACGGATCTCCGATCAAAATATTCAAAATGCGCTCGATGCATTATCAGTGAGTAACTTTAGATCGGAATTTTCACTTCCAGTATCAGTTTATATCACCTATCGAATGCTAAATATTCAATTTTTACGTTATTTTTTAGGTCATCAATGGAAAATGCTTCAAAAACGTGAACACGATCTTACGAGTATTGGCAGTGTTACCTGTAACAACAGCAACTCCAGAAAGATCATTTTCGACCCTGAGAAGAATAAAAAACTATCTTAGAAGTACAATGGGACGGGAGCGCCTGAATGGACTCGCTTCTTTGAGTATCCATCCACAAATTGGACTCACAGAAGACGAAATTCTGCAAGAATTCTTCAAAAAACCGCGGAATTTCAAAAACGATTAAGATTTTTACCAGTTTTCGCACTATCGCTAATATAATGTAGTAAACTGAATTTAATAATAATATCATGTATGATAAAATACGAGAAATCATTCATTTGCACATTACAATCTTTTTTGAATTTTCGAATCGTAAAATATAATATGCAAATTTTTGGCGACAGAATATCAGGATTCAAAATTCAGGTCCAATCGGGCCCGGACCCTCCTGGGGGGGGTCCGGACCCGAGGACCCCCCCCGTGGATCCGCCACGTGGGTCAATAATTGTGTGTCCTATTCTAATTCTAAATAAACGAACGCGGTGCAGTTAGGGAAACGTGGTTGTAACACATGGGGATGACTCATAGATTTATTTTGTTCCTTTTCTGCGGAATTGTTTGTCCCAGCCAAGGTAACAAACACTTCGCGTCGCCAGAGTCATTACTCTGGTTTGGTTGTGAAGGGGGAACTGGGAAGGCAGATTCATGCGGCGGCGGAGCTATGGAGAATATTTTGGAAACAATTTTGAATGTGAAAATATCCCCCTCCCAATGGACTCAAGCAGCACTACCAATCAGGTTCGTGGTCTTGGCGTTCGTCACCTACAGGATACGGACTGCTTGAATTCTTGGCCTCTTCGCATGGGGAGTCCAAACTGCTCACTCGTATTTTGATTGAACATTAATGGCGTCAATTTGAACATCCCTTTTGCGACCGAGGCTTTGTGGTCCGTGGTGAGTCCGTTGCCCGGGGAGAGATGTGCCTAAGAAGCCAGACGTCTGGCGTGTCTGGGATGTGAAGCTTTGCAAGTCTTCCCTTGACGGACCGTTCGGGTAGATCACGGGAGTGAATCTTGTTCGCCTGCGTGTAATCTCCCAGCCAGAGTCTGTCACCTGGCCGCATGTTGGGCACCTTTTTGGACGACAACTCTCAGCGTATAGCTGTATCACTTCGGTTAGGTTGCGACATCTGCATACCAAATGTTGATTTACTGTTATCAAAGATATTGCTATAAATAGTAAGTATACTTACTACTGTTAGAAAATATATTCAAGGAACCACAGAACACTAGATAAAACTCTTAAAATATTGAGAGTAGGTGGTAATTATGAGAAAGCCATAAGCAATTCCTAAGATCGTTAATTAGCTATGTAGATTGCCCTACTAAACTGAGGCAATTAGTTTGACTTTGATGTAAAAACTAAACGCGAAGTAAACGAGATCTGAGATGAACGAAACTCTATTGTTAAAATGTTGTCAGCAATGAGGTTTCACCGTAAATGTGAGGAACAAAAGTATGATTTCAATACGATGAGATGAGTATCTACCTCCTCTACGATGGTCCTTGAACGCACGCTAACCGCATCTCAATCTGTCACCAAATTGAAAAACCGACGAATCAGATCACGTTTATTTTACAGGAGGTGTCTTTTATTGCGATGTGATTGGTCAATTTCGAATTAGAATAGACTTGGGACTGATATCAGAAATACACAAGGCTACTTTTCTCAAAGGTTCAAATGTATTTGTTACTTTAGATATTTATAATACACACTTAGTAAACGTAATTTTTTGCCTCTTCTCTACATTGGACCACTGTGGGAGAAGAATCTCAAACTTCTATCCCGATACCTTTGAAAGGTATTACCGTGTGACACATTAGGGTACCATATTACGAATATTTTTTCAACTCAGCAGCTCGAACAAGAGGCTTTTGTTGCGAGTAAACAGTGTTGTGTGTAAATTAGTCGAAGTTTATCATGAAAAATTATAATTAATGTTATTTGATTTTCACCTGCGCCAGAAGGAGGATTATGTTTTTCGAGTGCATGTATGTATGTTTATTTATTTGGCATGCTCTGTAGCCTGAACGGCTTGATGAATTTTAGCTTGAGAGGTGTCGTTAGATTCCTCTCAATTGTGAGAGTAATATTGGGTATATCAAAATAAAAATAAAAAATGACATATTTTTTGGGGCATATTGTGTCTTAATTTTTTTTTAACCTACCGAGTAGTTACTAAAATAAAGGTTTTCATAAATAAAAAGAAACTGAAAGACTGAAAAAGCAGTCGGCTTATTTGTTTTTATAATAATTCCACTTGTCAATGTTGTATTTTTTCGTTCTCTTATTTGGTATGTTCTCTTGGATTGCTGAAATGAAAAGTTGTATGTGCAACACGAAAATAATGTTTTTTACATCTCGTGCCTTTGAGTCCCTCGTTTACTCAGGATTCTAACGTAGAATCCTTGGTGCACTCAGGACTCAAATAAGCACTCTCAGCAAAAATCAACTTTGCTTTCTTGTTACACAAATAACATTTTTTTTCATTAGATGTTCTCCTATATTTATCACATTAATCATGCTCCGATAGCAAACAAACCTGCTCCGAGAGTATTCCACTTCCAATCCTGAATTTCTCAATAACGATCATCAAGTATCAAACATCAATCAGAAGCCTTATCATGTATTTTCGACATCAAGGAAAATCAAATCTTTTCAAAAATTGCTCAATCACACGCAGCAACACGATTATTTCACACGCGATGTTCTTATTGGTAATTTTTTCAAAATGTCAGTGTTACAGGATAATTATACTGGTATCCCTGCCACGTCATTCCCGCTAACGTCATTTGTTTCACGTTTTGATATACTATACTACCGAATGTAAAAGCACTGATACATTCGAATGTGGAGTCTTTTGGCCTAGCTTTTAGATTTGTCAAAGTTGCACTATATCTTTATATACCTGGCACCGACAAATACTTCCGCCGGCATTATTCAATAAACTCTCATTCATTTCAGTTAGTTTGTGTCCAGTTACTGTTTGATTTATAAAAGGGTGCAACCATCTATTATAAAACGAATATATTTTTGGGTAATAGTGTCAAAGTTAAGAAGGTGAATTTAAAACGAGAAGTATTTCCCGGGTTTTCACAAATTTAAATGCATAACTCGGTTGATTAGGGATGTAGGGTTTTTGACCTCTCACTTAGAAATACTCAAATAATAAATACTCAATGCGTGTGAGCGAGAGGTCAATCAAGATATTATTATTATTTTAGAGACAGTAAGTGACACAGAATTATCAAAAGGGTACCCTACCTATCATGGAGGACTACAGCGCATTGACTCCGCAGTCCCCGGGTCTGACTCCGGATTCCCTGAACAAAGCCCTCAGCGACTGGTTCGAAGAAGACGTCACCTTCACACATTGGGAGGCAAGTTGACCTAATTTATTATTTACTTTCTACATACACACGACGATGGGCTAGCCCTTTATCACGAATCGAAAGAGTTTATTGAGTGTTGCTAAATCTATGCTCGTATATATTCTGTCTGTTTCTGTCGCGTGATTTGTATGACGTATTTAATATATGACATTCCAGCGGTACTTAATTTCAGCAGCACTTCTATCCATTCCGCTATTAAGTAGGTAGGTACGTATGCATTTATTGCTGCGATAGAGTCTAGCTAGCGGCTAGCCACAAGACCGTTGATCGTAAAAATACACATTTACATTTATATACAGGCACATACATTGCTTCTGGCGCCACACTAGGATACCCTATGTCGTGGGAACCAGAAAAAGCGACGTCACTTACATATATACAATGGTGGTCAGCTAATTAGAAAAGGTTTAGTATTGTATGTTAAATAATAGCTACATTATTATTGTAGGTATAAAATAAATAAAAAACGAATATCATAAGAGTTAACAACAAGAATGATTTATTTCATTACCTCACTCAACTAGTCATCATTTTGGCTTACTAGCAGTTGGACAACTAATTAGAAACAAAATGAAAACCTTTATACAAACTAATTTAATAAAAACAAGAAATATTTATGAAAGTATTTTATAAGAGATGATATTAGATATGTCGCAGTTAGTTGGTTCAATCAGACACTTAACTAACTCTCTAGACCGTTACTGAAATACCGACGTTTAACCAAGTCACTAAAATTCCGTCAGACAATTGAGTGAACGAAACGTCTAACGAGTTGTCTTAACATTCCTAGGCAACAAGACATATACATACAATCTAAATATTTTTTTGTGTACCTACTTAAATTTATGATTAAGGCGACGTGAGTTCAGGAATACGCTTACTTGAAAATTTATATATAATTGAACAACTTCAGTTTGGTTTCCAGAAATTTTACATAGAAATCTTAAGACCTTTCTGCAGGGTCAACAGCTATTCAAAATACGATTAAGCACTTTGGCTCGATAGAATAAAATAGCGAACACGACTCTAAATTGCACTGTTTAAAAAATATAACTATTCAATTCAATCATCTTTTGAAACGAAAATTATGCCAAAATTTGCATAGTTTGAATTACGAGCGTAATCAGCTATTACTTTATAAAATAAAATAATTTTAATTAAATAATAAAAAAACAGCGATTTGCGGCCGCGCACTCCCGCGTAGATGTGACAATAACGGCTAATTTTAAATAATTTATATAGCTGCTAAGCTAATTTATTAAAGCGGCTAAAATAAACGGCTAATCTGTTAACTGCTAAACTGCTAATGGTAACGGAAATTATATTCGCACTTGCTGTTTTGTAGCTTTTAAAGTGTGTTATTGTGTATGTGTACTATTCCTGTCAGTAATTAGTACGTATTAGAGTTATTAGTAACATAATAACGATCAAATAAACTTCCCTTCATACTTTACACAGGCTTAGGTTAATCTAAAATTATTGTTATTAGTTATTACAAAGCGAGCGCGAAGTTGCCAAACCGTGCCGGCCAGCGATTCACGCTTTCCCGCGTGCGCGACGACGACGCGACGACTGCGATTGCGAATTTGCGAAGCGGCAACGTAGCGCGAAGTTAGCGCTTGCTGATAAATTTCATTACATTACTTGAACGTTAAGCGCTTTTTGCTAATTAGCTGTTTAGCATTTCGCCGTTTGTTTCATTTTTCAATAGCAGCGCTTTTAATTATTTTTCATTAGAATGCTAATTAATGTGCTTTTGTTATTATGACCACCTCTACTCCCGCGGCCCTCGATCGCTCTCAGCCTTCAGTCAGTGCTCCGCGAGCTGCGTTCTAGGTTTGACCTGTGTCGCTGCGCTGTGCGGCCGCGCGTCGTTTCATAAAAATGGGTAACAAAAAATAAATAAAAGGAAACGTTCAAGACTTCGTCACGGTAATTGTAATGCAATTCCGAATGGTAGGCAATGTACATTTTTATTGTCAAAGCAATACGATAAACAATGTAATTATTTCTGTGTCAATAAACAATAATATTACGTTTCGCTGTTTTAGTTGGTCGGGCCCCAATAAAGAAAATGACAAGGAAATATCTATAACTTCGACAACATCAAATCAGTAAGTGGCAATTATAATATTTTGAATAATTTTTTAAAGAAAAATATAAAAGAGGGCTAATTGGAATTGAGGGGCTAATTGAAACTAATAGAAAATGCAGCCAAATCTCTGCAGTTCCAATTAGCCCCCTTTTACCGTTAATTAATTAGTATATTCCAGAACAACGAGTAAGGAAGCAACTTATCAAAACACTTGTATGGAGTATTGCATTGTATGGCTGCGAGAGCTGGAACATGACAACTAAAGACATAGAGCGTTTGGAAGCCTTTGAAATGTGTTGCTGGCGTAGGATGCTAAAAATTAGCTGGACAGAGAAAAGAACAAATGAAGTGGTTTTAAGAATGGCTAAAGAGACCCGATCTATCATAAGAACCATAGCAAACAGAAGAGCCAAGTGCTTAGGACACATTCTAAGACATGAAGGACTCCTCCTTACAATTATAGAGGGCAAACGCCAGCGAGGGCGTCCTAGGGGAAGATATACAGACCAACTAAAGATTTGGAGCCATAGTGTATCGTACCAGGAGATGAAGACCAAGGCCCAAGACAGAGAGTACTGGAGGTTGCTGCAACGATAGGGGACGACAAGACCCCTTAATATATGATGATGATTCCAGAACAATGTAAAATAATCATAGTTAGAAGCGAATATCTTGTGTGGATGTCCAAACCCAGAACTACGCCGATGTTCGAATTTCGATCGTTCTATAGTGACAGTGCCATCCCGCTCAACCAAATATAGTTTGACAGGAGGCCGAGAGGGACGGCACTATAACACGATACGGGAGTCGCCTGCACCGGGAAATAAACACAGTATAACAAAATATCAGTAGAACAACTACGGTATTTTATTTTTCATGCGAGAAACATAAATGTTCCTTGGCTAATTATCTGTAAAGCCGTTCAATAGTATTTGAGTGTATCGTGCAGGGAATTTCTGTTATCAGTGTGGAAACTGTTCACGTCAATTTCATAGTCAATTTTAGAAATATGAATGTCTTCAATTTTATTTCAGATGCGAAAGTTCATCTATTATGGACTGTACGGACAAAAAAAGGTCACCTTTGGTGCAGCTGCGCACAGTGTCGCCGACACCGTAAGTATAGACATCACAAAATTAAATTAATGTGGATATACTGTGTGTTGTTTTGGTATTTCGTATATAGTCAATAGTCAGTCAATAGTCAAAGTACTTTATTACTGTAGATATTTACATATACTTAGCAAACGTCATTTTTTGCCTCTTCTCTACATTGGACCACTGTGGGAGGAGAAGGGCGTAGAAACTCCCACAGATTTATTTTTAGATCTCTTTTAAAAATAGGTTGTGCTTAACTAATACAAATATGAAAAATTTAATTGTTATGATTAATAAGCAGGAATAAATAATTACAAAATTATTAACAGCAAGGTCTGTGTTGAGCCAGATTAACCCCATACAGTCCTGTCATTTAAATAATCTTGAACATTGTAATATCCCTTTTTCGACAAAGTCGCTTTAACATGCTTTTTAAATTGCTCAAGTGGCAATTTCAAAATCTCCAGAGGTATCTTATTGTAGTAGAGAATGCACTGACCCTTGAAAGAATTGCTAACCTTCGCGAGTCTAAAACGGGGCGCACATAGTCTGTGATTATTTCTTAGGTTAACATTACAGCTATCGCTAAGTTTGGAAAATGTTGTAAGGTTCTTGCGTACATACATTATATTTTCGAAAATAAATTGACTAGCTACTGTTAGTATGTCAATTTCTTTAAAAAGCTCTCTTAAGGAGTCTGTTCGTTTTAAATTATAAATTGCTCGAATAGCTCTTTTCTGTAAAATAAAAATAGTTTGAATATCCGCTGCTTTCCCCCACAACAAGATACCATAGGACATCACACTATGAAAGTAACTAAAATATACTAGCCTAGATGTAGCCACATCCGTCCTTTGTCTGATGTTCCTAACAGCGTAAGCCGCAGAACTTAATTTACCAGCCAATTTATCTATGTGGGGTCCCCACTGCAATTTGCTATCAATGGTTATTCCAAGAAACTTCGTATCATTTACTAATTCTAACGTGCTGTTGTCTAATACTAAACTGGTCTCAACTTGCCTGACATTTGGAAGTGAGAATTTGATACACTTGGTTTTACCAGCGTTTAACAATAAATTATTAACTGTGAACCAATTCAAGGTTAAAGACAATACACCATTAACATCATCAAATTCTCCTTTTTGTCTTTCAATTTTGAAGACCAGTGAAGTATCATCAGCAAACAACACTATGTCAGTTAATTTCTCCACCATGAAAGGCAGATCATTAATATATACCAGGAATAAGAAAGGGCCTAATATGGAACCTTGTGGAACGCCAATTTTAACACCCGATCCATCAGATTTTACGCCGTTAACTTCTGCCTTTTGAATTCTATTGCTTAGGTATGATCTTAGTAGATCCAACGCTTTATTTCTAACTCCGTAATGATTTAATTTAATTAATAGCGTATTATGATCAACACAATCAAACGCCTTCGAGAGGTCGCAAAAAATTCCGATAGCATCCTGTGCGGCCTCCCATGCAGAATAAATATGAGATACAAGGGTAATACCTGCATCCGTAGTCGATTTACCCCTAGTGAAACCATATTGTTTAGCGTGGAGTTGTTTTGTGCGGTTGAAGTGTGAGAGCATTTGATTGAGTATAATCTTTTCAAATATTTTACTTAGTGTTGGAAGAACAGATATTGGTCTGAAATTTGAAGGATCGCCCTTATCTCCCGATTTGAACAGCGGTATAAGTTCTGTTCGTGTACAATTATTTTTTATAAATTTTTAGATAAGTATGGAAAACGAAAGCTCGTTAGTTTCGCAAGAGGAGCCAGTGGCGGGCCCTTCCAATTCTGCTAGCAGAAATAAAAAGCAGCAGCAGCAACAGTAGCTCTGATACTAGTAGCTCCAGCTCTTCGACGAGTTCCTCCGATCCAAGGTCGAAACGTAAACGCGCACGTCGACGCCGCCATAACAAAAAAGGGGGGGCAAAAGTAAGCGCCGCCGTACTGAGCGTAAAAGGAGAAATAGTCAATTACAGTCAAATAATTTAGATGATGCAATTTCCCTCTATGCAGGTGAAGATTTCGGACAATCGGAAGAACATGGTATAAGTTTTTCACACGAACTGAATGTTGAGACAAAGCTCAAGGAACCGGCCGTTCCAAAAACGAGCGAACGGTTCCTCGAGATTTTGAAAGACATACAGTTTCTTAACAAGTCAGACTGGTGTGAAGTACGTTACGCGGAAACACAAAAACTGTATAATTATACCCCCGGTTTTGTCGAACTCGAGACTAATGAGGAAGTTGGCTTATGACGATCTCAAACACCTTGCTTACACGGAGAGAGCCTATGCCTCGTTGACCTATGGCATTTTAAAACAGAAAGAGGCCCTGCAGAACGAACTTTGTGGTTTCATGACTTGGATTGGGGATTCTGCGGTCAAAGAACAAGGAATTCTTAATAATGAGGTCATAAACCAAAAGCTTAATGATATTTTTACTTTACATGGGGTGCCTTTAGGCCTTTAGTTGAGGACGGACTAAGCAGAATTACCTCCTGGCTTGAAGATAGAAGGCTCACAATAAATGCACAAAAAACTAAGTACCAATGCTACAGTATGACAAAGGTTAACAGTCCCAATAATGACTTTAAAATAACTATACATGGCTTTCCGTGTAACCGTACCTCGGTTGGAGACATACACGCAACATGCACATGCCCACTTCTGGATAGGGTGGGCTCCATAAAGTATCTGGGCGTTATGATAGACGAACATCTGCGTTGGGAGCCACATATATCAGCTACTACGGCAAGGGTATGTAAGCTGATACATATATTTAGGAATTTGCGTATGGTAGCGGACCAAAGCTTTTGCTGCAAACTTATAAGGCACTTTGTCAATGTATCTTGGGCTACTGTATCTGTGCTTGGGGAGGTGCCGCTAAACCAAATATGCTGAAGCTTGAACGAGCACAACGTTCGGTACTTAAGGTCATGATGTCACTACCGTATAAATCCCCAACTACCTTAGTATACAAGCAAGCCAATGTCAATTCGGTTAGAAAGATGTTCGTTTCCCAATCACTGATACGATACTACAGTAAGGGCATACCCTTTGTCCCTGTCACAAACAAAAGAACTGCGCGATGCCCATATACAGGCTTCTACCGGAGCCTATTCGCCAGTAGGCATTACAGTGCCATCGCTCCCAGGCTTTACACCGTACTATTGAAGTCCGACTGTACCCTTAAACAACTAAACTCGTACAGATTTAAAATAGTACTTCAAAAGTGGCTTAACCAATTTGATTACGATGATGCTGAGGAGCTCATAGATCGAATAACTAGGTCTACCTAGGTAATAACTAGGTCTGATGCTGATGTTTTGTTTTGTTATATATTAGCATTGTTATCATATCACGTATTTTTGATTTTGATTCGTACCTTGCCTGTAGATGAATAAACGACTTAGAGTGGTGGGCTCACAATGTTCATCAGCCATCATTACTGCACCCTCTACCAGCAACCCACTTCATAACGACAGATGCCTCGGATCTAGGTTGGGGTGCCCAAATGGACAGCCAGTCTCTGTGGGGAACTTGGACTCAGAACGAGCAAAATTGTCACTGCAACGTGAAGGAAATGCTGTCGATCTTGAAAGTATTTCAAAGTCATGCCCTATATATATAACTGTACAGAGCGACAACCGTACGGTGGTAGCTTACTTACGCCACGAAGGCGGAACCGAATCCTCTCGCTTGATGGATATAACCTTCCAACTTTATCGCCTCATGGATCAGTACCAAATAACGATCAATGTTTATTACATACCAGGGAGGTACAACCTAACGGTATACCTACCTATAACAATCACGCCGACCATCTGTCTCGTTTTCGCCAGGCCCCCGAGTGGCACCTATTGCCCCAGTGCACCAGAATTATATTACAGAAATGGGGAACTCCGTCAGTGGATCTATTCGCATCCAGCAGTGCCCACGTAGTCCCTCAATACGTGTCGAAAGATCAAGACGACAGTCAAGCGATGCCTTCTCAATAATTTGGAACTTCCATCTAGGTTGGGTGTTTCCACACCCGTTCTTGATACCCAAAGTCCTGGGCCACATCAATCAGGCCTCGGGAATATACTTGATAGTGGCACCATGTTGGGAGAGAGTTTTCTGGCGTGGGGATATCAAGTCACGTGCACTAGCTCCACCATTCACGATACAGAACCTAGACCAGGCCCCACTTATCCATATGGGCACTCTGGGCACGTGCCAAGGCCCCGCGATCGATGGGGTATGTTATTTCCGATTTTTTTTTATTCTCGATTTATTTCAATACCTCATCCAAAGCAATAAAGACAGGCCAATTCACATGAAAATAAATTTAAAAAGACCGCTAAATGTCTGCTTTGGGCAACTTCTAGGTGGCGCTAATAAATAGTATCATTTTTTTGTGAAGTTGTCGTTCTTCTCGTCAAGTAATTGTTTTCTGTGAGCAACTCCTAGGTGACGCTAGTAAATACCTATTTTTTTGTGTGTGAAGTTGTTCTTCTCTGTGGTTTCCCGTTATTGTTGTGTAAACTAAAAGTTTGTTTTGCGTGTATTATCGGTGTGAAAATAAATAGTGTATATAATAGATAAAATGTGTAGTGAATATAAAAAAATAATGTCGCGTCGAATTGTAAACCTCCTCCTTTTGTGAAGTCGGTTAAAAATAGGGCTTTGTAGAAGTCATAGGGGCCCCACTATCCGAATGTGCCCAGGGCCTCATATAGGTTAAAGACGGCCCTGATCTAGACCAAGTACTAGTCGATGTGACGTCGGGGCTGCCACCCCCCCGAGTTCGGGATCTGGTCTTGGAAGTATGGAAATGTGGGGGTGGTCGCAGAATTTAGGTAACTGGAATAATGCACAATTAGAACTTTTAAGAGGCTCGTGGCGCGCATCCACCCTCAAAACCTACAAACCAGCATGGAACCGATGGGCTTTATGGTGTAAAAAATGTAAAATAAATCCTCAAAATCCCTCAGGTTCAGATTTAGCTCGGTTCATAGCTGACTTACATTTGAAATACAAACTTTCTTACAATACAATAATGGTACACAAATCTGTTTTCTCTACGCTTTGTTATGTAAATAATTCGGGTATTTTAAGTAATCATGTTTTAGTAAAGCATGTCTTTAAATCAATTTCACTTAGAAAACCTAGTCCTGTTAAGTTGCCTATTTGGAATATTGATGACTTTGTTTCGTATCTTGGTGAGAGGTCAATTAATCATGACAATATTTTTGATGTATCGAGCCAGGCTTTTCTTTATACTTTATTGCACAAAAACAGAAGATACAGATACATCAAAATGGTAACTAGGTGTACAAAGGCGAGCTTATCTCTAAAAAGAGATTTCTTCCAGCAAACCTAATATGGACAGAATACATGAAATAACAGGTAGACCTATGTGCACAACGTTAAAAATATTAAAATAATAAACTAATTACTATTATGTACATAAATACATAATATCAATACAAATAGACAAAATTATACTACATATTTATCAAAGCAATAAACCTACATAAATCTAGTATGGAAGAGAAAGATAGTGTTCTTTTAAGCGAGTTTTAAAAATAGAAAGTGACGGGCTGTCTCTGATGGCGCTAGGAAGTTTGTTCCAGAGCCTGATAGCTCGTAGTCTGAACCCATGTTCATATACGGCTGTATTGTGTTGCGGAGTTATAAGCAGTGATCGAGCGTGAGATCTCCGAGGCCTATCCGAGGACAAAAATATAAAACGATCTCGTAAGAAGACAGGATAGCGAGGATTAAATAAGATGTATAGAGGCAGATGAGGATATGAGAATCCCGACGAAGACGGATAGGGAGCCACTTTAACTCCCTGCGATACTCCGAGACGTGGTCATACTTGCGCAGGCCGAAGACAAACCGAATCCCGAGGTTTTGAAGTTGCTCTTCATTCGCGCTCACCCAGCATACGTCAGCGTAATCGATCAGGGGAAGGAGAAGAGACTGGGCAAGCGTTATTTTTGTCTGACGAGGCAGGAAGTATTGTAGTCGTTTGAGGGAGTGAAAAGTGGCAAAGACTCGCCTACTGACCTCGCTGACATGCGCTGACCAGGAAAATTGGTTATCGAAGAAAACTCCTAGATTTTTGGCCTTAGTACTATATGAGATTATAGTTCCATCATAGGTTATGGGGGCAAATTCTGTAACAAGTTAAGGGAAAACCTGGAACCAATAATCAAAGCCTGGGACTTACTAGGGTTGACAAGTAGTCCAAAAGAAGTGGCCCAGTCCCTAATTCGCTCGAGATCGGCATTTAAAATTCCCACAGCAGACACCATATCACAGGGAGAAAAATGACGATAAATCTGGAGATCGTCTGCGTAAAGATGGTATGATGACGAGAGAGTATCCGAGACGGAATTTATGAAGACGGAGAAAAGAAGAGGAGAGAGAATACCACCCTGAGGGACCCCCGCAACGAGGTCACACCACTCCGTTGAAGTCACCTCCGACCTAATACGTTGTAGTATTGTGGTACTTACATGCTATTCTTGCTTCCTAACCCTTAGCTCCAGCTCCACCATCAGTCCTTTTTGTTTGTCCTTCAGGGTGCTTGCTCTATTACGCTGGATACTTGGTGAGCTGTGCTGCTTATTATTGGTCATCACTTTTATTTCCATAGGAACCTGTAATGTTTTAAACCATAAGAATACATTAATAAATCATGTTCGCTCTGCATTTTCATGTTATCAGCACTTCTAAATCGATAGGGAAGGGGCTTACCTTTGGTGACCTTGTTTTTGGCTTTCTCCGAAACTCTACAATCTCGGGCTTCGTGCGCGCTGGTGCGCTATTATTTTTCCTTTCGTTGTTTTGAATTTTGGCTATGTGAACTGTTTAAATTTTATATTACGAGCCTGAAACCAACAATTGACATTTGATTTGTTGATTGTTTATCTGGTTGTCATGGCAATGTCCATTCAAACTCGTTAGCGGTCTGATATGTTTACTTTAATACTTTTACAAAAATACTCTTTCTCTCTTGGCCACTCTCAAAAATTACGTTTAATTTAAATAATTTTGAGAACTCTCCAAAAAGGGTATAAAAGCGGAACATTTCTTCAATTCGTGAGAGTCTCACGTCAGTTTCTGAACTGGAAGTACCAGTAAAGGCCTTATCCCGGGGTCGCTCAACCCCGGGATCCTGCGAAGCCTTCAAACTCCTTCAAATCTCCAAATTCTCCAGCTACAACGGGATCCTGCGAGCCTTCAGAACTCCACCTTGGTATCTTCAAAACATTCAAGAAAATATCTTTAAAATACTATTGGCCGGGTATGTTTAAGGACATTGCCAATTTAATCTCGACATGTGAAACCTGCTTAACCTACAAACACCCTAATCATTCTCCCTATGGTCTTATGGGTAAACCTAAACTTTGCTCCAGACCTTTTCAAACTATATCCTTGGATCTTATGGGTCCATTGCCTATGACCCGGAGAAGAAATCAATATATTCTGGTAATTAACTGCAATTTTACTAAATATACTATGATTTTTCCCCTTAAACGGGCTACTTCAGCTAATATCATTAATGTTTTAGAAAATTCAGTGTTTCTAGCTCATGGCATTCCCCAAACTATAATAATGGACAACGCTGTTCAATTTCAGTCGCGAGAATTCCACTCATTCTTAAATTCTTATAACGTTCCTTGTATTTTTCACACAGCTTTATATTGTCCTCAGGTTAATCCTACAGAGAAATTTAATAGCACGATTATTACAGCTCTAGCATCCCTAGTAGGAGACGATCATAGATCCTGGGACAACCATCTTACTAAGATTCAGTTCGCAATGAACAGCGCTACAAACGTTGCTACTGGCTTTACTCCAAACTTTTTAGTCTTTGGTAGGGAAACAATACCTTGTGGTTCCTTCTATACTCCAACTCAGAATCTCGAGGAATTGATATTTATGCCCCGTGATATTTACGCGTCTAATGCTGGTCTCCTCTCATCTATCTTTCACAGAGTTCAAACTAAACTTCACATAGCTCACGCTAAAAATAGCGCTCGCTATGATCTTCGCCGGACTTTTAAAGAATTTAATGTGGGAAATACTGTTTGGCGTAAAAACCATGTTTTAAGCAATGCTGGCACATACTTTAATGCTAAACTTGCCCCTAAATTCATTAAGTGTAAAATAGTAACCAAACTTTCACCATTGGTATACGTTCTAGAAGACCCTAACGGAGTTAGAGGCAAGTGGCACATTAAAGACATTAAATCCTAAATTTTCTTCACTTCTATTAACTGTTACTTTGTATATATGTAAAAATATCACCATCATTTTCACCTCATTATTTTATTTCTTCCTTTAATCCAGTGTTCTTCAACACATTTTACTTTAGGACCTCGAATTTTCGTTGGTTAGTCTTCACTTATTTTTTTTAATCTTTATTTCAGACACATCTCGTTGGCGATGTGGCTGATCTCTGGCTTCGAGCTCTACCGCTCTGGCCGCTCTTAATCTTGTCTTAAGTCGTAGCGACTAAAGCTACCTTAGGATTAATTTGTTTCTCTTTACCTCTACTTAATTTTTTTTTCCACGCAGGAGCGGATGACAACTCCTTAAGTAAGCCTGAATGTCCTTTTGAAAACACACTTTTAGAGTGGTAGTCATTGAATGTGAACTCCACCCTTACCTGAATGAAGATGATGAATGTAAGTGATGGTATATCTGATTTTGCCTGGTGGTGTCTGTTTCTGCAAAGCTGTGTTTTTCTGGTTTATTTTTGTACATATCAAAATTTTTGCTGAGTCAAAAATTTTTCCAGGGTCGGGGGGAAAATGTAGTATTGTGGTACTTACATGCTATTCTTGCTTCCTAACCCTTAGCTCCAGCTCCACCATCAGTCCTTTTTGTTTGTCCTTCAGGGTGCTTGCTCTATTACGCTGGATACTTGGTGAGCTGTGCTGCTTATTATTGGTCATCACTTTTATTTCCATAGGAACCTGTAATGTTTTAAACCATAAGAATACATTAATAAATCATGTTCGCTCTGCATTTTCATGTTATCAGCACTTCTAAATCGATAGGGAAGGGGCTTACCTTTGGTGACCTTGTTTTTGGCTTTCTCCGAAACTCTACAATCTCGGGCTTCGTGCGCGCTGGTGCGCTATTATTTTTCCTTTCGTTGTTTTGAATTTTGGCTATGTGAACTGTTTAAATTTTATATTACGAGCCTGAAACCAACAATTGACATTTGATTTGTTGATTGTTTATCTGGTTGTCATGGCAATGTCCATTCAAACTCGTTAGCGGTCTGATATGTTTACTTTAATACTTTTACAAAAATACTCTTTCTCTCTTGGCCACTCTCAAAAATTACGTTTAATTTAAATAATTTTGAGAACTCTCCAAAAAGGGTATAAAAGCGGAACATTTCTTCAATTCGTGAGAGTCTCACGTCAGTTTCTGAACTGGAAGTACCAGTAAAGGCCTTATCCCGGGGTCGCTCAACCCCGGGATCCTGCGAAGCCTTCAAACTCCTTCAAATCTCCAAATTCTCCAGCTACAACGGGATCCTGCGAGCCTTCAAACTCCCTCAAAACCTTCAAATCAATCTTCAAATAACGGGATTCTGCGAGCCGCGCCTACGCCGCTACTATTCCTACAACGAAGATTTCTACAACGGGATTCTGCGAGTCGTGCCAACGCCGCTACTGTTCCTACAACGACGATTTCTACAACGGGATCCTGCGAGGCGTAACTACAAGTACGCCCGCTACTGTTCCTACAACGACGATTTCAACATCTACAACAACAAATACACCTGCACCCAGGTCTCCGCTTCCTTCTTTCTATCCAGACATCTGTATTTTATAAAACCTGTTTCACATCTCATCCATCCTCATCTTCGCATCATCTTTTTTTATAGACTTCACTGTAAATACTATACTTCTAATAAACTGATACTACTAAATTTTATCTTGGTTGTTTGCTGTTAGGTTCTGGTTAGGTTCGGATCCTCACACGACAACGTTGCTGGTGACCTCTCAGATAAGAGTCGAACCAGCAAGCAGAGACGGAGGACACATTCAAGGACTTCAGGGTCTCAACGAGGATATCGAAATCAACGCAGCTAAAGGCGCTGCTGAAGTCCAGCAGTGCAAGCACAGTGAGCTGTTTCTCGTCCATCGCATGCTGAATGTCATCGGTGACTTTAAGCAAGGCCGTGACAGTGCTATGACCGGGCCTAAAACCGGATTGCAGTTGATTCAGCAAGTTGTTTGAGCATAAGTAGGAGGATAACTGAGAATGGACAATGGATTCAAGGACTTTGGATAGGATAGGCAGAATGGAAATTGGACGAAACTCTTTAAAAGAGGAGGGATTTGATGTTTTGGGTAATGGGATAACTAAGGCTTTTTTCCACACATTTGGGAAGGAACTATTGGAGAGAGAGAAGTTTATTATATGTGTGATAGCTGGAAGAAGCTCGTCAAGTACGTTGCTGATCATTTTGGAGCAGATATTATCGTCACCCACGGCTTTGGAGGAAATGGAGAGCACTGCTTTCTTAACCGCATCAATTCCGACAAGTCTGAAGTCAAATGGAGTGGAGGTGGGAGCAGACCTCGAGCGCAGGTGACACAGAGTGGCATTTTTTAAGGTGGGATCCATGACGACAGGGGGAGCTGAGAAAAAAAATGTTGAGACCGTTGAGATCAACAATGCCAGCCGCTTGATCCTGAGACTTACCGACACCAAGCGTTCTAAGGAATTTACATACTTGAGCAGGTAGGTGTGTATCTTTCGATACACTCAAATACATGACGGCGCTTGGCATCACGACACATGCGATTACAGCGGTTTCGGAGGCGTTTGAAAGTGGCGAGGTTCTCGGCTGTAGGCTCCTTTTTGTTCAGGCATTTGGCTCTGTTTCTTTTAGCCATCAAACGTTTGATAACGTCGGTGAGCCAGGGTGCTGGAAGGTGTTTCACCTTAACCTTCTTGACCGGTGCATGCTTGTCAAATAGTCCCAGAATAATTGCGTTGAAGTGGTGGATCTTATCATCAACGGTCTCACTAGTGATAATAGGTGTCCAGTCAATCGACGCGGCATCTGATTTAAGGGATGCAGAATCAATACCCTTGAAGCTACGACAGGCTTTTGCTCTTTTAGTTCTCTGTTCTGGTAGAATAATTCATGATTTAATGCTGCTTAGGATAAATGAAAATCACTACATAAGAAAAGATAATTCTATAACTATGTGGCCTTCCTTTGGGTCAAAAACTGACTCAGCTGCTCATAGGCAGTCAGGTTGGCGATTATATAAAAAAACCGGTCAAGTGCGAGTCTAAATCGCGCACGAAGGGTTCCGTACCACCGTTCAATGGAAGCGATGGTGTGGAGTGAATAGTTTGGATTTTACACAGCAAAATATTGTTTACAAAGTTATTGGTGCGGTTACTTTCACACTCCATGTACGTAACCAGGTGCATACATAAGTTTGTATGTGGTATTGAAAGAATTGTTGTATGGGAGCCCCCTTAAATATTTTTTTTATCCTGTTTTTTAGTATTTGTTGTTATAGCGGCAACATAAATACATCATCTGTGAAAATTTCAACTGTCTAACTATCACGGTTCGTGAGATATAGCCTGGTGACAGACGGACGGACGGACAGCGGAGTCTTAGTAATAGGGTCCCGTTTGGAACCCTTCGGGTACGGAACCCTAAAAATGATAATAATAGTAAGTTAGATCCTGTATATTGGGTGGAACAAACCGCATCACTGCTCTCAGTGAGTCGGCAGGAAGCTAATAGCACTAGCTTGTTCATCACAACTAGAGGTGCCGTTCGTACGGCCTCAAGAACTGTCATTGCAGGGTGGGTCAAGACCCTGATGCGTCAAGCGGGTATTCTTGCTACTCCTGGAAGTGTTCGCTCCGCAGTTGCTTCTAGGAATTGGTTGGACAATTTCCCCATGGAAGATATTATGGCTCGGGGAAATTGGAGATCCTCAAACACTTTCAATAAGTTTTACAAACGACAAGTATTAGAGACCTCCAGGAGTAACAGCATTACCACTCTCTTTAATCCTGTTACTTAGTGACCTTTTGTCAGTGTATAAAGTGATTAATTAGTTAGCACCCATCATTAATTTGTATAATTTAAGTAGGTACTACCTACCAATGGTTACTTAACTATACTTACATTTATCGTGGGTTATCTTTACAATCATACGCACATGTAAATGTTTTTATGTTTACGTTTAATTAAACAAATTATTCAAGTCCATTTCTCTGTGACTTTGACTGGTTCCCATTAACCCATCAAATTGGCGTTCTCATCACCAGGCGATAACAGACACTTCTCAATTGTTTATGCTTCGAATTACGGTCAAGTGGTTTAATAGCAGCGTTTTACCTGAAATAAAACGTATATTAAACTACTTACCTAATTCGAAGCAACTGTAATTTCTGCCTGGTGACCAAGTCAATCATCCAATGAGCAAGATGGGTCGCGCCCCCGATCGGACGAGCTACCCCTCCCCTGGTGATGTCATGTGCTAGCGAGACAGCTATATACACGAATATCTAGGGAAAAGGAAAAGAGATATGCCTATCTCAATTGTTTATGCTTCGAATTAGGTAAGTAGTTTAATATGCGTTTTATTTCAGGTAAAAGGCTGCTATTTTTACACCTTGTATATATTTATAGCCTTCTCCACTTAGGATGCCAGATCCTAGCGATACCACACACTTCGAAATCGGTTCAGGCTTTAAGAATTTGTGGTGGAATTAAGAAATATACCCACATGAACCCTGAAAACAATAAACTCCGTTTTTGGGGGCAGTCGTGTTAAAATATTACCAAACATGTTGTTAGTTTAGGAGTCCTCTACCCATATTTACCATATTCATCATATCCCACATATTTGTGAAGTGCTCTCTCGTATCACCATTAGTACCTACGTGTCTTATCTGTACGGTTCCCTTTTCATATTCTATGGTTTTTATACAAAAGTCGGGTACAGTAGAAAATAATGTTGAAAATTAGTTTTGGATTTTTTTTGTTGATATTTTGCTTACTAACTGATGATACGTCACGCCACTATCTTTTTTCTTCGTAGTAGTCGCATTTTTACAATATCGCAAGACGCAAGAAGGCATTTTTAAACTGTTTTTAGTCACAATATCCACATGCGGTCGCTATGGGCGCTGGCGAGGGACTAAAGGGCAGTGCTGCAAACTCTAACCTGCAAGAAAAAAGGAGATGGTTAGCAAAAAAACCAGGAGACAGAGAAAAAAAACAGAAGGATAATTAAGTACCTTTTTTCCCATAATGTGCAATTAAAAGTAGCGTGTATGTGCTAGTGAAGCTTGAAAAAACCAAAAACCACCACAAATAACACATGCATTTTAATGTGCATTTCGCGTCCCTTTCGTTTGACATAGAAAACGAAAGGGACGGCAACACGAGTATTTGGCAAGTACGGCCAAGTGAAGAGCCGCCATCACACCTCACACCACAGATACGAAACTACGAACGTGAATGGTATAGGTAAATAAGTCAAACTCACCATTAATCATGGACTTAGTAACCATTAATACAGTCACCTCGCCTGACAAATACGTTCCGTTCGATATGATGTGATGAAACCAATAGTAGCCAACATAAGCCAAACTAAAATTCCTAAATATCAGTAGATTTTCTCAATTTACAAAAAAAAAACAGTAGACAAGGAGATTAGGCCTAAAATCATGTAATCTCCTGGTAAATCAGGAGCTTTTGCAGCACTGCTAAAGGGAATAACGCCGGTTGGCGTTAGGTCATGGCGCAGAGAAATGGTTCGCGGTGTCGGTTCCATACGCTAGTAATAGTAGTTCAATGGTTCAACCTAACACGAAGGATAAAGGGGGCATCGCTTCGCTCACCCACTTTACCCTTCACCTAAGCTACCGCAATGTTTTGCCCTGATATGTATAAGCTGTGCAAATCAGCTTTAGTTATGACGCCATCTTGTTTTCCGACACGCCAGCTTTCGGTTAGACAGATTGTTAAACGATTTCGACGATGCTTTATTTAAATCAAAAAGCTAGTGACTTGGTTAAACGTCGGTATTTAATTAGCGGTCTAGAGAGTTAGTTAAGTGTCTGATTTAACAAACCAACTGCGCCATATATGTATATGTCACCGTAAAATAGTCAAAACCTTTAGTTGATAAACTAACGCGGTAGTTGATCAACTATCGGCAGATAGTAAAGCAGACCGACAGGGTTTAGAATTTACGTTTCTTTTGTTCTAACATGTCAACCTAACACGAAGACTATTCGGGGGCTTTGCTGTGCTCGCCCCCTCTAGTCTTCACCTAAGCTACTTCAGTGTTTGCCCTGATATTTTGTTTACAATTCAAGTTTAATCCAGTTTACTATCAAACGGTTTTAACCGTTATTTTATGAACTTACGCGACATATAGTAAGCAGTACACTAGAGTTTACTATCTGTCGAAAGTTGACCAACTAACGAGAAAAAAATGTTAGTTTATCAATGTTTTTGACTATCTTACAGTGACATATACAAAACAAATTAGTGTTTGGTTGGATAGCCGTTATTATGAATTACAGCTATACATATACAGGTATACAACGACGCGGCATTGAATCTATGAGTTTTTCGCATGTTTCCAGAGTGATGTTGCTCCATGCCTCCACAAATGGCATTTCCATACTTGTTTCTTTACAATGCACCACAGATTTTCTATAGGATTGCTGGACTGTTTGCGGGCCAATCTCATATCGTTGGAGATTATTCCCTGATGAATTCCTTCATTAATACCTTCACACTGTTAGCAGTGTGTTTCGGATCGTTATCCGTTGGAATATCCATGTAACGGGGAGATTATCGTCAGCAAAAGGTTTTCCATACTAGAACTGGTTTTTAGTTAAAATGTGTAGATGCATTTTGTTTATATTTTAATTGTTTAATTTAATCTGGGATTTTCAACAGTAAATACAGGAAGCAGCTTTTCATAATTAAATCTTATTCATAATCAGGTGGCTACTTGACTTGAATTTGTTCTGAACTCAACTCACCTCATTGGTGTCTGGCTACTCAAGTCACCAAGCGCCGTCTCGAAAAATACTTTCCATTTTATTTTTCGAATATAAAATAAAAAAGAAGAAAACCTTTGAGTAATAATGTATAAATACATATTATTACTCAAAGAAGAAAACTGACGTTTTATGTAAAAACTGCATATTTTTCTCTCTTACAAATTTTTCAATTGTTTGGGCAAATAAAACTATGTTTTACAAGATGTAGATGCCGCCAGATGTAGTGAATAATCCTTTCCTTTCGTATTTTCTGGGAAATGTTCGTTTTTGTCTTACTATACTACTTCACCGCACTCAGTACCCATCGAGACAACGTAGGGAACGGTCGCATTGCAAGAGGAAGTATCTATATAGAGTAGTTAATACCACAGAAATATTTTGTTGATATTTATGTTAGATTTTGTGATAAACTTCATGGAATCGTGTATTAATGCAGGCCACCTATATAATTTTTTTTGACTTTACATTTCACTCTTGTCTGTCATTTTTGTAAATAATAAACATTGATTTTATTCGATCCACATTAACAATTTATAACAGACATGCCGAAAGCACTAAGAAAAGGGAAACGTTTACATCGGCAAGCCTGCGAAGTTATTTTCAATATTTATTTATATTTCTTAACTGAAAATGATAAATTCAAACATACCAACTATACTGCTTACTTTTGTAAAGTCCAAAAACGAGTTTCGGAGGCCAGTGGAATTTCTCAACGAACAGTAAATAAAATATTGCAAAAAGAATACATAAATCAATCCACCTCCAATAGTTCGAAGTCGGCAAAGTTGGGTAGACCAAATAAATTATTTTGTCTAGGTCTTGACGATTTTGACTACAACGTTATACGCCGATTAGTGTATAATTTCCATTTGATATACAAACAAGTACCTACAATTAAAGCCCTGAAGTCCAAGTTATCCGAAGCAATTCATTTTAAGGGATGTGACTTTACGCTAAGAAAAATTCTTAGAAAAATGGGATTTCGGTATAAAAAAGTTGAAAACTACAGAAAATTACTTATCGAGAAAGATGATGTTCGTTTAAAAAGAGTAAAGTTTTTAGCCGCGATAAAAAAGTACAGATTGCAAGGGAGAGAGATTGTTTATATGGATGAAACATACATCCATACCTCACATTTGGCAGGTAAAAGCTGGGCTGACTCGTCAGAAAACGGAGTGAAACAGTTAATTTCTAAGGACAACGTCTTATAATAGTGCACGCTGGTAGTAGAAAGGGGTTTATACCTGGGGCATTGTTAATGTATCAGTCTACTGATAAAACAGGTGACTATCACAACGCGATGAACAATGAAAACTATGAAAAATGGCTTCGTAATCAACTCATTCCAAACTTAGCTCCACATTCGGTACTAGTAGTAGATAATGCTGCATATCATAATAAGTACGTAGAAAAACCTCCTAATTCAAATACCAGGAAGCAAGACATGATTGATTGGCTATCCAAACATAACGTTCCGATTGATCCGTCATTAACAAAACTTGAAATATATGAAATTATTTGCAAGTACAAACAAGACTTTGTAGAATACTCTATAGATAAACTTATGAACGAATATGGACACAGCGTACTAAGATTGCCACCATATCATCCTGATTTCAATCCGATTGAAAACATATGGTCTCAAATAAAGGGATACGTATCCAAAAGAAACATCAGTATGAATATGACTACTGTGAAACAATTGGTACAGGAAAAGGTTAATATGATTGGTTCCGATGTTTGGGCCAAAGTATGTGACCACGCCATCAAATGCGAAAACGAGTACCGAAAACACGAACCTGAGCTGAACAATTATATGGCTAGTTTTGTAATCACCGTTCATGAAAACTCTGACGATGATACACCAGAAAATAGTTCTGATTCTGACTGTGATATGGAAGTTTGAAGTATTGTTTCGCATCACACTGTCCACCCCGCTCCTCCTCCTCTTATCCCGCTGTCATTATCGAAGTCGTTCATCCAATTAGAAAATCATATTTATTTATATTAATTTCTCTGCTGGTTTGTTTTGTTTTATGTTGAGGTGTCTTTTTTGTTATGTCATAGTATTTTTAATTAATTACAAAAATTTATTGTTATAAAAAAGGTCTGCAAATAATCCTACTGTAGTTTTGACTTATAGTTAGACTTTTGGGGTTCCAATCCTTATAGAATCATTAGATCATCCCAACCGGAATTTGGTTTTTATCAGTGCGTTTTATTGAAATAAAACGTCCTCAGTAACTAGTTATATTTTTGTTTACCTAACGAATTCTTTATATGATAGAATCGTGGTGGTTTTAACATCTCAGTGTTTTAACGTCAAACGGGCAATTTGAAATTTGACATTGATAAATAAAGTATGCGATTTATTTGATACCTACACGTAATTTAATAATACAGTAATTCATAGACACATCGGCACCATTCGGGTGTTATCGTTGTTCCGAGTTTTGCCGATAGGAAAGGATTATTCACTACATCTGTACATTACCTACATGATGTTTATGCCATGGAACTTGTGAAGAAGTGCCCCCGGGGTGCAGTGTTGTGTGTTACAAGCGGTGCAGTGAGAATGGATTCTCTTGCGGTCATCATCAGCCAGTAAAGCAGGTTAACTTAGACGAGGTTGAGGACAATGGTGCGAGAGCCGTCGGACGATACAGTCCTTCGAACCGGATCTTACAGCTTCCTGGGTTTAATGAGTGTATTTATTAGAGTTATTTTTAATTTAGAGTGTTGAGCGTGACCATCTTTGTTTCCACAAAATGGCGGCTCGAATTAATCTTCAACAAGATACTTTCGAGACAGATATTCTTAACGAGGATATCAAAAATACCTTAGCTTTAGCCGCCTCCGACGAGGAACTATTTCGAGCAAAAAGTCATAGTCTTGACATGACATAACCTCTGTGGATAGAAAGTTTTACAAATTACAAACCAAGCACGGGATAGAAAAAGCCGACATGAAACTGAGAGTTTCGACCGCGAGTCACATTTGCGCATGAGAACGGAGTTTGACGACTGCTTCTATTCCATACAAATATTGCAACAAAAGATGAAAAATGCTGAAGAAAATAGAAAACGTCGCACAACTCTCTTTGACACGTCACTGACAATGACTCACATGAGTATCGTAAAAATAAATTGCCTACTCTGCCATTGCCGACTTTTTCTGGAGAGTCTACAGACTGGCCTTCTGTTTTCTTCACGAGTCCACACGAACAGTGCCTACACAGATGTAGAAAAGTTTAGGTACTTGTTACTGACATTGAAAAATGAGCCGTATATTCTCATCAATTCCATACCTATAACAACTGAGGAAAACTACCGTGTTGCCCTAGACATGTTATCTTCTAGATATGAAAACAAACGAGTTATTGCAAACAAAACACCTATACAAACTTCTCGATATCGAACATTTCTATTCATTATCATTATTCATATTCATTTCTATTCATTTTCCCCGACAAGTCTATTTTGTCGTTGCGTACACTGCTGAACACCTATTATGAAAATATTAGGGCCCTTGAAATGATTTCCTTTAAGCTAGTGGAGTTTCATTACATTGAACACATTGCTTCGGAAGGTACCGATAGCCATACGCACTAGATTTGATTTATCCTTAGTTAACGCTTCTGAGATTCCCGATGTACAAATTCTGATAAATTTTCTTCAGAGAGAGCTTTGCGCATTCGAATTATCCGCAAATTCAAAATGTGGGCAGTTCAAGAAAACACCAATGGATCATGTAGGTACACTCGGCGCCACGAATAAAGAGCTCTCGGAGAAACTGGCGGGGATTACTGCGCATGTGTACAGTCGCGGCATAATTCCGAAGTGCGTTTTTAGGGTTAGTGTGAAGGAATGAGTGTTCAGGACTTTCTTCACTTCTATTTTTTCTCTGTTTGATATTTTGTTGATTGGGATATTAGCCGATGTAAATAATGGACTTTGTGTCAAATAAACTATAGGTACTCTCTATTGACAACATTTGTTAACGTCAAGGTTGAAACCTATATATAAATAACCCCCTAGCATAGAATGCCCCTAGTCACTAGGGCCTAGTGAATATAGATACTTGTAGTAATAGTCCTGCACACTCTTTTCTTCCCGCTGACTAATAATTTGTAATTCGACCGGGGCGAAAGATAACGTTGGGTAATATTGTATGCGACTGTACTCAAGAAGCTTCGAGACGTGCTTTCGGTGCGGGCATCGGGAAGCGACTGATCAACGAATCAGATGCCGGCGCTGACTACCGCCCCCGTCGCTCCTCACTTCCCCGCGCCAAACACTTGTGAAAAGTGACTACTGCGCATTCAAGGACAAAGCTCTTTAGTCGTGGCGCCCGGTATAGTTTACCATAGCGTAGTCCAACTGTTTTACAAACAAACACTACCGCGTCGTTATTTTGCACGAACAAAAGCCAGTACGAACACCGCCGACGCCGCCGCCAGTTCGAGTAAAACGCGTCCTAATGACTATGCGATTAAGGTTGTGAATTGTATCAGTCAAAGGCAAAGTACTTTATTACTGTATACTATTTACATATACGTAGCAAATGTCATTTTTTGCCACTTCTCTACACTGGACCACTGTGGGAGAAGTAGGGCGTAGAAACTCCCACAGATTGATTTTTAGATCTCTTTTAAAAATTTGTTGTGCTTAACTAATTGTTGAGTTGAGTTAACTAAGGTTGTGCTTAACAGGTTCATTTGATGTTTTTGAAAAAGTCATGGATGACATATTATTTAAAGTATCAAAATCTAATAAAACTCTTGTGATATGTGGAGACTTCAATGTAAATGTATTAGAAACTTACTCCCTTAGTACGAAACTAACTAACTTATTTAATTCTCACAACTTAAAGCCACTTTTCATGGAACCTACTCGAATAACTGAAACCTCAGCAAATTTTATAGACAATATATTTGCTTATCCAAATGAAAAAAATGTAATTTAAAGTCAGACCATTTAGGTCAATACATTACACTAGAAATTCAACTTAAAAAAAGTTCTACAAGAAAGATACAATACATACCTGTGACTGCACATCGGTTTGAAAGGTTCAAATTGAATTGGGATAGCAAACTACCTATCAATTACTCTAATAATAACCCTAATGAGTCATATTGTATTTTTTTTTATAAACTCAGCAATGCGTTCAATGCAGTTTTTACTACCAGATCGATTGTGGTCTCCGACAAACTTAACTTTAGTAAGTGGGCCACAGTAGTTATACTTAAAATTAGACAAAATTTATATGAATTATATAGTGAAAAACAATGGAATCATAGTGAGAGTTCATCGATAAAGTAAAAAAGTACTCAAAAATCTTTAGAAAAGTTTGTCAAATTGCAAAATCAAATTATATCAGATCTAAAATAAGAAAAAATTATAACAAAATTAAATCAACTTGGGATATAATTAAAAGTGAGACTGGAAAAGTCAGTATTAAAAACAATGAATATGAATTAAAAATTAATGATATTAATTTCAAAAATGATATTGATATAGCTAAAGCGTTTTTTTTTTACTGACATCCCAATCTCTACTACAAAGTCTTTAGACTCTTCCAAAGTAGTCGCTGAATCTTTGCTAAAAAACCTAAATTTGAAAATCAATTCTCGTTTAAGTATGTAGATGATAAAGATATTATTAAAGCCTTTAAATCAATAAATGTTAAGAAAACTGCAGACCTCTGGGATATTTCTGTTCATGTTCTGAAGCCCCTAATAAATGTTGCACTTGATTTAGTTTTCACAGTAAAATAGTACCTTTGTTTAAATCGGGCAGTACATCTGATCTCTTGACGACCCGAATGGCCGAGTCGGCAGTGACGCTGCCTACGAAACCAAGGGTCCCGGGTTTAAGTCCCGGTGGGGGCAAATATTTGTTTGACGAGAACGGATGTTTGTACCCTAGTCATGGTTTTTTATCTATCTAAGTATAATATTTGTCTATATAAGTATGTGTATCGTTGTCTAGTACTCAAGATACAGGGAATCCTAGTTTGAGGCTAGATCAATCTGTGTAAATAGTGTCCAAGGTATTATTATTATTATATCATTATTATTATTATTATCGTTCTAACTTCAGACCGATATCGGTATTGCCTACATTTAGTAAAGTTTTTGAAAATGTAATTTTAAATGGCATGTATTTAACGCGGCGACAAATTGATACCATTCCGGATCTTAAAAAAACTGAAAATGGATCGTAAATAAACTACTTTGGCGACTAATTTGAGGTAGCATCTTAACTAGAAAGCGGCGGCTTTTTAATGAGTTTTGAGGTTTTATTTAAATTTTATCTGGCAGTGATTTTCTTTTGTGGCAATTGAATTTCTTCTAAGGCGACAAATTATTGGCGGATAAAAAAGTTTAAATAGGCTTTCATAAATTCTAAAATGGGCTTGTCTATAAACTTGACCAAGGTCTTAAATAAATACAAACAAGATCTTAAAAAAAATACTTTTGGCTACATTTGTAGGGATCTAAATAAACCAAATTGTGACATGCTAAAAAACTATTCTAGGTCTATTTAATTTTTTCTTGACTATCTTATTTATTATTAACCTTCCCTCTTTTAAATGAAATTTAAATGAACCTACCTAAATAAACATAAGTATTGTTGGTAAATCTAGGTAGGTACTCAAAGTATTTATTCTAGTGCTGTATTTCAGCTTTAAAGTTTGAAACTCCTTTTCAAGTTTAAACTCCTTTTTTATGAATTTAAATAGCGTGCAATAAAAGGCATAAAATTTGATTCATTTTCTTTATTTATTAATTTTCCTTCAATACACAAAATACGGGGTGTAAGGGACAGCGTCCCGCAAACTGATAGGGGTTGCTCAGTCAACCAAACTGAAGAACTATCACCAGGATTTCTTTCCAGGAAATGAAAAAAAAAATTGCTTTACCATACAAAATGACGACCTCGATCAGACTAATTTGTATGGAAAAGCAATTTTTTTTTCATTTCCTGGAAAGAAATCCTGGTGATAGTTGTTCAGTTTGGTTGACTGAGCAACCCCTATCAGTTTGCGGGACGCTGTCCTTTACACCCGGTATGTAACTAACATAATAGTCACTAAAACGAAAAAAGTTTTTAAAAAAATGTAAAAAATCTACCTATTGCATTATTAATGCAGGCTTTGATTTGGTAGGGCGTCCTCTCTTCCTTTTTAATCCGATCGGTATTGACTTTGCCTCGATAGGCGGGATGGTAAGTTTTAGTCGGATGGCTAGACCCAGTATATGCTTGCAAATGTAAACTTTGAAGAATTGAGGGCAGGTGCATGTGCCTTGCTCCCATCCTGCGCTAGGTAGTTCGGTTTTCCAAAATGCAAAGTTTTTTTTTTTGAACTCATCAAAGGAATGCCATGCCTCATAATCATATGTCATGTTCGTAGCCGTCATTTTTTCACTGGGTACCAAATACACCTTTTTGTTGCAATCAGATGTAAGCGTTTTTACTTTAACGTTCTGTCTTGCCCAACGATATCCTTCTGTCCATTCTTTCAGTTCAATTTCGTGTGTTTGTGGTAATGAATTTTCATTGATATCGTTTGACCATTGCGTCACCATCTCTTTCGCCACAGTAAGGAATCGTGAAAGGGGAAAGCGTTCACGCATAGTATTATGATCTTTAATTGATTTATTAAACGCTTCCAAAGCATTGTTTGTAGTCGGTGAAAGGGTTGCTGCTGCTCCTAGGAACCAATTAGGATTATTGATAAGCCATTCCTGTTCAAAATATTTTATAAATGAAGCCTTGGAAGCATGTTTTACGATGAAAGCCTGCGAAGCAGCATTGAAAATTTCCGGTGACGACGCATTATGTAAAGCATATATATCTTCCATAATATCTTTTCTTTCTTTTTTTTCCACTGTTTTGTCAACTTTTTTTTTCATATTTTTTATGGCGTGTGCCCAACACATGCGCACCGTGGTATCAGAGCCAAAAACTTCCAAAAAAGCATTTTTTATTGCTTGAGCTGCATCACTGACTAGTACCTTTGGTTTAAAATCGACTTCTAACAAAGATAAAATATTCTCCTTTAAGCCATTAAAAACCAACTCAAAGTCTTCTTTTTGCTCATTTGTTGCAACCCCCAGGCAAAGCGGATAGAACTTTCGGTTTTTATTTGTTGTTCCAATAATTAAAACCGGAAAACCTTGCCAGATCAATTTATAAGTCGCGTCAACGTGTAGGACATCAATAGAGCTTGCAAATTTCAATAATTTTTTTGTGGTCAAAGCAAATCTAAATTTAGGTTGGTCACTCTCCAATATCCAATACTTCATAACAAAAGGTTCATCCTCGTCTTCAGGAATGTTTTTGTGTTCAATTATCCACTTCTCTAGTTCCCCTAAATGAATGATTGGTTGACCAAATTTAATTTTTCGTCTGTCAGATAAATAATTACCTAATTGTTTTTTTGTAGGCAACTGGATTCCATCGATCTTTTGAAGAGCAGCCAATATAGCCTTCGGCTTCAAGTGCAGGTCAAACAGACTATTAATTTCTAGTTTAGTTTGATCAGAAATACCATAATTTGTTCGTGTCCCAACTTCATCATGATTATGATCAGCTTCAGAACGATAAACCAAAACACTGTCGGATCCAGATTCAAAAAGTAGGTACAGTTCTGCCGCGCATTGTGGTCCCAACTTACGTACTTTGTTACATCTGTAGAATCGCTTTTGTCCCTCTTCTGTCATTCTGGTGAATTTCCGAGACCAAGTATTTTCTGTACTCACAAAGTCTTCTGCCTCTTTAAAGTTAAGAAATTTATTATAAAACACCCAAACTTTGTTCCGTCCTCGTTTCGGTTTTGGTTCGTCTTGATTCTCTTCTTCTGATTCACTTGAACAATAATTCGGCACTCCATCATCACAATTTATGCTACGACTCGTTCCTGATAACTCAAACTGGTTCATTTTTGCAATACTACTTGCTTTTTTAAAACAAAAGACGTAAAAACTAATTATTCAGTTCGTTTATGCGCGAGAGCAATAAAAACAATAACAAGCAATAGCGAGCCCCGTCGCCCCGTGACGTTCCGTCGCAGTCGTCCGCCGCTTGCTATTGGCTAGAAACGCGCTCAACCCCCCGCTCCGCAGCCCCCGCACTGCTCAGACACACGAACGCATTTGCCGCCTTTTTCAAGAATTTCCGAATCTGCAAACAATATTCTAATATCCAAATACATTATTATAATACCCATTTTCAGTTTTAAAGCTACCTAACAATCGCTGCCAAAAGTTTATTTTTATAATGAAAGCCAGTAGTTGCCAGTGAAGAATGTTTGATATCCCCTCGGGAAAATTAGTCGCCACATTAGGTTTTATAATACCTTAACCAGTTTTACACTGATCCCGCTTGATATATTTGACACCTTACAGTAGCAGCCGTTTTTTAGTTTTTTTGATCCTAGCCTTTTGTTGCTTGTATAGTTTAATAGTTGCTAAGATATTTAATCACTGCAAAGTTAGTTTTTTTGTGACTTAATAGAAAGTCGCCTAAAAAGGATTTCAGTTGCCGTGTTAAATATTTGCCATTTTAAATCAACTTCTTACACATTTCAACACCAACAACATGCTCCACTGTAAACAATTTGGTTTTACACAAGGCAAATCAACTACTGATGCCGGTATTGACTTAATATCGCATATATATATGATGCCTGGGAGGAGTCGCATGATGCTCTAGGAGTATTTTGCGATTTGTCTAAGGCCGTTGATTGCGTTGACCATGGGACATTGATCAGGAAATTACATCACTAAGGAATTAAGGATATCTCTTTAGATCTTCTCTCTTCTTATCTAAATGACAGGATACAGAGAGTTGACATTAATGGAAAACGATCTCCAGGGTCTGTTGTTACTATGGGTGTACCGCAGGGTTCCATACTCGGGCCATTCCTGTTTTTGGTTTATATTAATGAACTGCCACATCTTGTCAGAGATAATCATGAGATTATACTGTTTGCAGATGACACTTCACTTTTGTTTAAAATGAAACGACGCAGTTTGAACTTTGACGATGTGAATAATGCAATCTCAAAGGTAGTCAATTGGTTTAGTGCCAATAATCTTTTACTGAACAATAACAAAACTAAATGTTTTATACTAAATGGTTTATACTCTCCAATGTTAAAAAAGTCTCGGCTGATGTTAATGATAAAGGTGAAAATTTAGAAATTGTAGATAGCACGGTATTCCTAGGAATTACCTAGATAATAAGCTGCAGTGGGGCCCACACATAGATAAGCTATCGAAAAAACTCAGTTCCGCAGTTTATGCAGTCAAAAAAATCCGTCTTTTTACGGACGTGGAAACAGCTAGACTAGTTTACTTCAGCTACTTCCATAGCATTATGTCTTATGGCATACTGCTGTGGGGGAACGCTGCAGACATTAACATAATATTTGTGCTGCAAAAGAGGGCTGTTCGTGCAATCTACAATGTGGGCCCCAGAGATTCACTGCGTTGTAAATTTAAGGAAATTAACATTATGACAGTGCCGTGTCAGTATATTTATGAAAACGTAATGTACGTTCACAAAAATATTGATAAATTTCCTAAGAATAGCGACAGGCACAATGTCAACACTAGGAATAGGAATAAACTAGCTATACCTACTACTAGGCTCCATAAGGTTAATGTATCTTTTAAATGTATTCGCTTTTATAACAAAATACCAACTGAGTTACAAGAATTGTCTGTAAATAAATTTAAAAATGTTGTAAAAAATCACTTATGTAAAAAAGCTTACGACAAAATATCAGATTATGTAGAAGACAAGAAAGCTTGGGAAGGTGTTTGCTCCAATTCTGTAAAAAATAACGTATAAAGCTGGAGGTTTCTAGTCGCCTCTTTGCCTCCAGCATCTAAAACATTGAGGTGGCGGAATTCAAATTGAGTTCTACATTTCCCTGTACCTTATACATGTGTTTCTCCTTATACATTCTCCAAATGTTACCTATGTGTTACTTATGGAAATAAACTCTTTTTGAATTTTGAATAATGCAAATATGAAAAATTGCATTATAATGAATGATAAGCAGGAATAAATAATTACTAAATATTAACAGCAAGGTCTGTGTTGAGCTAGCTTATTAATTCCAAAAGGTCTCCTCATTTAAATAATCTTGAACATTGTAATATCTCTTTTTCGACAAAGTTGCTTTAACATGCTTTTTAAATTGTTCAAATGGCAATTTCAAAATCTACAGAGATATCTTATTGTAGTAGAGAATGCACTGACCCTTGAAAGAATTGCTAACGTTCGCGAGTCTAAACCGGGGCGCACATAGTCTTTGATTATTTCTTAGGTTAACATTATAGCTATCGCTAAGTTTGGAAAATCTTGGGTTCTTGCATACATAGATTATATTTTCGAAAATAAATTGACTAGCTACAGTTAGTATGTCAATTTCTTTAAAAAGCTTTCTTAAGGAGTCTGTTCGTTTTATATTATAAAGTGCTCGAATAGCTCTTTTCTGTAAAATAAAAATAGTTTGAATATCCGCTGCTTTTCCCCACAATAATATACTCTTTAACATCTTGAGAAACCCCAGATATCCTTCCTACCTTCGTGAACTTTTTGAGGTCCTTTTCTCCAGAGGCAAGGAGCGGAGATCCCACACGGTGTCTCTTCTATGTATTCCGCAGCATAAAATCGTCGCCTACGAGCACTCGTTCAGGCTGATGGCCATTAGGCTGTGGAACGCACTTCCCTGCACTATAATCTGTTCTCCTTTAAGAATCGCTTGAAAGAGCACTTACTTTCTCTTTCATCATAGGTATTGTATATATAAGTATGTAATTGTATTTATCTATTTATTATTATTATTTGTTTATTCTTATTTTATCTACTATTTCTTTGATTATATGTATTTTTATAGTAAGTATCATATTTTATTGGTATTTGGTAAGTATTTAATTGCAATAGACTACCCTTTTCATTTTATATGTATCGTATCCAGATAGGTTTGCTGGAAGAAATCTCTGTTGAGAGATAAGCTCGCCTTTGCCTTTTAATTTCGTGTATAATTGTATTGTTGTAATGTTCTGTGCAATAAAGAATTGTGAATTGTGAATATACCACAGGACATGACACTATGAAAGTAATTAAAATATACTAGCCTAGATGTAGCCACATCCGTATTTTGTCGATGTTCCTAAAATCGTAAGCCGCAGAACTCAATTTCCAACTCTTTTATCTATGTGGGGTCCCCACTGCAATTTGCTATCAATGGTTATTCCAAGAAACTTCGTATCATTTACTAATTCTAACGTGCTGTTGTCTAATACTAAACTGGTCTCAACTTGCCTAATATTTGGAAGTGAGAATTTGATTCACTTGGTTTTACCAGCGTTTAACAATAAATTATTAACTGTAAACCAATTCAAGGTTAAAGACAATACACCATTATCATCATCAAAATCTTCTTTTTGTCTTTCAATTTTGAAGACCATTGAAGTATCATCAGCAAACAGCAAACAACACTATGTCAGTCAATTTATCCACCATGTAAGGCAGGTCGTTATTATATACCAGGAATAAGAAAGGGCTTAATATGGAACCTTGTCGAACGCCAATTTTTACACCCGATCCATCAGATTTAACGCCGTTGGCTTCTGCCTTTTGAATTATATTGCTTAGGTATGATCTTAGTAGATCCCACGCTTTATTTCTAACTCCGTAATGATTTAATTTCATTAATAGCGTATTATGATCAACACAATCAAATGCCTTCGACAGACCGCAAAAAACTCCGATAGCATCCTGTGCGGCCTCCCATGCAGAATAAATATGAGAGAGAGGGTTTTACCTGCATCCGTAGTCGATTTACCCCTAGTGAAACCGTATTGCTTGGCGTGGAGTTGTTTTGTATGGTTAAAGTGTGAGAGCATTTGATTGAGCATAATCTTTTCAAATATTTTACTTAGTGCTGGAAGAACAGATATTGGTCTGAAATTTGAAGGATCACCCTTATCTCCCGACTTGAACAGCGGTATCAGTTTACTGTGTTCATGAGGTCTGACAAAGCTCCATCGTCAACATATTTATTGAATATATAAGTTAAGTGTGGGGCTATAACTAGAATTACTGAACCAATGACTTTTGACTGATATACCCCACAGGTCTTCAGTATTTTTTTAAGTTAAAACATAAACATTTACATACAGGCACATACATTGCTTCTGGCCCCACATTAAGATACCCTGTGTCATGGAAACCAGAAACAGCGACGTCACACACATATAAACATCCAAGACCTGGGTTTCTTTTTCCCAATCCCCAGCCGGGGATCGAACCCGGGACCTCTCACATGGCAGGCAGAGCCACAACCGCTGCGCCACAGAGGTCGTCAAAATAATCGTTAAGTAATCTAAAGGTTTTCACAATGACGCTAGTGTTATTTTTTAATAAAGTATTTGCTTCATATAGAGATGAATTTAGATGATATGTTTTGAGTAAGGGTACATTGGTGCAGAATGTTTCGAAAGCTCGAGCAACATCAGCGTTAGATTTAACAACATCATCACCTATATTTAGGCAGAAATCATTGTGCCTTGGTATAACTTTGCCAGTTTCACGGTTTATAATTTGTCAAACTGTTTTCACTCTATTATTTGAATTCTGTCTTTTTCTATTAATGTGTAAAGTTTTTGCAGTTCTACAAACCAACTTGAAAAATTTGTAATATTTTTAATATAGTCATGATATTTTCGATGAAAGTTATAGGTTTTTGTTCATAATGGTCATATAATATAACTCTACGAATTCCAAACGTTGCCCGGTCATTAAATTAGATTTACCGTTGTAGTCACTGACTTTCTTTAATTTAAAAACTTTATTGAATTCTGTTTGAACAATGTTGAAGAACTCTGAGTAGATTTTCTTTGGGTTCGGTTTATTAAAATCCGGTACTGGCAAATTCATATCTAAGTTTTTCGTATATGTCTCTAGCCTGTGGGATGTAATAGCCACATAAAATGATGGACCAGTCTTATCCTTATTAGCAATTGGGAATGAAACTGTTTGACCACTGTGATCGGAAGGTAAGCAGTTAATTACACTTTTACTTGTCAATCACACAGTCACAAAAAACGTATCGTACGTTATCTAAGCAAGTTTTGCTGGTAAGTGTAAATCTATAGTGGATTTTTTAATTTTAGGCCAGAAATGTAAACAATTAACTGTCATTTTCCAGTACAAAAAAAATATATGAATGTCAAAGTCAACGGTTTTGTTATAGAAAATGACAGTTGTTTGTTTACATTTCTGGCCTCAAATTAAAAATAGTACTTTAGTCGGCTCTAGAAATACATGACATAAATTAAACGATTTGAATAAAGTTATTAATCGTTGTTTCATTGCTGTTCCTACAAGCAGATTTACATTAAGATCGCCACAAATAATTAACTTTTTTCTGTTATTACGTAGTTTAGTGAGGGCTTCCTCCATAATTTTCTCAAATATTTCGAAATTGCCATGGCCTTTTTATCCCTCGGTGGCCTGTAGACATAAACAATAATATGGCTATCTAACTCAACACAGGATACCTCTATTTGTCTTTCAAACAAGAATATCTTTCCTTGTTTCACCTTAATATTATTTTTCACGAAGATTAAAGAATCACCTCTATCAGCAGTCTTTCTATTGTAGCAACTGTCAATTTTGTAATTATTTATGTTAAAAGACATCATATTTTCCTTTAACCAGTGTTCTGTAACACAAATAACATCGATGTCATATTTTTTTAGGAATAATTCTAATACAAGTTCCTTGCCAGGTAGCCCCTGGATGTTTTTATGGGTAATATTTAAGTGGGCTTACACTTTGACATATTTAGTGGCTCTTGTATGCTAGAGATTTTCTCGATTGTCTTATGAACTAATTTAAATTACTTGGAACAGATTTTAATGTTGCATGCAAATTATGAATAACGGGTGAATTCCCAATAGGGGTGCATGTCATATTACTCTTAACATTATCAGTTTTCTGATTAGTCTGTCCAACAAAAACAGCTGATGTCAAGTTGAACATGGTTAAACCAACTATAGCTGCGTCGCATATATTATAAGCTAACAATGTAGCTTCTAAATTTCTATATTTATTAGACAGGTACAATGTATCCTGTGTCAGAGTAAAGTTATGAATAAAATTATTCATGTCGAAATATAAAATAGCATCGCTGTGATGACATGTTAAATTAAATAAATGAATATTCACTCTACGCACAGATTTGTTCTGTAGTTCTGTCAAATTACAGCCGTATAAATTTGCATTTCATCCTACTATGTAAGTCTAGAAGTGTTTCAAAACTTTTATTCAAATCATTCCGACTAATGTTTGAATGATTTCCCACCATAATTACAATAGTGCTGTACTCATCATAGATGCCACGACTAATTATCTTCACAAGATCTATAAATGAACTATTTGGACAGCAAATGTTCATTACTTTCCGGTTAAGCCGCTGATGTAGTAGAGGTCCAAATCCTGCACCTAATTTGTCGGTGAACAAAGGGTTTTTCTCTGAGCACATATTTTGGTAGTTGGCGGTACACGAGAGGAGGTGAGTGGCGGGACACATGTGTTGGAGTACGGTGCGATGCACGTGCCGGCGGGTGGCGAGGCATTCTCGGCAGCGAATTCAGTCTCATTCTCCTCGTCCTCAATTAGAAAACCCACCAATTCCGCGTTCTGGCGTTGTTGCTGAACTAACTCAGACGTCGCGGCTGTGAGTTCGGCTAACTCACATTTGGCATATCTAACATTTTAGTGCATTTACCAGGAGGTCATTCCCGGCATTCAGCTCTTGCAGTAAGGAGATTCTTAATATTCTGTTTGGTTACCTTTTCAATCAATGGTTTGAAGCTTCACACCATTTGGCAAAAAATCCCAAATTCCTGAATTTTTCTCCGTCGAAGCGATATTCTTTCATTCAGACAAAAAATGTCTGTTTCAATTGTGTGAGTTTGGGACACGACGTAAAATATTGTAGGTCGAACTTTGTTTGAGTTTGTTCGAAAAATCACCATTCGTTGATCCACTTCGTGAAAACAACAAGCTTACCAATTACATCGAATGAGATAACGGGTGGAACTGAAACTATTTTATCCCCTTCCACCGCGGAAGAAATTGCGAGCTCCGGTACCTGCGCATCACCTGAGAGTTTAATGACCAAATACGCCATGAGGTCCGTTGATCCCGTGTTTTGGCCGGCCCATCCGCATTCCATAGGTGCAAGCATGGACTCCATGGTGCACTGTGCTCTTGTCGACGGCGCTTGTCGATGTTTGTGTATGTGAACAAACAAAAACATAGCACTGTGCGTGCGGTGTATGATTGACACGGGGAGTCAAGCGATTTTCATTACAGAGGCATGCGCACAACGTTTAGGCTTGTCTCGTAGGACATGTAAATGTGGCGATCTTTTGTATCGAAAATAAACCCGTTCAACCAAAAAGGCTCGTGTATTTTGCTATATCTCCAAGAAACAAGATCGAACCACGAATTCCAATCAACGAGTTAATTTTGCTAAAACTAATATCACAAATGGTCACACATTCAAAATCAGAATCTGGCTGACCCGACATTTCGTACAACACAACCGGTAGAAATGTTATAACATATTTTACTAGGTGGTGTCAATACGGGAACACGTGGGTCGCATATCGCCATGAACAGTGTATTCGGTTACCTGTTGATAGGAAACGTGAACCTCGGGATTACGTCCCAGGATTCTAAGCACGAGGATACGTCTCGAACTCCCCTTCGAGTTTGTTTCAGCTCAATCGAAAATGATAGGTCTCCAGAGGTTTTGGGAGTTAGAATCGTTACCTGAACGTACGTACGCAACTTACGGATAATTTCTCATCCGATCATATCTACGAATGACAATGATGATGACTTCTTTTCTAGGTTTGCGTCATTACAAAAACTGGTTCGTATAACTGCCCTATTATTAATATTTTATAAAAAAAACGAAAATCACGGAGTACATGTGTCCGTATCCGAATATAATTACAGTCTTACAAGACTTTAAAATTGTTCACCATTCCACCTTCAAGGACGACATTCACAGCCTTTATGCAGGGAAATCGCCGTCAAATAAATTGCGACGACTCAACCCCTTTCTAGATGAACATAATTGTTTGCGAGTTGGTGGCAGGATAGATAAATCTCTTTTGTCCTATGAAGCGAAACATCAATTGATTTTACCCAAAAGGCATTCTAACCATGCTTATTATAGATGATGCCCATATTACGCATTTACATGCTGGGCCACAGTCTTGGATTTTATCCAGTATAAAAGTAGTCAAAAGTATTGGATTTTATCCAGTCGTGATATAAAACACGTCAACGTATCCATCGCTGTGTACGCTGTTTTCGTGCGCTTTCCTCACAGGCCTCACACCCACAACCGTGCATGGGTTCCCTACCAGCAGAGCGAGTTAAACCCGAACGACCATTTCTTAAAACTGTAGTGGATTTTGCTGGACCATTCTGCGTACGTGCAAATAAATTTAGAAATGCAAAGGTCACTAAATGTTATGTAGCGGTATTTGTATGTATGGGTGTCAAAGCGATTCATCTTGAGTTGGTGTCGGAATTAATTCAAAATACGTTCCTCTGGCGTGCTTGTCAGAGATTCAACAATCTGCGTGGAGATATTGATTTTGACCTGTTTAGCACTGGTGTTAATCCAGCGAAGAGATCACTGTACCGAGACTTTTTCTATGACTAGAATGGCTAAGTATTTCGACTTTCTGTTATTTATTATTTATTTATTTTTCTTTTTTAACGTGACTTGTTACTGCATGTCATGTTACAACGTATAGGGCTATGTATAATGCGAACTAATTCTGTTATTTAAGAGTGCTTTAACTGTTTTATTTGTTTATTGTGTCTTTTTGTCGGCGAAAACCTATAATTGGCTTTTTTGTTTTTATATAAGATTCCTATTGTTAATTTAAAGATAGCTGTTGGTTTTCCAATGTTAATAAAATAAAATAAAATTATCTACCGAGGGTTTTCAAGCCGCTTTGCGGCGCTTCACTTCTCGGAGGGGACTGTGTTCCGATTTGTTTTCCGATCTGATCTGACTGTGGATACAATTTTGTTGGTTGCAATAACCACCTCAAGTAATTATACACCTTTTTACGTAATAAGGCGACACAAGGTTCACTGAATAATAAAATTCTCAACAGGGCATTCCGTGGCATTTCGAACCTCCGCTAGTCACTTCGGGGGTTTGTTTGAAGCATGTTTTAAAATTTCCAAACATCACTTGATGCGAGTTGTAGGAACTAGTAGGTACACAAAGTTACGATGAGATGCATGCTCTTTTATGTCAAATGGAAGCCGTTTTAAACTAACGGCCATTAGGAGTTCTGTCCAGACGCTACACCTGCGCATTTTTTGATAGGACGTCCATTCACTGCCATACCAGACGTATCTTGAACAAAGCGTAATTTAAGTTTACTGTTCACACTTTTAGCGACTCTTTCATCGTCGCAGTACCGCCTGTCCTTCATCATCACAAACCAATTCATTTGAACCCGCAAAACACTTCCATTTCGGAAGTTATATTTTTTTTTTGCCGTAATACATAGTAAAAGTACAGAATTAAAAAATGCTTATAATAGTAGTTCATATGACTGATACATAATCAAGGGCATTAAAGTGGGAAGTGGGTTTGCGCCGCGGGGGAAACGAGCCGAAGGCGACAAACTAGGGGCGGCACGCCGGCGGGCGTCGGCGTTCGTAATTTGAATGTCATAATATGTCAAAATATTGATGTACACAATTAAAAAATGCCTACAATAGTAGTTTATGTGACTGATACATAATGGAGGGCATTAAAGTGGGAAGTGGGTTTACGCCGCGGGGGAAACGAGCCGAAGGCGACAAACTAGAGGCGGCACGCAGGCGGGCGTCGGCGTTCGTAATTTGAATGTGATAATATGTCAAAATATTGATACATTATGGTAATCATAATGTATCACAATATTCAGATCAGAAATGATTTTTTACCAATTCATATCATTCTTTTTGTTATAGGTTTTTGGACACAGTAAAGAGGGTTTATGATACGTGTGTAGATAAAATATATATTGTATGTCGATAAAATATGATCCTCTTGAACCTTGTACGATATGAACACTAACACAGTTACAGTTAATTGTGTTGTGATATTGTAACGAGACTATAGCGAGATCTAATGTCGCTTCCTGTTTGGTATAACCGTGGCAGGTTCTATTCGTTTGGTGTTTAGGTATTGTATTAGTCGACGTTTGATGTTATATCTAATGGTATGCTTTATACCATATCAGACCTAGAACACCCAGGCCTCCTACTACAAGCTGGTGCAGGAGTTTGGATGGCTGAATTAGATGTGCAGGCGAAGGGGACATGCACAAAGGCTCCAATCAAGTAGACCAGGTGCAGGCGCTACAACCCCAGTATAGAAGGATAGAACTATATTACACAACTTTTCTAAATTACATGACGTCATGTGAATTGGTTACGTCGTAGTACAATACCACATTAGAACTCAGCTTATGAAACAATATGCCTTTATACTCCTATCTCAAACAGTAGCAACAGTAAAACAAGGAACAAAGCCTGGTTGATTTCTGAACTTAGGCAAATCCCTAATTTGCCCTTCATTCTTTGTTTCAGTATGTTGGCGAGCCTGGCAAAGGTGATTGCTACTTGAGCGACCTTATACGAATACGAATTATTGGTAAAGACCAAAATGGTCAAGTCAGGCACGTTCAAGTGGTCCTTAAGACCATGCCAAAGAACGTCTGCAGAAAACTGACTTTCAGGATCGATGAATTCTTCAAAAACGAAATCAATTTCTATAACGAAGTCTTGTCTTCATTACTCAAGTTCCAAGCGACAAAAAACCTTAAAGAGCCTTTCGATAACTACGCTAAAGTATTCTTCACCTACATTGACGGTGTCAATGACTGTATCATCTTAGAGGATGCCAATCTTCAGGGGTTCGGCTCTGCCATCAGGCAAGAGTGTATCGACATGGACCACTGCAAAGTGACTCTTCGCACCTTCGCCAAATTCCACGCAATCTCATTCGCAATGAAGGACCAGGATCCCAAAGAGTTTGAGAGGATGAAACAGTACATATTCGAAACGTACTACCACGAGAGACTGTGGCCCTGGTACACACGGTTTTGGAAACGGATCTGCGGTATAGCTGTAGACGCCGTCGAAAGAGAATACCCCAACTCGATATACGTTGAGAAGATAAAACAATTTGCAGTTCCTGAACGCTATAAATTTTTGATTGACGCGGCCTGTAATACTTTAGAGACGGGTGTGATTAGCCATGGCGACTCGTGGACTAATAACTTCCTCTTTAAGTATAAGGATAATGTTCTTGAGAATGCCAAAATGATCGATTTTCAGTTAACCAGGTGCGCTTCGCCAGTGCTTGATATATCGTTTTTCATATACGCTTGCACGACACAGGATATGAGAGTAAAGCATTATGAAGATTTAATGACGTATTACTATACTACGTTGGCAAATCAGATACAAGAGATGGGAACAGATCCAAATAAGGTGTATTCGTGGGAGAAGTTCAGGGAGGAATTGAAGAAGTATTCATTCTTCGGTCTCGCCTTCAGTTTTGAGTCGACGCCGACGATCATTTTGGATGTTGAAGATGTTCCTGATATGTCATCATTCACGGTAAGATAACAACCAAATCTATGAGAGAGGCTGTGATATGCTACGGACCTCCACTTATTACGATACACTATACATTAGGGAACACGCCTTCTCCTATAACACTTGGAATTAAAATTTAGTACTTACCTACAAGTTTCTAGTAGACTGTTTGTTTGTGACATCATGTTTTTACTCCCACGACCACAGACCAGATATCGAGATAGACAGCGAAAGTCTACCTACATCGCGTGTTTTTAATAGGTGGACTCCACTCATCCCGGCTCAGTCGCTCTCTGGCTGTTCGAATGTAAGCCGTGTACTAATAAACATAAAAATGCCTTACTGTGCCGTTGTGAATTGCAAAAACTCAAGCAATCAAGTATCCAAGCAAGCAAGCAAGTATCCAAGCAAGCAAGTATCCAAAGAAAACGACGGCGTTACCTTACATACGTAAGTAATTTTATTTCTGAAATTCGCCTAATATATTTAATAATCAATTATTTTTAATTTCGAGTAGCGTCTCCCGTTTTTACTGAGATAGGTTGAATCATAGCGTATATTTCCCATGGACTTCATCCACTGCTGCTTCCACTTTACACAATTCATGGATATCTCTTTCGTAGCCCTCAATGAACAGTGAAGCAAACTATACTTTCGTTAACCTTACAGTTGCATGGTACAGTCGATTTGCTCATTTTTCTGTCGATTTAATCAGATAGTGTTGTACAATGCGACGATTCTTGCAAAATCGCTAGACGATTCGATTTTGTTGACGGAAGAATGATAATTCTGAGTTGCATTTTCATTACAATCTATATTTTAATAGTAGAATAACGTAATAAATTAGTTTAATCATGACTTAAAATTTAAGCTTTTTCCGTGTAATTCAGCATTACATAGAAAATCGATTAGTAATTCATTCCTCTGTCGACACCACATCGATTCACTTCGAGAGAGGAATGAGTAGAAGACAGAGGAATGATTTAAAAAAAAGCTAAGTAGGTAGGTAGAACAATACTGAACAAGTAAGTAGGTAATACTGTAGTAAAACGGGGTGTATTTTGATACCCAGGGGAGAATAGAGATAGCTCCCAATCTCTCTTCTCTAATATTTACGAAGTAGTGGGCCTAAAAGTTATTTCTATTTACCCTTGGTTATTAATACACCCCGTTTTACGTCACCTACATTATTCTAGTCAGCCCCCTTAATTAGTTACTTTAATCCAAATTCCAAATCTCTTTATTACTGTAGATATTTACATATACTTAGCAATCGTAATTTTTTGCCACTTCTCTACATTGGACCACTGTAGGAGAAGAAGGGCGTAGAAACTCCCACAGATAAATCCAGGTCAAATGCAACGCAGTGTCAATTGATTGTACATAACTATGGAAAATCTGACACTATTCCACAGTTTAAGATCGATTCGAGTTACTGAATAAGGGGGCTGGACGGATTTACACATGAATAATAAAAGGTAAATAGTTACTACAGACAAATACATACTTTAACACTCTATGATGTGATATCCGGGTGCGATGCTACGATACGATACTCCCTCTCGAAACACTGCCGGCTTACTGACAAAAAGGCATGGTCGTGGTAGGTAGGGGATTCCCACAGCTGCGCTCATTTTGAATCGATTTGGCGGCGCGCCTTTGACTCTGTTTCACGATTAACATGTCAACCCATCACTAAAAGGGGCTCGTGACGTCACAGTAGGTAGTGAAAAAGTTACACGGTTGGTTCTCATACATTCTACCGTGTTTGCTGCGTCTATCTCGATATCTGGTTTGTGCCCACGACACACACGAGAAAGGACTTTAATCTGCGGTTAATACGTATCCTAGTGTGGGGTCAAGAGCAATGAACATACATGCCTGTAAATAAATGTTTATGTTTAATGTATATGAATGTTTGTTGCAGACTGACGAAAAGTTGGACATTGCAGATTTCTGGTCATTTGGGAACATCAAATCTCAGAAGGGCAGGCTCCGGGAAGCTAACAACGTCGTACATTGTGTCGACAATGGCTATATATAAATTATAAGGGCGGCAGCCTAAGCTGTGCAGCCATTGGAGCCTTCGTCAGCAGAGTGCACTTTTTGCAGTCCGCCCTCGACGTAGACGCTAGCCACCACGCTCAATAAATATATAACTTACAATAGCAGTACATCATATTATATTTAACTGATTATGGTGAAGAAAAACGACCGGTTTAGCCTAGCGGGCCAACTTTTTTTGTAGACCTAAGAGATAGCAAATGACACCTTCTAGCCGCCATTTTAATTTGGCAAACGATGCACCAATCACCTGTATAACTTATCAATTAACAATCAAAGTATTATTCTGTATTAATTAAGATTGAATTGATATTTTAGAATGAATAAAACCATTATATTACGTAAGACTGATATAATAGGTGCTATACATAGTATCGGTATAGATACGGGTACATAGTAACAAGAACAGTAGGTAACAGATTTCTGAGCAAAAAACCTTTAATCTAAGAACAAAAAGCTTACTTCATAATAAGGAAATACAACCCACCCATTTGAAAGCCTCAAGTACACGCCATAACAACAACCCGCCTACATTGTTGTCCTGCTTACCCTCGCTACATCGTCGGAGCATCTGTCAACCGGTCTGCGGAATGATCTTTGGCCTCCTCTTGGCTACCACTCGGTTACAGATCTGGTCCATCCGCCGCCTTCTCATTGGCCGACCTGCCCAACTCCACTTAAGTCGTGTTTTGTGTAAGCAAGTAATTTGCCAAGTACTTCGGATCCTCTGTCTTTTTAGTCCGAAGTCAAGCTGTCGAGAGATTGACGATGATGCCATGATTATGACTCTTAAACTTTGAGAAATCTCCTTCAAGCACTGACCGCACTGCGGCTGTCCGGCATAAACTCGTACATGTTTGATTACATTTTCTTTTAGAGAAAATTTCTTTGAACAATCATTACACTTGAAAAAGTGGTTTCACCAGTATGTGTGCGGATGTGTTTATTGAGATCTGATTTTGTAGAACATGCTTTTGGACAATAAATGCACTGATAAGGTCGTTCTCCTGTATGAGTTCTCGTATGAATACTTAAGTGTCCTTTTTGGGAAAATGCTTTTGGACAGTAACTGCATTGATACGGTCTCTCGCCTGTATGCGTCCTTTTATGTTTGTTGAGACTTTCTTTTCTAGAAAACCCCTTTGGACACTCTTCACACTGAAAACATTTATTCGTTTCATTTCCTGATTTTATCTCGGGAGAGTGTGTTTTAATGTGTACAGTTAGATAAGTTTTTCGTGTGAACGTCTTTAAACAAAGGTTACACCGGTAAGGCCGTTCGCCAGAATGGAATCTCATGTGCATATATAGATGTGCTTTTTGAGAAAACGTCTTTGGACACTCACTGCACTGAAAAGGCTTTTCGCCAGTATGAATTCTTATGTGTTTGATTAGATGTGATTTTCTAGCAAATGATTTTAAACAATCATTACATTGGTAAGGCAACTCACCGGTATGTGATCTGGTGTGTATAATGAGATTCATTTTACTACCAAAAGCTTTGGAACACAGACTACAATCATATTTCTTTTTATTGCATTCTTCGCCTTTTCTAGAAAACTGTTTAATCTGTTCGTTTTTGCCATGTGTTTTCATGTGTAAATTTAGATTTCCTTTTCGCGAAAAATTCTTCGAACAAACATGGCACTGATAAGGGGTCTCGCCAGTATGCGTGCGGGTGTGTTTGTTAAGATCTCCTTTTGTAGAACATGATTTTGGACAATAATTGCACTGATATGGCCGCTCTCCCGTATGAATTCTCATATGAATACTTAGGTGCCCCTTTTGGGAAAATGCTTTTGGACAGCAAGCGCAGTGATGCGGTTTCTCACCTGTATGCGTCCTTTTATGTGTTTATTGAGACTTTCTTTTCTAGAAAACCCCTTTGAACACTCATCACACTGAAAACATTTAATCGTTTCATTCCCTGATTTTTTATCGGGAGAGTGTGTTTTAATATGTATAGTTAGATATGATTTTCGTGTGAACGTCTTTAAACAAAGGTTACACCGGTAAGGCCGTTCGCCAGAATGAATTCTCATGTGCATATATAGATGTGCTTTTTGTGAAAACATCTTTGGACACTCACTGCACTTAAAAGGCTTTTCGCCAGTATGAATCCTTATGTGTTTGATTAGATGTGGTTTTCTAGCAAATGATTTTAAACAATCATTACATTGGTAAGGCAACTCACCCGTATGTGATCTCGTGTGTATAGTGAGATTCATTTTACTAGTAAACGCTTTGGGACACTGACTACACTGAAATCTCTTTTTAATACGTTTTTCGTCTTCATTTCTAGAAAACTGTTTAATCTGTTCGTAGTTTAAACCATGTGTTTTCATGTGTAAATTCAAATTTCCCTTTTGGGCAAATGCCTTCGAACACAGGGTACAAGTGTGAGGCTTGTCGCCCGTGTGAATTTTCATGTGTCTAATAACATCGCCTTTCACATGAAACTCTTTTGGACACTGACTGCACCTATAAGCTTTAACTCCCGCGTGTATCCTCATGTGTCTAAGTAGACTTCCATTTGATTTAAAGTACTTGGAACATTGATTACATTGGACTTTCTCACTCTGTTTTCTTATTTTTGTACTTCTGACAAGATGTCCGTGATCTATTTCATCAGCCGGTTTGTCTGTGAAATTAGAAACAAGAAATATTATTCATTAACTGAGTACATTAAGCGGACGTGGGTGGAAACCGTCGTGAGGAACTCCTCACATCTCCAACCGCCGCCATAGAGAAATCTCTAACTTATCCCTCGACTCGACGCGACAATGTATGCAAATCGACATTTGCCGTGAAGTCACGAGCTTAATTTCGTTCGCAACTTGTCTAGGGGGGCAGAGCTGCGGTGAAGGGCTAGCCCCCTGTAATGAAAAATATATTAGTGGCTCAGCTTGGGCTCAATTTCGAAGGAGTTTCTTGAGTGCTGTAGGCGCAACTATTTGTTTTGTTTGATTCCAGAACTGGTGATTCCACCTTGGCCATCAATATGTATAATACAGGTGATATTTAATTAGCTGACCATATTTTGGGGATTGATAGTACCCTTCCTTGTGAATAACTTTGCGCAAGAAACTTATAGCCGCAAATGAAAATAATCCCATCCCTCAGTACATTGACTTGATCAGATGATTAAAAGTTACTATGGAAGACCCAAAAAAAATGTTTACAAACCTCATCCAGCGAAATCCCGTCGACTTTATGATGAAATAAATAGTTACCTTGTTCAATCGAATCCCGCTCGACCGCCTGTCCTTGTGTGCGTGAGATATCTACGTCGGTGTGCGCGCGCGGCTGTATGTCGACATACGCGGTGGTGCTCCGACGCAGGCGCGGGGAGCGACTGACGCCGCTCGACAGCAACGAGGCTGTATCCTGAACAGTCCATACACGCTTAAGGTAAGGACGATGGTAGCCATTGACCGTGTTCATGGATAAAGCGGGGCAGAGCTATACGTCAATCTCCCTTTTATTTCCCTTTCCGAACAGACAGACGGACAGCGGAATTGATTGGAGGCTTAGTTAAAGAGACCCCTTTGTTTTGTACCCCAAACCCTAAAAAACAAAGGAGAATTCACTTAGCAGTGGGTGCAGTAGGCTGTTTAGATAGACTGATAGATGCTAGTAATGTCTGGTTTAAAGTAGTGTACGATATTACCGTCCTAGACACACACAACTTTAAAACCAGCCATTGAAGCGAATATTATACATACTAATTATGCAGTTGAAGTACCTGTGTGTCCAACATTGTCAACGAAGGGAGAAGTATGTAATATGAATCTCTCACTTGATCTTCAAAGCAAATCGATGTTTTCAGAATTGAAAGGCATTCAAAGCATAGTCGCAGGATCACATAGTCGCGCGCAACCTGGAAATAACAGGACATCATTCTACAGATAATTGCACTACTACCTCAATCTTTCATAATCGCAAAATTTTGTTATAATTTGTGGAACTGAAGGTATCAAACAAAACTAACTAACGAACTGAACTGATAAGCACTTGTCTGTCTGCCCAGATATACTCTGTTGAGCCAAGTGGCGTTTGCGAAGCGTAGAGTTGGGCAGTCCACCCGTCGCATGGCATATCGTGAAGCGCGTCATGGCAGCGGTCGGCTTGGAGCGCAACTCGTGGGGGTCTCGCATCTGATCGCTATGGGTGCAGAAACACCATCTCGGAGGGATGAACCCACGACGACTACTGCTGGTTTCGCACACTAGCCCAAAAACGAGCAATAAGGCACAAGCGCGGGACCGCCTCTCCTGTACGCATGTTGAAAATCCTGATCACGCGTGCAGGAAGTGCGGGAGAAGGTGCCGTTCACGGATAGGTTTCTGTAGCTACGAGCGGCGGTGCCGTTATTAAACAGACGCTTTTTGAACCATCTGTGATCTAGGAGGCCTATGATGACGCTTCTTCAGTTGAATCTGGAAACTCAGGAAACTTCCTCATTAGGTGTTTTAAGGAGATCGCACAATTATCCGAAGAGTACGCGTCAAACGAGCCAAACAGAAATAATTTTAGAATTCTTTAAATGATGAAACCTTGACTGCGACTCGGGTGGTTCGACGCATTCGGCTCGGGTATGAGTGCATTCACCTTTAATCAAATATTTATTATTTTGCTGTACCTGTTTCTGCCCCAAGATATCCATGTAATATTGCTTCAGGATAATATTATTTACACAATGCAACTTTCGGTTCACACACAGACAAGCCATGCATGGTCCTGTGTTCGAATCTTCCAGGCATTCCAGCTCTATTTTAATATCTTGCTTGGCCTCTGAATCATTATTTTCTAACTTAACCTTTATCTTTTCCGCAGTAGAATCAAGTAGTCTCCCTGACTCAATTGCAGTCTCTGTTGTTCCTAATTCAAACAGATTCTGTGACTCAGCTTTAATTTCTCTCATTGCTAAATCAAAAACAAATTCTGGCTCAACCATAATCTCTTCCGGCTCAATCTCGTGTTTATGCACTGGTGTTGCCAAATTCAAATGTGACTCAACAACTTGCTTGATATGTTGTGTGCGGTGTCGTGCCTGTGTGTTTATTGGCGATTCAACTAGGCATGCCGTCTCAATATTGATCTCTTGATTGAGATTTTTACATGTGTTTCGTGGCTGAATGTCAATGGTAACATCATTGTAAATCCGAAACCGTGGCGGATATGACACTTCACTAGAATGATCTCCACTCTCCAGGATATCAAAACATTCCACTACGCGTTGTCTAAAGAGAACAACTTTCTTCAGCCGTGTTCCACATTCCCAACAGACCTTTGAGATTGTATTGATCTGCTGAGAAAAAAAATAACATAATTATGTTTATAATGACTGGGCACAGCAATAATGTTAATGTGTAGTCATCACAGGCTGAATGAGATCAACGCCATCAAAGGCTCTGGAAATCATGCTAGGTATACCACCATTGGACCTATTCGTACAGCAAGTAGGAAGCTAGATCCTTATTTTTTAAATAAGTCCTATACTTAAATAATATTAATAATATCATAATATGATTTTATTTCACACCGAGTATATTGCCCATATTTTTGACAACTTGTGCCATTCTGGCACCTATAGAGTTGGCAACCCGATGAACCCGGTTTGCAAGGGTTCATGTCATGACATGAGGCGTCACAAACAAGAGTTTTTCGTAACATTTCTAAGTGATTATAATATAATAACTAGTGGCCCTGTGGGCAGTAGACCTCGCTAACAGGGGGGACTGTGAACCAATTTATAGGTAAGTATTTTAGATTCAATCAAGATGAAGTAGTAAAGTAGCCGCACCAATAACTTTGTAAACTACATTTTGCAATTTAAAATACATACAGTCATGTCAAATTGCCATCGACTATCAAATGACACAACAAATGTGGTGGAAAACTTTATGAGTGTCTTGAGCAAATTCATTTGTGGAAAAAGATTAAATTTGCACAAGGGTGGCTCGTATCAACGCAGAGTATATGTTGCAGGTAAGAATTGAATTATTTATAACTTTCTATGTTCCCTTGGGAACTTTTTTCATAAAATTGAGCACAGTTCATATACTGGGTGTCCCAAAAAGGTCCTATAGAACTAAAAGGGGTTCTTCCAGAAACCAATTATTTATTACAGGCCTTTTACACACTGCTGGTGAAAACTGGCATACAAGCGCATGGAAAAACCACTCAGCATATAGCCCAGGGCAAATAGTAAAAAAATATATTGCCCAAAAAGGAAAATCTCAAGAAAAACGAAAAAACCACAACCGCAGACGGCTTTTCGTCCCCAAATGTAAACCTGACCGGAATTATGGCCCAAAGGCACAAGAGGCGAATGAGCCAACTGTATAAACAGAAATGAAAGAAGCATGTATCTTAAAACTAAGAGAGTTTCAAAAAACAGATCAGGAAATTCAAAACATTGAATACCTGACCATAGGGCAACACGAAAATGATGTGTATAATACATACAGATGTGACAGGCTCACTGCCAGTCAGTTCGGAATGGCAAGTCTTTCAACGGGTTGATTGATTCAATGATACCCTATTTTTTTAATATAACACAAAGTAGCAAATTAAGCTCAATTTTGCCTCTGTTACAGATCTGTAATCGAAAATCGACAACACCCTGCCACAAAGAAGTACAAACAATTTTGTATAAAAACAATGTTCTGACCAAAGACATGTCCTATGGTCAACGCAACGAGTCGGTGGCAAGAACGACCAACAGGGCTCTTCATTGACAAAGAGTTTTTAGGTGCTAGTCCAGATGGTATGTGGCAGTAATTGATTACAGATTGTTTAATATTTATGCTTCGGAACGCACCGGTTTTTTGTTGCGCGGATCGACCGCGGGTAATCGGGACATCACTAGCGGAAACGGAACCGCAGCTGTCACTCGTACCAACGAGATGAAAAATTAGAGGTTATCTTTTCTTGTCGGGAGAAAAAACATGTCTGCTCATGGCGTCGGGCCATTGACTGTATTTCGGTGTAACAATTGTCTAACACAGGTGTCGGGCCTGGTCGGAGTGTTGATCATAATAATCGTCGGGAAATAAGTAGATTCGCGTCAGTGATTCGTGTTGTGAAGGACATCGTCGTATCGGACGGCGACTCCTCGTGACGGCAAGCAGCACGCCGGCGACAGCGTGAGATTCGGTTCCTATCCTACAACAATTGTGCTCCTATCCCGTATTCCTGCCTCGAATCGAGCTTTCGATTTCCGGTCTACGACGGCAAGGTAAAGTAGCAATCACGATTTTCTCCCGTGCTGGCAAAAACCCAGCCCCTCAAGATTCCACGCCGTTCGGTTGAGGCGTGGAATTAAACACAGATCATTGATTTTATTTCCAGTTCACTTATGAAAACATTATTATTCACTGTAATCAATGAATTTCAGGAGTCATAGAAGAGGAAAAAAATATTTTGGAAATTAAATATTTCCCCTCATAATCAAGACATGAATTCTGCTGCCGAAGACAGAGAAAACTTCCCGCTCTATATTGATAGCAATGGGAGTTTACAAATCAATAAAAAACACAACTATTACTATCAGGTTAGTACCAATTATTTGCTGTTTGTTGTTGCATGCAGTAAACAGTGATTACTTGCTGTGCTTCATTGTATTCATTGGACACATTTTCACACCTATCTATTCTTGTTACAGATCCAGGGGCAACTACGGGTTTCCAAAATGAACAAATGTTACTTTGTGGGCTATATTTCTCCAGATCATGATGTCACTGTACTGGATGTCGAGCCTGACGAAAATTTTATTTCGGACATGTGACCAAAATTGGCTTCATTCCATAAAAAAACTGTTTTGCCGGAGGTGGTACTGTATTGTGTACAAGTATTATTACTGCATTGAAATAACATTATATCAATTATCATCAAGAGCTACAGAACCTTTCTGTGACACCCTGTATGTCTGTTGGTTTTACAAAAATTAAATAAAAAGCTGTGCCTGTGGTAAACACCTGATTTTTATTTTGAACTCGCGCAAAAAGCTAAATACATATATTTCACAACTAAAATAAATTCATAAAATAAAATTACAAAACAAATTAAAAGTTCAAAAACAGTAGTGCGCTCAGAGATTTGAACCCCGATACCTTTAGTGATTTAGACATCTTTGAATAGGTGTCGAAATTTACTAACGCTTCTACTACTATGTATGTGTGTGTGTGTCTTTCGCGCGCCACGTCGCCGATATTATATGCATAATAGAGTGATTTGAACACTTAAAATATCATCTAAGTATTTTAGTTGCATTAAAAATATTACGCTATTACCGGGAAATACCACACTTCCTAAAAATTCGTATTATTTCGTTGTAAAGAAATAAAATACGTTCTATCAGGACGTTAACGCCATCTATTGGCGCGGCAGTGCCTAGCTGACCGTGACGTTCGAAGCTGGTTTCGAACCACGTAAATTTTGTGTTCGTATAACTTACAGACAACAATGTATTCAAAATAGCGCCAATTTTATAATGACAGCAAAGTACACAAAACACTTTTTACCCTAATGCTAAACTCCTTGTCGATAATGTCGACCAATCAAATCTCGAGGAGTTATTTGCAAAAGTAGTTTGTATATCAAGTATTCTTTGCACAAGGGGTTTGTATCGAGATTTTTTTGCGCAAGGAGGTTGTATATCATTGAGATGGATGTCGAATATTTTGGTGTGTTCTAAATTTAAACACCAAAATAGTGATTAATATGCTTTTATTCCACAGACTTGAATAGTAGGGACAGGGCACGGAGCGCTTGAAAGTGTCGCTACAAAAACAGTACAAAATCGGGAAAATTGGACTGTTTGCAATCAGTCGCGCTTGGACGGTGACAGCCGATTGACATATCGGCAGCAAAAACAAAAATGGTGACCTGCGACGTAAAAAGGTGTAAATCATACCCAAATCGCAAAACACAAAAACAGGGAGTGTCGTATCACAAGTAAGTATTATATTTTCAATTACTATTGGCTTCAAATTTATTATCTATAAAATATTGTTCTCGAAAAAATCCTCAAACGAAAATCAACCATTCGACTGACGTAACTTTTTAGCGACGCGCGACGCAACAGAATAATATAAGGATAAATAATCTAACCGGATGTCCTAACGGTGATGGAAAACATCGTGAGGAAATCTTCATTACTCCGGCTTCATTACATTAGCTGCGGCGATGGGCTTGCCCCCTGACACGCAAGATGGAGTATTAAATCACTAGCTAAGTGGGCACAGACCGGCACAGTTGTGCCTCTGCCAGCCCGTATGGGAAAAGGCGTGACGCTATGTTACGAGTGTAATGTATTGCTAAATACTCTATTTCATACACGATGACTTAATCAGTGATATCAGGTACTAATTTTCATAACTTTTTCTATGATTAGGTATTTTATTACTTATAAATCAAAATCAAGATCTTAAATTCCAAGTCACGCTACTATTGTGTATCTGTGAGCTTACATCCTCTTTCATAATTTAACGGCAAAGACAAAAATTTATATGCCTATTTAATTATGTTTCAACTTTTTATATATATTAAACATGAGGTAATTGCGTGAGACCTCGCCCCTTAAGTAAAATTTTAGCTAGATATATTTTATTTCTACTCCTAATCACCGATTAAAAGTCACCGGGTATTTGAGAGTTATCCGTAGATCAACTTTCCTAATATTGTGTCTATACACCACAATTCGGAACGTGACCGAACGTGACGCCGTTACAATTTTTCGTCCTGTCTTGGTTCCGACGAATTCCGACAGGGGCGCTATTTTTCTTAGCCTCAAAATGGTAAGAAATTGAGTATGGGAAGGCCTATCCTTAGTATTTATATCGATGTTTTATTCACTGTTTTCAGTGAATAAAATAAGCTTTATCGATGGGGAATGGTATAAGATTCATCAAGTCAGTGATACGTCCATGCCGCCGTTAACTAAAATTATCCTTCATGTTAGGTTGAACATGTAAGAACAATAGAAAATACTTCAAATTTAGTACAATCGGGATTTCCTACTTTCGGGATTTCATATTTTCGGGTGAACAGAAATTCCGCGTTTTAATTTGCGGGATTCCGTACATTCGGGATTTCATACTTTCGGGTAAACAGATATGAACTTAGGTCTTTTCTACGTCGTTATAATAATACGTACCCATTTATATCGAGGGCCACGAATCACTCGGGTCGCTCAGGATTCATGAGTGATTCATTCATTATGAATCACTCTGTACATCCTTCACTCGCTCATGATTAATCTATGGCCCTCGCTTTAAATCCGTCCTTTATTCACTAATTGCATAACATATCATAGCGTCACGCCATTTCCTATACGGGGCGGTAGAGGCACAATTGTGCCTCCTTTGAGCCAGTTACTCAATACTCCATTTTGCGTGACAGGGGGCTAGCCCATCGCCGCAGCTATGGAGTAATGAAAGTTTCCTCACGATGTTTTCCATCACCGTTAGAACGTCTGTATAATGTACTTAAGATAAATTAATTATCTCATTGGTACATTGACAGGACTAATTGCATAATATACTATTTGATTTTTAGGGTTCCGTACCCAACGGGTAAGAACGGAACCCTATTACTAAGACTTCGCTGTCCGTCCGTCCGTCCGTCTGTCACCAGGCTGTATCTCTGTTTGAAGCTTCACACCATTTGGCAAAAAATCCCAAATTCCTGAATTTTTCTCCGTCGAAGCGATATTCTTTCATTCAGACAAAAAATGTCTATTTCAATTGTGTGAGTTTGGGACACGACGTAAAATATTGTAGGTCGAACTTTGTTTGAGTTTGTTCGAAAAATCACCATTCGTTGATCCACTTCGTGAAAACAACAAGCTTACCAATTACATCGAATGAGATAACGGGTGGAACTGAAACTATTTTATCCCCTTCCACCGCGGAAGAAATTGCGAGCTCCGGTACCTGCGCATCACCTGAGAGTTTAATGACCAAATACGCCATGAGGTCCGTTGATCCCGTGTTTTGGCCGGCCCATCCGCATTCCATAGGTGCAAGCATGGACTCCATGGTGCACTGTGCTCTTGTCGACGGCGCTTGTCGATGTTTGTGTATGTGAACAAACAAAAACATAGCACTGTGCGTGCGGTGTATGATTGACACGGGGAGTCAAGCGATTTTCATTACAGAGGCATGCGCACAACGTTTAGGCTTGTCTCGTAGGACATGTAAATGTGGCGATCTTTTGTATCGAAAATAAACCCGTTCAACCAAAAAGGCTCGTGTATTTTGCTATATCTCCAAGAAACAAGATCGAACCACGAATTCCAATCAACGAGTTAATTTTGCTAAAACTAATATCACAAATGGTCACACATTCAAAATCAGAATCTGGCTGACCCGACATTTCGTACAACACAACCGGTAGAAATGTTATAACATATTTTACTAGGTGGTGTCAATACGGGAACACGTGGGTCGCATATCACCATGAACAGTGTATTCGGTTACCTGTTGATAGGAAACGTGAACCTCGGGATTACGTCCCAGGATTCTAAGCACGAGGATACGTCTCGAACTCCCCTTCGAGTTTGTTTCAGCTCAATCGAAAATGATAGGTCTCCAGAGGTTTTGGGAGTTAGAATCGTTACCTGAACGTACGTACGCAACTTACGGATAATGTCTCATCCGATCATATCTACGAATGACAATGATGATGACTTTCTTTTCTAGGTTTGCGTCATTACAAAAACTGGTTCGTATAACTGCCCTATTATTAATATTTTATAAAAAAAAACGAAAATCACGGAGTACATGTGTCCGTATCCGAATATAATTACAGTCTTACAAGACTTTAAAATTGTTCACCATTCCACCTTCAAGGACGACATTCACAGCCTTTATGCAGGGAAATCGCCGTCAAATAAATTGCGACGACTCAACCCCTTTCTAGATGAACATAATTGTTTGCGAGTTGGTGGCAGGATAGATAAATCTCTTTTGTCCTATGAAGCGAAACATCAATTGATTTTACCCAAAAGGCATTCTAACCATGCTTATTATAGATGATGCCCATATTACGCATTTACATGCTGGGCCACAGTCTTGGATTTTATCCAGTATAAAATTAGTCAAAAGTATTGGATTTTATCCAGTCGTGATATAAAACACGTCAACGTATCCATCGCTGTGTACGCTGTTTTCGTGCACTCCCCTCACAGGCCTCACACCCACAACCGTGCATGGGTTCCCTACCAGCAGAGCGAGTTAAACCCGAACGACCATTTCTTAAAACTGTAGTGGATTTTGCTGGACCATTCTGCGTACGTGCAAATAAATTTAGAAATGCAAAGGTCACTAAATGTTATGTAGCGGTATTTGTATGTATGGGTGTCAAAGCGATTCATCTTGAGTTGGTGTCGGAATTAATTCAAAATACGTTCCTCTGGCGTGCTTGTCAGAGATTCAACAATCTGCGTGGAGATATTGATTTTGACCTGTTTAGCACTGGTGTTAATCCAGCGAAGAGATCACTGTACCGAGACTTTTTGAATGGCTAAGTATTTCGACTTTCTGTTATTTATTATTTATTTATTTTTCTTTTTTAACGTGACTTGTTACTGCATGTCATGTTACAACGTATAGGGCTATGTATAATGCGAACTAATTCTGTTATTTAAGAGTGCTTTAACTGTTTTATTTGTTTATTGTGTCTTTTTGTCGGCGAAAACCTATAATTGGCTTTTTTGTTTTTATATAAGATTCCTATTGTTAATTTAAAGATAGCTGTTGGTTTTCCAATGTTAATAAAATAAAATAAAATTATCTACCGAGGGTTTTCAAGCCGCTTTGCGGCGCTTCACTTCTCGGAGGGGACTGTGTTCCGATTTGTTTTCCGATCTCATCTGACTGTGGATACAATTTTGTTGGTTGCAATAACCACCTCAAGTAATTATACACCTTTTTACGTAATAAGGCGACACAAGGTTCACTGAATAATAAAATTCTCAACAGGGCATTCCGTGGCATTTCGAACCTCCGCTAGTCACTTCGGGGGTTTGTTTGAAGCATGTTTTAAAATTTCCAAACATCACTTGATGCGAGTTGTAGGAACTAGTAGGTACACAAAGTTACGATGAGATGCATGCTCTTTTATGTCAAATGGAAGCCGTTTTAAACTAACGGCCATTAGGAGTTCTAAGTCCAGACGCTAGTGACCCTTTACCCTTAACACCTGCGCATTTTTTGATAGGACGTCCATTCACTGCCATACCAGACGTATCTTGAACAAAGGTAATTTAAGTTTACTGTTCACACTTTTAGCGACTCTTTCATCGTCGCAGTACCGCCTGTCCTTCATCATCACAAACCAATTCATTTGAACCCGCAAAACACTTCCATTTCGGAAGTTATATTTTTTTTTTGCCGTAATACATAGTAAAAGTACAGAATTAAAAAATGCTTATAATAGTAGTTCATATGACTGATACATAATCAAGGGCATTAAAGTGGGAAGTGGGTTTGCGCCGCGATGGAAACGAGCCGAAGGCGACAAACTAGGGGCGGCACGCCGGCGGGCGTCGGCGTTCGTAATTTGAATGTCATAATATGTCAAAATATTGATGTACACAATTAAAAAATGCCTACAATAGTAGTTTATGTGACTGATACATAATGGAGGGCATTAAAGTGGGAAGTGGGTTTACGCCGCGGGGGAAACGAGCCGAAGGCGACAAACTAGAGGCGGCACGCAGGCGGGCGTCGGCGTTCGTAATTTGAATGTGATAATATGTCAAAATATTGATACATTATGGTAATCATAATGTATCACAATATTCAGATAAGAAATGATTTTTTACCAATTAGTATATCATTCTTTTTGTTATAGGTTTTTGGACACAGTAAAGAGGGTTTATGATACGTGTGTAGATAAAATATATATTGTATGTCGATAAAATATGATCCTCTTGAACCTTGTACGATATGAACACTAACACAGTTACAGTTAATTGTGTTGTGATATTGTAACGAGACTATAGCGAGATCTAATGTCGCTTCCTGTTTGGTATAACCGTGGCAGGTTCTATTCGTTTGGTGTTTAGGTATTGTATTAGTCGACGTTTGATGTTATATCTAATGGTATGCTTTATACCATATCAGACCTAGAACACCCAGGCCTCCTACTACAAGCTGGTGCAGGAGTTTGGATGGCTGAATTAGATGTGCAGGCGAAGGGGACATGCACAAAGGCTCCAATCAAGTAGACCAGGTGCAGGCGCTACAACCCCAGTATAGAAGGATAGAACTATATTACACAACTTTTCTAAATTACATGACGTCATGTGAATTGGTTACGTCGTAGTACAATACCACATTAGAACTCAGCTTATGAAACAATATGCCTTTATGCTCCTATCTCAAACAGTAGCAACAGTAAAACAAGGAACAAAGCCTGGTTGATTTCTGAACTTAGGCAAATCCCTAATTTGCCCTTCATTCTTTGTTTCAGTATGTTGGCGAGCCTGGCAAAGGTGATTGCTACTTGAGCGACCTTATACGAATACGAATCTTTGGTAAAGACCAAAATGGTCAAGTCAGGCACGTTCAAGTGGTCCTTAAGACCATGCCAAAGAACGTCTGCAGAAGACTGACTTTCAGGATCGATGAATTCTTCAAAAACGAAATCAATTTCTATAACGAAGTCTTGTCTTCATTACTCAAGTTCCAAGCGACAAAAAACCTTAAAGAGCCTTTCGATAACTACGCTAAAGTATTCTTCACCTACATTGACGGTGTCAATGACTGTATCATCTAAGAGGATGCCAATCTTCAGGGGTTCGGCTCTGCCATCAGGCAAGAGTGTATCGACATGGACCACTGCAAAGTGACTCTTCGCACCTTCGCCAAATTCCACGCAATCTCATTCGCAATGAAGGACCAGGATCCCAAAGAGTTTGAGAGGATGAAACAGTACATATTCGAAACGTACTACCACGAGAGACTGTGGCCCTGGTACACACGGTTTTGGAAACGGATCTGCGGTATAGCTGTAGACGCCGTCGAAAGAGAATACCCCAACTCGATATACGTTGAGAAGATAAAACAATTTGCAGTTCCTGAACGCTATAAATTTTTGATTGACGCGGCCTGTAATACTTTAGAGACGGGTGTGATTAGCCATGGCGACTCGTGGACTAATAACTTCCTCTTTAAGTATAAGGATAATGTTCTTGAGAATGCCAAAATGATCGATTTTCAGTTAACCAGGTGCGCTTCGCCAGTGCTTGATATATCGTTTTTCATATACGCTTGCACGACACAGGATATGAGAGTAAAGCATTATGAAGATTTAATGACGTATTACTATACTACGTTGGCAAATCAGATACAAGAGATGGGAACAGATCCAAATAAGGTGTATTCGTGGGAGAAGTTCAGGGAGGAATTGAAGAAGTATTCATTCTTCGGTCTCGCCTTCAGTTTTGAGTCGACGCCGACGATCATTTTGGATGTTGAAGATGTTCCTGATATGTCATCATTCACGGTAAGATAACAACCAAATCTATGAGAGAGGCTGTGATATGCTACGGACCTCCACTTATTACGATACACTATACATTAGGAAACACGCCTTCTCCTATAACACTTGGAATTAAAATTTAGTACTTACCTACAAGTTTCTAGTAGACTGTTTGTTTGTGACATCATGTTTTTACTCCCACGACCACAGACCAGATATCGAGATAGACAGCGAAAGTCTACCTACATCGCGTGTTTTTAATAGGTGGACTCCACTCATCCCGGCTCAGTCGCTCTCTGGCTGTTCGAATGTAAGCCGTGTACTAATAAACATAAAAATGCCTTACTGTGCCGTTGTGAATTGCAAAAACTCAAGCAATCAAGTATCCAAGCAAGCAAGCAAGTATCCAAGCAAGCAAGTATCCAAAGAAAACGACGGCGTTACCTTACATACGTAAGTAATTTTATTTCTGAAATTCGCCTAATATATTTAATAATCAATTATTTTTAATTTCGAGTAGCGTCTCCCGTTTTTACTGAGATAGGTTGAATCATAGCGTATATTTCCCATGGACTTCATCCACTGCTGCTTCCACTTTACACAATTCATGGATATCTCTTTCGTAGCCCTCAATGAACAATGAAGCAAACTATACTTTCGTTAACCTTACAGTTGCATGGTACAGTCGATTTGCTCATTTTTCTGTCGATTTAATCAGATAGTGTTGTACAATGCGACGATTCTTGCAAAATCGCTAGACGATTCGATTTTGTTGACGGAAGAATGATAATTCTGAGTTGCATTTTCATTACAATCTATATTTTAATAGTAGAATAACGTAATAAATTAGTTTAATCATGACTTAAAATTTAAGCTTTTTCCGTGTAATTCAGCATTACATAGAAAATCGATTAGTAATTCATTCCTCTGTCGACACCACATCGATTCACTTCGAGAGAGGAATGAGTAGAAGACAGAGGAATGATTTAAAAAAAAGCTAAGTAGGTAGGTAGAACAATACTGAACAAGTAAGTAGGTAATACTGTAGTAAAACGGGGTGTATTTTGATACCCAGGGGAGAATAGAGATAGCTCCCAATCTCTCTTCTCTAATATTTACGAAGTAGTGGGCCTAAAAGTTATTTCTATTTACCCTTGGTTATTAATACACCCCGTTTTACGTCACCTACATTATTCTAGTCAGCCCCCTTAATTAGTTACTTTAATCCAAATTCCAAATCTCTTTATTACTGTAGATATTTACATATACTTAGCAATCGTAATTTTTTGCCACTTCTCTACATTGGACCACTGTAGGAGAAGAAGGGCGTAGAAACTCCCACAGATAAATCCAGGTCAAATGCAACGCAGTGTCAATTGATTGTACATAACTATGGAAAATCTGACACTATTCCACAGTTTAAGATCGATTCGAGTTACTGAATAAGGGGGCTGGACGGATTTACACATGAATAATAAAAGGTAAATAGGTACTACAGACAAATACATACTTTAACACTCTATGATGTGATATCCGGGTGCGATGCTACGATACGATACTCCCTCTCGAAACACTGCCGGCTTACTGACAAAAAGGCATGGTCGTGGTAGGTAGGGGATTCCCACAGCTGCGCTCATTTTGAATCGATTTGGCGGCGCGCCTTTGACTCTGTTTCACGATTAACATGTCAACCCATCACTAAAAGGCGCTCGTGACGTCACAGTAGGTAGTGAAAAAGTTACACGGTTGGTTCTCATACATTCTACCGTGTTTGCTGCGTCTATCTCGATATCTGGTTTGTGTCCACGACACACACGAGAAAGGACTTTAATCTGCGGTTAATACGTATCCTAGTGTGGGGTCAAGAGCAATGAACATACATGCCTGTAAATAAATGTTTATGTTTAATGTATATGAATGTTTGTTGCAGACTGACGAAAAGTTGGACATTGCAGATTTCTGGTCATTTGGGAACATCAAATCTCAGAAGGGCAGGCTCCGGGAAGCTAACAACGTCGTACATTGTGTCGACAATGGCTATATATAAATTATAAGGGCGGCAGCCTAAGCTGTGCAGCCATTGGAGCCTTCGTCAGCAGAGTGCACTTTTTGCAGTCCGCCCTCGACGTAGACGCTAGCCACCACGCTCAATAAATATATAACTTACAATAGCAGTACATCATATTATATTTAACTGATTATGGTGAAGAAAGACGACCGGTTTAGCCTAGCGGGCCAACTTTTTTTGTAGACCTAAGAGATAGCAAATGACACCTTCTAGCCGCCATTTTAATTTGGCAAACGATGCACCAATCACCTGTATAACTTATCAATTAACAATCAAAGTATTATTCTGTATTAATTAAGATTGAATTGATATTTTAGAATGAATAAAACCATTATATTACGTAAGACTGATATAATAGGTGCTATACATAGTATCGGTATAGATACGGGTACATAGTAACAAGAACAGTAGGTAACAGATTTCTGAGCAAAAAACCTTTAATCTAAGAACAAAAAGCTTACTTCATAATAAGGAAATACAACCCACCCATTTGAAAGCCTCAAGTACACGCCATAACAACAACCCGCCTACATTGTTGTCCTGCTTACCCTCGCTACATCGTCGGAGCATCTGTCAACCGGTCTGCGGAATGATCTTTGGCCTCCTCTTGGCTACCACTCGGTTACAGATCTGGTCATCCGCCGCCTTCTCATTGGCCGACCTGCCCAACTCCACTTAAGTCGTGTTTTGTGTAAGCAAGTAATTTGCCAAGTACTTCGGATCCTGTCTTTTTAGTCCGAAGTCAAGCTGTCGAGAGATTGACGATGATGCCATGATTATGACTCTTAAACTTTGAGAAATCTCCTTCAAGCACTGACCGCACTGCGGCTGTCCGGCATAAACTCGTACATGTTTGATTACATTTTCTTTTAGAGAAAATTTCTTTGAACAATCATTACACTTGAAAAAGTGGTTTCACCAGTATGTGTGCGGATGTGTTTATTGAGATCTGATTTTGTAGAACATGCTTTTGGACAATAAATGCACTGATAAGGTCGTTCTCCTGTATGAGTTCTCGTATGAATACTTAAGTGTCCTTTTTGGGAAAATGCTTTTGGACAGTAACTGCATTGATACGGTCTCTCGCCTGTATGCGTCCTTTTATGTTTGTTGAGACTTTCTTTTCTAGAAAACCCCTTTGGACACTCTTCACACTGAAAACATTTATTCGTTTCATTTCCTGATTTTATCTCGGGAGAGTGTGTTTTAATGTGTACAGTTAGATAAGTTTTTCGTGTGAACGTCTTTAAACAAAGGTTACACCGGTAAGGCCGTTCGCCAGAATGGAATCTCATGTGCATATATAGATGTGCTTTTTGAGAAAACGTCTTTGGACACTCACTGCACTGAAAAGGCTTTTCGCCAGTATGAATTCTTATGTGTTTGATTAGATGTGATTTTCTAGCAAATGATTTTAAACAATCATTACATTGGTAAGGCAACTCACCGGTATGTGATCTGGTGTGTATAATGAGATTCATTTTACTACCAAAAGCTTTGGAACACAGACTACAATCATATTTCTTTTTATTGCATTCTTCGCCTTTTCTAGAAAACTGTTTAATCTGTTCGTTTTTGCCATGTGTTTTCATGTGTAAATTTAGATTTCCTTTTCGCGAAAAATTCTTCGAACAAACATGGCACTGATAAGGGGTCTCGCCAGTATGCGTGCGGGTGTGTTTGTTAAGATCTCCTTTTGTAGAACATGATTTTGGACAATAATTGCACTGATATGGCCGCTCTCCCGTATGAATTCTCATATGAATACTTAGGTGCCCCTTTTGGGAAAATGCTTTTGGACAGCAAGCGCAGTGATGCGGTTTCTCACCTGTATGCGTCCTTTTATGTTTATTGAGACTTTCTTTTCTAGAAAACCCCTTTGAGCACTCATCACACTGAAAACATTTAATCGTTTCATTCCCTGATTTTTTATCGGGAGAGTGTGTTTTAATATGTATAGTTAGATATGATTTTCGTGTGAACGTCTTTAAACAAAGGTTACACCGGTAAGGCCGTTCGCCAGAATGAATTCTCATGTGCATATATAGATGTGCTTTTTGTGAAAACATCTTTGGACACTCACTGCACTTAAAAGGCTTTTCGCCAGTATGAATCCTTATGTGTTTGATTAGATGTGGTTTTCTAGCAAATGATTTTAAACAATCATTACATTGGTAAGGCAACTCACCCGTATGTGATCTCGTGTGTATAGTGAGATTCATTTTACTAGTAAACGCTTTGGGACACTGACTACACTGAAATCTCTTTTTAATACGTTTTTCGTCTTCATTTCTAGAAAACTGTTTAATCTGTTCGTAGTTTAAACCATGTGTTTTCATGTGTAAATTCAAATTTCCCTTTTGGGCAAATGCCTTCGAACACAGGGTACAAGTGTGAGGCTTGTCGCCCGTGTGAATTTTCATGTGTCTAATAACATCGCCTTTCACATGAAACTCTTTTGGACACTGACTGCACCTATAAGCTTTAACTCCCGCGTGTATCCTCATGTGTCTAAGTAGACTTCCATTTGATTTAAAGTACTTGGAACATTGATTACATTGGACTTTCTCACTCTGTTTTCTTATTTTTGTACTTCTGACAAGATGTCCGTGATCTATTTCATCAGCCGGTTTGTCTGTGAAATTAGAAACAAGAAATATTATTCATTAACTGAGTACATTAAGCGGACGTGGGTGGAAACCGTCGTGAGGAACTCCTCACATCTCCAACCGCCGCCATAGAGAAATCTCTAACTTATCCCTCGACTCGACGCGTCAATGTATGCAAATCGACATTTGCCGTGAAGTCACGAGCTTAATTTCGTTCGCAACTTGTCTAGGGGGGCAGAGCTGCGGTGAAGGGCTAGCCCCCTGTAATGAAAAATATATTAGTGGCTCAGCTTGGGCTCAATTTCGAAGGAGTTTCTTGAGTGCTGTAGGCGCAACTATTTGTTTTGTTTGATTCCAGAACTGGTGATTCCACCTTGGCCATCAATATGTATAATACAGGTGATATTTAATTAGCTGACCATATTTTGGGGATTGATAGTACCCTTCCTTGTGAATAACTTTGCGCAAGAAACTTATAGCCGCAAATGAAAATAATCCCATCCCTCAGTACATTGACTTGATCAGATGATTAAAAGTTACTATGGAAGACCCAAAAAAAATGTTTACAAACCTCATCCAGCGAAATCCCGTCGACTTTATGATGAAATAAATAGTTACCTTGTTCAATCGAATCCCGCTCGACCGCCTGTCCTTGTGTGCGTGAGATATCTACGTCGGTGTGCGCGCGCGGCTGTATGTCGACATACGCGGTGGTGCTCCGACGCAGGCGCGGGGAGCGACTGACGCCGCTCGACAGCAACGAGGCTGTATCCTGAACAGTCCATACACGCTTAAGGTAAGGACGATGGTAGCCATTGACCGTGTTCATGGATAAAGCGGGGCAGAGCTATACGTCAATCTCCCTTTTATTTCCCTTTCCGAACAGACAGACGGACAGCGGAATTGATTGGAGGCTTAGTTAAAGAGACCCCTTTGTTTTGTACCCCAAACCCTAAAAAACAAAGGAGAATTCACTTAGCAGTGGGTGCAGTAGGCTGTTTAGATAGACTGATAGATGCTACTAATGTCTGGTTTAAAGTAGTGTACGATATTACCGTCCTAGACACACACAACTTTAAAACCAGCCATTGAAGCGAATATTATACATACTAACTATGCAGTTGAAGTACCTGTGTGTCCAACATTGTCAACGAAGGGAGAAGTATGTAATATGAATCTCTCACTTGATCTTCAAAGCAAATCGATGTTTTCAGAATTGAAAGGCATTCAAAGCATAGTCGCAGGATCACATAGTCGCGCGCAACCTGGAAATAACAGGACATCATTCTACAGATAATTGCACTACTACCTCAATCTTTCATAATCGCAAAATTTTGTTATAATTTGTGGAACTGAAGGTATCAAACAAAACTAACTAACGAACTGAACTGATAAGCACTTGTCTGTCTGCCCAGATATACTCTGTTGAGCCAAGTGGCGTTTGCGAAGCGTAGAGTTGGGCAGTCCACCCGTCGCATGGCATATCGTGAAGCGCGTCATGGCAGCGGTCGGCTTGGAGCGCAACTCGTGGGGGTCTCGCATCTGATCGCTATGGGTGCAGAAACACTGCTGGTTTCGCACACTAGCCCAAAAACGAGCAATAAGGCACAAGCGCGGGACCGCCTCTCCTGTACGCATGTTGAAAATCCTGATCACGCGTGCAGGAAGTGCGGGAGAAGGTGCCGTTCACGGATAGGTTTCTGTAGCTACGAGCGGCGGTGCCGTTATTAAACAGACGCTTTTTGAACCATCTGTGATCTAGGAGGCCTATGATGACGCTTCTTCAGTTGAATCTGGAAACTCAGGAAACTTCCTCATTAGGTGTTTTAAGGAGATCGCACAATTATCCGAAGAGTACGCGTCAAACGAGCCAAACAGAAATAATTTTAGAATTCTTTAAATGATGAAACCTTGACTGCGACTCGGGTGGTTCGACGCATTCGGCTCGGGTATGAGTGCATTCACCTTTAATCAAATATTTATTATTTTGCTGTACCTGTTTCTGCCCCAAGATATCCATGTAATATTGCTTCAGGATAATATTATTTACACAATGCAACTTTCGGTTCACACACAGACAAGCCATGCATGGTCCTGTGTTCGAATCTTCCAGGCATTCCAGCTCTATTTTAATATCTTGCTTGGCCTCTGAATCATTATTTTCTAACTTAACCTTTATCTTTTCCGCAGTAGAATCAAGTAGTCTCCCTGACTCAATTGCAGTCTCTGTTGTTCCTAATTCAAACAGATTCTGTGACTCAGCTTTAATTTCTCTCATTGCTAAATCAAAAACAAATTCTGGCTCAACCATAATCTCTTCCGGCTCAATCTCGTGTTTATGCACTGGTGTTGCCAAATTCAAATGTGACTCAACAACTTGCTTGATATGTTGTGTGCGGTGTCGTGCCTGTGTGTTTATTGGCGATTCAACTAGGCATGCCGTCTCAATATTGGTCTCTTGATTGAGATTTTTACATGTGTTTCGTGGCTGAATGTCAATGGTAACATCATTGTAAATCCGAAACCGTGGCGGATATGACACTTCACTAGAATGATCTCCACTCTCCAGGATATCAAAACATTCCACTACGCGTTGTCTAAAGAGAACAACTTTCTTCAGCCGTGTTCCACATTCCCAACAGACCTTTGAGATTGTATTGATCTGCTGAGAAAAAAAATAACATAATTATGTTTATAATGACTGGGCACAGCAATAATGTTAATGTGTAGTCATCACAGGCTGAATGAGATCAACGCCATCAAAGGCTCTGGAAATCATGCTAGGTATACCACCATTGGACCTATTCGTACAGCAAGTAGGAAGCTAGATCCTTATTTTTTAAATAAGTCCTATACTTAAATAATATTAATAATATCATAATATGATTTTATTTCACACCGAGTATATTGCCCATATTTTTGACAACTTGTGCCATTCTGGCACCTATAGAGTTGGCAACCCGATGAACCCGGTTTGCAAGGGTTCATGTCATGACATGAGGCGTCACAAACAAGAGGTTTTCGTAACATTTCTAAGTGATTATAATATAATAACTAGTGGCCCTGTGGGCAGTAGACCTCGCTAACAGGGGGGACTGTGAACCAATTTATAGGTAAGTATTTTAGATTCAATCAAGATGAAGTAGTAAAGTAGCCGCACCAATAACTTTGTAAACTACATTTTGCAATTTAAAATACATACAATCTATTGACTTTTCACGAAAATAGTTATAGTCTATTTCACTCACTCTCATGGTCTGTATAGATCCTCTTTACTAATCCGTCTCCTACTTCGAGGAGTCCAAACTTGGTATGTTTTGAAAATATTTCTTGGATTTTTAGAAAATAGGCGGCCGAAATGTAATGTTGTAGTATATTTTTAGAACCGGCTCATGAAGCTCTAATTTGATACCCCACACGATAGGATAAAAAAAAAACATATAAAAAATTAATGACGTCATAACTCCCCCCCCCCCCCCCAGGAGAAAATCGAGAAAAGCTCTCGACAAAAAAATAACTTTTAATTCAAGGAACACGTGTGCCAAGTTTTGTGAGGATCGCTTGAAAACTGTGGCCCCTAGACCGGAACTGACAGACACCAGACATAGAGACAGACGAAAGCAACATCGGCCTCCTATCTTGTCGAAATGGAGCCCTCCCTTCGCTCGCTCGGTCAATAATTGCAATATTAGAATATAGAGGCTATCCGTTCGTGTTAGTGAACAGACGGTAAAATGGAGCCGCGAAATTTGCGAAGACTACAGAAATCACCAATATTCGGGTTCAAGAAAAAGTCGCAAACGAGTTCTTGGAAAAATGAAACACTATCACGGAGAAGTGAAAAGGTAAGAAAGTATTTTTATACTTATTTACTGTAGAAATATAGTACTCATTACAATCATATTAAAAGCATATTGCTTTTGAAAATTTACCTACCTAACCTCTTTTTTACTTGTTGCAGAAGTGATGAAGTGTGGTGTAAAAGACCGAAATTAGACGATGATGGGAAAAAAGATTATTCTAAGACCAACAGCTCAGATGTGTCTGTTGTAAGGGCATTTATCACCATAGTTGCGCCAACATCACGTCGGCGTACTATTTAGGCAATTGTGCTGACCTAAGCAACACATTTACATGCCAATCGTGTAAAGCTGACGTAGAAAAAACCAAAGATGATGTCGCGCCCTCTATGGAAAACGAAACTAACTCGATTAATTTTCAGTCACTACACTCGCAGATGAACATCAGTACTCCACAATCTAATCATAGCAATCACACAAACGTCACTCGCAGAGCTCCGAGAAAGTTATGCACACAAAAAACGAGTCTCTCCTAGACATATTATACCAGAGCTTACCCAACTTAGGCAAAAAATAGCCGAGAATTCGACTTGATGAAACAAGAAAATTACAAACTACGCGTGGAAATAGACGCAGCGAATAGGGAAATAAAGATTTTGAATCTGGAAAATACAGAACTGACGAAGGTTGTTACGGACTGCAAGAAGAAGATTAGCTTGTATAAATCAGTAGGAGTCGGTAACGAACAAACTAGTTAACAAAAAAGCCATCTTTAAAAAAAATCTCGCCTCAATATCGGAACATCAAAGCTAATATGATGCGAATGGGTTACCCTAGAACCTCTCCCCGAGAATACACAAATAATATTACACAGAGAAGCTTGGACAACACTGTAACAGATAAGGTCCCCAAGCTAAACCTAAGTCTTGATACACTAGATGAGTATCCTACCTTATCTGATGAAAGCGGTAGAGGAATTAATAAAATATTGACGAAACTAGTAGGAAGTGAATCATGTATACAATCAGTTATAAAACCAAATGCCACCTTGGACCAGGTGATGTATTCATCCAGTTATTGCAACAACTTCACCAAAGATGACTATGTGATAATATTAGCAGGCAAAAATTATAAAGATCCTTTAAAATTGCAATCTTTATTGTATTGGAATATAGGTCAACTTGCCCATATAGATGTTATACTGAGTAATATAGAAATCATTGCTTAGGTGAGAAGAAAGTTAATGAAGTATTCCAGTTAGTGTGCTCCCGATTTTCCCATGAATATTAAAAAATATGAAGAACCATCAACAGGGATGGTGTCTACTATTTTGGTAGAAGGGTTTCAAAAGAGTGAAGAGATGCATGGAGTCAAATATTTACATTTTGTTGGCGACGGAGAGTCATCAGTTTTTGCTTAAAAACTGATGAGTCTCCGTGCAACTTAGAAAAAATGTGTCATATGGGCTGCAGATTCGTCAACTGCGATGAAAGAACAGACCTTTTACAAGATCTGAAAACCAAGGGTCTCATTTGTGCAGCAAAAGAGGCAGTCATGTCAAATTGCCATCGACTATCAACTGACAAATGTGGTGGAAAACTTTATGAGTGTCTTGAGCAAATTCATTTGTGGAAAAAGATTAAATTTGCACAAGGGTGGCTCGTATCAACGCAGAGTATATGTTGCAGGTAAGAATTGAATTATTTATAACTTTCTATGTTCCCTTGGGAACTTTTTTCATAAAATTGAGCACAGTTCATAAACTGGGTGTCCCAAAAAGGTCCTATAGAACTAAAAGGGGTTCTTCCAGAAACAAATTATTTATTACAGGCCTTTCACACACTGCTGGTGAAAACTGGCATACAAGCGCATGGAAAAACCACTCAGCATATAGCCCAGGGCAAACAGTAAAAAAATATATTGCCCAAAAAGGAAAATCTCAAGAAAAACGAAAAAACCACAACCGCAGACGGCTTTTCGTCCCCAAATGTAAACCTGACCGGAATTATGGCCCAAAGGCACAAGAGGCGAATGAGCCAACTGTATAAACAGAAATGAAAGAAGCATGTATCTTAAAACTAAGAGAGTTTCAAAAAACAGATCAGGAAATTCAAAACATTGAATACCTGACCATAGGGCAACACGAAAATGATGTGTATAATACATACAGATGTGACAGGCTCACTGCCAGTCAGTTCGGAATGGCAAGTCTTTCAACGGGTTGATTGATTCAATGATACCCTATTTTTTTAATATAACACAAAGTAGCAAATTAAGCTCAATTTTGCCTCTGTTACATCTGTAATCGAAAATCGACAACACCCTGCCACAAAGAAGTACAAACAATTTTGTATAAAAACAATGTTCTGACCAAAGACATGTCCTATGGTCAACGCAACGAGTCGGTGGCAAGAACGACCAACAGGGCTCTTCATTGACAAAGAGTTTTTAGGTGCTAGTCCAGATGGTATGTGGCAGTAATTGATTACAGATTGTTTAATATTTATGCTTCGGAACGCACCGGTTTTTTGTTGCGCGGATCGACCGCGGGTAATCGGGACATCACTAGCGGAAACGGAACCGCAGCTGTCACTCGTACCAACGAGATGAAAAATTAGAGGTTATCTTTTCTTGTCGGGAGAAAAAACATGTCTGCTCATGGCGTCGGGCCATTGACTGTATTTCGGTGTAACAATTGTCTAACACAGGTGTCGGGCCTGGTCGGAGTGTTGATCATAATAATCGTCGGGAAATAAGTAGATTCGCGTCAGTGATTCGTGTTGTGAAGGACATCGTCGTATCGGACGGCGACTCCTCGTGACGGCAAGCAGCACGCCGGCGACAGCGTGAGATTCGGTTCCTATCCTACAACAATTGTGCTCCTATCCCGTATTCCTGCCTCGAATCGAGCTTTCGATTTCCGGTCTACGACGGCAAGGTAAAGTAGCAATCACGATTTTCTCCCGTGCTGGCAAAAACCTCCAGCCAACCGCCTCAAGATTCCACGCCGTTCGGTTGAGGCGTGGAATTAAACACAGATCATTGATTTTATTTCCAGTTCACTTATGAAAACATTATTATTCACTGTAATCAATGAATTTCAGGAGTCATAGAAGAGGAAAAAAATATTTTGGAAATTAAATATTTCCCCTCATAATCAAGACATGAATTCTGCTGCCGAAGACAGAGAAAACTTCCCGCTCTATATTGATAGCAATGGGAGTTTACAAATCAATAAAAAACACAACTATTACTATCAGGTTAGTACCAATTATTTGCTGTTTGTTGTTGCATGCAGTAAACAGTGATTACTTGCTGTGCTTCATTGTATTCATTGGACACATTTTCACACCTATCTATTCTTGTTACAGATCCAGGGGCAACTACGGGTTTCCAAAATGAACAAATGTTACTTTGTGGGCTATATTTCTCCAGATCATGATGTCACTGTACTGGATGTCGAGCCTGACGAAAATTTTATTTCGGACATGTGACCAAAATTGGCTTCATTCCATAAAAAAACTGTTTTGCCGGAGGTGGTACTGTATTGTGTACAAGTATTATTACTGCATTGAAATAACATTATATCAATTATCATCAAGAGCTACAGAACCTTTCTGTGACACCCTGTATGTCTGTTGGTTTTACAAAAATTAAATAAAAAGCTGTGCCTGTGGTAAACACCTGATTTTTATTTTGAACTCGCGCAAAAAGCTTAATACATATACCTATTTCACAACTAAAATAAATTCATAAAATAAAATTACAAAACAAATTAAAAGTTCAAAAACAGTAGTGCGCTCAGAGATTTGAACCCCGATACCTTTAGTGATTTAGACATCTTTGAATAGGTGTCGAAATTTACTAACGCTTCTACTACTATGTATGTGTGTGTGTGTGTGTCTTTCGCGCGCCACGTCGCCGATATTAGATGCATAATAGAGTGATTTGAACACTTAAAATATCATCTAAGTATTTTAGTTGCATTAAAAATATTACGCTATTACCGGGAAATACCACACTTCCTAAAAATTCGTACTATTTCGTTGTAAAGAAATAAAATACGTTCTATCAGGACGTTAACGCCATCTATTGGCGCGGCAGTGCCTAGCTGACCGTGACGTTCGAAGCTGGTTTCGAACCACGTAAATTTTGTGTTCGTATAACTTACAGACAACAATGTATTCAAAATAGCGCCAATTTTATAATGACAGCAAAGTACACAAAACACTTTTTATCCTAATGCTAAACTCCTTGTCGATAATGTCGACCAATCAAATCTCGAGGAGTTATTTGCAAAAGTAGTTTGTATATCAAGTATTCTTTGCACAAGGGGTTTGTATCGAGATTTTTTTGCGCAAGGAGGTTGTATATCATTGAGATGGATGTCGAATATTTTGGTGTGTTCTAAATTTAAACACCAAAATAGTGATTAATATGCTTTTATTCCACAGACTTGAATAGTAGGGACAGGGCACGGAGCGCTTGAAAGTGTCGCTACAAAAACAGTACAAAATCGGGAAAATTGGACTGTTTGCAATCAGTCGCGCTTGGACGGTGACAGCCGATTGACATATCGGCAGCAAAAACAAAAATGGTGACCTGCGACGTAAAAAGGTGTAAATCATACCCAAATCGCAAAACACAAAAACAGGGAGTGTCGTATCACAAGTAAGTATTATATTTTCAATTACTATTGGCTTCAAATTTATTATCTATAAAATATTGTTCTCGAAAAAATCCTCAAACGAAAATCAACCATTCGACTGAAGTAACTTTTTAGCGACGCGCGACGCAACAGAATAATATAAGGATAAATAATCTAACCGGATGTCCTAACGGTGATGGAAAACATCGTGAGGAAATCTTCATTACTCCGGCTTCATTACATTAGCTGCGGCGATGGGCTTGCCCCCTGACACGCAAGATGGAGTATTAAATCACTAGCTAAGTGGGCACAGACCGGCACAGTTGTGCCTCTGCCAGCCCCTATGGGAAAAGGCGTGACGCTATGTTACGAGTGTAATGTATTGCTAAATACTCTATTTCATACACGATGACTTAATCAGTGATATCAGGTACTAATTTTCATAACTTTTTCTATGATTAGGTATTTTATTACTTATAAATCAAAATCAAGATCTTAAATTCCAAGTCACGCTACTATTGTGTATCTGTGAGCTTACATCCTCTTTCATAATTTAACGGCAAACACAAAAATTTATATGCCTATTTAATTATGTTTCAACTTTTTATATATATTAAACATGAGGTAATTGCGTGAGACCTCGCCCCTTAAGTAAAACTTTAGCTAGATATATTTTATTTCTACTCCTAATCACCGATTAAAAGTCACCGGGTATTTGAGAGTTATCCGTAGATCAACTTTCCTAATATTGTGTCTATACACCACAATTCGGAACGTGACCGAACGTGACGCCGTTACAATTTTTCGTCCTGTCTTGGTTCCGACGAATTCCGACAGGGGCGCTATTTTTCTTAGCCTCAAAATGGTAAGAAATTGAGTACGGGAAGGCCTATCCTTAGTATTTATATCGATGTTTTATTCACTGTTTTCAGTGAATAAAATAAGCTGTATCGATGGGGAATGGTATAAGATTCATCAATTCAGTGATACGTCCATGCCGCCGTTAACTAAAATTATCCTTCATGTTAGGTTGAACATGTAAGAACAATAGAAAATACTTCAAATTTAGTACAATCGGGATTTCCTACTTTCGGGATTTCATATTTTCGGGTGAACAGAAATTCCGCGTTTTAATTTGCGGGATTCCGTACATTCGGGATTTCATACTTTCGGGTAAACAGATATGAACTTAGGTCTTTTCTACGTCGTTATAATAATACGTACCCATTTATATCGAGGGCCACGAATCACTCGGGTCGCTCAGGATTCATGAGTGATTCAATCATTATGAATCACTCTGTACATCCTTCACTTGCTCATGATTCATCTATGGCCCTCGCTTTAAATCCGTCCTTTATTCACTAATTGCATAACATATCATAGCGTCACGCCATTTCCTATACGGGGCGGCAGAGGCACAATTGTGCCTCCTTTGAGCCAGTTACTCAATACTCCATTTTGCGTGACAGGGGGCTAGCCCATCGCCGCAGCTATGGAGTAATGAAAGTTTCCTCACGATGTTTTCCATCACCGTTAGAACGTCTGTATAATGTAAGTACTTAAGATAAATTAATTATCTCATTGGTACATTGACAGGACTAATTGCATAATATACTATTTGATTTTTAGAGTTCCGTACCCAACGGGTAAGAACGGAACCCTATTACTAAGACTTCGCTGTCCGTCCGTCCGTCCGTCCGTCCGTCTGTCACCAGGCTGTATCTCAAGAACCTAGCTAGCTAGAGAGTTGAAATTTTCACAGATTATGTATTTCTGTTGCCGCTATAACAACAAATACTAAAAAACAGGATAAAATAAATATTTAAGGGGGCTCCCATACAACAATACCACATACAAACTTATGGATGCACCTGGTTACGTACATGGAGTGTGAAAGTAACCGCACCAATAACTTTGTATACAATATTTTGCTGTGTAAAATCCAAACTATTCACTCCACACCATCGCTTCCATTGAACGGTGGTACGGAACCCTTCGTGCGCGATTTAGACTCGCACTTGACCGGTTTTTATTTATTTTTGCTTTAAGTATAAAGTTAATCTGGGGCTTTATTATTACTTCACTGTTATTTTAGGGCCGCCAGTATATTATTAAATCCGGTGAAAAATGTCCATGTGGTCGCAATCTAAGTGGTTTTCAGTAGGAGGGGCTCATATTACGGCAGTATCAAAAAATGAATGGAAATTAGATGGTCGACAACTGAACAGAGATAAGTAATTTTAATACAATATTCCAGTCAAAATAATAATTGGTAGTTACATGAATTCGCTTTGAGCCGAAAAGACACAATTCAAAAGTCTTCACCAAGTTCACTACTCAAGGAAAATTTGCAGCCCCAAGACTGTACAATATGGGACAATGGAAAGTTCAACCAGGAGACAACGGTCACTGCACCATTTTAGCAAAGGCATCCGAAGAAGTCCCTTAAGCAGACCGCATAAAAAAGCCTTTCTATTTAACAAAAATATGAAATCAGGGTAGATACTCGGTAGTCATCAAACTCTCACTAAGCTTAGGAGGAGACGCAACAGTGTTTCAGGCAGAAACCTCCTACATGGGGCATTACAAGTAGTAGGAAGCGTAGAGGAGAAAGATATTGTCTTAAAAACAGACTGTGCATCTCTACTTTTTTTGCTGAGTTAGTGCCTTTTATCATGAATCACTCCCTACATCATTCACTTGCTCATGATTCATCTATCTATTCTATTCATCTTTCTTACTCTGCACACTAAAAAAACTACTAAATCCATACAAAATCCAAATTCATACTGGAGTGTCACAAGATACTCAACAGACTGGGTGAGAACAACAAAGTTAAACTGCAGTGGGATGGGGCACCACCAAGACCAAGGAAACTGCGAGGCGGACAAGCTAGCCAATGCAGGGGCAACAAGGACAGTGATTGGCCACCTTTTGCACTGCTATCGGCTGAGGCAACTAGGATAAAACTCAAAGCAGCCACAGCCGACCAACATAATAAGATATGGCAAAAAGAGTAGACTGCAAAAACAGCAAAATTAAGAAAAGATTGAAAGCCTATTTCCTTTCTCTACCGTAATCATATTTATGTAGGTTTTTTTTATTTATTATTATTTATTATTAGTTGTTATTAGTTGTTTCACAGCAAATAAAATTAATATAAATACGAAATGCCAGTTACGAAACAAACCGATAAGAAAGTTGGTAGGAGGAAAAGTAACCTTATACATTTGATAATTATGGAATAAAATAATAACTAATAATTACAACAACATGCATGCTATCTATTGTATTTTATATAGTTGAGATATATATTTTATTTATTAGGTGTATTTTACTTATATTTTAAAAGTCATTTTCATACGTATGTATTAGTAGTTTATGTGACTGCTGCATAATGGAGGGCATCAAAACTCGAGAGTGGGTTTATGAAACGAGCCGAAGGCGAGTTTCATAATAATATCACTCGAGAGTTTTAATGCCTAATTATGTACAGTTACATACACTAGTTTATCTACACACATATCATAAGCTCTCTTTGATGTGTTCAGGAACAGCATGTTTGACCAGCATTTTGGTTCTGCAATTGTTTAGCTTGTTCTTTAGTACCAACTTCACGCAGACGGGCGTCGGCGTTCGAAATTTGAATGTCAGTACCAACTTCACAGACAAACTAGGGACGGCACGCGGGTGGGCGTCGGCGTTCGAAATTTGAATGTCATTATATGTAGAAAAACTACACATAATGACCATTGTGTAGTTTTCCAGATACGAAACGAGTTTTTACCAAGTAGTTTAACGTAATGCACATACCTACCGACCTCCGTTCCGCTCCGTGCGTAAATTTATTGCAATGAAAATATAACTCACCAGTGAACATTTCACAATAGCATTGTACCGTAGCAGACAGTCTTCCTTTAATGTTTGCAAGTTTCGGTCCGAGCACAAACAAGCCATGCACAGCAGTTGATACACAACATCACATTTATAATCTTCTTTCTCCTCTTTCATGTTTCCAGGCCCTCCTTCCATATGATTTTTTGTCAGGATCAATGTGGTACAGTCAAGATCATCTGATGTTGATGGACAGTCCATTTCTTGAAGTTCATAATATATTTGATTTTCAAGTCAAAATTAACATCCAGCGACGATTTTCTTTAACAAATGAAGGAACAAAATGAAGTGCCCAAAAGACATTGAAGCACAGAACAAAATATACGGTGCTTTGCTTGACATCCATCAATTCATGGACATAGATAACAATTACTTTAACAAGTTCATGGATTATTTATTGTGACACAACAGTCTGTGGACGCAACTCACCTAACACAAGGAAGGAACGAACAATACAAGCAAGACACATAACAATAATACCGTAGATTAGTGTAATGCCCGCTCTTCGTCAGTGCCACCGCCACTGCGCCCAACTGCAGTGACGAATTTCGTATTGACCAACGTGTAGAAAGGCGGTTGGTGTTCAGTTGGAGTCCGATGGCTGTAAAGTGTGTTTAAGCTGAGCAAAGCACTGTATATTTGTGCACTTTAACGAAGATCTAAAAATATACAAATTACAACTTGACATTGGCATATGAGCCAGGGCTCTTTGCCACCCGACGGAAAAAAACTATATGTCTGTTCACTTCATTCATTCATTGGCATCACTCACTGTCATTGGACCTATGGAAGGAGTTTTGGAAGCTGGATCTACAAGTAAAAGGAAAATGGTACGGAAGTGTGCAGAAAAATATACCCTCGAAACCTTGGTACGAACCTTACAAGATAACACACAGAGATTTCTACAGTACTATTTGCCGCACAAGATTTGGTCACGCTAGAATTCCACTGACTCTGCATAAAATTGGCCTTGCTGAAACTCCGAGATGTCAAAATTGTTATGACAATGAAGAAACCAGTGTTGCTGACATGCAGCACATAGTGATGTCATGTACTAGCTTCGCCCTACAGCGATTAGTGATGGTCGCTGATATTGTTCAAGTAATGGGAAATGATCAAGAAGTCCCCCGCCAACTTGAAGATTTATTAGCAGTACCTCAAGCTTATGTTCACATTTATAAATATATCAAGAATACTGTGAAGAACATCTGACTGAAGGCTACAAGATAGAATATAAAACCTAAAACTAGAACTTTAAGACCCGGCTAAAGGACAAGAATCCAGAGCCGTAAAAATGGGAAAAAAAAAAAAAAATTGGTCTCGTTCTTCTCAGTCGTAGCACTCTTGACAGAGCGGTCGTGGTCGTCATTTCGGTCGAGTAACCCGCCTCACAATTCGTCGCCATTCGTCTCTGTGGGCTGCTTTTTTGGTGCATTGGTACAGAGGGTCATCCAGTGCTGCCTTGATTTGGTCTGTCCATCTCATTGGTGATCTGCCACGCATTCGGGTGCCCTCTACTCTGCCCTGCACCACCAGTCGCTCGATGGACATACGGCCGCGTCGAGATACGTGTCCAAAGAAGGTGAGGATACGAGCCTGGACTAATGAAGATAGGCGCTGCTTGATGCCTAGTTCTTGGAGGATGGAGTCATTGGTACGGAACTCCACGATATCCCAAGCATTTTTCTCCAGTACCACATCTCAAGAGCATCTATCCTCTTTTTCTCGTTTTCCCGAAGCGTTCATGTCTCTGCAGCGTAAAGGAATATGGGGAACACAAGCGCTCTTACCAGCCGGGTCTTTGTGGCTTTGGTGATGTTGCGGTTCTTCCATATTTTCTTGAGCCTGTCCATAGAAGACCTCGCAATCGCCATACGTCGCTTTATTTCGTCCACGCATCCGCCATTGTTGGATATCAGCGCTCCCAGATAGACGTATGATTGGATCACATCACAATTCGCTATTTTCGCGACTTCGGGCAAGTTGTTGTTGGCACGATCCACAATCATCATCTTCGTCTTACTGCGATTGATCTTAAGGCCAAACTCCAAGCTGACGCTTTCCATTTTATGCAGCAGGTCTTCCATATCTCGCATACTGCTTGCGAATCTTGAAATCTGCGTAGCGTGGGTTCGAGATCCTCAGGCCACCAATTGCGACACCGCCCGTCCAGTCTTCAAGGGCAATTCTCATTATGAGCTGTGTAGGTGTTGAACAGAAGCGGAGAAATAATGCATCCCTGACGGACTCCCGCGCTAGGGTGGAAGTGGCTTGAAAGCGTCTCGTCTGTTCTCACTGACGCAGTCCCATCCTCGTAGAGGCGCCTTAAGAGGTGCACAAGGTGTGTTGGTGTACCCATCTCCAGTAGAGTTTTCCAAAGTTTCGGCCATTTCACAGAGTCAAACGCCTTTGAAAAATCAACAAAGCAAATATAAGTGGGCTTGTTAAATTCTCTGGCTTTTTCGATGATCTGGCGCACTGTCAGGATTTGTTCCTTTACCTTTCACAAAGCCGGCTTGTTCGGGTGCAATCTCTTTGGATAAGAAGGTCTTAAGGCGTTCTTTGAGAATGTGCAGTAAGATCTTGCTCGCGTGTGATATTAGGGCAATGAGGCGGTAGTTACTACTCGTTTTCGTCGAACCTTTTTTGTGTAGAGGGATAAATACAGTGTGAGCCCATTCCTGCGGCCATGTCCCTGTCTGCCATATCTTGTTGCAGAGGGTTTTGAAAATCTGAACACCATGTTCACCTGACGCTTTGATGGTTTCTATCGGGATAGCATCTCTGCCGGTGGCTCTCCTGTTCTTCAGGTGTTTAATCGCAGCTCTCACTTCGCTTTCGAGAATGTCTGGCTCTATCTCTTCATCCCTAGGTTCGGTTGATGCGAAACATTGTGAGTTTGGATCCTGAAATAGTGACTGGCAATATTCTTTCCAAGTTTCGGATATCTCTTTTATTTCAGTGATCGTCTCACCATGAGCGTTTTCGATGGCCCATGTCTTAGAAGTAAGAGACTTAGTGATAAAGCGTATCTTCTGATAGAGATCTCTGGATTCATGTTTGTCTGCGTGTGTTTCGACTTCTGCGCATATATTCTGAAGCTGAGCGTTTCGGTCTTGCCTGCATGCTTTTTGAATCTGCGCAGACATGGCGTTCAGAGATCTAACATCAGCTCCTGTGGCTTTCATTCTTCTCCTTTCTTCAACAAGTTCCATAGTAACGTCGCCCATCCAATGTTTTCGTGTCTGTTCAGGTGGTACGGACTCCTTGACGGCGATCTCTATTAGGGTTTTTGCTCGGTTCCACAGCTGATCCGGGGTCTCGGAATTAGGGTCCGCATTTGTCCATTGGGTCCAATTCTGTTCAATTGCCTTCAAAAACTTTGAGGTATCCTTCACCTCAATCCTTCTTTGCTTTTCAAGTTTTCTGGCTGCTCTCAGCTTGAGCTGAACCTTTGAGATCTGAAGTTGGTGATCCGATCCGCAATCGGCCCCAGGTAACGTGTGACTATTTCGAATCGATGTCTTCCACCGCGACCTAATCAGAATATAGTCAATTTGGTTGCGATATTTGCCATCCGGTGATGTCCAGGTATAAAGTCTCCGTGGGTGGTGTTGAAAAAAGCTGTTTGATATCACTAGATTATTATCGGCTGCAAACTGTATTAGACGTTCACCTCTTTCATTTAGATCACCCAATCCAAATTTACCCACGCTGTCGCTTAGTTGACTAGAGTCCGCCCCAATCTTCGCGTTGAAGTCACCCAAGATCATAAGAATTTCCCTACTGGGTATTGTATTAATAGTGGTATCCAGTTCGGTGTAGAATCTCTCCAGGACTTCATCACTTGCCTTACTTGTAGGAGCACTTGTATGATATTGAGGTTTACAGGTTTGCACTCGATCGCTGACTGGCTCGTACCCCAACACACAGTTCCTTAGATGTTTGGGAATCAGGAAAGGAACTCCGTTTTGGCTGGTTTTGTCGTTGCCAGAGAAGTATATGGCGTGGGTTTCAGTGAGTAGATGGCCATTACCTTTCCAGTGAGTTTTCTCTAAGGCCACAAATATTCACGTCGCATCTCGTCAATTCCTTCTCAACTATAGGAAGTTTCTCTGGTTTTATCAATTCGCACACATTCCACGTGCCTATCTTCTGCATTTGTCGCATCGTGAGGGAGGCTCCAGTAGTATATTTTCCATGCGTTGCCTGGTCTCCTACATCCGCATGGCCGGTAGCACATTTCCCACCGTCTGCCCCGGACGCAGCGCGGCGCCGGTTGCTAAGCGGATCACATGGCCACCTTAATTCATTCGGTTGTACTTCCATGACGACTTTCTTGGGATAATAGTGCAGTGGTTTCCCCTTGCCTTCTGCACCAGACTTTTAGGAGTTATTAGCTCCAAGGCCACTGAAGCCTCTTCCTCCCAGTTGCCTGGTTGGGTGAATGGTTATCCCGCCATTAGCTCGGACGCCAGAGCCTCGTTAGTTGTCTAGCAGGGAGCACCACGGTGGCCACCGGATGGCAGACGCCGCCGCCGGCTATTCATACGAACCACCGACGCGTGCAGGAGAGGTTGACATTTGGGCCGGATTAGATGTTGTGCTCCGTTCGCCCCTTACCGCCCTTATTGGTCTCGTTACCAAGCCATAAAACCTTAAAAAATAACTGTCACTGTTACCAAGCCATAAACCCTTTAAAAAAAAACACTGTCTTTTCATGCAGAACGTAAACTATTAGTATTATTTACGCTTGCTTGCTCATTAGCTGATAAGTTTTATGTATTGGTTGGTTTGTTCGTTAGTCGCTTTCATAAAATTGCAGATTTGTTTAATTTCGACTATTTTTGACTGGTTTCGACACTCCATCAACACATAATCAAAGGTGATCTTATCTATGCTGCCACATAGGTTCTGACACAAAGCCGTGTGGACGGAAGGAAGGCCCGGAAACATGAAAGAGGAGAAAGAAGACAATAAATGTGATGTTTTGTATCAACTGCTGTGCATGGCTTGTTTGTGCTCGGACCGAAACTTGCAAACATTAAAGGACGACTGTCTGCTACGGTACAATACTATTGTGAAAGTTTCACTGGTGAGTGAGTTACATTTACATTGTGTTAAATTTTATTACTAACTAACCCGCTCTAACTTGTACAAGCTGTTCCTGCGTCAGGTCACAGTTATTTTCTAAGTCCTAAAAATGATTTTCCCGGAAATAGGCCTCCCATAATGCCCTCTTAGCTACACCCCAACTCCTACTTTCCGCCTCAAACTTGACATACAAACCAAATGCTGGATAAGCATCTTGAACATATTGTGCAACATAAACTTACTAGAAGGTACTTATTTTATACTCTTTACACAAATCAATAGATCATGAAACATATCAATACAGAAAATAGATGTACATGAGCAAGGGATTAATAATTTCTTTTATTTCACAGCTGAGCAATAGAATCCCAAAGGTCTGTTGGGAATGTGGAACAAGGCTGAAAAAAGTTGTTCTCTTTAGACAAAGAGTAGAGGAATGTTTTAACATCCTGGAGATAGGTGATCATTCTAGTGAAGTGTCATATCCACCACGGCTTTGGATTTACAATAATGTTACCATTGACATACAACCACAAAACACATGTACAAATCTTAATCAAGAGAACAATATTGAGGTGGTATTCCTACCTGAATCACCAATGCACACTCAGATTCGACACAACACACAAGATATCAAGCCAGTTTTTGAGTCAGATATGAATTTATCAACAGTTCTTAGTCAGGAGATTAAGATTGAGTCGGAGGAGATTATGGTTGAACCAGAATTTGTATTTGTTTCCGTAATGAGAGAGAATATTGAGTCAGATAATCTTTTTGAATCAGAAACAAAAGAGATTAAAATTGAATCACAGAATCTTTTGGAATCAGAAACTAAAGAGATTAAAATTGAGTCACAGAATATTTTTGAATCAGATACAAAACAGACTGTAATTCAGTCAGAGAGACTAATTGATTCTACTGCAGAAAAGATACATATTAAGTCAGAAAAGATTGATTCAGATAAAGAAGAGGCCAAACAAGATATTAAAATAGAGGTAGAATGCCTGACAGATCCATATAGAGGGCCATGCATGGCTTGTCTCTGTGTGAACCGAAAGTTGCATCATGTAAAGAATATAATCCTAAAGCAATATTACATTGATATCTTGAAGGAGAAACAGGTAAAGCAAAAAAATAAAATTCAGTTTATCTGTTTTGTTTCTTGATGTTTTTGAAGCTACTAGAACAAAATTTTGCAATTATTGAAAGCTTCAGATAGTACCTAGCGCATTGATCTCCAGAATGAGGACTTGTTATTTCCAGGTTGCCCACGACTATGTGATGCTGCAAATGTGCTTTGAATGCTTGTCAATTCTGAAATCATCGATTTGCTTTGAAGATCAAGTGAGAGATTCATATCGGTCATTGTTTGACACTCAGGTACTGCAACTGCATATTTAGTCTGTACAATATTGGTTGGTTTAGTACGACGAGCATTTATGTCTTTTAAACAGCCTTCCGCACCAATATCTAAGTGAAGTTTTCATTTTGTTATCTATGTGAAGTTTTCTCTTATTAGGGTTCCATACCCTAAGGGTGCCAAACCCTTTTACTAAACCCTCCGCTGTTTGTCAGTCTGTTTTGAAAGGCAAATAAATGGGAGATTGACGCATATGTCTGCCCCGCTTTATCCATGAACAAGATCAATAGCTACCATCGTCCTTACCTTAAGCGTGTATGGACTGTTCAGGATACATCCTCGTTGCTGTCGAGCGGCGTCAGTCGCTCCCCGCGCCTGCGTCGGAGCACCACCGCGTATGTCGACATACAGCCGCGCGCGCACACCGACGTAGATATCTCACGCACACAAGGACAGGCGGTCGAGCGGGATTCGATTGAACCAGGTAACTATTTACTAACCAACTTCACAAAAGCAGGAGTTGCAATTCGTCCAGGTCTATGTTTTTTTTAATGTATGTTAATCGATTTATCCCATTTGGAATTATTATTTTGTTTGGAAGGGTTTACCTTTCGGTAAGTCCCATTACATCAGTTCAGAATTTGATGAGGGGATCTGGAGAAATCGAGGGAACTCTTCAAATATTATAGGCAGACTTATAGCGATTTTCTATTTTTCATAGTAACTTGTGCATTTACCCTCGGGAAGCATCATTTTGAAGTGGAACTGACCCCAGATGGCCATTAAACTACTCAATAATATATGTACGTATCCCATAGGTTGCGATATGACAATTTTTGGTAGGTTGGTCATTAAGTATGCTCGTCTTAAAGCTTGATGGTGAAATGGACATGATTCTACTCTTATTTACTTTACTTAAGTAAAAATCGGCGTTCCACAAGGTTCCATATTGCGGCCTAAATCCTAATATATATTAACGATCTGCTATATATTATATATTAACGGATCAGCGGATTGGTCTTCAAAATTGAAAAGGAAGATTTTGATAATGTTAATGATGTAGTCTTTGACCTTGAATTGTTTTTAATTAATAATTTATTGTTAGACACTGATAACACCAAGGGTATCAGATTCTCTCTTCTAAAGGTCAGGCAAGTTGAGACCGCTTTAGTGTAAGACAGCAATACTTTAAAATTAGTCAATACACAAAGTTTCTTGGAATAACCTTTTATAGCTAATTGCAGTGGGCACCCCACATAGATAAATTAGCTGGTCGATTAATTTCTGCGACTCACTCTCCTAGGAACATCAGGCAAAAACGAGAATAGTTAGGCTAGTCTATTTGAGTTACTTTCATAGTGTCATGTCATTGTGTTGTTGTGGGGGAGAGCAGATGAGAACTATTTTTTATTACAGTTCGAGCAATTTAAAAAGCACAGACTGCCTTAGAGAGCTATTTAAAGACTAAACTGTAGCAAGTCAATTAATTTTCGAACATATAATGTATGCAAGTACAAGCACCTATCATGCGCTCACTATGGATTGGAGGAAAGTAGCCAGCACTTCTTGGGAGAATACGTAATGTATTCAAACATAAGATGGAGAGCACTAGGGATGGATACAATGAAAGTAGATAGCTTGATAACTTAAAGTTTAGCGATATCCTAGAATTCATTAAGCGAACAAGAATATTTTGGGAGGGATATCTGTTGAACCAAAAGTAACCATAACCAGTGCTCGAACACTGGGAATTGGGTGAAATAGTCAATAGAGGACCGAACAACCGCCTGTGGTTCAGCTGGTGCCCCACCATCATCAAGTACCTTTCAACATTTTCCAAATTTTGCGATAGCTTTTATGTAACCTTGAAATAATCACAGACTGGTTGATCCCAGTTCTTTCAAGGGTTAATGCATTATCTTCTACAACAATATAATTTTGTAATTGTCATTAGAGCAATTTAAAAACCATATAAAAAAATATATGTTAAAAGGGATACTATGATCTTCTAAATTATTTACATGACAAGAGTGCATTAAGTTAATATAATATATAATAACTCAACTTAACTCGCTGAAAATATTATATTTACCTTTAGGTACCTATCCCTGCATATCCACTGTTAGTAAATAATTAAAGACTTTTTTTTAATTATTATTAAATTTGCACTACTTTAACACAAACTATTTACAAAAATATACGTTATTAAGGGCTTATTAAAATATTTTCAGTAAATAAAGAACTCTTTGAAGCTGAATTTGAACTTGAAATTGATGGTGACATACTAGGAGATTCTTCAAAATGGCGGTGATATGGGGGTTGAAAATGTAAAAAAAAACATATTTGAGCTGTTTTTTTTAAATTGATGAATTAAACCAAAACAGATTTACGCCACCGCTTAGCCATTCAGAAATCTTGTGTGAGGGGGCTAGCTCATGGCTGCAGCTCTGTAGATATGAAGGATTCCTCACGACCCTTTTAGTAGTAGTCTAATGTTGTTCTCAGATGAGAGCTATGAGTGATGTTTATTATCTCTTTCACAGGTGAACCAGCTGGTGAAATAGAAAACAGACATCTTGTCAGAAAGTCCAATAAAAGAAAACAAAGAGAGAAAGTGCAATGTAATCAGTGTTTTAAATACTTTAAATCAAATGGAAGTTTAACTCGACACATGAGACTACACACGGGAGTTAAAGCTTATAAGTGCAGTCTCTGTCCAAAAGAGTTTCATGCACAAAGCAATGTTAATAGACACATGAAAATTCACACGGTAGACCAGCGTCACAGTTGTAGTCTGTGTCCGAAGGCTTTTGCCCTAAGAGAAAGTCTTATTTTACACATGATAACACATGGCTTAAACTACGAACAGATTAAACAGTTGTGTAGAAATGAAGACGAAAAACGTAGTAACAAAAAATATCAATGTAGTCAGTGTCCCAAAACCTTCACTACGAAATCTAATCTAAGTAGACACAATGGATTGCATACCGGTGATATGCCGTATCAGTGCAATGAGTGCTTAAAATCGTTTTTAAATAAATCATCGCTAGTCAAACACATAAGAGTACATACTGGCGAAAAGCCTTTTAAATGTACTGAGTGTTCCAAGTCTTTTTCACAAAGAGTACATCAACGTATGCACATGAGCATTCATTCTGGCGAACGGCCTTACTGGTGTAAGGACTGTTCAAAGACATTTACACGAAAAACATACCTAAATATTCACATTAATAAAACCCACTCAAGCGCAAAACAATCAGGAAGTGAAACGAAGAAATATTTTCAGTGTAATCAATGTTCAAAGGAGTTTTCTAGAAAAGAAAGTCTCATTAAACATATAAGGACGCACACAGGCGAGAAACCGAATCAGTGCAGTCAATGTCCAAAAGCATTTTCCCAAAAGGGACACTTACGTATTCATATGAGAACTCATACAGGGGAACTACCTTATCTGTGCACTTATTGTACAAAAGCATTTCCTATAAAAGGACGATTAAATAGACACATCCTCACACATCGTCTAACTAAGTAAATGATTGTTCAATCAAATACACAAAAACAGTAACTCCAATGAAATATCTTAGTTTATACCGGACTTCAAGCCTTACTAGTGCGGTAAGTGCTCAAAGGAGATTTCTCAAAGTTGAAGCGTAAAAATGTACACGTGAAAGCCATCGTCAAACTCTCAACTACTAGACTTCGGACTTAAACGCCAGAGTTTACGAAATACTTGCTAAATCACCAAGACTAAGGAAGTCTCTCACATAACACGACGTGGAAGTGGACAGGACACTTGGCAAGGCGAGAAGTGGGCGGAGTGGTGGCCGAGAGGAGGCCAGAGATCGGTCGGCAGGCCGGCTGGCAGATGCTCCGACCATATAGCGAGGGTAGCAGGGCGACACTGGGCGCGGGTGCCACAGGACCGAGGATTGTAGGTTGGTTTCCTTTTGATGACGTAAGCGTGTCGTTAGATTAATGGTTTTGTCGCTTCGACATCTTTTACTGTCCTTAATGTACAGTTTACCCGTAGATATAACTATTATATTACCACCTTTAGCACCAATTATATAGTATTACGTAACATCAAGATTTCATTTATTTTGGTTGAAATATCAATTAAATCTTATTTAATGCAAATTTACAGTTTGATTGTCTATAATAAATTACTCTTAGGCCCGACACATGGAATGCCAGTTCACACTACTCTCGGAACTCGGAATAACTGACAACTCCATACAAATTTATCCATATAATTGTGTTCCCACGACACGTGGTATCCTACTTTTACTAAGTGCCTTAGTTAAAACTAGAATTTCCTAGAAAAAAAATTAGAAAAGCACTTAGGAAATTCTAGTTTTAACTAGCCAAGTATACATGTAGGTAAAACTAGTTTTAACAAAACTTTGCTTTAGTTAAAACAGTAAAAACCCGTCGCTATTTAGAACACGTTAGTTAAAACTAGTTACTACTTTGCCTTCCTTCAAACTAGAATTTGAAGCTGAATTGCTACAGCAAATTTATTTAGATCACTTTCTGTCTAAATTCTAAAGTTAGGTTGTCTTAGGTCACAGCTTTCTGTACAACCTGGAGACGAGCGAAATGGAGCACTTAGTAAAAACTATTTTTAACTAGTGAAAACGGGTTTACAGCATCACTTGTATAACATTCATCAAAAAGGAATAGTGTCTTCAGCGCCATTTATTGGATTTTGAAAATATCCCTGCTCAGAGAGTACCTCATTATATTCGTTCTGAACAGGTTTTCTCCTACTTTCGTTACTTTACTTGGAACTCAGGATCGAAGGTAAAAATATAAACAACACTTTCAATAAAATATTTATAATTTGGCATTGTCATCCTAGCATAGAGGAGGCACATTCTGGTGATCAAATCAACAGCAACACCCAACAAAATTACACAATCAAAAAGGTACATCTTACGAACTATAAATGTCGCAGTTAGTTGGTTAAATCAGACACTTAACTATCTCTCTAGACTGTTTACTAAATACCGACGTTTAACCAAGTCACTAAAATTCCGTCAGACATGTGAGTGATAGAAACGTTTAACAAGTTATCTAAACTTTCCTAGGCAACAAGAAATATACAATATAAATATTTTTTGTGTACTTAAGTTTATATTTTAAGTATTTTTTGTTGTTCTTACATGTTCAATCTAACACGAAGGATAAAGGGGGCTTCGCTTCGCTCACCCCCTTTACACTTCACCTAAGCTACCGCAATGTTTTGCACTGATATACATGAAATCAGCTGTTGTCGTGACGCCATCTTGTTTTCCAAAGCGCCGGCTTACGGTATAACAGATTGTTAAAAAATTTCGACGATGCTTTATTTAAATCAAAATAGTGACTTGGTCAAACGTCGGTATTTAATTAACGGTCTAGAGAGTTAGTTAAGTGTCTGATTTAAACAACCAACTGCGACATAAATATCAAAATTATGAAACCTACAAGTTGGCTGACTCGCTTCCTGCTGATAAAATCACAACCGATTTTAATAAAACATGGCTACGAACAACCGCAGTGAAATCTTTTACTACTATTTACAGAAAACCGCATCAAATTCGTCCACCCGTTTGAGTATTAGAATGCCACAAACATACACACACACAGACAGGCGCTTAAAACGTATCACCCCTCTTTTTCGTCGGGGTTAATGTAATACGCATAACATCGCGCCTTTTCCCACTCGCGGTGGCAGAGGCGAGTTGCGCCCGCGTTGATCCAGTAATAGTATATTTTGCGGCAGAGGCCAGCCCCATCGCCGAAATTATTACGGGTAGTACTTAGGATTGTAAATCCAGTTTTTGATTGTCTAAAATACTGATTTGGTCCGACACTATTTGTGTGCGTTTCGATGGAGCGGCCACGGCGTTATTTTTTTATAGAACTATGCCAAGATTTTGTAAAAATTTATAAAAGAATATTCCCAAAATAATAAATTGATCAAAGTCCCCGACTTTAAAAGTTATAAACGTTTGAACGTGGCCGCGCCATTGAACCGCGGAGAACAGCGCGGCCATTGGGATCTTAAAACTAAGCGTTGCAGAGACCTGAAAGTTAGGCAAATAACGGATTGAATTTGTAAAAAAATGCCAAAATATACAAAAAAACCTTGGTCTATATTTTAGGATCTGTGAGACAAAAAACCCATGGCCGCGCCATGGATTTTATTGTTCTTTCATGTTCAACTTAACACGAAGCACAAAATTACTGAATTGCGCGACTACAGATCTGAAAAACAACAACCTGAACCCATTAATTCGTATAAAATACAAACCGAGCTTTTGATTTTGGTGATCATACATTTTCAACTTAACACGTAGGATAAATGGAGCTTCACTTCGCTGACCCCCTTTATTCTTCACCTACCCTGATCCACCACTTCGCCCAGATAGTCTTTAATTAGCCAATAAGCGTTGGCTAAGTCATTCAGAAATTTAATCGCGAAATTCAGTGATATTTTCGCTTACTTGAGGTTATTCCTGAATTCGTTTTTTATTCACTCTCTTTCTTATGGGCTAGTATTTAATCGCACATCAAAAATACTGATTTACACAGCAAAAAAGATCAGCAAAAACACTTTTTATGTTTTAAATATTTAATGAGTACTTAAGTTTATGTTTTAAGTATTTGTTGTTGTTCTTATATGTTGAACCTAACACGAAGGAGAACCCTTACCCTTCACCTAAGCTACCGCAGCAAATATAAAGGATATTTTCTGCGCAAATCAGTATTTTTTATGTGCAGTTTAATATTTCCCTTTATTATTCCCCTATTATAACTCAATACACTATCCCACTAATAAAACACTGAAACTTGACGTCCTCCTCGGTATACAAGCAGAGTATAACAAGTTTCTTGTGTATGACACTGCACACGGTCCTGGTGTGCGATATCTGCTCTGCGCTGAGGAACATGGAGAGTTTCTTCGCGTCGACGCGGCAGTGGCACACCCGCGACAAGTCCTCATTGGTCTGCGTTTCGGATTCCGAGTCGGAATGCTCGATGGGACCTGTGAATAAGTGATTATAAGTATAAGTAAGGCCTTTTTCCCCATCGAGCCACACTCAACCACGCTGGCTTATTGCGGGTCGATGGACGGGTGTCGGGCTAGTGGCCTACTCGACTGTCAGAAGTCATCAAGCTGCCCTCCATCTTAGACCATACAGGTAAGTGGCCGCCGTAAGCACCCCAATATGTACGCTAACCAACCGTGTATTTTTTTATCGAATATCTGGCGTTTAGAACAAAGAGAGAGCTGAGCTGTGCTGTTTGGTAGGTGCAGAACACCAACAGCCATGCGCGTCTTTACGGCGTCTACCTACAGCGCATTCTGAATGGATAACTAAAACTACAATCAAAGTGATCACGACCATAAGGCCAATGACGTTTGGCATGTGAGTGACACACGACAGCAACCAGCAACTCCTTGTGTTCCATAGTGCTTATTGCAATTAATATTTCTTCTGTAATCATGCACCCATTTTTTTAAAACAATATGTGGTTAGAATTGTTTGTTAATCTGTCAGCAAACGTCTACATCGCGTTCAAAGCATTCCGAATGGAGCTTAAGTTCAGGCTGTCATGGACGCCATTTCCAAATCGGATGGCATGATGGGCTTGAGTGACTACTCAAGCAAGAGATAGCTCTAACAGCTAACTAGCTGTCAGAGCTATCATTGTCGCGCTGATGGTGACGCGCATAATCAATTATGTTGCGTCTAGGAACGCGCTTCTAGCTAGAGTTATCTGTGATCTATACCTACACAACAGAGGCTTCCTTCAAGTTTCCTGACAGGCTGATGATGATGATGATGAATCTATGTATACCGTACCGTCGAAGGCTTCAACCCTCAGCCCCTTGAACCGGGTGGAGACCTTTGCCATGTCGGTGCTGATCTGCAGCGTCAGCCGACCGTCCGCCGACGCCCGGATCACCACCTGTATATAGAAGCCCATTAATGTTCCCACCGAGTGGCACAGGACTTTAACCGGATACGAGTAAGATTGAGCCATACTCCACCATGCTGGGTCAGTGCGGGTTGGTGGAGAACCGCACAGAGCCAGCACAGGAACCTGTAGCTTTGTTATGTATTTTGGATATCAGTCGCAATCTCTGTAAAATTTAAAAATGGACCAATCAGAACACGATTGACATAACATCAGATATATGAAATGTATATTTTGAATTTTACGCTTAATCTAAATTGAAATTATGTTAGTAATGATATAATGATAATGACGAATGTAATTATTACTCTAGCGACGTGTAAACTATGTTTATTAATTCAATTCAGTCGCAATCTCATAAACAAGCAAAGTCGCAATCAAAGACAGCTCGTGTCAAATAATCGTGTTCTGATTGGTAGATTTTTCAATTTGACAGGTATTGCGATTGATATTCAAATTACATAATTATTACCTACCTACTGTATTCCTAGTAACTGTATTAATAGTAGATTATGCTCCAAGGGGATAGAGCACTGTTTTATGTCACGGGCGCGATATTGAATCCTGAACGTAACGGAGCACTCCAGATTTAACTCCCGAGCGAAGCGAGGGTGATAGGGAATTAAGACTGAGTCCTGAGTGCAGTGTGGGATTCAAGCGACAGCCCAAGACCAAGTAGTATACTCTACCTTTCCCACCTTCTGCGAGAAAATGTCTTGCTTTTTAAAAACAACATTTTATTAAAGAAAATTAAATTAGTCAAGTTGCATGTGCTCCATTCGGCTCGCCGTAGCCAGCTCGATTTTCGAATAAGTTCCGAAAAATACTGATGTCTTGCATAGGTATTTAAGTTTACAAAAATATATACTTTGTTGGTACTTCCTATATGACATCTTACAGAAAAAAAATACTTAGGCTCCAAGGCGACGCAGGTCAATTTAAAAACAAAAACAAACAAATAAAGTACTTCTATTCTATAGTAAATCTTTAACATATTAGAAAATTAGTGAAACTTGAAGTTCTTTTTAGGAAACAATAGAGAAACAAGGAACCCTTATAGTTTCGTCAAGTCTGTCTGTCCGTCTGTCCGTCCGTCCGTTCGTATTTCACAGCAACTTTATTCCGTAACGATCAGGACTACACAGCTGAACCTTGGTATGTAGAAGTATCCTGCGAACCGCTTTACAATTTTTAAACAAAAATTGAAAAAATTAAAAATTAAGGAGGGCTTCACATACACGGAACTGAAACCAAAAATATTTTTTATCAAACCTATTATGTGTGGGATGTCTATAGATAGGTCTTTAAAAATGCCGTTGATGGTTCCTGAAACCATTTTTTCTCAAAGTAAATCGTTAAAAAGACAGACCCTTCCAAAGTGGATAAATTTATGCCCTCTTACTTTTAAAGTAAGAAAGTGAAAAATCTAAAAAATATATGTTGTGTATCTCAATAAAAGCTTACAGCGAAAATTGGTTTGAACAAAATAAAAAAAGTAGTTTTTAAGATATAAAACATTTATTAAAAACCGCAAATATAACTTTTTCATTCATACAAACACTATGAAAAACAAAGTAATTATTTGCTGTTGAGTGATATTTTGCCTAGGTGTATCAGGTGTATGTGAAGTAAGTATCTTCCTAATTTGATTTTTTGGCTTATATTCTACATTTATTGCGGAACCCTAAATGTGCGAAGTCCGACATGCACTTCACCGGTTTTTTTTTCTCTTAAACGGACTCCAACTACCTAAATATAAGACAATTGCGACAAACGATCACTGTTCTACAGAAAGTACCGAACTTAATAACATTGTTAGTAATTACAAACACCACCACAAACACACATTGCTATGCATTTTAATGCAGCCTTATTGCACTTGCACCGGCTTGTGCAGCCTTTCTGACAGCTACATTTTATTAATTCCTTGCATGATGACGATACCTCGGCGAGAGTTGTCCATATAGGCTGCCACCCTGTCTGAACCCAAAAATGTAATTGAAATTCATTCATTGTTCGATTCTATGTAAAAATCTTACATATTAAACGATCATACCTTTTCCCAACCCCACTCAAAGTGGGATGGCTTAGGCAAAGCGGGATCTTTGGTCAATGATTGATACCACACGGTTGCCTGGTAGCACGCTCTTCTGTGTTGGACAATTGCTGCCTGAGTTGGCGGTATTTTGTCTATGAGCCGGAACTTCTGAGTGAATAGCTGTTTTCTGGCTTCATGTACAGAGATGCAATTATTTGTCAGGTCGTATATCAACAACGAATCTTTCTTTAAGTTCTTGTGATTGTTGGCTGATGACGTCTGGCAACTCCACAAGCTCTTCGAAAGCAGCATTCACTTCAGGAAACGTCCTCCCACGCCGTTTTCTTTCCACGTCCCGCAACGGTTGAAACGGTGCCACAACCAGTGAAGGAGTGAAATATGTCAAATATGGGTAAGTATCGACACTTGTCGTAACCCATACGTGGGTGGCGATGTACCGAAAGTGTGCCCCCGCATCGAAGATCCACAACTCAGGTTCTGTGACTTGATTCAAACAATTTTTATAGAAAAAAGTCACAGCCAGTACCTCTACGTCCGTATCTACCGAACGTATGAGAACTTTCTTCCATCCTTTACTCACAGCGTCACCCAGATGCAAAGTTATTCTTGTGTCAGCCTCTGCGTGTAAACACGGAGCTAACCTATTCACGTCTGATGCAGATGCTGATGCACATAAAACGTCACGATCATTTGTTGCAAATAGTAGTTTATCTTCTGCTATCATACAACTGGCCAGTTGTTGCGACAAGAACGGAAATAATTCGGTTTTGTTGTCATTATCGTGTACAAGATGTAGTGAATAATCCTTTCCTATCGGCAAAACTCGGAACAACGATAACACCCGAATGGTGCCGATGTGTCTATGAATTACTGTATTATTAAATTACGTGTAGGTATCAAATAAATCGCATACTTTACTTATCAATGTCAAATGTCAAATTGCCCGTTTGACGTATATTACACTGAGATGTTAAAACCACCACGATTATATCACATAAAGAATTCGTTAGGTAAACAAAAATATAACTAGTTACTGAGGACGTTTTCTTTCGATAAAAACCAAATTCCGGTTGGGATGATCTAATGATTCTATAAGGATTGGAACCCCAAAAGTCTAACTATAAGTCAAAACTACAGTAGGATTTTGCAGACCTTTTTTATAACAATAATGTTCATCGCGTTGTGATAGTCACCTGTTTTATCAGTAGACTGATACATTAACAATGCCCCAGGTATAAACCCCTTTCTACTACCAGCGTGCACTATTATAAGACGTTGTCCTTTAGAAATTAACTGTTTCACTCCGTTTTCTGACGAGTCAGCCCAGCTTTTACCTGCCAAATGTGAGGTATGGATGTATGTTTCATCCATATAAACAATCTCTCTCCCTTGCAATCTGTACTTTTTTATCACGGCTAAAAACTTTACTCTTTTTAAACGAACATCATCTTTCTCGATAAGTAATTTTCTGTTGTTTTCAACCTTTTTATACCGAAATCCCACTTTTCTAAGAATTTTTCTTAGCGTAAAGTCACATCACTTAAAATTTATGGCTTTAATTGTAGGTACTTGTTTGTATATCAAATGGAAATTATACACTAATCGGCGTATAACGTTGTAGTCAAAATCGTCAAGACCTAGACAAAATAATTTATTTGGTCTACCCAACTTTGCCGACTTCGGACTATTGGAGGTGGATTGATTTATGTTAGTACAGTCCCCAATGGAAATTAGATTCATTTCCGTGGGACTCATCTCCGCCATACGAACTACTGGTATGTACTTATTTGGCATGTATTCCTGAACACAAAAAGTACGGTAGTCACTTCCTGAGGGTATGGGGGGGTAGCTATGACGTAGCAAAGATGGCGGCCGGGCCTACTCTATTATGCGGTATATCTAGTAAACTACTGGACCGATTAACTTAAATAGGGTGTCAAATGAAAGATTATTTAATGAAAATAATTTTATTTTAACAAGTCATTAATGTAAAAAGCTAGCACGAAATGAAATATTTTCAAAAAACAACATTTTGTAAAATAAAACTTTTTTTACTATGTAAACTGTTCGGTAACCGTTAGAATTTTGGAAATTTAGCTTATTATAAAACTTATAGTTACTTCTATCAGCTTTCTAATGAACTTTAAATCATCACAATCGAGCTATAAACAATAGAACTGCAGTCGATTAAGTGAGCGTCGGTAGCGGCGAACTGACTACGATCAAGCGACCTTTGGTACGAATAATCATGAAATTATGTAATTGGACGGATTTTCTATAGAATGACAACAAAATTAGTAAAAAGTGTTATAAACGGCCATGTGCAAGTTTTATAACTTAAAAATTATAACTGGTTTCTAGGTAGTTCGTAATATTTACATCGGCAACACTGAGACTGATCCGGGGAAACCCCGCTCCGTAAACTCTGTCGTTCATCGCCTCATTCATTTGATTGAATTTGGTCACAAGTCAAGGATATATAACATGAACCAAAACTATTTGCGTTTGTTTTTTGACAAAAATGGATATAGAACCAGTGTGTAGTGTAAGTGTGCCCCCAAGACAATCACACAATTGGAAATTGTGTCTTATTTGTAATAAACAAAGCAAAATTGTATTAAGTAAAGCCACACAAAGCGGATTAGATCGATTTAAGGAATCCTTCGATATCCGTAAGAAGAACAATGATTTATCGTGGGGAAACTTATTTCTGCGGATCAAGAGTAAGTACATACTTATAATAATAAATCTATTTTTATACTGGTGACCTCGGAAGACTCCTGTCCGATGGAGGCCTCTTTAAACCTTTGCTTTGCTGCATTTTTATTTTTAGAAGTTTGGTAGTAGGTAGATATAGAAGTACAATAAATAGAATATCATTCGTTAGACATAAATAGTTTCTTTCGCTGTTACTTACTTCACTTGACTTCAGGTATTTATTTGCTACATTTATAAATAACCTAACCTTTGGCTTTTACTTTAATGGATGTCTCATTTGTTTCTCATAGCAATGGATGATATTCAGGAAACAATATTATGGCACAAAAATTGTTATGCTTCATTCACCAGTCGAGAAAACATAAAAAAACTCGAAAAGAGATCAGCTGCAAAAGTTTCGAAGCAATCAGACTTGCAACAGGTAGGTATTTAGTTCTGTTTTTTTTTTATCACGACACATTGTATATAAAACAAAGACGCTTCCCACTGTCTATCCCTATGTATGCTTAGATCTTTAAAACTACGCAACGGATTTTGATGCGGTTTTTTATTTTTATATTGGACATGTCCCTCGGTGTGCTCAGGGTATTTAATTACTATGGGTTACTGTAACTATAACGTAATTTTATTAATTACAGCCACCGCAACTGGATGAACGCATGTCAAGAAGTAAAACTGTAATGAACATGAATATGTGCATTTTATGTCAGAAAAGAAAATCATTGCAAAGACTCGAAGAAAATGTAGTACAAGTACAAACTGATACTGTAGCTGAAAAAAATCGTAAAATTGCTATGAGTAACAGTATAATTAACTGTCGTTTAGGGACATTAGATCCTATTGCAGCTGAGGTTATGTATCACAGGTCATGTTTAAAAAAACATTGTCAGCAATACATAGATACTACATCTAAAAATAACTCGTTACATGACCAGGCTTTCAAACAATTACTTGAAAATATCAATGAAGGTTTTGCTATAGGGCACGTATATTCACTGACGGCATTATCCGAAGCTTTTAATAATATCTTACTTTTGATGGGCGTAGAGGATCCTAAATATCCAAAAGTTATTATTAAAAAGGATAGTAGAGCATTTTGGAGACTGCATTGAAACTGCCTCATCAAGTCGACGAAATGAGTCCACCCTTATTTTTCCAAAAACAACTGTTGCTGACACTATGTATCAACTACAGAATCTTTTCCAGGAACGTAGTGAAAATATCCCGACGCAGACTAATGTCGGAGAAATAGGAGAAGACCAGTTTATGAATAGAATATTCTACCACGTTTCTCAGAAAATAAAAAGTGATTTGAAATCTTCAAAAGGTTTACATAATATAACTGATTTAACAAAAGAAGCAGCCAAAGAAATAGTCCCTGAAAGTTTGCAGATACTGTTAAATTTAATTTTAGGTGACAATAATAAAAACCCAAACGATATTGAAAATAAAGTTATGTCAATAGGTCAAGATATAGTATACGCTTTTAACAATCGAAATCTCACACCCAAGCACATTAGTATTGGATTTGCCATTGTCGTGTAGCGACAAGAACCTAACCAGAACCTAACAAGAAACAACAACCAGAATAAAGTTTAGAAATGACAGTTTATTATGTTGATTTACAATGATTATTTAAAAAAATATGAGGATGAGGATGAATGAGGTTACACAGGTTTTAAAAGATACAGGTACAAAAGATATAAAAAGGGGAGCGAAGGACACGGAGAGTAGGAGGGCAGAACAGGGAGCACGCGGCGGTGGTGCCCGGAGCCTGGAGTAGTTGCGAGTAGTTGGAGATCCGGAGGTGGTGTAGGAGGTGGCTTGAAGGCAGCAGCACGTCAGGGTATAGATGGTTGGAGACGGCAGCACGTCAGGGTATAGGTGGTTGGAGATGGCAGCACGTCAAGGTATAATTGATTGAAGACGGCAGTACTTCAGGGTATAGGTGGTTGGAGACGGCGGCACGTCAGGGTATAGTTGATTGGAGACGGCAGCACGTCAGGGTATAGGTGGTTGGAGACGGCAGTAAGGCAGCAGCAGCAAACAGTAGGCGACTCAGCAGAGGCTCGCAGGATCCCGGGGCAGTGCGGCCCCGGGATAAGGCCTTTAGGTGATGCTTCCTCTTCCAGAGCTGAAGCGAGACTCTCCCTATTTCAGCAATGTTCCGCTCTTATACCCTTTTTGGAGAGTTCTAAAAATTATTTAAATTAAAAGCTATTTTTGTGAATGGCCAAGAGGGAAAAAGTATTTTTGTAAAAGTATTGAAGTAAACATATCGGACCGCTAATGAGTTTGAATGGAAATTGCCATGACAACCAGATAAACAACGATATCAAAATATGTCAGATTTTGATTTCAGGCTCGTAATAGAGAAAACAACAAGATAACAATGAAAATTGGGACATTATCGATATATAAAAAGGTAGCGCACCAGCGCGCACGAAGCCCGAGATTGCAGAGTTTCGGAGAAAGCCAAATACAAGGTCACCAAAGGTAAACCCCTTCGACATCGATTTAAAAGTGCTGATAGTGTGAAAATACGAAGTGAAAATGATTTTTTATTGTGTTCTTATGGTTTAAAACGTTACAGGGTCCTATGAAAATAAAGGTGACACGAAATATCCAGCTGTGAGATAAATGCAGGCCATCAAAGCAGACTGGAAAATGGCATGTAAGTAGCATAACACTACACCATTCATCAGGCTACTAGATCTCGGTCTCTGGTAGACATGATACATGCTGCTGGAAATTGTATCAGCTATCAGACTTTAATGCGCGTTGACACTGCCTTAGCCAATCATCTTTTAAAAAAGTTTGAAGATAATGGAACCTTTATTCCAGAAAATTTATGTCAAACCCAAAACGGACAACATTTTGTCCATTTCGCTACATAACATTGATATCCTGGAAGAGACTATTGCCGGACGAGGTACCTTTCATGGCACACAGTTAGTAGCTTTTCAACGAGGCCCTTCAAAAATAATAGACTCTGAAGTGGCATTAGGGAGATCAAGTGCTCTTCATGATATACCTCACGAACTTTTTAAAGTAGACCCTGTACCTGATATCGGAAAACCTGTGATGAAGGTTCCAGCTGAGGTAAAAGAAGATGTTTTCGCAGAGTGTCAACGTAAAAATACAATAAATAAACGTGATATTATATGGCTTACATGTCGTTCATCTGCCAATAAAGATCAGGTGATACCATCATGGACAGACATGAATAAAATATTAACTCAAAAATCTCACCAAATTACGACTGTTGGATACACTCCCATTCTTAATCATCCTGCGCATGAAACAGACACATTGGTAGCAGTATTAAATCGTTGAAAAGATATTACCAAGGCCCTTGGTCAAAAGCACACTGTTTTGACTTGTGACGAAGCACTTTATTGTAAAATTAAGCAAATTCGGTGGTACTATGACAATTATAATGAATTTACTGTACGCCTTGGAGGATTTCATTGGGTTCTAAACTTTCTGCGTGTAATTGGCCAAAATTTTGGCAGCTCTGGCCTTTCAGACGTTTGGATTGAGGCTGGTATTTATGGAGAATCTACCGCCCTAAGTATTATGGATGGCAGGCACTATAATCGCGCAGTACGAGCCATGAAATTGACAACAGATGCCTTGTGGAGAGTTTTGTTTCGCAATATTAAAGAGTGGGCCTGCGAAAAGGGTACATTTCCTACAGAAATTATCACGCAAACAGAAACCTTAGGCAATTGTAATGAGCCCAGTTTGGAACTAATATGCAACTGGGATAACCTAGAAAAGGATAAAGCTGATGTTATTTACAACCTTGTCAAAGAATTCGATAAAGAAAATGAGGCAAACCAAATGTACATGTTTTGGAGATCATACCTGGACTTGACAGAACGAGAAGGTAACTGGCCATTGCACCTTGAAACTGTTGCACAGATGTTGCTATGGTTTTTCGTTTAAGATCACAACAATTATGCACGCTGGGGTACAATCTATCTTGTCGATATGCAAGCTTTGTCAGAAACCATAAACGAGGTATATATTCAATTCATGAATAGAAACTTTGTAGTGAAAGGAACTGGAAATACATTTAATGTAAAGTCGCCGGATCAAGCACTCGAACACATTAACAAGATCCATAAAATTACTGGTGGTCTTGTAGAAATAACTAGAAACGACACAGCACGTGATCGATGGTGCCTTACTTTTAATTATTGATCCCATTTGTCAGAAAAGGGAAGAGAACTTTTTGGAGTTCATCACAATGAAGCTTCTGAAAAAACGTTCGCTACTAATCTTCAAAAAGATGAGGCTGACGTGCAAAAACTTGTGAAATCCTTTGAAAAAATAAAACTTTTCGACCAAACGAACACAACATTATGTAACATATTTACCGGCGAGATAGCTTCTAATGAGATTGCAAAAGATCTACTTTCAGCCCAATCCCGTGGGCTTAAACTATGCGAAGATTTTTTGAAGGACCGTGTAATCGAAAAACAAACAGACTTTTACAGTGCACTTAAGAAAGTGAAATCAAAAACATTCAAGCACTTACATGTTGCAAACGTCGCTGGAAAATCTGGAAAAAAGTTAATACTGTGGACACAAATATGTTAGTCCGTCACATGTTTTCTGCAATAAAGAGCGGGCGACAAATTGATTTGAAGAACATAATGAAAAACGAATTGCGAGATCCGCCACCATCTCTTTTTGATACCAATGGACTCATCAGATACACACCAAAGGCAGTTCTTAGTAATCTGATAGCATACCAATCCACATTTGAGACTATAACTAATGAAGCAAATATGAAAACTGCTACCCTGACTGATGGCCAAGCACTGGTGCAAAGTATTGGAAAACCAAAAGGTGCCAAAACATTTGGAGACTTAAGTGACATTTTTGTAAGGTGTGTAGTTTCAAACTTCAAATCCAATGATTCCCAGAGTGTGCAAGTTCTTTTCGACCGATATAATGAAACTTCTATCAAGTCTGGCACTCGTGAAAAGCGACGAAAATCTGTCATTGCGATTGAGCACCAAATATCAGGACACGAAACACTTCTGCCTGCTAAATGGAATAGATTCATACACTTAACTAAAAACAAAGCCCGTTTATCTGATTTTCTATCAAAAGAAATTGCCATTCAAGCATCAAAACTTCAAACAACACAGGAACTTCTAACTTCAGGTGGATATTCGGTCGCAGAATAAGTCAGTAGTAATACACAAAGAAATGTGGACCATTTGAGAAGTACTCAGGAAGAAGCTGATACCCGTTTCATTCTACACGGAATTGATTGCAAACAATCGGGCTTTGAGCGGTTAATAGTTAACTGTCGCGACACTGATGTGCTACTCCTCATTCTTCACTTCTATGAACAACTACCAAGTGTTGTGTGGATTAAATCAGGCACTAACAAAAAACCAAAATTTATTGACTTAAAAAATATACAAGAAAACATGACAAATGATAAGCGGAAATCATTGCTGGCTTATCACAGTCTAACTGGATGTGATACCACGAGCGCAATGTCAGGTCATACAAAAAAATCAAGCTGGTCGATTTTCAATAAACACTATCAATTACTATCAAATTTTGGTTTAAGCCAACAGCTAACAGAGGAACAATTTTCTAACGCTGAAAGATTTGTCATTCTTATGTATATAAACAAGAAACCAGGGCTTCAAGAATTAGATAACCTAGACAATTTGAGAGCAGCAATGTTCCAGAACATCAGAGAACTTGATAAACTACCGCCGACTCGACAAGCGTTTCGCCAGCATGCCCTAAGAGCAAACTACCAGGCATTTTGTTGGCAGAATGCCAACGTGGCAAAGCCCACGCTACCTGAACCCATAGACTGTGGCTGGAAGATTGAGAACAACAGTTTTCTATTGCCAGTTACTTCATCAGTAAATTCAATCTCATTGAAAGACCTCGAACTGATATCATGTCAATGTAAAGCTGGTTGTCGTTCATCCCGTTGTGGATGTAGTGACAAAAAACAAAAGTGCTTGGAAGGGATATGCCATGTTGGATACAAATGTTTTAACCAGTTTAATTATGTACAAGATATTGATCAGATCGACGACAATAATTAGATAAAAAATATTGTTAAATATTTCTATAATATTTTTGTTAATTATTTTTTGCATTAAATTTAGTTATATATGTAGTGATATATATTAAAGTGATCATTCTTAAAGTTCGCTGGCCTATTATGCTAATCATTCATTAAAAATAACTGTAAACACTACCTTTAATACTTATAAGAACCTGCGTACCTAAATCTATATAATAAGTTTAATTAAAATATGCTTTTTATTCAGAATTGTATTATCATTGTATAGAAAATCCGTCCAATTACATAATTTCACGATTTTTCGTACCAAAGGTCGCTTGATCGTTGTCAGTTCGCCGCTACCGACGCTCACTTAAACGACTGCAGTTCTATTGTTTATAGCTCGATTGTGATGATTTAAAGTTCATTAGAAAGCTGATAGAAGTAACTATAAGTTTTATCATAAGCTAAATTTCCAAAATTCTAACGGTTACCGAACAGTTTACATAGTAAAAAAAGTTTTATTTTACAAAATGTTGTTTTTTGAAAATATTTCATTTCGTGCTAGCTTTACATTAATGACTTGTTAAAATAAAATTATTTTCATTAAATAATCTTTCATTTGACACCCTATTTAAGTTAATCGGTCCAGTAGTTTACTAGATATACCGCATAATAGAATAGGCCCGGCCGCCATCTTTGCTACGTCATAGCTACCCCCCCCCATACCCCCAGGAAGTGACTACCGCACTTTTTGTGTTCATGAAAACATGCTGAATAAGAACATACCAGTAGTCCGTATGGCGGAGGTGAGTCCCACGAAAATCGTTATTTGAACCTTTTTTTCAAATGGGTCTCTTACTATGTATTCTTTTTGCAATATTTTATTTACTGTTCGTTGAGAAATTCCACTGGCCTCCGAAACTCGTTTTTGGACTTTACAAAAGTAAGCAGTATAGTTGGTATGTTTGAATTTATCATTTTCAGTTAAGAAATATAAATAAATATTGAAAATAACTTCGCAGGCTTGCCGATCTAAACGTTTCCCTTTTCTTAGTGCTTTCGGCATGTCTGTTATAAATTGTTAATGTGGATCGAATAAAATCAATGTTTATTATTTACAAAAATGACAGACAAGAGTGAAATGTAAAGTAAAAAAAAAATATATGTTTATTATTTACAAAAATGACAGACAAGAGTGAAATGTAAAGTAAAAAAAATATATATAGGTGGCCTGCATTAATACACGAGTCCATGAAGTTTATCACAAAATCTAACATAAATATCAACAAAATATTTCTGTGGTATTAACTACTCTATATAGATACTTCCTCTTGCAATGCGACCGTTCCCTACGTTGTCTCGATGGGTACTGAGTGCGATGAAGTAGTAAGACAAAAACGAACATTTCCGAGAAAATACGAAAGGAAAGGATTATTCACTACATCTGTAGAAAGTATTTCCAGTTATTCGCCATTGCATTGGCCGGACTCCCTCTTTCCCTCGTGCTCTCACCTCTCCTCTCTCAGTGTCGACTCTAGGCTGTCAGGTAGGTACGTATCTCAGTGTCGATTCTAGGCTGTCAGGTAGGTACGTATCTCAGTGTCGATTCTAGGCTGTCAGGTAGGTACGTATCTCAGTGTCGATTCTAGGCTGTCAGGTAGGTACGTATCTCAGTGTCGATTCTAGGCTGTCAGGTAGGTACGTATCCCAAATAACGTCGACGCTTCTAATTTTCTCTAGATGAGATTTGATGAATGGTATGAACACTCTATCCGCGTATTCATTAAAAGTTTTGGCGATCGCGGGCGGTAGCATTTGCACCACAGCAGCCCCATCAAATATCGTCACCTCTACTTTGGGCGAAGTATTATATTCGAACATATTAGTTTCCAGACATTTCAGCAGCTTTCGTTCCAATTCTCATTTTACCTCCGATAGATAGGGAAGGTGGGTAACATGATTCTCATTGGCGAAGAAATTGTCTATGTCTCCGTCGCGGAACTGACTTGCTATGTACATGCGGTAAGCCAGGGGCGCGGGGTCTGACTGCTTTAGTTGTAGGTAACTACCTACAATTGGACCATTACCTATATCAGCAACTGTCACAAACAACATCTTCAACATGATAGCTACGCGGGATGCAAACCGAGAATGGAAGAATACCAAAGAGTGTCTAGAGAGTCTAAGAGGTTTATCTTAAGGAAAGACCCCAAAAAGGCTAAGTATTTACTTAATCTTAGTAGGGAAAACTTAGCAATACTGGCAGGTGTGGTGACAGGTCACTGCAAACTAAATAGACACCTAACATTATTAAGGCTCGTACAGGACCCATCATGCCTTCACTGTGGCTTGGAGGAAAGTAGCCAGCACTTCTTGGGAGAATGCATAATGTATTCAAACATAAGATGGCGAACACTAGGGATGGATTACATTAAGGCAGATGGTTTGTCAAACTTAAAGTTTAGCGACATCCTAGAATTCATTAAACGAACAAGAACATTTGGGGAGGGACATCTGTTGAACCAACAGTAACCAGAGCCCAAACACTGGGAATTGGGTGATATAGTCACGATAGAGGACCGATCACCCGCCTGTGGGTCAGCGGGCGTCCCACCTCATCATCATCATCATCAACTACCTACAATTTACTTTAAGTTGCCTTTGCATTTTAAAGTATTGCAGTACATACTATACTAGGTAAGTTAGTACAACTTAGAATAGATTGATGGTTTTGCTCAACGTCTATTGGAAATTGTAACTACACTCAGTGCCTCGTGGACGAGCAGATTTTTTTCCGTAAAATTTTTCATAGGAAGTACCTACCTATCAACAAAGTATACATTTTTAGAAACTAGAATACATAAGCAATACATCTGTTTTTTTGTCGCTATTATCTTGTATTTAGATATAAAGTTGGAGCCCGTTTAAGAGAAAAAAGAAGTTATTTTACTAATTTGCTAATATTTTTAAGATTTACTATGGAATAGAAGTATTTGATCTATAAAAATGAATTCATCACCTGTTTTTATATGAAAATGATAACAAACATGCCGTACATAGTAGCAAAACTTTATCTGTTTATGATATTTCGTTTCAGTAATCGCAAACTTGGAGCCCTATTAAGAGAAAAAAACAACATTATAAATTATCTAAATTTTCACATTTTCACAAATTATCTAAATTTTTCTAAATTTTCTAATCATATTTAAAGCATAAAAAATGAATTCCTCGTCCTTGTTTTAAACGAAAACGATATCAATCATGCCCAAATAGCAGAACTTTATGAGTTACGTTTTTACATTGACCCTCACGGGCCTCTCAGGTAAATCCGACTTTCCTCAATTTCTAAATATAAACCTTGACACACGTACTAGATGTGGTAAAAAAACAGGATTCTTTCACTAAGTGCACAAAAAATGTCGTTTAGATCTAGACTGAACTCCCACTTATATACTTAGCACACGTCATTTGTTGCCTCTTCTCTACATTGGACCACTGTGGGAGAAGCAGGGCTAAGACACCACTACTGATTGATTATTAGATCTCTTTTGAAAATTGGTTGTGTATAACTATTACAAATTTTACAATATAATAATAGAATACACACATTGATCTAGCCCCAAACTAGGATTCCCTGTATCTTGGGTGAGACTGAATCCTACTTTCACGGCCGACAATGTCACCGATTCCAGATGCATCACTACAAATAAATAAAAAAAAAAGGTTAAGTGCAACACGAAGGCACGCCAGGTTCACTTCAAACAAATTAGCGAGATCAGCCGCACACACACAGCTACATTGCATTCCGTATAAGCACGCGCCGCCACACGCACACATTGCCAAATCTCGCGTCCTTCGCGTGCTACGAGACAGGGCTATGCAAGCAATGCATGCGACGAGTCACGTCATTCGTCCGGTCGGGCGGCACGTGTTAACTTGTTTTTTTTTACAAACAAGTGTGATTTCCGCGCACAGATATTCTTATTTTGCAAGATGGCTAAACATTGTGCGGTATACGGTTGCCTCAATAAGGCTTCCACAAATAAGGATCTAGTATTTAGTTAGTCTAAGTACCCCAAGATAAGGAAATGTGAGTATCCATACTTAATAGTACCTATATATTGTTTGTAAAGTAAGTTTTAGGTTTTGCATCGGTGAAAACACAAAAATGCTACTTACTTCACTAACTCTAATCGCTAATAATAATAACTTATTGGCATACGACCTTGTGTTTACAATAGGTAGGTATACATTAAAAGCTTTTATTTAACTTGCAATGAATGTATGTTTGGTCGGGTGGAATCTTGCAACTTAATTTTCAAGCAGATATTTTTTTTAACCGATTGAGCTGTAGGTACTTGTTTTACCGTGCAGCGACGACGCAACAAATCCGCACCGCAACCCGCGGCGCTAAGCGACAACCCTAGCCGTTTGAGCAAGAGTAGGTAGTTATCATGCGAACAGGGGCCTAGTGAACTTAATATTTCTTACTTACACTATGACGAAGGGTTCCGTACCACCGTACAATGGTAGGGATGGTGTGGGGTGAATAGTTTAAATAATACCTTCGACACTATTTACACACATTGCTCTAGCCCCAAATTAGGATTCCCAGTATCTTGGGTACTAGACAACGATACACATACTTATATAGATAAATATTATACTTAGATATATAAACCACCATGACTAGGGTACAAACATCCGTTCTCATCAAACAAATATTTGCCCCCACCGGGACTCGAAAGCTTTCGCCATTCTAAACCGGGGCGCAATTTCTTAGGTCAACATTACAGCTATCGCTAAAGGACTTGGACAAAAGGTCACAAAAAAAACAGAATCGCTAGCGACGAAATGTATAAATGGGTTCACTATAGTCAAACCATTATGTTTTTTAAAAAATCAGCCCCCAAAATGATGTAGTATAGAAGTTATGATATATACATACATTTATTTTTCTTGACTTTTATTTTATCGCTGTCACTTTAATGCCCTTCAATACAGAAAAGTGTAGTCATATTTAAGGGGGTTGTTAGGGACATCATTCTGAGCCACTTTCACTATGAGACCGATTTGATCAGAGCAACTTTATTTTCACTACTCTATCTATACAAATCATCTGAACGCCCGGACCAAAACGTATGGAGGAATATAAAATAAAGTTGCTCTGATCAAATCGGTTTTATAGTAAAAGTTGCTCAGAATGGTCTCCCTAACAACCCCCTAAAATATAACTACACTTTTCTGTTCCTGTCTAAATATATGTGTGCGTGCGTTATTCAGAAAAAATAGGTTCTCTGTTTGACCTGTATGTTTGTATGTATGTATGTTTCGGCGATTATCTCGCGTTCGACTAAACCGATTTTGATGTGGTTTTGTTTTTTTTGTGAAAACTCCATGTGGTAACGTGGTACCGCTTAGCTTAGGTGTGAGTTTAAAATTTGTTTTATTGTTTCATTAATCTAAAATATCTAGTATACCACGTCGTTTTTGCAGTAACTTATTATATATTTTTGATGCACATATTATGCCTACAAAAACGGCGTATATGAAATTTCTGGCGATTCTGGGTTTTTTTTTTGGCCAACTCCTTTGGAAAAAAAAGGGTTCTTGCTTACATACATTATATTTTTACCTCTGAATGCACAGTCACAAAAAACGTTAAACGCCAGTTAAATGAAAGTCTAACGAAGCCACCTGTTGCTAGAATCTCATTTTTTTTTCATAAACATGAAATGTTTAGTTATTAATAATAATAAATGTAGCCAATTAATATCCTCACCCAGGGGCACGGCCCTACCTCTCTGGCTCAGATCGGGTTGATGGAGGGGCGTTATTATTCTAAGTGGAGGGGTGTCAGATTGTGGCCAACACAACTTTACGACTACTACCACTGAGTAGCCGCCAATTTAAGATAATATAAAAAAAACGTAGTGTAGGAATCCTACAATATTAACTGGCAATACCGCCATTTTTATAGTAAAAAAATTATTAATTCGGTCTACCACTTCCTTCTACCATATCTGGGTCCAAGCATTTTGTATTCCGTGCAAAATTATAATAAATAAGTTCTTGTGGTTTAAACTAACAGTGTTTCACTATAAACGACCTACAAACTCTAAAAACTACAGTCCACGCTCTCTCACGTAGTATAGGTAACTCTTTTTTAATCTGTGGTATAGGTCTTTACTCAAACTTTACACGAAAATATAGACAAAATTTAACCCCTCAGTTACCGGCGGCGACTTTTTCGTTAGAGGTTTTAAATTTTATTACCGTGGCATAGGGTTCAAAATCGCACCCGTCCCAACTACCCTCGGTTCTTGGGTAGTTAAATAGTGGAGGGAAAATTTATTTCAATATCACATACAAACTTATAAATGCACCTGGCTACATACATAGAGCGTGAAGGTAGTTTTACTATCTTACACACAATAAAATTGAAGATACTTAATTCCTATGCAAGAAACTTGAATACCATTGTGCGTTACGGAACCCTTCGTGCGCGAGTCCGATTCGCACTTGACCGTTTCTTTTATGTCGATTAAATTTTGGAAAATTTTCAACACGTCTTAGATATGGGGTTGTTGCAAATGAGGTGTCCTTGGATTTGTGGAGACCAACAGAGTGACATGTAGTTTTGGCAACTAATATAATGATCACCAAAATACGTATTTCTTTTTCAAAAAGATGTACAAACTCAATGGTGTAAACACAGATGTAGTTCAGTATAAATTTCGGTAAGTATTCCAAATTTAAATCACATTATTCCCCTAGAGGATGAATGAAATTCAGTACAATTGTCTTTCCCTGTTTTTAACACATTAAAAATGACTATTGTTATGTTCGCTTTTTGTGGCATAGAATGTCACTTTTTTGAGCAAGTGGTACGAAAAAATTATTTATTATGCAGTTATGATTATTAAATAAAATTACGAAAACCGACGAGGCCGTATGAGCTTGATGCCTTTGCTTTTCCGACAAAAAAATATTAGTCTAGGAATTTGCCGCGTTTTTGTTTTCTTCAAATACATAAACGTTAAGTTTATTTTAATTTATTTTTATAAATAAGTTAATGTTCTAAAAAATACGTTACGATGTTAAATCAAAGCGACAGTGACAGTGGATTGTCGGAGTCCATCTGTGCAAATGCTGCCGCAATTATAAATAATTTGCTTCCAACAAAATCCAAGGAAAATTATTTAAAAACTTATCAAGAATTTTCAACGTGGAGAAGTGCGAAAGGCCTATCAATTTCAGAATCAGTACTTCTTGTCTATTTTGATTATTTATCCAAGACAAAGAATCCGATTACACTTTGGTGCATATACTCAAAACTGAAAGCTACAATAAGCATCAAACATAGCATTGAAATAAATATATTCACGAAATTACTGGCTTTTTTAAAAAGAAAATCAGAAGGGCATTGCGCAAAGAAGTCTAAAAATTTTACGACTCAAAATGTGGAAAAATTTCTTAATGAAGCTTCTGACGAAATTTTTCTGGCCACAAAAGTAAGTATACATGATTTAACTATGAATATTTCGTATCTTAGTAATGGTAATTATTCTATATATTTACCTGTTTTTTTTCTTTGTTATAGGTGGCCTTAATTTTTGGACTCAATGGTGCTTGCCGCGGATGTGAACTTGTAAACTTAAAGGTGGAGGACGAAAATCATTCCAATCAGTTGCTGCTGATTAATGTAAAGGAAACTAACACAAAGAAAAATCGGTCATTCATTGTACAAGGACAATATACTAAAATCATTCATAAATACCAAGCATTACGTCTCACCAACATTGGAAAACAATAGATTTGTTATAAACTATCGGAATGGGAAATGTACTCGATAAGCCATCGGTAAAAATAAAATTAGCAATATGCCAAAGGAAATTGCTAAATATTTAAAACTTAAAGATGTTGAACTCTACACCAGTCACTGCTTTAGAAGAACTTCGTCGACTTTCTTGGCGGATTCAGGGGCGGATATTACGTCAATAAAAAGACACGGTGGTTGGAGCTCTGATATAATAGCTGAGGGTTTTATCGAAAGCTCAATGGCGAATAAAACCATATTAAGCAGTCAAATTAACAAAAATATAAAACTTAATCCATCAGAGCCACAACCGTCAACTTCCGGCATCTTATCTTCGTCCGTAACTCACGATGCACCACCACAACTATCTCCGACGTATACTATCTACAATGAAACGCAACTTCCTCAGACGCAAGAACAGAGAAATGCTCAAATCAAATCATCAACAATAAATATACGAAACAAAAATGTAACTCTCTCTATCAATAATTGGACCAATGTTTCGAATGTTAACTTTTACTTTTAATTGTCATTATTTTTAATAAAGGCTTATCTCATATTATTATTGTGTTAATTTTTTCACAAATGGTACGAAAAGTAGAGTATTTTCCTCGGTGATAAAGGTGTCTTAGTCTTGGGTTAACTTAAATCCCTCGCTACACTCAGGACTCGTCTTAAATCCCTCGCTTCGCTCGTGATTTAAGTTTTTAACACCCTCGCTACGCTCGGGAGTAAACCTCGAGTCCTTCGACACTGCTTTATCCCCTTGGTTAATAATCTACTATTTCCTACCCAAAATGGATAAATGAACACCAAAAGTTGCAAAAAATATCAGGGCAAAATACTGCGGTAGTGAAGGGTAAAGGGGGTGAGCGAAGCGAAGCCCCCTTTATCCTTCGTGTTAGGTTGAACATGTAAGAACAACAAAAAATACTTAAAACATAAACTTAAGTGCACAAAACATAAAAATAAGTTTGGTGATCAATTCGGTCGACATTTATCAATTCTGGCAGTCATTTCAAATTTATTGGTAGTAAAATAGGTGCGTTTTTGGTAATCCTTTGAACATAAGCCAATAGTTTTAGTAAAATGTCAATAGGTTGAATTTAAGATCGCAAAATGTAGTTTACAAAATTATTGTTTGCGGCTACTTTCATACTCCATATACGTTTAATTTTCATGTTTTTCATAAGCATGTGTGTGGTATTGACAGAAAATGCAGCCGGGTTATTGGTTTTCGGGCAATATTTCAACGTAACGAACGTAAAATGCAGTCCGATTAGTTGTTTTGGGTAGTAATTAAACATAAGACTGTAAAGCTAGTTTATGCTTGGCAAACATACTGGTTATGCCTGACTGAATTCCTGAATATTACTTATTTGTATTAGTTTATATTACAGAAAAGAGCTATTTGAGCAATTTATATCTTTAAACGTACACACTCCCTACAACTTTAAAAAAAAATTGACATACTAACTGAAGCAAGTCAATTTATTTTCGAAAATATAATGTACAGCTGATGCCCGATACTTTATCTGCGTGTTCCTAGGAATTAACATTTACCGAGATTACGTTACCGTTACTGGTGCAGTCGGATAAAAAGTATCCTGTATGTTAATCTAGCTCACAAACTATCTCTGTGCTTTTCATGCAAATCCGTTCAGCCGTTTTATCTTGATTGAGGCACAAACAGATAAACATCCAAACATCTACCTATAAATATAAATATCGCTACTTTCACATTTATAATAAATATTTTGACTGTACGCAATAACTTTTCAATATTTTCCAAAAATAGCGATAGCTGTAACGTTGACCTAAGAAATAATCAGAAACTAGTTACACCCCGGTTTAGATAGGCGATAGTTATTTGTTTAAGGGTCAATGCATTCTCTACTACAACAGGATACTTCTGGAGATTTTTAAATTGCTGCATGAGCAATTCAAAAACCATGTAAAAGCCGCTTTATATAAAACGGGATATTACAATATTCAAGATAACATAAATGATCAGAGCGCATAGTGTTATACTAACTCAACACAGAACTTGCTTAATAATTTTGTAATTATTTATTTCTGCATATTATCTGTAATACGTAATATTTGTACTAGTTAAACAAGACTTATATTTAAAAGAAATCTAAAAATGTATCTGTGTATTGTCCAATGTAGAGAAGACGCAAAAATTACGTTTTCTAAATATTATTTACAGAAGATGAAGAATTTAGAACTATTTGACTAGAGAATGCTTTGGCTGCTGGCTGCTTGCTGGCTTTGTCTGATAAAATTGCTGAGTTACGCGACTAAAAATCTAAAAAACAGCAATTTGAAAAGCTTGACTAGAAGTTGGAGTAACATTAGATACAAAACTAGCGTTGCATTTTGTTGTTCTTACATGTTCAACCGAACACGAAGGATTACCCTTCACCTACCCTGACCCACCACTTCGCCCTGGCAGTATTTATTTGGGCAATTAGCGGTGGCTAAACCATTCAGCAATTTAGTCGCGTAAATAAGTATTTTTTTCGTGCAATTCAGTATTTATATCGCTCATTTGAGGAAATTCCGCTGTTCATTGTCATTCGCTCAATAGTTTTTTATTCAGTCGTTTTGTGGTTACCCTTTGATTTTATTGGTTTTTATAATAATTCCACTTGTTCATCCGAACAAACTTCGGAGGTGCGAGGGGCTGGAAAATAATAAAAAAAAACCTGTGTCGATCGCACGGTCTACAGCTCAAAGAGCCACTAGTTTTTAATTATTATTCAAACTTTCTTTAAATTTCTATGGTGTTTTTTTTATATATTTCTTTTTAAGGTTCTGTACCTTTAAAAGGAAAAAATATTAGTATTTATATTATATTTATTTATAGGACTGTCCGTCTGTCAAGACTCTGAGACTTTTTCTCAGGAACGCGTAAAGATATCATTTTGAAATTAATATCGATTATACAGGTCTGTGGTCTCTTAAAGTTGTAAAAAAAACATAGGTCAAGGCAATAAAAAAATACCGCCATATATATCACAATGTTGCTGTAATTCCTTGATATTCGCAAGGGAATCAAAACATATAGGGTACTTCCCATTGACCTAGAATCATGAAATTTTGCACTTACAACACAAATAAAGGGGAAAATCCGTAAACTATAAATTTCTGTCTGCCTGCCTGACTGTCAGTCTGTCAAGACCAATTTTTTTCAGGAACGCGTGGAGGTATGAAGTTGAAATTAATATTAATAACTCTGTCTGTGGTCTCTTGAAGTTGTGAAAATATCTAACTTACAGGTCAAGGCAATCAAAATATACCGCCGTTTTGCTGAATTTCCTTGATACTCGCAAGGTAATCAAAACCTATAACATAACCTACCGATGACCTCGAATAATGAAATTTGGCACGACAATAAGCACATAGTATATAAGCACAAGTAAAGGAAAAAATCCGAAAACTTACAGTATTTTTTACAAAACATGTGATTTGTGCGGGACCCTCGGTGAGCGAGTCCAACTCACACGTGGCCATTTTTTTAACTTAAAACTATGAGCTCTGTCGATGAATAAATAATTGATCTATCTATCGATTATGATTGTCATCACCTCAGAGGCCATACTCCTCATCCGGTCGATGCTGGTGCGTATTGACTTGAGCGGGGGCAACTCTATCGATATCTGCAACAAGGACAATTAATAATTATATGTAGACAATTATATGCAAACAGGGAGCTCCGTGGTCTAATGGGTTTCACGCTTGCTTCTCACACAGGAGATGCAGGTTCGAATCCTGACCAATATCCTGTACCAATGAGATAATTAATTTATATTAAGTACAGTATCGGATGTTCAGTGTTCCGGATGACACGTTAAGCTGTAGGTCCTGGCTAGTATACTACTAAAACCCCATCACCGTCCAGCGCGATGGGAGTATGGCTTAAACTTACTCGTATCCGGGTAAAGGCCTGTGCCCCGCGGTGGGGACGTTAATAGGTTACAACTATTTTTCTTATGTAGACAATTAATGCCCCCACTGAGTGGCACTGGCCTTTACCCTTACTTACTTTACCTTTACTGTCAGAAGTTATCAAGCTGCCCTATTAGAGCCTCTCACACAGCTTTACGACTTCTACCACCGAGTAGCGATAGAAGCCGGGAAGCGTAAAGACAGAGCTTGTGTGTGGCTCTACGCTGTTGGTGTTGGGATCGCACAATTCGTATCCTCCCTGTTTTTGCTTTTTCGGCAATTTTAAATGGCAACAAATATAATGATTACCAAAATATTTTTTTCTTACCCAAAATGGGTAAATGGTCACCAAAAGTTGCAGAAAATATCAGGGCAAAATAATGCGGTAGCTTAGGTGAAGGGTAATCGTTCGTGTTAGGTTGAACATGTGAGAACAACAAAAATACTTAAAACATAAACTTAAGTACACAAAACATAAAAAGAAGTTTGGTGATCATTTATCCAAAACACAATTTGGTGATCATCTACTAATTCTGGCAGTGATTTTCAATTTATTGGTCGTAAATTTTCGAATTTTTTGGTAATCGTTTAAAAACAAGCCATTTAAAATGAACAAAATCTGTATAACTGTCAAATTAGCCTTCGAAAGGTGTTGAGCCAATAATTTCACGTGTATTCACGCGTGTTTAAATATTTACTATAAAAACCAATTCGGTTATCTCTTGCGGGTGGACAATTTCAAACCATGAATCAGAAGCCAGTGGTTGAGTCAATCCAGAGAACAAGAGAGGGTTTAGTACGGACCCTTGCAGAAGGCCTTTCCATTACATTCTGGTTGTGGATTCCTCTCCAGGAGTTCTATAGTAAACCAGCTCGAAATGATTATTGTTTCTGTTGACTATTTTTGGCATACATTTCAAACTGAAAGATGGTAGGCGTTCCGGAGATATTTGATGATATCAAATGTTCAAGCTGTAATCCTCACCAAAATGACTTAATAATCGAGGAATCGTTGAAGGACTATTTCTGACGTCGGTGACGGCTGCAAGTCCAACAAGTCAGTCAGTCAGCCTACGAAGCCAAGGGTCCCGGGTTCGAGTACCAGTGGGGGCAAATATTTGTTTGACGAGAACGGATGTTTGTACCCTAGTCATGCTTGTTTATCTATCTAAGTATAATATTTGTCTATATAAGTATGTGCATCGTTGTCCAGTACCCAAGATACAGGAATCCTAGGTGTAAATAGTGTCCAAGGTATTATTATTATTATTATTATTATTACAGTACTCACATCCGGGTTCTGTACCCTCGGCTCGTGGAAGTCGGACCACAGCTTGCGAGGCACCACCACTACCGGGATGTCGTGGGTGACGTGGCGCGTCTGAAGAGACGTCGACGACGGCTGCAAGTACAACAAGTCAGTTAGATACTCAGTAGCTGGCTCTGCTCTTACTACGCTTGACTCTTTCGTTTCCTTATATAAGTTTGAAACAAAACAGTCGGCCGCTTATGGGCTGAGAAATGGAACAAAGCTTAGGCAGTTTTTCCACGACCCATGATATCCTAGTGTGGGGAAGCAATATATGTGCCTGTAGACAAAGGTTTGCTTGTTTGTTTATTTATAACTTTGTGCAACTAATTATTATAATAATGTATACATATGTTTGTTACTTAGGGCCACTTGCAGAAGCTGCTTAAATCTAGGTATCCGTATTCGGTACTGGAGGTATGAAAAGGTGAATGCGGAAATTTATACTAATCTTACACAAGCTATGTATAATCACCACAGTTTTAAATTAAGCATTTACTGATTTTTCATAATTTTCAACGGAAAAGCAAGGAAATAAATGACGTAATTATAAAAACATAAAACCTGAAGGCGTATTCTAAACGGACGTTCTAACGGTGATGGAAAACATCTTGAGGAAACCTTCAATCTCCGCTTCAATCAAAGCTGCGGCGATCTGCTAACGCCCTTTCACGCAAAATGGAGTATTTAATATTTGGCTAACCGTGGGCATAATTGTGCCTCTGCCCCTCCCGTATGGGAAAAGGCGTGACGCTGTGTTATGTAATGCCAAAAACCTTACTGCGGTACACTGAAAAGCATAAAACAAGCAGATAAGACTTGCCGTAATGATTGAGATTCGATAAAATTATAATTGAGTACTGTACTGTAAAGCTTAATTGAATGTTTTCTTATCTGAATGGAGTCGAGAATTGTGCCTCACTCTTCTAAGATTTCGTTTTTTCAGTACTTTCATCTGACTTCCAAAGATAGAATATACACACACCGGCACAATTAGCGGAACAGAAAAAAAGGGGAGTATTTACGCATTTTTGCGTGTTACTGGCCGGCTAAATAAGCTTTTTTTAAATTTGGGTTTTAATTTAAAAATGGAATACTAAGCGACTGCCATTTTTTTCATTCTTTTGTTTTAATTTTCATTGGATTCATTTTTTTCGACCGCTTGTCCGTTTTTAGAAGGTTCGTGCGAATGCACGAACATTTGAAAAGCTTTGAATTACAGTTTTTTGAGGCTTTTGAGTTTTTTCGCATATTGATAATTTACGAGCATCTAAGTATCATCATCAGGGAAATCATTAGGGCAGATCAAATGAGGAGAAATGGTCTAACCTACAGATCGATAGCCAGAAGCCTTCGTCGATCGTTATCAACGATTCATCGTAGCATCCAACGATACAGATTGACGAATACTCTAGTGAGAAGAAGAGGACAAGGCCGGAAAAGGTGTACTTCAAGGAGGGATGACCGTTTTCTCCAACTTCAAGTCCGACGGAACACGAGACTAACGGCGTTGCAGGCTCGAAATGTACTGGAAGAGGTAGGAGCAGTAAGGATGAGTGAGCGGACAGTTCGTAGACGATTCGAAGAAGTGGGTATAGGCTCGTATGTGCGCGCCAAAGCCCCAAAACTTGAGAGAAATCATCGCACAAACCGTCTACACTTTGGTCGTGAACATCGTGATTTGGACTTCGACGACTGGGGACAGGTTCTTTTTACTGATGAATGCAGAGTTATGTTAAATCAAATTGATGGAAGGCAGCGAGTATGGAGACGCAAAGGAGAACGGTATATCCAGTCTAATTTTGAAAATACAGTGGCATATGGCGGCGGTTCAATTATGGTCTGGGGAGGAATATGTTTAGGAGCTCGTACGGAGTTAGTAGTGGTCGATGGCGGGAATCTGAATGCTGATCGGTATATCAGGGAGATTTTAGAAGAACATGTTGTGCCATTTGCCCCCTTTATTGGTAACAACTTCGTTCTAATGCAGGATAATGCTCGGGCTCACAGTGCTCGCACAGTACAGACATACCTAAACCATGTTGGTATGACGGTGATGGAGTGGCCAGCACGTTCCCCCGATATGAACCCTATAGAACACGTCTGGGACTTGCTAAAGAGGAGTGTAAAGTCAAGAATGCCACCTCCCAATCATCTCAACGAGTTGCGAAACGCATTACTTGAAGAATGGCAGAGGTTGCAGTGGTTGCATGAAACCATTGATAACATCATCCGCTGCATGCCCAGACGGATGGAAACCCTCATCAGAGCACGAGGAGGAAACACTCGATATTGAACAGTCACTGAAATTGTTGTTAAAAATCTTGAATCTTTGGAAAATCTTGAATTTTCTGCTGTTTCTCTATAATTAAAAAATTGAAGAAAAATGCGTTTTGTTTATAATTTAATTTTTATTTTAATTAAACTTTAAGAATGGTGTTACAAATGAATGTCAAAACATGTTAATTTAATTGTTTTTCCATTTTAAATAATATATTGTTTAAAAATTACATTCATTGTTCCAAATTCCCTCTTTTTTCTCCCTTTTTTTTCTGTTCCGCTAATTGTGCCGGTGTGTGTAGTTCACCTTTTTAACTTTTCTTTCATGCGGTGTACAGGGTGTACTCAACCAAGCTGCAGTTTTTATAACATTGATGATGTGGACTGCAGCTAATTAAATATCATATTCTGTTTTAGCAAGATTTTTAGGTTTATGTTTTCTTAGGTTTAGGTTTTGTTTGACCGAGCGAGCGAAGCGACTAAGCGTGTCCGTTCAGGATTTGGCAAAAACGCATTTCTCAACGAAGCGTCTCCGTTTAAGGATTGGGTAAAAACGCATTTCTCAATGATGCGTCTCCGTTGAAAGATTGGGTAAAAACGCATTTCGCAACGAAGCGTCTCCGTTGAAAGATTGGGTAAAAACGCATTTCGCAACGAAGCGTCTCCGTTGAAGGATTGGGTAAAAACGCATTTCTCAACGAAGCGTCTCCGTTGCAGGATTGGGCAAAAACGCACTTCTCAACTGATTCTCGTGAGTTTTTGAGCAGGTTCGATAATTAAATAGCATTTTTGTCGATTCAGTTTTTGTTTTTTTTTTAAATGGCTTAGATGTGGGGGTTTTAAAATTTCAAAAAACCGGTACAGTCCAAACGGCTTGATGGATTTCAACAAATGAGGTGTCGTTGGATTCGTAGAGACCGTAAGAGTAACAGGCTCTATAATTTTAGTGAAAAGTCAATAGGTTGGGTTTAACACAAAATGGAGTTTACAAAGTTATTGGTGGTTATATACTACTACTACTATTATATTCTAATAAATACTTACATGTATTCTACCTATAATTCTAAACGGAGAGGTAATAAGAGGTAAAACGGACTTGTTGGTCTATCAACCAATGTTTTGCTGATAATGCAATGACTGGAGTGTGACCTGAAGATGAAAAGGCTTTAAAAATTCAAGTAATACGTCTGTATTCCCTTATAAATAAAGAAATGCAGCAGAACAGGCAACATGTTGGAATCTGTAGGCCAATAGTTTGGGTGAACCTCCAGTTTGTTTTCGTCAGCACTTTTCTTGGTTTCTGCCACGGGTTAATGATGATCGGGATCACCATACAGTTTTTTTTCCGTTCCAGTCACCTCCAGCAATTCATTTGTTTCCCTGAGTCTTGTAACATTTTCATCAATAATATCCATATTCTCTTTTCCGTTTTGGCGGGCCGTATATGGACGGCAAGGTACATAGGAACCATAAGGGTTGTCGCCTGTATTTGGATAGTACGGTATTCAGGGAGTAGCTGATGTTTTATGTTATTCTTGACAAGGATTGCACTCCCTGCATGAGAGTTAATATCTGGATGGTGAGCGGGATTTAATAAGTACAATATCCTTTCATTACGAATTTCACATTTTCTGTGAGATGGGTCTCTGTTACGAGTAACATGTCCAGATTATGAAATTAAATTAAGCTTTCCTACTTCATTTTACGTCATAAGACATGGACGATCCACGTGGCAATGCGAAAGGGCGCCATTAGTGGACGCGTTTGTTGATGACTGTGGTGAGTAGACCCATTAGGGTGACCATATGATCAATGAGGCAATCTAGCTTTTCGGCTTGGATGATGTTTTATTGGCTTTGAGTTTATTTTTTACTTTTTTATTTATTATAAACAAGAAAAAAATCAATTTACAGTCTGTAGGACCCACAGAAACCATGTCGGTTTGTTCGTGGATCCGTGCTTACGCTAACTTAAATATTTGATATGAGTAAGTAGTACATAAATATTATTACACTAACTATTACTAAACTAAATAACACATGAACTATTTAAAAGTAAGGGCAGGGTTAGGGTGGGACTAGGGAGGAAAAGTAATTTTTAAGTCTATAATTAATATTTTAGTGGGTCTGATAGTCTGATGTAATAATTAACATCTGTGGGTAGACTATTTATTAATCGCGGAATCATGTAGGCGCGCGTCCAAGTGCCGTAGAAGTTGTTTGCGCGTGTGGAGGTTATTTTACCTTGAATCATACGGCGTGTGGCTATGGGGTGATTTATTTTGAAATCCTCTTTAAGTAAAAGATACTGTAGTTTGGTGTGAATAGGTAGTGTCTTACAATATGTGAAAAGTTTATATTCAATTCCAGAGTATTCGTGCCTGATGTTTTGTGGTACAATTAATTTAAGGAGTTTGGTTTGTAGGGATTGTATTGGATCCAAGTAAGTTCTGTGAGTGCGTCCATAGCTTGAGAGGCCATACGATACTATGGAGTCGAAGAGTGCATGATATAGCATTAATCTTGTTTTAAATGGAATGCAGTTTCTAATTATATAAAAGGAAGCAATGAGTGCCCTAAGCTTGTCACATACCCGTTGGATGTGGGGACCCCAATTGAATTTTGCATCAATCACGAGGCCTAAGTAAGTGTGTTTGTCAACTGACAGTGTGTTTCTGACCCGATACAGCTTGTTGTTTTATTGTTATGGTGAGTATTATTATCTTCACTGTGGGTTGTTATTTTGTTGATCATGCGCAGTCTTGTTACTAACTTTCACTTTCTTAATTCTATAAAAACTTTTCATCCTTTGTAATTTGCAGGGTGGTCTTCTAGGCATAAATCACATTTAGCCGGAGAGTCTCTAGTCTATTTTGAACAGTCAGTGGTGTTGTGGTTCTCTGCACTTTTCACACTCCTATATGGCCTAATGCAGTTGTTTCGTGTATGGCCATATTGCTGGCACCTCTTGCATTAGGGGATGACATTCTTCCGTTTCGGGTCTTCAATGATAACCGAGGTGTGGTAAATAAACTTTAGCTCCTTAATATTCTTGTTGCTTGGGCCTGGCTCTAGATTATAATAAGAGGTCCGACTGATTTTGGTCACGGCGACCGCTTCATGAGCTTTGTACTCTCTCGTGTGCACACATGTGGCTTGTGTAGCCAATCTTACACCATTAATATAGTTATACTGAGTTAACGCAGGTGGTCGGGCTTTTAACTCTTGGCTCTTGGTGTCGAGCTAGCAAAATCACGGATTTTGGTTTGACCCAAAGCTGTACAAAGCACAAACCATCTATAAAAGGGTTGTTTTGTTGGGTCTGGCACTGATAATGGTGTAGATGACTGCAGATTTCTGATCACAATTCTATAAGGTCTTTCATCTTTGCAGGTATGTCCAATGATATTTTTTTCATGGACTAAGTTCATTAAAATTTAATATGCCTCAATGTTACTGCAGGTTAATCTGCTATGGAGATATGTATGAAAGATTATTTCATCACCATTAGAACATCCATATTATGTACATGAGATATTAGAATAACCTCATTTTTCTTGGTCAGCATTGGAACCTGCAACTCCTGTGTGAGAAGGGAGCGCAAAACCGCTAGACCATGGGCCCTCAACTTCTCTGCAACTGCATTTATTCTGATTTAATGCATTTCTCTTTATTTGCTAATAAAATAAGTATCTTCACAGATGCGGCGACAGGCTAGCCCCATGCCACTGGCTAAACATGGGCACTATTGTTCCCCATGCCATCCCATATGGGAAAACGTGTGACTTTTTGCTATTTTAAAATGAATGCATTGAAATTTACCACTTCAATTTCCAAAGTGAGACATGGACATTGTTTCTTGGTGAGTTTCATTTTCAATGATTTTGCCGACTTGAGGGTTGCTAGTGATCTTGATAGTTGAGCTGGAAACAAACAAATATTGATAATAGACAGGAGTTAGTTAGATAGTTGATGAAGTGGGACGCCCACTTTACACAAGCAGGTGATTGATCCTCTATTTCAACTATTTAACCCAATTCCCAGCGTTTGATTACTGTTTGTTCAACCAATTCCCTATCCAAATCTCTTTGTTCTTTTAGTGAATTCTAGGATGTGGCTGAGTTGGAGTTTTGCAAAGTCGTCTTTAATCAGTTAGAAATGCGAAGAGTGGGTGCAGTAGAAACAAACATTCTAAGAATTCTCCTTACCTCCATAGCTGTGGTGCCGGGCTAGCCCCCAGTCATATAATATTGTAAATAGAGTACAACTTCTAAGGTCACAGTTTTAGAAAATGCTTACCTGAAGTAATTCCCAAATAAATATCTTTGTGCTCCTCATCCACGCCAACTATTTGGTATTCGGAAAAAAACACAACTTGCGGTATCTCGCACCAGAGTATTGGCGGTGCTGGACCACTATTCTCATCGCTAACGATGAAGTACAGCTTATCATCAGACAGCCTTAGCACACACTCCTTGGAAAGCTTGGATATTGTCGTCACAATGTCTGGAAAACATGAAAATAAAGCAATTTTTTAAGCGTTGTTATTTTTACATCTTACAAGGGACCCTTTACGACACTGACCACTAAATGTACTAGTTGAGTAAGGTCGGCCATTAGCTTTACTTATTCATGTTCAGCTCCAGAGCGGCCTAAGTGTGGTAGTGAAATGGTTCCTCAAAGAAAGTTGGACTCAAATCTAAAAAAAACAGTTACAACACAACAAGGCACTGAAGACTTTTGTGTTGTAAACAGAATCTTACTTGTAAACTCTCGCATTGGAGCCGCATCGATCATTACAGCACGGAATTTCATTATTTAGTATGTTGTTCAATAATACAGGACATAACTGGTGTATTGTTTTTTATTCACGATACCTCTTTACAATTATACTGAGTGAATTCTGAAATCATTTGCAAAACTGTGTGTGTGTTGTGATGTGAGCAAGAGATGATGTGAGTTGTGGTATTGGTTGTGAGTTTGTTTGTTTTGAAATCGCTGGCGGCAAAGCGAACCACAAATTTTGGATGACTTGATTGATAGTTGAAGATAGACAAGCAAGCATAATATTTTTTAATGTTGCTATAATAAAATACGGCAAACATATTATAACGCGCCTCCTCCACATGCGCAAATGGCTCAGTGACGGACGGACGATGAGACAGTGACTCAAATCGGTGAGGTGGGGGTTAAAACAGACGAACGGCACTTTGCCAACATCAGATAGATTGGCCTTCACCACCTCTTTGCTGCAGCCGTCGACGCAGACTCGGCGAGTGGCGACGCTTGCAGTGGTCTTTGATGGCATTGAAAACCACCGTGACGCGATTCATGGCTGCCGCCGCCGACGCGTTTTACAATAATAATTACAATACAGCGACAGCTGCCGTAGACGCATCGAACGTAAAATGCCGCTCGTCTGTTTGAGCCCTTACCTCACTAATTAGACTCACCCAACCCCGTCCGTCACCGGGATCTCCGTCACCGTGATATTTTTCGTTAAGGTGATAAAATATAAAAATAATAAGGTGAAAAATATGAAAGGAATACGTAAATATACGGTTTTGATATTGATTTTTGATTTTGTAAACGAAAGTAAAATCGTTTATTACTTCCACATAAGAAATAAAAGAGAACGAAAACAATGCGCTCGAATCAAACTAAAATAACGTAGCGCCAATCACATGAAAATTGATTAAAAATAAACTACGCTATTTTGTCAAAAAAGATTTTCAAGGAGAATTTACGAATACATAATATTCACATTTTGGATACAATTCCGCTATGAAATGAGGTTGGATTTCAGAATTTTTCTTTATTAAATTCTGTCGAGAAAATTTAATCCAATCGCGATTACCTTCAGTGACAATCTTAATCAAATATTCAATAAACGTTAACCAAAAAAGCAAAGGCTTGTGTTTAAACGATTACCAAAAACGCACCTATTTTACCACCAATAAATTTGAAATGACTGCCAGAATGGATAAATGTCCACCAAATTGTGTTTGGATAAATGATCACCAAACTTCTTTTTATGTTTTGTGTACTTAAGTTTATGTTTTAAATATTTTTGTTGTTCTTACATGTTCAACCTAACATGAAGGATAAAGGGGGCTTCGCTTCGCTCATCCCCTTTACCCTTCACCTAAGCTGCCGCAGTATTTTGCCCTGATATTTTTTGCAACTTTTGGTGTTCATTTATCCATTTTGGGTAGGAAAAAAATATTGCCAAAATCAAATTCGTAGATGACTTTATAGTGGAGTAAATGGATTCGAAAAAATCCGTAGGTTAGACTTACTGGATAGCTACCTACCTAGTTATTGATTTATTCTTATATTATTCTATTGCTTATTGTTTTATACTATTTTTACAATCAAAGCGATCGGCAATTACATCTTATTACCTCAAACATTCAAAAAAAAAACATTCCATATTGCTAAATTAACTTAAAAAAAGATACCTAGTGTTTCGTAACTATCTTAATGTCGTGTGAACAGAAGACCTTGGTATCCCGCTTGCCAAATGCTGCAGCTGCAGCTCCAATCCTGCTGTTGGTCTCTGCATCAAGGTCTCACTTAGATGTTAAAGTGCTCCCCAGGTAGCGGAACTTATCAACCTGCTTTAGCTCGCCCTCACCAAGTTTGATGTTCAGCGGCTCATGACCGTCGATGTCTAGAGACATCACCTCCGTCTTTTTGACGCTGATCTTCAGGCCGAATTTACGGCAGGACTTGTCGAGATCGGACATGAGCTGTTGCAGGCTTACTGGGGATTATGTCACAAAGAATAGGTCATCCGCGTAGATGATCTCAGTGACCAGGGCATATAAGAATTTTCTGCGGGCATTTAGACTCGCCAGGTTAAAAAGACTGTCGTCGGTGCGGAGACGGATGCGGACACCTTCTGGAGAGGCTTGTATAACCTCCCGGACTACGACCGCAAAGTACAACGCAAGCAACAAGCGAGAACGCCGCCTTGTTTGACCCCACAGGTAACGGGGAAAATCTCTGATTAATCATCGTTGATAGCAACGCAGGACTGCATGTCATCGTGGAGGAGTCTAAGAAGTCTCACAAATCTCTCTGCTCGGGGGACGCTGTCAAAAGCCTTCTCAAGGTCAGTAAAATACATGTACATGGGACGGCCCTGCTCTCTGCTTTTCTCTTGCAGTTCACGCACTGAGAAGACAGCCTCAGCTATGCCTTGGTCAAGTCGGAAGTCGAACTGAGTCTCAGATAGCAGCGTTTCTGAATGTTTTATCAGGTGGTTTAGGAATTCTTTGGCGAAGACTTTTCCAGGGACTGATAAAAGCGAAATACCGCGATGGGACCACAATCGGAAGGTTAGCCTTGCTCTTATATAGAGCCTTTATGTGTGATGCTTTAAAAGTAGACGGGGCCCGTTCTTTTTTCCACATAAGAACAAAATGCTTCCATATGGCGTATAGAGAGGTATAGACATTTCAATGTTTTATTTTTAAATACCTGCCATTAAGTTCCTACGAGTATGGAGGCAAAATTTGAGACCACTATGCGCCGCCGCCACTCGCGTACGCATGTCGTCTCATTCTACCCAATACAATGGATATGAGTGCTTCCTTGCGCCGAATTGAAGGAGTCTCTCATATTCTCGTACCAAGACAATTATTAACCGACTCTTAAACAAGCACATAGGATTCTTCTAATTCGTCTCGTTAACTTTGTAAAATATCTGTTGCTTACTGTTTCAGAGGCTCTAGAAAAAATAAAAAAATGAGCCCCACGGCTATCGAGCGAAACCAAATCAAAGCAAATTGTGTGCTATGGACGAGGGTCACGCCGCGGGTGGTAAAATAAAAAGGGTTTTGCGGTAGAGCGATGGACGCGGGAATCTAGGCGGAATATCCAATTTCGGAGTAGTTTCTGTATTATAGATTAATTTATAGAAAATTACTGTACCGTTCACTAAGTTTATGTTTAAATGATATAGGTGGTAGGGTGCATAGTAAGAGCTGCGCCTTACCTAAATAAAACCCGAGGGTTTTATTTAGGTGAGGCGCAGCCTACGTTGCCTCTCTGGAAAACCGCCACTGGGATATGCATGAACTAGTTGGTGCTCTTTCTAACTAGACCGAATCTAGTCGCACGAGTGAACGTTAGCAACTCGTAAAATGCCAAATTGCTCCGCTTGCTGCTGTAATAGGAGGTTTGGCACATCAAACGCAAAAAAAATATGGTGTTACATTGCACATTTAAGTAAATCTTTACCGCTCGCCGGTACAAAATTCGGATCTAATGAGCAACAAATCCGACTTCTCGCCGATGAACAAATAAGAGATGTTACCTTTACCTAAATTTGTATCGATACATTTTGATGGTAGCGGTGGCGTAGCGATTAGGGAAAGACTTACCCGATCTTGTGCTACAAACCAAATTGTGCCAAAAGTATTGGAGAATTTAATTGAGTTTTTTCATTTATTTCAAATCATTCCCTTGAAAATGATTTCACAGGCTGTAATTTAAAATTTGCCAGAATCATCATGCAGAAATATAATGAATGACACCAGAATTTCTTTTTTACTAAAAAAATCAAGCCCAGAGCGATGAATTCCCCAAATATACTTTAATTTTAAGACCGAATTTTAGTGTTATTTCAGGTTAATTTCCAACGTTGTTAAAACACAGCTAAGGGGTGGATTACACTTGCAAAAAAATATATATATTTAATTTTTCTCTAGCATCTATTCATCCATTTAGCCATCAAAAGTCATAAATATGAATTTGTATACGTTAAAACGTATAAACTCGTTTTGTAATTGATGTATTTTGTAATGCCACCGTGAATCAAATTTCAATTACTGCAGTTAAAAGGGAACGCACGAAAATTTCCGAGGCCAACCTAACCCATATCAATGCCTATTAATGTATTTATTCACCCGCGACAAGTACCCGCGACAGCGAGTGAGCAAGCGACAGACAGTCCTCGTCTGGCCACCCTAGGTGCCCGTGCATCGTAGAATGGGAATAAAATCAAAAAAGTTGCTTGGTGCTAGCGGCTACCCAAATTAACAGATCGTTAAACATACTTGTACCTAGTTAACGTGTTCACGAAACAATCGCGAGCAAAAGAAGCAAGCAAAACTGGCATACTTAATGGGCCTCTGCTCTGATGGGCATAGAACATGAACAAAGTAATATTTATACGTTGAAAATGTGCAAAATATGAGTTTAGGGACAGAGTGAACGTTCTGTTCTGTGGAAATATTTGCACCTCCAGTTCCGCTCCAGTGTGGAAATAGCGTATGCATCACGTATAAACATGGCACGCGATAATGCATGGCAACCCAAAATACCCATAGACAAAGTCGAACTCTCTTGTCAAGGCTGATAGATGGCGCCAGCTACGCAGGTTTCTATTTACAAAATTGTGTCATTCTTCTATCTCTTTCTGACTATTGCAATTTTAATAATGTATGAGTGAAACATTCAATTCTCCATTTTGTATGTAACGAATACTAACGAACTGTGTTGATAAGAGTTGAAAGTTTTTATTTATTTTACTCGTTTTATTGTGCAATTTATAGTTATCTAATCAATCGTATATGGTATTTTATACAGAACATTTTTATTTCTCCATCAACTCTTGACAAGATTGTCTCAAACAGGAAATATATGGCCCATCATGAGACGTCGAGGTATGTGTTCGATCGATATGTCATCATGATTACGCATACTTAACCACAAAATACTTACACTTAACTATCTAGCACTATATTCCTACTTGCTTGCAACATTTATCGTATTATTGCTGTCCTAATTTAACTTGATTATATTTGGAATAGTGAACAACGTAATTAAACAACAGCAAGCAAATCGTATGTTTGGCTCTCTACCTCTTTGGTCGAAGTCGCCGTTAATAGCCGTTTTCCCTTCGAATTCGATCTTCAAATGTTTCAACGGATTCTTATTTTGAAAGAGGTTTTTTAACAGGGTGTAGTATGTGTAAAGCTTCCGCCAATGATAATGAAGTCGTGAATCGATTTGCTTCTGGCTCGCATTTCGCCTCGTCGCCCGTAGCGTTCAATGCCGCGCTTCGATTATGCAACGCAGCCATGTTGTTGTGTTGATAAGGGGATAAATTTTTAATCCAGTGTTGACCGGAAATATGTCCGACTTTAGATGAGAATAACTTTTTCATAGATGGACGAAGTATTAAACTATTCTTATGTGTTTTTAGAGAACGAAGCTTTGTTTTGGCCATTCCTTTACAATAGCCATTGACCTACAATTAGTAGCAATTAGTGATGTAAGGAATAGTCGCATTCGCAGTCGCGAATATTTTCGCTTATTTTGAACATCTGCAATAAAAATATCAGAAGAAAAAATAGAATAAAAAAATCGTTTTTGTTATCATTTCATTAGAATGAAAGAAATGGAGGTATTATGTGCCTTTTATTTTGAGAACAAGTGGAGCCAGCTCATGGAGCGCCGCGCGCGCCAGATTAAGATGTTGCAAGTTGTGAAAGCAATGTAGAAGTCCGTTTAAGTAGTACCTATTTACTCTTTATTGCACTTACTAGCCATGTATCATTTCGGTGGCGGCATGCACCGGCCGGCCTTCCTAACAGTTATATCATGATGCTTGCTCATTTATTAATTACTGTAATCTCCGCTCCACAAAACCACCTTGTTATCACTCATTAGTGGTAAATTATGTGAAGTTTCAGGGTCAGTTTTCACCTTCGCTTATAAAACGGCTTTCGATTAATTTTAAAATTCTAGCAATATGAACTTTTAGGGGCTTCTTGCGCCCATTTCCCATTTCTAGATTTATTGGACAAAACTAAGGTAGTCCAAAAATCTAGAAACGTGTCCCAAGCTGAACCTATTTCAACCAAAACATTTGACAATATCAGAATTGTATATTTCCATCAGTTCCATTTTATAAACTCAATTTTGTGTTAAAAAGACAGCATTTGACTATGACGTGACATGCTAGTATTTCATAGAACTCAACTAACTTACCGTTTTGACAGTTCCTTAAAAGTACCTATTTGGACGAGCAGTCAAATACCGTACTAGCAGAATATAAAAGGGCGCTTAATGCATGACTCGCCCGGGCGCCAACATGATTCACCTCTTACGTGATGCGAGGACATACATCCACATGAGTAAAGAAACGGAACAGAGACATAGATTCCCTTCCGAACCGCAAACCTCCCTTTTGTTACACCCTGAATATTTACAAATTGCTCACTGTCAGGTATTTCTTTGTATAATATGTATAATATGCTTCGGTTTGGTATGGTTTGCGATAATTGGAGTATGAAATATCTTTTCTTTTCCTCGTATTGTTCATACAAACAGTATAGTAAACAACCATTGTACTACATATTCCAAAATGTACACTTCATAACACTTTAATAACTATTTGCTGTTTATTGCTCATAAGCGCGCCGGCGCGGCGGCAGCCTCCGCTAGTGCGGGCGCGAGACAGCCTCAGCGCACTGCTGGCTGCAGCACCAATGAATGATCTGTATGGTGATGCATGGTGGGACATAGTGCGCGAATGTGGCAGGTTCTGTGAGATGGATGCATGATTGTGTTGTCACTGAATTATCGAACTTTCAGAATGGAATTTATATATGGTAATTTAATTTAATTGTATTTGTATTTATATTTTTGTAATTTATAATTGTAATTATTACATAAATAATTTGTGTGTCTTGTACATTTGTGTCGATTTGGAATTTTCTGTAAGGGCACAAATTATAATTAATGTAAAATAAATAAAAAATAAATAAAATAAAACAATTCGATAAGGTAGGTGATGAATGTGATTTGTGCAGTGCAGGCCCTCCGTTTGTCAATTTCCCGGACGAGCGTAAACCGGTTTTATCCGGTATTCCCGATAAAAAATGTTTTTTTTTTTGTTTTAATATCTTGTCAATATGTACCCCTGAGTCGGGCGTAACTTTACAAAACAATATCCTGCATGTTAATGTGAAGTAGGTATATAAAAAATATACAATTAACAATTCTTTTTCACCTTAAACTTGCTATTTCTTAGGATCTAAAGAGAATATTCATATGGTTCTTGCGTCAAAAAATAAGAATACAAAATATGTTAAATCGGTATGTTGGAAATTAATATATAATCAGTGGTTTTTGAAAAAAACTCACAAGTTCTGCCGCAGCGACTGGCGCCCGCCATGTTGCTGCCGCAGCGACTGGCGCCCGCCATGTTGCGGTGCGAGCTGTTATGAACTTTTTTAACTGACTACAGTAAAAGGAGTGGGTTCTCAATTCGGTTGTATTTTTTCATAATTTATACATACAGAAAACTTATAAGATATAAGATAATTGTACAAAGGCGAAATTGCCTGAAACAAGAGAGACATAAGCTCGCCTTTTTTTTTTGTACCTAAATTGGTATTACTTATGAAACGAATTCTAAAAAAAAACTTTTTTAATTTAAAAGATTAGACCTCCAGTTTGGTGCCATTTATAATATTAGAAATCGGTCTTGTAGTTCCAAATAAAAAAACCTTTAATTAAGATGACATACTGTCATTGTCATCACAGAACACATAACAAAGCGTCACGCCTTTTCGCATGCGGGGTGGCACAGGCACGATTGTGCCCATTTTGAGCCAGGTTTTCAATACTCCATTTTGCGTGACAGAGGGCTAGCCCATCACCGCATGGGCTAATGAAGAAGGAATAATGAATAATGAAATAATGAAGGTTTCCTCACGATGTTTTCCATCACCGTTAGAACGTTCGTATAATGTACTTAAGATAAATTAATTATCTCAATGGTACATGGTCAGGAATCGAACCTGCCTCTGTTGTGTGAGAAGCAAGCGTGAAACCGAATACCAGCGTTGCAGGACCTGTAGGCCCTGTGACACATGCTGAGTCGGAACCTATTCGCTGCTTCGATACACACTGCACGACGTCAATGTAAGGAAGGTGACAAAGACGATTGCACAAACTACCGGCCAATCTCAGTCCTGCCATCTATCTCAAAAATTTTAGAAAAAATAATAAATAATAGACTACTTAAATATTTGAATGCGTACAACATCCTCTCTGAGAAGCAGTATGGCTTCCGACAAAGTTTATCAACTGAAGACGCTGTCATCTCTTTGACCTCACTTATTGTGGAAAATGTTGACAAACAGAAAAAATGCCTTACAGTCTTTCTGGATTTAAAAAAGGCTTTCGATACCGTCTCAGGCTCCATTCTTGTCCAGAAACTAGAAAATATTGGCATACGGGGTAATCCGCTTGATTTACTAACTAGCTACCTACATGATAGAACCCAGCGTGTTAAAATAGGCCCTTATATTAGTGAGGAGACTTCTATATCCTATGGTGTGCCACAAGGAAGTGTCCTGGGCCCGACACTCTTTCTAATATATATTAACGATTTGTGTAACATGAAAGTAAATAATGGCCAGATATTCACTTACGCAGACGACACAGCTATTGTTTTCACAGAAAGCTCCTGGAGTGAGGTCAAGGAGATGACAGAAACTGGTCTTTCTAGAATAGGTAACTGGTTAAAGCGTAACCTCCTCACGTTAAATTCCTCTAAAACAAATTATATCTGCTTTACAACAACTGTCAAAACTCAACCTGAAACTGACTTTTATATAAAAATTCATGAGTCCACAAACTGTCTGAACGACGACTTCCCATGCTCTTGCCCTGTGATAAACAAGGTGTCACACATAAAATATCTTGGTGTTATACTTGACCAAACATTGACCTGGAAGTTACACATAGATCTTATTATAGGTAGAATACGCAAGCTAACCTGGGTTTTTAAAATACTACGACACATTGCTACAAAACAGATTCTAAGTAAAATTTATGTCTCTCTAGTTCAATCCGTGATAATATATTGTATTCCTGTCTGGGGAGGTGCCATTAAAACAAAATTTATAGAGATAGAAAGAGCCCAGAGATCACTTCTAAAAATCATGTACTTCAAATCTCGCTTATTTCCCACAAACGAACTCTATCAATCCTGTAAGGAACTGACAGTAAGGAAGCTTTATATACTTAACATTATAATGAAACTACACAGAAAGCTGGAATTTGATCCTAATTTAACAATTAAAAGAAGAAAACACAATGTAGCCCCTGCACACATAGTGAGCACAGAATACGCCTACAGGCAGTATAAAAACCAATCATCGCTACTATACAACTTGGCAAATAAAGAACTTAACATATTTCCGATGACATTCTATCACTGTAAAAAACTAATAACTGATTGGCTAATGGGAAAAAAAATATGATGAAACAGAAGTTCTAATCAGAAATAAAACAAAATGAGAAATCAACTCTTAAAGTGGCAACCCAAATTTGTACATGCCAAATTTGGACAGCCATATCCACACACTCACACCCCTACCCAACACATACACGCCCTCTCTCTCTCTCACACACACACACACACACACACACACACACACACACACACACACACACACACACACACACACACACACACACACACACACACACACACACCTCACAACCTTCCTCACACTAACACACAAAGATGAAAGTGAATAGCCTAGAATATTTACATTATTTTATATTTTTATTTTTATTTGAATAACAATGTAGGTACCTAAGTAGTTTCAACATCTACTAGTTTTGTTACATCAATGTAGGTACCTAAGCAGTTTCACCAAATTCTTTTAATTTTATTACGTCGCATTGCAGTCAAACTTATATAAACTTAGATATAAATTAAAATTAACTTTACCTACTCAAAATCAAAAGATGTATGGATTGCTATCCACATGCTTAACATAATGTTACCCAGATATGGAAGAGCGGGGCTTCCTGGTACAGGTATTTTTTACTTAAAAGGAAGCCCTAATCAACTTGTAATCTAAAATTAAGTTTGTTGGTGAATAAAGCTTTTTGTATTTTTGTATTTTTGTATTTTGTATTTTAATGTGGCCACTAAATTTAATTTTGCGTATTAAATGTGAATTTTACACATAATTATTTTATACTTTTGGTATGCGTGCTTTTATTCTCTTCTGTTTTATATGTGCTATTAATATTGCCTTTAATTGTATGTTTCAACTGTTTATGTTCTTTTGTTTCTTTTTGTATGTAATTTTGTGTGTGTTTTGTAGTCCGAATAAATTTATTTCTATTTCAAACCCATTGAAGCACGGAGCTCGTTTTCAATGGCTTTTACTCGTTTTCGTGTTTAAAGATAACATTCACATCTCGGGATTGGGCCGTGAAGTCGGTTTTTTTTAAGTTTTTACTTGGTGATTTTTATTACGGTTCTGTCCAAAATTTCAACTACCAAGTACCGAGCCGAAACATTTTCAGATACAAGGGCGTTAACAACAAAATAGTATAAACCACACGCTTTTCAACGTTTCTACGCGTTTTGTATGTTTTACTTGATGGTGGTACGGAACCCTACTCGTGCTAGTTCGACTCGCACTTAACCCATTTTTTAGTTTCCCCATCCCCCCATCTTATTATTAAAATAAACTATTTTATTATATAGTTTATTTTAATTGGTGTTCTAGCAATACACACATGGACGTGACGCACGAGTCCATCCCGCCCGGGCAGGCCCGCCGACACAAACATCTCCGATGCGATGCACCAGTGGCGCGACAGACGGCTTAGGGCTCTCGGTCGGAGTCTATTACATGGCTGAGATAGTTCGTCTCCCTCACGGTAGTTAGGTCTGGTTGATTAGAAATAATGGCGGGATCTTGGTAGTTGGTAGGGGTGTTTTTGAATTAAAAAAAATTGGTTGTTTGTAAAGTAGGTTTACGATCGAGATGTTTACGTGATAAGCCTCCGCTCGTGAGGATTCCGCGTGACAAGTTTCACGGAATGACTGGCAGCGCTCGAGATGAGACGGGAGATCGGTCCGTCTCTCTCTCGTTATACCTGCGATCGCGCTCGTGAGGTTTTGGTGTGACACAAGTTTCTGAACATGTCACCCGACTAAAACGATTTTAATGACGTTATCACGTCAAAACCATGAATTCTGCTGGGCATACTCCTCACAAGCAGCTAAATGACGACACATCGCATCAATTGATGGGGCGAGCAGCACCATGTCACCTGCGTTACTCACGTGGTTGACGCACACTCCGTCCATGAAACAAGCTCTGTGAAGTTAGCAGTACAAATTCATAGAAAGCGGGGCTCAAATTCAGGGGATTTTGAGCTTATTTTGAGCTCCCAGAATACGAAGTTTCAGAATTTGAGCTCAAGCGGTTTTCGAAAAAAACGCAATAAAACACCAGCAGTACAAAGTCTGAGTAGAGAAGTGAAACTCGCAGCGTATTTGGACATGATTTTGAGCTCTCAGAATATGTAATTGAACTTCTCTAACTTTCGTAGTTTCCGAGAAAAAAATAAAACCCATTTACACAACAATATCATCTAGATAAATAAAATTGATATAATAATAATAATACCTTGGACACTATTTACACACATTGATCTAGCCCCAAACTAGGATTCCCTGTATCTTGGGTACTAGACTACGATACACATAATTATGTTTTACACTTTTTATCAAAACCACTAGAGCTAGAAATCTGCAATTTCGTATTCTGGAATCTCTAAGTCTAAATTTCAACTCTGTGCTCTGTCAACTCGCGACATTTTCAACTAGAGAGTACTTGAAGGTATCCATGAAGCTGCATTTTTAAATATTAACACCTATAAAGTCATAGAAAACGGGACTCAAATTCAGGGCATTTGAGCGGACCGGAGTCTCCGTCCCAGCAGTCAGTAAATGTGGTCTGATTGGTTGAAAAGTATCCTGCTATACCCAGCAGTTAGTAAATATGGTCTAAACGATTGAAACATATCCTGCTATACCCATCAGTAAGCAAATGCAAATATGGTCTGATTCATTGAAAAGTATCCTGCTATACCCAGCAGTTGGCAAATGCAAATATGGTCTGATTCATTGAAAAGTATCCTGCTATACCCAGCAGTTAGTAAATGTGGTCTCATTAATTGAAAAGTGACCGTAAATGTCGTCATAAATGTAGTCATATGGATTGAACAAATATAATGATATACCCAGCAGTTAGTAAATGTGCTCTGATTGATTTAAAGTATCCTGCTGTTCAAAGCAATTAGTAAATGTTGTTTGATTGATTATAATATAATAATAATAATATAATATAATAATAATATAATAATACCTTGGACACCTTTTACACACATTGATCTAGCCCCAAACTAGGATTCCCTGTATCTTGGGTACTAGACAACGATATATATACTTATATAGAGAAATATTATACTTAGATAGATAAACAACCATGACTAGGGTACAAACATCCGTTCTCATCAAACAAACATTTGTCCCCACCGGGACTCGAACCCGGGACCCTTGGTTTCGTAGGCAGCGTCACTGCCGACTCGGCCATTCGGCTCGTCAATTGAAAAGTATCCTGCCATACCCAGCAGTTATTAAATATGCTCTAATTGATTGAAATGTATCGTGCTCTAACCAGCAGTTAGTAATTGTGGCTGACTGATTGGAAAGTATCCTGCTATACCCAGCAGTTAGTGAATGTCGTATGATTGATTGAAAAGTTTCCTGGGGCCCAATTCTGCTAGCACAATGACCGCTCAGTGACAATGACGCGTTGGCGACGGTCAACGTTAGGTAGAAACAACGGAAAGATATTCTTGCACTTACTGTTGAAAGACAAATAGAGGTATCCTGTGTTGAGTTAGATAGCCATATTATTGTTTGTGTCTAAGGCCACCGAGGGATGAAAAAGGCCATGGCAATTTCGAAATATTTGAGTAAATTATGGGGGAAGCCCTCACTAAACTATGTAATAACAGAAAAAAGTTAATTATTTGTGGCGATCTTAATATAGATTTGCTTGTAGGAACAACAATGAAACAACGATGAATAACTTTATTCAAATTGTTTAATTTATGTCATGTATTTTTAGAGCCGACTAGATTTACAATTACCAGCTAAACTTGCTTAGATAACGTTTTGTGACTGTGCATTCACAAGTAAAAGTGTAATTAACTGCTTATCTTTCGATCACAGTGGTCAAACAGTTTCATTCCCAATTGCTATTAAGGATAAGACTGGTCCATCATTTTATAGGCCTATTACATCCCATAGACTAGAGACATATACGAAAAACTTAGATATAAATTTGCCAGTACCGGATTTTAATGAACAGAACCCAAACAAAATCTACTCAGACTTCTTCAACATTATTCAGACAGAATTCAATAAAGTTTTTAAATTAAAGAAAGTCAGTGACTACAACGGTAACTCTAAATTTAATGACTGGGCAACGTTTGGAATTCGTAAAAGTAGAGTTATCTTGTATGACCTTTATGATCAAAAAACCTATAACTTTGATCGAAAATTTCATGAATATATGAAAATATTCCAAAACTTTCAAGTTGGTTTGTAGAACTGCAAAAACTTTACACATTAATAGAAACATTCAAAATTCAAATAATCAATGAAAACAGTTTGGCAAATAATAAACCGTGAAACTGGCAAAAGATAGGTGATGATGTTGTTAAATCCAGCGCTGATGTTGCTCGAGCTTTTGAAACATTCTTCACCAATGTACCCTTACTCACAACAGATCGTCTAAATTCAACTCCATATGAAGCAGAGACTTTAAAAAATAACACTAGCGTCAGTAAGGTATATTTAAAATTTCATCATGTATATCCCCAGGACATTGTTAAAACGTTTAGATTACTTAACTTAAAAACTACGGAAGACCTGTGGGGTATATCAGTCAAAGTCATTGGTTCAGTAATTCTAGTTATAGCCCCACACTTAGCAAATACACTTCAATAAATGTGTTGACGATGGGGCTTTCCCAGACCTCATGAAACACAGTAAACTGATACCTCTGTTCAAGTCGGGAGATAAGGGCGATCCTTCAAATTTCAGACCAATATCTGTTCTTCCAACACTAAGTAAAATATTTGAAAAGATTATACTCAATCAAATGCTCTCACACTTCAACCGTACAAAACAACTCCACGCCAAACAATACGGTTTCACTAGGGGTAAATCGACTACGGATGTAGGTATTACCCTTATATCTCATATTTATTCTGCATGGGAGGCCGCACAGGATGCTATCGGAGTTTTTTGCGACCTGTCGAAGGCGTTTGATTGTGTTGATCATAATACGTTATTAATTAAATTAAATCATTACGGAGTTAGAAATAAAGCGTTGGATCCACTAAGTTCATACCTAAGCAATAGAATTCAAAAAGCAGAAGTTAATGGCGTTAAATCTGATGGATCGGGTGTTAAAATTGGCGTTCCACAAGGCTCCATATTAGGCCCTTTCTTATTCCTGGTATATATTAACGATCTGCCTTTCATGGTGGAGAAATTAACTGACATAGTGTTGTTTGCTGATGATACATCAATGGTCTTCAAAATTTAAAGACAAAAAGGAGATTTTGATGATGTTAATGGTGTGTTATCTTTAACCTTTAATTGGCTCACAGTTAATAATTTATTGTTAAACGCTGTTAAAACCAAGTGTATCAAATTCTCACTTCCAAATGTCAGGCAAGTTGAGACCAGTTTAGTGTTAGACAACAGCACGTTAGAATTAGTAAATGATACGAAGTTTCTTGGAATAACCATTGACAGAAAATTGCAGGGGTGACCCCACATAGATAAATTAGCTGGTAAATTAAGTTCTGCGGCTTACGCTGTTAGGAACATCAGACAAAGCACGGATGTGGCTACATCTAGGCTAGTATATTTAAGTTACTTTGATAGTGTCATGTCCTATGGTATCTTGTTGTGGGTGAAAGCAGCGGATATTCAAACTATTTTTATTTTACAGAAAAGAGCTATTCGAGCAATTTATAATTTAAAACGAACAGACTCCTTAAAAGTGCTTTTAAAGAAACTGATATACTAACAGTAGCTAGAGTCAATTTATTTTCGAAAATATAATGTATGTACGCAATAACCTTACAACATTTTCCAAACTTAGTGATAGCTGTAATGTTAACCTAAGAAATAATCACAGACTATGTGCGCCCCGATTTAGACTCGCGAAGGTTAGCAATTCTTTCAAGGGTCAATGCATTCTCTACGATTTTGAAATTTCCATTTGAGCAATTTAAAAAGCATGTTAAAGCGACTTTGTCGAAAAAGGGATGTTACAATGTTCACGATTACTTAAATGACAGGACTTTATGGGGTTAATCTGGCTCAACCACGGCTCAACACAGACCTTGCTGTTCATAATTTTGTAATTATTTATTCCTGCTTATTAATCATAACAATTCAATTTTTCATATTTGTATTCGTTAAGCACAACCTATTTTTAAAATAGATCTAAAAATCAATCTGTCGGAGTTTCTACGCCCTTCTTCTCCCAAATTGGTCCAATGTAGAGAAAAGGCAAAAAATTACGTTTTCTAAGAATATGTAAATATCTACAGTAATAAAGTACTTTGACTTTGACTTATACATTATTTGGCGTTGCAAGATTCTTTTTTAGGCAATTAATTATAAAATATGTATAATGCTAATCATATTAATTCGTTATAAACCAAATAGAAAGGGATTATAAAAACGTCAGATAAGATGACTAAAGTTTACTGTCGTCGTCGCGTCAGTGTCACTGAGCGGTTATTGTCTACCGGAATCGGGCCCCTGATTGATTGGAAAGTATTGGAAAAACTGGGTATAGACCCAGCAATATTGAATGTGGTCTGATTGTTAGAAGTGCAAAGTATCCTTATTGTCAGTTATAACACAGCGTCACGCCTTTTCCAATACCGGGCGACAGAGGCAAAGATTTCCCCACGTTTTACTTCAGCTATCCAATCCCATAAATTGCATTGCAGCATGGCGGCAGACAATACCAAGTCGTACCTGCAGCTACAGTTGGAGCGATTGCACGCGCTCAAGGCGAAGATGAAGGACGAGCCGACGGACTACGTCATCAAGGAGGAGGTGGAGGAGGAGGATGAGTGAGTGGAGAGACATACAAACATACAACAACATATGGGGGGGGGGGGGGGCAGTTGCCCCGGGCACCAACCTCAGTGGGTGCCAAAATCATAATCCTTTTTTTTTCACAAAGCGTCTAGTATTCTCAACTATTCTCGAGTAACTCATGCCGACTTGTTAGACACTAATCGACTTGTTAGCAGTGAACGATAATCGTTCACTGCTTGTTAGACATCGATTTAATTGGAAAATCACGGGCGGCTTGCGTAGCCACAATAACATACTCTGTTACTCACTCACTGTTCAATTGGGTTGTCATTTCCGGAGTGAAGTGGGCCGTCCGAATAACATAACATTTTGAGCCATGTTTTTCCGGGGCGACTTGCGCCTATTCTTAACAGATCAGGTGCTCTCTACTCGATTTGCTAGCAATGCGATCGAGACGGACCATGTTAGTAGCTCCTTGCTCAATTTCCTAGCCATGTGATCGAGGCGGATCATGTTAGTAGCTCATTACTCAACTCCCTAGCCATGTGAATGGGACGGATCATATTAGTAGCTCATTACTCAACTTCTTAGCCATGTGATCGAGACGTATCATGTTAGTAGCTCATTACTCAACTTCTTAGCCATCTGATCGAGGTGGATCATGTTAGTAGCTCGTTACTCGCCTTTTTAGTCCCGCGAAATATCCGCGGCGCACTCATAACATGGATTTTAATAACGCGGGCGACGAAGCGTCTCCGTTTCAGCAAAAATGCTTTCGTATGTCTGGCTTTTTGTCCGGATTTCTGTCCGAATTTCTGTCCGGCAGTTCTTCTGGTCGATAATTACATGTTTTCTTTTTCGATTCAGTTTTTGGATTTTTTATAAAATGGTGGGGTTGAAAATGTAAAAAACTGCTACAGGCGTAAACGTCTTGACAGGTTTTAACAAATTAGGTGTCATTGTATATATGGTGACCGTGAGATTGATGCTATATAATCTTAGTAAATAGTCAATAGGTTGGATTTTACATCGCAAAATGTAGTTTACAAAGTAAGCGGTGCGGCTAGTTTCATACCATCCATGTACGTAACCAGGAGCATTCATAAGTGTGTATGTTAGTTCAGCTTTCCACCAACAGACTCGCGAGGTCTACATATCACAGAGCCACTAGTATTAATATTTCAAATGGTGGAGAGGAGGCGCCACTATCTAGTTTGGCCCTAGTTCGAAAAAGTCGTAGATCCGGGCTGTTAGACATTGACCGAGCGCAAAGCTTGGGCAAAAATGTTTTCGTGTGTCTGTCCGGATTTGCGGCTGTTCTCCTCTACAGGTCGCATTTCTCAACCGATACTCGTCAAATTTTGTGGGCAGGAACAATAATTACAAGGAGTTTTTTTTCATTCAGTTTTTGGAATGGCCGAGATATAAAAATCCAGCCATTTCGGAAAATGATCAAAAATATCACAAAACTTTTTTATGACGCTCATTAATTCGCAATTTTTTTGTCCAAACAACTTTTCCATCCGATAAACTTCGAGGGGTCGGGGATGTGAGGGGGTGGAAAGTAATGAAAAGCAGCGAATTTCCTGTCACCAAAGAGTCTCGCGAGGTCTACAGCTAACAGAGCCACTAGTTATACATACCTAATAGGTGCAATGTGGATAGATAGAGGGCGCAAAGGGCGATAACCTGTATTCTAGTGGCATGGGACCGGATAAGTTGTTAGTGGCACTAAAACGAGGAGGCTTGTGCCCAGCTCTGGAAACAACCTGTCAATAATGATTTTATACTTTTGTTACAATTATATATGTATAATTGTATCCAAGGAAAACAAAACATTAAAATTGTCTGTATTGGGCTATTGGGTCAATCTGAGATGGTTTTTGACTCGTGAACTTGAAATCTTCGCGGACCACCACACGAATATCCTCACGCAACAATACTGCGACTGCGTATATGTATTACACTACTGACTGAACTGAATATTAGGAATTCCATGGCCATTATAAAATATGCCCCCGAGCGCCGAATTGGCGGTCGGACAGACAGAGAGCTTCCCGCGCTTTTATGCAACAAATGTTGCCAGCTTGGACCGTAAGGTGCTTAATCCTGGCGATGTTAAGCCCCTTTTAGGCACTGAATGTTTTTAAAATAATATTACACTACGCTTAGATCAATGTACAAAGTGTACCATTTGTCATATCACAAACAACCCAACAGATTCGAGTCGAATATACTTATTTTGAGGTCGTTCGTCAACATTTATTTCCTTAAAGTGATACGTAAAAGCGGGAATACGAACCTAAGCGAAAGTGACAGTGTTAATTATTACCACATAAGAAAAAAAAGAGCGCCAACAATGCTCTCGACTCAAACCACATCATAAAAATATTGAAAAATAAACTACGCTATTTTGTCATAATTATTTTCACGGAGAGCTTACGAATACATAATATCCACATTTTGAATGAAATTCCGCAATTAAAATGGTTAGAATTTCAGAATTCTGTCTATCTATCGATTCAGCCTACCGCAACCACTGTTGAGTATTGGCCTCCTCTTCAGCACGCCACTTGACGTGGTCCTGCGCCAGCCTCATCCTCTGGCGCCCAGCAAAGTATTCAGAATTATAGAAAAAAAATAAACAGTATAGTGTTTCTTAATTAAATTTTAACGAGAAATTTTCGTCAAAATCGCGTTTTCATTCATTGAGAATCTGTATAAAATACTCAATAAACATTTACCTAAAAAATTAAATCCGTAGATGTCTTTATAGATGTAAATTGATTCGAAAAGGGGCCAATTTGATTTTGGTATCGTCTTAACATGTCTAATTAAAATTACATATTTAGTGTGGCCTGGACACGACGATCTTTTATCATTTTATATTTAGTACGGAATATTACAGCGACAGACGTTTTCCATTACAATCCATACATTCCAACCACTTATACTAGGAGTTAACATCATAGTTTATATTTTAGTACATCGTGAAATCAAAGTTAAGTTGTAGGATGTAGAAAAAGTTTGTAAAATATCTTGGCAACATTGCCTTGCCTTTATTCTCCCTTCATTTCATTCTCATTCATTCTTCAGTCCGGTTCCGCGCGCGTCCACCGGCGGGCATAGAGCGTCGTCGCTGTTGCCCCGAAATAAAAAAAACAATTAACATAAGAAAGCCTTCGATTAGACTTTTGGCGGCTTTTCTTTAATTTTTAGCACGCTTTGAGGTTAGGCCAAGTGATTTTTCCCCGAAATAATGTTAACACGAAGTGGAACTGTACAAAAGGCTGTTCAGTAATAATGTTTATGATAAGGGTGCTCCGTGTTTCGCCGGTACGATCCAGGAATAGTGTGTAAGCGATGCAATATCCAAGTAACGATGAGGACGAGTTGCAATACAGGATTTTCGGTGAATCCTTCAACTTACCCAATGAGGACAGGTCCAACTCCGGCCGGCGTAGAAAGTGAGTCTTATTTTCACTGTCGATTGTTTCTTGCTTGCCTTTTGTACAATATGGTCATCTATACACCTAGGGGATGTATGTAACGATAAATACCAACAACAATATACCAACGATAAATGATATCTTTTTTCATTTCCTTGCATTTCAATTGCCATCTCAGCTAATAAAAAGGTGTGATGTGTGTGTGCGTGTGATAGTACAGCATACATTACAGCGTGTTGAATGACGGTATTTTCCTGTTGGGATGGCACTGACTTAAGTCAGTCATGGCAAATAAGGTGATTCTAGCCCAACTACCTTCTGGGCTAGGATGACATCTACCTGCTTTTAGAAGATTTCTTATTGGTGACTATATTTCCTTACCTACCTTATGTAAGTACCTACTCTACCTCATTCCTTGATTGATTTTCCTTACAGATCCTGATCCTGAGTCCTTTTCCTTGATCCTGATTGCGTCATTACATTTTAAATTTCATACCTATAACTAGTTTGGGTCATCCTAACTCATAGGTAATATCCTGTTTTGCTTACATAGGTAGGTAGGTAGGTAAGCAAAACTGGAAATACCTATCATTTAGGACTTATGTTAACTTTGTCCTGTGATATGATTAAACGAACTTTAAAATGACTTGTATCTACACTGTATTTCTCTACCTATGTATATCCCTGCACATTATGTACTATCGAACCATCTGAATCATGACCCACCATAAGCTTATTTTGCTAAACCCCTTAACTGCAAGTAGGTCGAAATTCGCTTGAAGGTTTATTTCCTTGGTAACGAACTTGTTATCATTTGATTAGACACTGACATTACGATAGATCTTACAAGTTTGAAAGTTTCAAACGAATTATCAGGCAAGTGGGTCATGATTCAGTTGGTTCTTTAATTTTAGACCATCTTTACAAAATGAAAAAGTTTTAACTTCCAATACAACTTAACCGCACCGCACGTACTTATGGGCCATTATTCGCTGACTTCAATCTGCCGAAAAAAGTAGCAAGTATCGTCTTTCACTTTTGCTAGTGACGTCTGATTAAATAAAACTAATTTTATTTACATTCCGAAAGACACATCTTCTAGCATAAAATCTAAAACATCCACGTGTTTCTACGAGGTACAAATACAGCGATTTGAATACCTATTACCTGCGCAGTGTTGCCAATTCTGTAATCTTGCGGATGGTAAAATACGTTGTAATTTGTATTTCAAAGACGGTAGAATTACCTTGTCCATTTAGTAACGAGCTTACGATTAGTTGAAAAAAATAATCTCATATTTTATTCCGAATCAGAGCATATTATGTTTCTGGATCATATTTATCTGGATTAAAATCAATACATTTTTTCCTTGTCGCTGTACCTCGCGCCACGAGTTATGAGCGGTGGTCTTGAATGCGCAGTTGTCACTTTTCACCTTGTACATATGCGCAGTAATTCACGCCAACGTCGCCCGGCGCTCTGAATTCGTGGCGCGAGTTAAATCGTGCTCAAAGATTTGATTTTGATCCTTCAATGAGTCTTGCGGTGTTTTCTACTACTCTAATTACAGTCCTACGGTAGGTAGGAATACGATGTTTTCACCGTGCAGTTGGCATCACTTCACCTACGTATCGAATTTAAATTACCTTTGATGGTCCTTCTACCTTCAATCCGGTCGGCTTATCCTGCGTGCTTTCTGAGACCTTCGCTCGTAAACTCAAGGTCTTCACATTAAAAGTACCTACTTACTTATACTCACGCAAGTCAAGTTTCGTCTTTAAAACGTAGCCTCTCGTCCCATAGAGGTTCAGGGGCACAGATTCAAAACTCCTTTGCGTGTCTGCCAGTCAGCCAGGGGCTAGCCCATTGCTGATTTTAAAATTCCATTTAAAGAACCCATCAGGCCCTATTATGAGTCACTAATCTAACTAGGTAGATTTTTAAACAAGTTTTTTTCCAAGGGCCTCTAGACAACAGGCTGGATGTGAGTGAGCTCACACTTTATTTTTTGTCTTGAAATCTCATTGTCTGCAGTGTCTTCAAGAAGTAGGTAGCAGCTTTTAAGAGGCTTCAGGTCCACAGAGCTTCCTGTGAGTGGTAGAACTTGGAACCGGTTAAACAAATACAATGGTTATTGATTCGTGTGGCCTCAAAAATGTCGTCAGCGACGTATCCAGTTCTACAGGTAACCCGAGTAGGTACCATTGAAATTGTTTGCTCTGTCTTACGATGTAGTCTGGATGTTACTTTGTGTAATAGGTATTTCTTCTTAATAATTTGTGCAGTAAGCTATTGGAGCATGGCGCGTTAGGATTATATAGAACATTGGTAGATCAAAAGGGTTTCGGAGTGACGATCGAGTTGTAATTGATGGTTAATTTAGATCTCACATAGATCATCTTCATCAATGACAGATTCCCATCGTTCGTTCCCATGCATCAAAACTTACAGCAGATATTTAATAAGCTCCCCAGATTAATTAAACACTTATTAAAGCTTCTTTAGTTAAACAACACTGATGACAATATCAATTAGGTACCTACGTAATTAGCTTAACACGTTATTGCTTTTTAATTACAATTACATCTTTCACTACAATTTTCATCCATCGCTACAATTTTCTTCTCCTTTCATTCCCATACATTAAGACGCTGATTAAATAAATATAGGGTGCTGTTTTCATGTGTTTTTCAGGAAATACTGGGCAAATCGTAATTAATTTCTGGTATATGTAATTTGACTATATAATCTAGAGATTCTTAATTGGAAAACATGTTTGGATAAAATTTTCTCGATAGAAAATAAATACAAAGTCAACCCTTTTTTTATGGTTTTATCCTATTACACCGCAGTAGTAAGTGAATATGACTGTGTGATAATTGCAATGTATGAACAATTGTTATTTCTAACGATTTTCAATTTGAAAGTTAATTCCCTGAAATAGTTTATTTTTTATGATTTTTTTTTACGTTTTGGCGCTTACGTTGTTTCAGATTAGTCGCGAGTGCATTATTGGCATCCCGCTTTTTCTTATTCGCGAGTAATTATTGCATCTCACTTCCACTCGACAGCGCATTTTTATTCCATCATCGCCTTAAAGGTATTTCTACCCCCATCCCTCCCCTATAGGTGAATGACCACAAGGGCTGCACCCCCTAGGGTTCATAGCCATAATTGCTTCACGTGCAGCCCGGCAGATGGCCAGCAGGCAAGGTGCGACTGTCTGTAGTGATGTGCTTTGTCTTTGTCGATGAGAGGGGTCGATTGTTGGAGGGTGGTTGACTTATTATAATGTTGGGTTTTTCCTTTATTGTATTTTTATGAGAGATTGTAATTAGTAAATAGAAACTCTGTCTAATTAATGTGGATGATAAAATCTCACGGGGACTCGAGTCGAGATTTCGCTGAATTGAATTAAATAGAATCCAATATTTATCAATTAATTAAATTATTTGGTAAATACCAAATATATATGCTATGCTGGAATAAGATATTAAATACCCTGCACACCACCTTCTCGGTGTAAAAGAGGTGCAATATTTTCTCGCATCATTAAATTGCTCTTTAAACAGACTGTGGAGGCATCATCTATCGATAACATCGATAATTTCCTTGCACTTGCACCCCATCTAAGGTCCTAATGTCGTCTCTATGAATACCAGTGCATATAATTGGGGTAAGTGTAGGCCGGGGCTTTCACACGATTGCACAACTGCACCGAGCGATGGCCCTATCCTCACATAATGACCATTTTTTATGCACTTCAAACACCGGTGTTGGTAGCAGCTACTTTTTTACTGCAAATCGAAATAGTTTACATCCAGTTGACATTTATTGGAATTAATACTCCCTGGATTACAGCAAAGGGTAACTTTAATGATTAATGAGTTCATGTACACGTACAGATACGTACAGTCGTATTTATCCTAACAATTCTGTCAGGTATCTCAAAGTAGAATGTATTCTGACGGATTAATAATAAAAGGTGATAGGTATTAAAAACTAGTTCAGACAAGCCGACCTTCCTACCACGTGGCCAATCTGACAACCCCCTAAACTTGAGGATATTTTTCATAAAATATATTGAATAGACCAGCTGGTTTGACACCCGGTAGACTCAAAGAAGCATACACTAACAAAACACAAGAAGGGGAACCCAAGAAATTGGAGGGTCCACTTTTTTTCTTGACAAAAGTCGGCTATTGGATTGGGTCTATCTTTTGTTATCGCTGAGACAGATTCGCGAAGGTTGACGCACTTTGTGCCAATCATGAATACGTAACATGGGTCGGGCTTGTCTCAGTGTCAAAGGTCATCAATATACCTTATTGTGTATTTTGCGATTGTATATCAGCGAAAAATGATTTTGGTTTCTATCGACTGGTGTGCAATATATTCACATAAAAAATTCTCACAAGTAATCGCACCGACAGAAAAATAAAGCAGTCAGTTTGATATATTTTATAAAATAAGCTGAATCATAACAAAAATTGTAAAAAATTACGTCTTAACAAACCTAAAAACAATAGCTTCTAATGAGGTTGAGTGTTTAAAGTTAGTGCAGTTAATGCGGTCGCAAAAAAGATTCGGTTGTTCGTACAAAAGATCATTGAATCGATTCGACTCAAGCGTAGGAGTCGATGCATCTGCTGCTCACTAACGCGTGCCGTCGCGTTCTGGGGTTCCGGTCCAAAATTATGCACCACGATGATAGATCTTTAAATTACGCACCGTGTATTCAAATGAGGTTTATGCCTTACATCGTTTACATATTGAAAATGTTGAAATAGGACTTCGAAATGTATCAAACAGACCAAAGTAGACCATTCAGAGATTTGCTTTTCAGTTTTGGACCTTAGTAGATCGCGTTGAAGTATCAAAAATTCTGTCTAGGGGCTTGTCTGAATTTTTGGGAACTAGTAGTGTCTAATAGCTGTTTAGAAATTAAAACTGTATGTCATTAGTCCTAAGAAAAACGTATTCCTCCTCTTAAAATAATATTATTGTAATATTTCTATCGCGTTTAGATCATTTCGTAAAACTGCACTTAGCGGTAAACCTTTCCACCTTGTAAAGTCCATTTGATGCGGGCTCCCTTGTTTTCGTGATAACTTCCAGTGTTATTTTAATTTTATTTATACAGGGAACAACTTTCTCAAGGGGTGAGGCCCCCATGTGTTTTATTTACTGTTTTATGGAAACTTCGACTTGCATGTCCTATTATCATTCTCTACGTGAGGGCTTCGAAATTCTCATCGAGTGCCGCTTGTTCCGACTAACATATGTCGTCATCGTTGATCGATTTTTCGGAAAGCATAACTATTATCATAGACAAATTATCATCTCCTGTTTCTCTTATTTAGACATTTTCCGAACTTTTATTCTCAAGTCTTGATTATGAAATTAGGCTTTTGGAGTAATGATGATTTTAACTACCTTGATTGAACATATTTATTCTGTTTGAAAACCTCTGTGGTGTTGCGGTCGAGGCTGTGCGTCCCAAGCGAGAGATCCTGGATTGGAATCCCGGATGATAAAAAGAAAAATTGGTGTTTTGTACAGGGCTTGGATGTTACCATGTTTGTGACGTCGATGTTTCTGGTTCCCACGTATCCTAGTTTATGGCCAGAAGTAATGTAAATGTAAGTGCCTTTATGTAATTGTTATGTTATGTTTCTTATAAAACTGCAACACCTAGTTCCCAATAATCCCTAGCGCCAGGCTTTCACAAATGACGCGCTTAGTTGACCATTAAAGCATTTCCATCATTACAATTCTATCTACTTACCATTTTAGTTCTACCCTAATGGGATCGTTTCCACCCGTAACGCCATGTTGCACAGAGGTCGAGTCATGCTCTAATACTTTGTGTTGTGATGATGTGTGAGAAGCTTTTTTACGAATGTTTAATGAGCTGTAGTTTTTGTTTTGTTCGATACTTCGTCTGGATTGTCTTTCGTATTTGACCTACTGGCTGAAAATGTTTCATTCATTTAACAGATGTACTTGTGATAGTGGAGTAAATTGTTCGTAATATAAAAACTACTTTATTTTGGCGCTTGCTTTTTATGGCCAACCTAACTATGAATGTAGTCATACCCTCATCTTTTGAACGTTACAGTCATAGCTTCATAAACTAGTCAAATAACTCGCAATAAAAATGAATCTATAACAAAAGTCATTCCGAACTCAGCATAGAATTACCCAATCAACCGTGAATGAAATCAAAATACTGATTGTAATTTATTGCACTTATAATTAATGCAGGTAAGGGTAGAGAAATGTACCACCACCCTTGGGCAGGTAAAATTGTGTTCCCACGTTTAAAAAGCCGGGGGACGAATACGCCTCGGACAAAGAGGGTTGCCCATTGGTGCATGTCCTCTGAATCTTTTTGTTGTCAAAAAGTTGGCTCCGCCGATGACACGGCGTGTTTTTGGGAAACTCTTAGTTCCCACAGGAGGCACTTTGACCCCAATATGTAGGTGAATCGGTGCATCTTGATTCATTGATCAGGTGAAGGAACATCTTGTTACTCTTTTGTGATCTATTTCGAATTTAGATGTTTTAGGAAAGAGCAGATGCGTCGCTGTTTTTGTTTAGATTTGGGTTCATCTGCTGTTTATCCATTTCAGATCATGTTACATGTTATTTTTTGGTGTATACGCATTTTGGGTACTATATTTTCAACTTTATTTGCTAGTAGTCAATTTCCGAATTATAATAACTGTAGGTCCTTTTCTATCTGGATACATTATTTTCTTCTTTTATTTGCGTCATTTCTAGTTGATGATTCGAATAGTCTGATTATTATCGTTAACGAGTAGGTCCTTAGGACTCATCATTATTCTCAGAAACTTCTTTATAAATTATGTAATTAAAAACACACTATGCATTCTTTCATCTCTACTTTTATTACCAGGCAACTCTGTAATTTGTTTCCTTTATTTACAAACCTGCTTTCGATGTAATGTTACCCTTTCCTTCAAGAACCAGAGGGGACATACATTGTCAACATTCGCATGCTAGGTATTCCTGAAGTGCATTGCCCTTTATAAGGCCCTTTAGAACTTCACGTGGCTTCTTCGGTTTATTTATAAACAAAATCGAAGGCATCTAGTTTTTCTTGTTCGGCCTACGTATAAGATTTGTCATGGGATTTTAAAACGGAAACTAATAAAGCGCAAGTAAAGCGCGCTTTACTATGTTTCCAGCTATAAAAAGATATTAGAAAAACAAACTACTATGGACTGAATATTACCTACTTAGTAAGAGACCAATAAAAATGGTGATTAATACTAACCGCACAGAAGTACTTAATTACAACCACTCTAGCCCGAATCAAAGTGGACCTCATCCGATTACTCCGATAATCACTTAGTACGCTAATGTTTCGTGCAATAATCATAGCCCGAATTAAACTTCACATAGTTCCTCAATGCATTGTATAAGTTAGATAGCCACATCCCCATACCCAGCAAGCAGCTGCGCGCAATCAACATGGCTTTGTGCGTGGGGGGCGCCTGCGCAGATGTCGTCACTCGGTGCATGGAATATCGGCAGCTACACAGCATTACATTACCCTTATGTTGTCTGTAATAGGGTTCAGTGTTTATTATCATGCTGAATTGACGATACACAGCACAGCATGGTACGTAAGCTGTATGCAGTAGGGTTTAGTTTTTGTGGTATGATAAGTAAAATTGTATGTTGCGATAAATCGATATGGAGTACAGGACTGAAGCCGCAGTTGGTTTGATGATTAAACTGGTGTTTTCTAAGTTTTTGTTGTGATTTATGTGTTAAGGATTGTATTGATTTTTTCTTCAATTCAGATGTTGCCTTGAGCGTCCAGTTCGAACCGGATTCGGATACATACTCTGAAATATCCGGTGAGACTTTGAAAGTTACCGTATGTAATTTTACTACCCGAAGCTTACTACTATGAAGATATCCTAAGTGTTATTTCGTTATTATACACTTTACATAACACAAACTACATTTTTTCACGCAAGCGTCCACTTAATGCCCAGTTGATTAATAAATTCGTATTACTCATAACATAATCTAAACGAAAAAATATCTTGAGGTGTTTTAAATCCAATCAACAAAAAATCCGCTAACTTAATAAAACCGCAACCCAACTTACCCGTTACGAGGAATTCCCTTAATTCCCGATGTTGCAAAAAAATATGTACAAAGTGGCAATCGGAAATGCGCGTGCCCTGCCAGATGGCGAAACATCGCGGAACGCATCACCTGCATGCGTTCGACGAACGGTATCCGATCGTGAAAGCGACTTAGATTAGATCGTGTGTTTCTATTGCGAATTCCCATCACTAGTTGGGTCGTTGATCTATTTAAAAATAAAGTGTGGTTTTTACAATTTATCCAATCCAGGGAGATTATTCGCTCACCTTAGTCTACCGAAAATAGTAATTCCTAATATCAACGTCTTTTTGACATACAGAAACAGTGAACAGCTTTTCCTGTGCACGTTGAGTTCAGTGTATAAGGTCCCAGTACATCGCCATATCATGCTTTGCTTTGTCTCCAGATATAAGTGGTACATACATTTAAAATGAACAGTTAACGTTTTTACAACGAACATAAAAATACTGAACATTCTGTGTAAAGAATACGCTGCAAGTATTAAATCGCCATGTGGACCACATGGCGATTTAATACATGTTGTGGCCGAATGATGTCTCAAATAGGTATAAATCATATGTAAAACTGTTTTACTTACGGTCAATAGAGTTGAGTTAACAGAACAATGACCTCATACAAATAACTATCATGTAATCATGCCATACCAGAGGCCCGGGTGCTCCCACCCAATCTCTTGGTAGGTACTTATTTTACAAAGTATGTAAGCCATGTAAAGTATGGTGACGAAGTTTCAGATGTTGCCCTAATTTCCCAATTAAGCTATGAAATCTTAGATTCATCTGAGATTAGAGTCTCCTAAGCAAGTCCTGCCGTCGTCAGTCATTTAATTGGTCTGATACGCTCATGTCATGATTCATATGTCCATAACGAGGGCGATTAGCTGGCCTCCAGTCATCCAAAGTAGAGTATTCAATTGCTGTCTAAATTATGGCTTATTAGACGGGTGCATATCGTAATCCATAAAGTTTAACACCGAAGGTTACAATCCATACTTGATATTAACCCCGAATTTTAAAACATACTATTCCTACATATTATTTCATGATTTTTTCGATGCATAAATTTAGTTATGTGCTCTAAATAACTTGTTTCTGCTTTCACCATTAAAGACACTGATGACAATGTCCAAGAGACATTCCATTGAGTCTCATAAGCAAGAAAAATGAAAATGTCGATAAAATAATGAACACATTTCTCGGAACAACTTCAAACCTTACAAGGATCTAATTAACCCTAAGCTGGAAAGACCTGAAAATAAACAAACAATCTTGCTTCGCTTTCTCTAACCACCTTTAACGGCGCGTGCGCCTATGTAATTGTTGTACGATATTAATGGAAGGAAGTCGATAAAAAAACAGGGTGAAGAAATGTCAGACCATGTGCGTGGGGCCTTTGTACCTCCTTGAGGCATTAATCTTAAGGAATAGGGGAGTATGACCAGCTGAACAGGGCTTCGACCTTTGGGTTGGACGATTTGTTACCCCCGTGGAAAGGAGCTGCACAAACATCGAAAACTTATGCGATTAGAGTCCGATAAAATTAGAATGTATTAATTGGCAATAGTTGTGGGTTCTTGGATTTTTTTTCAATGACTGTTTTGATGCTTTGCGATTGAATAAAATTTTGTTTAATTGGAAGAGCTGTGCGGCTACCACAACCTTTATAGAGATTCAGTTTAGAACAAGTCTTGGTATTAGGTAAAATAAACACCATTATGGAGTATTGTGGAATTGTGGTTGCCTTAGTGATGTTGTTTTAGGATCCTAGACGGAATCGCTCTAAAGCTTGTGGTAAAAGTATTTGTAAAGTTTTTATTTCTTGAAAATGTAGTAAAGTTGCAACAAAATCGTTATAAATGACGTAGAAACATTTAACAACATATGATTAATTTCTTTCAAGCGGTCAGTCAGGAGTCAGGAACTTTTCAATCCAACTAAATTAAACCTAAGGTTTTATCAAGAGTTCCATCGTGTTTGGTGGAAGATGTGATTGGCATTGTGCTATAATATTCTATGTAAAATTTCACCATAGTAGATGTTAATCAGTACTCGTACTGAGGGGGAAGCAGCTGTCACTTCAAAGGCCCTACACCCCACATTATGACGATCCCAGCAACATAGAAGTATTCATTATAATCGTATCTAATTGCATAGTTTCATTGGCTAAATTCTAAATCTAAATTCTTTTAATGCATTTTTTTTTTTAAAACACTTGCTCGTAAAGTGGCTCTTTATGACAACGGATTTAGGTTCATAATGGAGCTTATTACATCCTCGTGCTTTTTACTTTACACTATCGCAATAGTGCGGAATATAATTTACTTTTCTTTCACTTCTTAAAATAAACAATTTTAAATTAGTACATATTACGATAAATCAATTGTTAAATTTTTATCATTATTTTAGCAATTTTTTTTACTGCATATTGACTGTAATTTGTATTTGACATTATTTTATAAAACACCAGCGCGCAATTTTCCATAATTTTTTGTTTGTTTACGTTTTCGTTGTTGTGGTTATTTACTATCAATAGAAGTCTGTTTTTTTCCTCACAGATGTTGAAAAACGTTTGAAACTTGTGTGCCATACACACTCTGCTCTCTTATCTCACCGAATAATACCGCCTCGTGAGTAATGTAATGAAATAACCAACTTAGCACACTTGTATCACAATGTACTATTATAGGAAAGAAAATATGGTAATGTTTAAAGAAATGTCAGGAGACCTGATGGGGCTCAATTCACTTATGGGAAAAGCATAGCGCTAGCATATCGATAGCACATCGATTGCTTCCAAGGGAGCAAAATGCCGTATTTGGCAGTCAACCTCCAATCAAAGGGCTTCATCCTTCGGACTCCTGGTTAACCCATGATTATAGGTACCGGACATTCTCTCAACCTTATTGCGGCAACAGTCCATTCCACCTGGCACTTTAATGGTACCAAAATCGTGTATAGCGGTAAAGCTAAAAACCTAGGTCTTATCTTCGACAACCAGCTGTCTTGGTCATCGCGTGTCAATGAGGTCAGTCGACGAGTATTTGCTACTTTTCGCTCTCTCAGGAGACTTCATTACTTTTTGCCTCGACAGACCAAAATCACTCCAGTTCAGGCTTTCCTTCTATACCCCTCATCGATTATGCTGATGTCTGCTGGGTCAGTACTAACGAAGAATAACTGAACAAACTCGAAGGACTTCTTAATCTCGGGATTCGGTTTATGTTTGGGCTGCGCAAATACGAACATGTATCACAACATCGCAAGTAGTTAAAGTGGCTGCCGATCCGTCTTCGTCGTGATTCTCACATCCTTAACTTCCTCTACAACATTTTGCGGAACCCGCGCTATCCAACCGTCTTACGAGACCGTTTTCTATTTCTTTCTTCCAGCAGGCCTCGGAGAACTCATGCAGTTTCAATGCCCAAAACCCCATAAGAATAACAACACCGCATCCTATGAGTATGGGTTTAGATTCCGAGCCATTCAATTGTAGAGTGCACTCCCCTGCACCATCGGACAGTCCTTCTCTCAATATATATATATATATATATATATATATATATATTATGTTGGTATATTATTTGTGTGCAATAATGAAATTATGAACTATGAATCAAAATAGGCGCCGCCGACAAGCCAAATTCGGCATTTTGCGCCATTGGGATCAATCGATATCGTTTTCCGTAACAGAGTATAGGGCCCCTATATTATAACCGTATATGACAATTAAATATGTAGTATATTATATAGATAGGGATAGAGCGTGTTAACACACCTACCTCTATTCCTCCAAAATACTTGGCATGCGGTCTGAATATGGTACATATCATTATGTCAAGGTTTATTGCACAAAAATAATATACAGATAACAAGACTTACCAAGAATTCGGTTTATCTTGGGGCTGCGCAAATACGGCCATGTATCAAAACATCGCAAGGAGTTGAAGTGGCTGCCGATCCGTCTTCGTCGGGATTCTCACATCCTCTATTTCCTCTACTTACAACATTTTACGGAATCACGCTATCCAACATTCCTACGAGACGGTTTTCAATTTCTTTCTTCCAGTAGGCCTCGGAGAACTTGTGCTATTTTCATGCTCACTACTCCTCAGCATAACACCGCAGCCTATGGGCACGTTTAGACTCCGGGCCATTCGGTTGTGGAATGCACTCCCCTGCTCTGCACCATCAGGGACAGTCCAACTCTGAATATATTTAAAAGTCGCGTCAAGAAGCATTACCTGTCCCGTATTATGCATGTAAGTATTTAATAATACATATATATATGTATACAAATATATATTATAATAGTATAGTTTCTTATAGGTATTTAGTATATTATCATAATTTATTTTATTTATTGTAAGTATGTACTTGTTTATTTCCTTATATTGTTGTACACATGCCCCTGCTCAGCAATCAACCTTTACCATCTCATCCTGGTTTGCTGGAAGAGATCTCTTATTAGAGATAAGCTCGCCTTGTAGACTATTTTCTTGTAACTATTGTTCTTTTTAGAAGTTTTGTATGCAATAAAGAAAATATGAAATATGAAAGAAATTGTAGTAGTTGTAGGATGAGAAGGGTCGAGTGCTGAGTAGGGGTAGGTACGACAATATAATTTACCTAGTAGTAACAGTATAGACTTATAGACTAGTATACAAACAAATGCGCACATGAATATAATGTAACATACTAGTATATGCTAAACAAACATCATAGTAGATTGTACAACAAGGGCATAAAACACGCCGTTTCACCCAAGCCACAGGCAAGGGTGGATAGTTAAGGTGATATATCGACAAAATTTACACTTTTTGAAATTATTTTTCTGCTGTTCAAAAGAAGTTCCAAGTTACATAAATTAATATAACTATTTTGGGACTTTTTTCTATATTTTATAATAAGAGAAACGCGATTTGAGGAATTTTGCTCGATATAAATAATTATTGAAATGAGGTCTAAATTTACACTTTTTAGATTTTCTGACAAATTGGAAAAGCACACTAAATTCAAAAATATTTATTTAGATGGGTTTTTGACAATACCTGAATTACCTAGTATAGAAATTTTCATAGCTATTTTAGTTAATTTTGTATCAATTTAAAACCGACTTTTTGTAATTTTTCTGCGATTCCGTCCCTTTCACACTGCGGGTCATTCCGCCTGGAGTGGTCTGTGGCCTGGAGTAACGGGGACCCTTTCAAGGACGAGGTATCCCCTTAAGTCGAGGTTAAAATGGTGTTTATGACCGAGTTATACACCCTGATTTTCACTTCGATTGCGAGGAAATAAATTAGTGATAATGTAAAAAATACTTACTAAGAATGTATTGACTTGTTTGCTGCTTCTCCAGAGCATGAAATCTTCATACGTTGCTTGGATTTAGGCGGCAATGTCTGTTCGATAACTTCTTTTGCTTTTTTTCCATTGGTGTGTTAGGCGTATGCATGATTTCCTCTTCACTTGACGACATATTAATTAACCTTCGTAAAACAACAAGTTTTGCAAAGAAAACAACTAAAGAAAAGTCAAAAACAAGACAGTCTCTTTCCCGCCACTGTATTTTTTATTTTACATGTCATTTTTAGCTTAGGTAGAACGCGATACTGCCGAGTTATGCGTTGATTTTTTAATGTATTTGTTAATAATACTAATTTTTATTAGTCTAGTTTATTTTTTTTTTGCAACATAGAATGCAAATAAATTAAAGTAATTTTATTAAAATCTCAAGTTTATTTAATGCAGTCACCTCGTCTGTCAGGCTGAATGGCTCAATTGTCTCAGCCTAGATGACGAAAACACTTTATGCACTTGTGCATAAAATGCGATTTTATGCAACCAAACCCACATCCAGTATAAAGAAGGACTTTTCGAGCATGAGAAGTGAAAATACGATACTATATATATATATATATATATATATATATATATATATGTAAACTAACAAATACATACCTAATAATTCTAAAGAGAAAGGTAATGCTTTTTCACGCAACTTTTCAATATATTGAGAGAAGTACCGTCCCTGATGGTGCTGCGCCATCTGTCATCATCATGAACTATCTGTAAACATGCGATGCTATTCATTCACTTAAATAAAAGAACCGATGTAATGCTTATCAACTAAAGATAAACAAGTAATTACGAGACGATTTGGCAAACAGCCGGCTTAGAATGCTAACTATCAAAAAGTTCACATGTGTGTGTGTCATCCTGGCGGCATATGGCTGGTCGATTCACTGCTGCTCAGAAAAATAAAAAGGTACCTAAACGTTTCCCCCTCTGAATTTTGAATTCGGAAGCCCCGCAGGCGAATTATCGAACGTTTTTTGTGACATTCATTACTAACTTAAGAGCGTTTTGTTGATATCCGGTACAATGGGGATTGTTAGTTAACATTAATAAAATTACGCAGGAATTTTGCAGGGACCGACTTTAGTAAACTAACAAAATTCAGTTTCTACGTACCTGGTCAATGCTAGCCGATATGCAGATACTGGACAGGACCCAGTAAAGAACATTAGGGAACGCCATTTATAACATTTGTTTGTGAGCAAACGACAGCAGCAGGTCGCCGTCTAAGGATAAAAGCTGCACATAAAACTTAAGGACTGTTAGTACTATAATTTGTCTAGTCCCCTCTAATAATGAGCATTGTGCAATCTAAATACTTCACATGACCCTGTGCCATTATGTCTGCGTGAGAAATTCTCTCAATAAAGGACACCTCTCTGTCCAGAAGATATTCGCATCTATCCTTTGACTGCTTTCTATGGAAATCTCCGGCCCTTCTAAATGTATTCTTCTCGGCTATTTGTCTATGAGCTTTGGGATAGGAAACCTGTTCTTTTGAATTTGATACCCTTGTTGTTAATTCATGGGTTATCTATCATAGACCCTTCATTTGTTTTTAACTTCGTGATTTTCTGAGATTATAGTAGTTTATGTGACTGCTACATAATGGAGGGCATTAATACTCGAGAGTGGGTTTATGAAATGAGCCGAAGGCGAGTTTCATAATAATATCACTCGAGAGTTTTAATGCCTAATTATGTACAGTTACATACACTAGTTTATCTACACACATATCATAAGCTCTCTTTGATGTGTTCAGGAACCGCATGTTTGACCGGCATTGTGGCTCTGCAGTTGTTTAGCTTGTTCTGTAGCACCAACTTCGGGCGCCGGCGTTCGAAATTTGAATGTTAGTACCAACTTCACAGACAAACTAGGGGCGGCGGCATGCAGGCGGGCGTCGGCGTTCGAAATTTGAATGTCATTATATTTAGAAAAACTACACATAATGACCATAATGTGTAGTTTTCCAGATACGAAACGAGTTTTTACCAAGTAGTTTAACATAATGCTGGACGTAACGTGCGGTTTTTGAACGCAGTAAAGAGGATTTATGATACGTGTGTAGATAAACATCTATATACCTACTTACATGTTCATTTCAGTTTTGTAATTCATTCATTCAATATAAATATCAATTATCATTTAAGATTATGGAAGCTAAGAAGCTGAAACTGTAGCTTATTTGATTTAGCCTTCAGTAACTAAAAGTTCATGGTTCATTCCTTCTTTTCTACCTCAAGTTCTTTGTTACATTCTTGGAAGTTGTATGAAAAACAAAAGATTTACTTGTATTGTACACCTATCGCTTGAATGTCTTCTTTTCGTGTATTGAAATATGTAAGTCGCTTCTAAGTCTTAACTTTACTATCTATTCTATTATATCTACTGTTTACAACAAAGTACATAATGAGAAAAAAGGTTTCACCTATAACTAGAAACAGATTTATATGAGAATAAGATAATGCCGTAGATTATCCAATTCAATTGAAATGAAGAAACGTTTGTAGATTTATAAATAGCAAACATCTATCTATTCATACACTGGGTATTTGAGAATACTGAAACTACTTAGGTGTTTGTGCAAATATGAGATATTTTCTGATCTTCTAATAGAGAGATCTTATTGTTTTACACAACAGCGACCACAAAGCTTGAACGATTAATTAATAATATAAAAGTCGGTCTGCCAAAGGATGGGAGTTATTAATTCCAGTCCAGTAGAACAGATTATGTTACGGTCTCACAGGCAGTGCCCAGCATAAAGCAAGTCAGAATTGGATGATGTTGTCAACCAGAGAAGATCTATTATATCCGGTGTCATGTTTTACAATTGCATGCAACTAGGACAATAGTATACCTTTTTCAGGGATTTGTTACGTTGGTAGTTTGAGAGTGTAGTAAGCGATTTGAGATTTTCAGTTAGATTTTTCTTACGCCCGGTTTCTGAAAGGAAAATTATCTGTGACAACTTGTAACTCATTGCAGCCAATCACGTGCCGCCATTTTTAATCGATATTCGATTAATCTCCTGTTACATTTGCCCCCGCTCTTTCAGAAACTGGAAGTTAGCTTATTGCTTACGGTCCTTTCCTCCTTTCCTTTAGGCTTTTTACCTTTAAGCTGAGAGATAGAAACCGAGTTATCACTAAATCTCGGACCAGCTTTGATATTCCATAGGTATTTCAAAGTTGACTTGAGATTATTACAACTGGGAAGAATACTGGCGTTTTATCCCGCCAGAGGGCGATAGCGATAGAAAGACTCCTAAAGTATCAAATGACGGAGACTTGGCCTTCTCGCGGGGGGCGCCACCTGTAATTAGCTTTGCTTTTTCCCTATTGGAGCCGACATGCGTCTACTCCACTTTTCTCGGTCCAAGACCGTCACGAAATTAGTCTGTACCTACCTATAGAAGGCTCAATATAAACATATCAGGTGTTTAATGAAGGAACTAAATCTAGCTCACGCTCACATAACATGATGATGATCCCGTCGCATTCCCCAGATCATGTAACGGCCTAACTAAGGCATTTATACTCGTCCATAGAAATAGAATACGAATTTTAACTTAGAACAAACCCCAAGGTAAAAGTTCTATATTAAGAGTATTGTATGCAAATTTTGAATTTGCCCCTTACTAACTAAGTTGGGACCACTGTGAGAGATGAAGGAACTTATCAGATACATCCTTGAATACTCATGAAATATTTTATACCGTTAATATTTTTTTCACACCTTTCATTCGGAAAAGTAAGTTTTGCGCCACGACGAGAGGGAGCAAAATGCTACTTTTCTGTTCAAGCTACTTTTTTAATTTATTTATTGGCATTTAGCATTTCCGCAATGTGCCAATTGAACACAGATCAAAATAATCGAATGTGATTATGAAATTACATTACAATTGACTACGATGACGTAGTCGATTAAAAACGATCATGTTTCAAGTTTTAACTTAAACAACGTTAAATGAAAATTTATGAATTTTTAGTAATATTTAAAAAAGATGTCACAATAATTTATATTTTTTACTGAAATCAAAACTATCGATGACTGTTATTGTGATATAATGAATATTGATATCCGAAACCATTGTAATATTTGATTCGATTATTTTTACACATTAGTAAAAGTATACAGGAATATTTTATCCGTGGTGACCTTTCCTTAATCCTTCGCAATCCGCCATTATAAAAAGAAAGTTTTGTTTACGTTGTTCGATTACTGTAAAAGTGGTGAAAGTATAATTCAAAGTATAAATATATATTTTTTAAAGCATTTAATCTAAATTTTCCTCATAGTCGGTGTGAAAAGTTGTATGTGCAGGAGCAAAATTATTTTCGTCATGGGCGTTAACGCTTGAATCCTTCGTTACGCTCAGGATTCTAACTTAGAATCCCTCGCTACGCTCAGGATTCTATCGTAGAATCCTTCCTACACTCTGAATTCAATGTACCGCCCTCGCCGTAAATACATCATTTTGCTCCCTTGTGACACAAATAACTATTTCGTTGCGCAGATAAATGAACATTTACAAAGGCGATCTGGTCTCTAATATGATACTTTTATCAGTATAGACCATTTTTTTACTTTTCCCACATGCGCTCCCAAAGGTCATACAATATTGAGGTTTAGCTCTACAGAGATGGTTCGTCGATGTCGTCATCCCTATTTGTTCTCCAGACGAAAACAAAGCAGTTCTCAGAATCCCGAGTGAGGTCTTTAGAGGTTACGTCTATTCGAGTGTTGCATGTAAACACTATTGTTTTTGATAAGACTTAGCGAAGTTATGAATGCCACTGTAAATTTAGTTCACACATAATTACATCCATATTATATGTACACTTTAGAGGTTAACAACTTTATCAATATAAGTTAAATACAAGTACCTAATAATCACCCTACTTATCAAAATTGACCTTGTTAGTCAGTGAATTTTGAGTAATATGTATCACAAACCTTTTTAATTCAACGAACATATCACGCAGCCAATTATTTCCGACATAAACCAATGGGGGCGCACTTCACTTCAACTCACCTCGATAGGGTAAAGCTTACCTACGTAAAAATACATGCCCTTGGTTACCCCTGCTGGTGTAACTAACAGCATTATTTTACTTGTCCCAGCATTCCAACCCAATAAAGAAAATGTAACACCAAACCCTAATCGCAATCAGGTCGTCCATCCACCACGGCACAGGAAATACGCCCCATGCGTGAGTTAACTCACCATTTCCTGAGGGATCCCCGGTATTCTTCTTTTGTTTATGCGTATTACTTCTTTAGAAATGGAGTCGTTTGACTTGGAATTGCGTCTTTTCTGGTTTTAATTTCTTGAAGATCTTATCTTTTGGCAGATCTTGTCCATAGCGCATAGACCATAGTAATATTTTATTACCGACCCGCTTAGCGTACACATGCCCGTAGCATAATGTATCTCTAAAATCCCCAAACTTATGGTATTTGATTTGGATGAAGTCATGTCTCGCTATATTCTTGTAGGCATCGAAGCCTTATTTATTTCGCAACAGGTTTTATACTCAATCAATACGCAATATATGTATTTATTGAATTCCATAAAATTGATGTAACATAAGATATTATAAGGATACTTATTTATGGACCTTGTAAAAAAGGCATTGAGGGAAACAAAGTTTGTTAATTTATAATTATATATAATTATCTATAATTATTGTTAATTTAAAATATTTACTAAAAGTCAGTGGAAAGTAAATATCAGTCAAGAAAAAAATATCATAGAAATGAATTTATTGTCTATTTAAATTTGTCATTTAGGTACTCATTAACTGTATAATAGCATTTATTGTATAAAATATACTCCCCTTCCCCTTGAACATAAATAAATGCTAGTGGTCTACATGACAACATTACACTGCTCTTGTGTAATTAAAGCAAGGAAGACGGCCATTTAGAATATCAAAATGATTCGTATATATGTACTTCGTTTCACTGTCTTCACCATCACCCCTTTCGATGGAAATCTTCTGTATATTTTAAAGGATGTTGTTATGTACTAGGGAATAGGATTGTCGTTTAACGAAGTATCGTTTTTAGCGTCATCACATCAACTGAAAACGGCTGTGAAACTTACACTTTGTAAGTTTCACAGCCGTTTTCAGTAGTAAATAACACGGAGCGTCCCAGATTATCATATAGAGTGTAAAATAAAAATCAGAAGTTTTGGATACTGATGTGATGACGCTAAAAACGATACTTCGTTAAACGATTTTCGTTAAACGACGAAACACATGACTAAATCTTAGCTATTAAACAACCGAACTGAAAATAACCAAACCAGTTTTGTGCTTCGTAAATAAACCACTTTAATTATTTCAAATTAAGTTTATTGACGACTAACTGAAGTATGGTTAAAAAGGCGATAACCGAAAAAGTTTTGTTATTAATTTTTTTCAGTGTATCGTTTTTAGCGTCATCACATCAACTGAAAACGGCTGTGAAACTTACACTTTGTAAGTTTCACAGCCGTTTTCAGTAGTAAATAACACGGAGCGTCCCAGATTATCATATAGAGTGTAAAATAAAAATCAGAAGTTTTGGATACTGATGTGATGACGCTAAAAACGATACTTCGTTAAACGATTTTCGTTAAACGACGAAACTTTTAGAGAGACAAGGTAATATTACGAAAACTGTTAGCTTGTATTCTATCAACTCTATTCTATGAACTCAACATACTGATTACAATTAGGCTTGTATGTATGTATTCATGTATCGACACGACGGCACTATTTTGTGCCCAGATCGCGCTAATGATCGCCAACCTCCGATAGGAGATGGCACACGAAGAAGAAGAATCGCAGTGAAACCCTCAAATTGTAAATGAGACCGACAGGGCTCCAATATAACGTTTCTTTTGCTCTTACATCACAACCTACATGAAGCCCCCTTTACACGAGGGATAAAGGGGGCTTCGCTTCGTTCACGTCAGTGCATTCTCTACTAGTCTACTACAATAAGATACCTCTGGAGATTTTGAAATTGCCATTTGAGCAATTTAAAAAGCATGTTAAAGCGACTTTGTCAAAATATGGATTGTAATAACAATGTTCGAGATTACTTTAATAATGGGAGTGTATGGTTAATCTAGTTAAACACAGTTCTTGCTGTTAATAATTTTGTAATGATTTATTCCTGCTTATTAATTTATAATAATTAATATTGTTATAACCTCTTTAGTCTTCACCTACCCTGACCCACCACTTCACACTGATATTTCGTGTGCAATTCAAGTTTATAGTTCACAATTTACCGATTCGACATCGATTGATTATAAAATAATAAAATTTAATACGTAAATTGAAAACAATATCGTACAGTTTACAATTTAACTGTTTGTCATGGATATGTGGCAGGCAAATTGTAAGATTCCACATTTTACAAACGGCGTCGTCCGTTTACAAACGCGCGCTGCTATGTAATATACCGAAGGCAAATTGCAAATTGAAATTAAAATAGCAAATTCTCAGGGCAAAACGCTGCGGTAGCTTAGGTGAAGGGTAAAGAGGGTGAGCGAAGCGAAGCCCTCTTTATCCTACGTGTTAGGTTGAAAGTGTAAGAACAACAAAACATACTAAAAACATAAAGGAGTGTCAATTTGCCTTCGGCATAATACATAACAGCGAGCGTTTATAAACTGGCGACGCCGTATGTAAACGGCGGAATCATACAAAATGCCTGCGACAGATAGATAGATGGTAAACTATCGACAATGGTACGGTAGGTACAGTTCACAATGAAATGAATCGAACTGTCGTCGTCAACTGTCTCGTGTGATTATAAACTAACGATGCTCACAATTATACGGTGTAATATACAATGAGACGAGAATCTTTTAACGGGTTACCTACCTATTCAAGAGATAGGAATTTCTATAACTCGTTTCGCCCATATTACATCGTAACTTGTTATCTGACATTGACCTTATTTTATGACACTGATCAATCTTATCGATAATTTTATGACAGGAAATATGAATGTTATGTCCTATCCTATACTGTTTGTGTGTGTGTGTGTGTGTAAACTTATCTTAGTAGAGATATCTAAGCAACTCTGGTAGGTGTGGTAACAGGTCACTGTAAACTAAATAGGCAATTATTATTGTTGAAGCTTGAACAAAATCCTTCATGCCCTTATTGTGGCTTGGAGGAACTAGTGAGCACTTTTTGGGTGAGTGACTTTTGGCGTAATGTATTCCAACATAAGATGGCGAACACTAGGTATGATAACATTAAGGAAGAAGTCCTTGCAAACCTCCAACTTCGCGACATACTAGAATTCATTAAAATAACAAGGAAATTTGGGCAGGGAGATCGGCTGAAGAAACAGTAACCAGAGCTCTCAAACGCTGACGACCGGTCCCGCCTAGCGGGTAGTGACCCTGCCTACGAAGCTGACGGTCCTGGGTTCGATTCCCGGTAAGGGCAAATATTTGTGTGATGAGCATGATTTTTGCCAAGTCTTGGATGTTTTCTATGTATTTACTTATGTATTGATCTCTTTTAAATATATCGTCGTCTAATACCCATAACACATTTATTATTTATTCATTGATTGATTCATTTATATATGTATTTACTGGGAATTGGGTGAAATAGTCACAATGAACGACCGATCACCCGCCTGTGTTCAGCGGGCTGTCCATCCCACCTCCATCTTTCTACATAGTCAGGTCATAAGTTCTGTCACATGTGCAATATGAAATAATTTAGACATGTTTATTATTTATGTAAACATTTATATAGCAAAATGAACTTAATAAAACATAGATTCTTATGGTAATAAAGTTTATTCAAAATGACTCCCGCGATTTTGAATACAGGCCTTTATTCTGCGCGGCCAGTTTCTATCGCAGCACGAACGAGGTCCATGTCAATATCGGCGGCTGCCTTAATCAAGGATGCCTTGAGTGACTCCAAATCAGGATGAGGCTTTGAGCAGGCCTTTTCCTCCAAGTGTTGCCATATCTTGTAATCTAACGGACTCAAATCTGGACTGGAGGAGGGCCAGTCTTCGTGCCGGATGAAGTCGATTTCACGCGCCGCCAGCCAGTCTTGTGTGCTTTTCGCTCTATGAGCTGGCGCAGAATCTTGTTGGAATACCCAGTGCCTGTTATTAAACGTGGTATGAGAAACGGGTTCCACAAGGTTCTTGGGGACTGTATTTTGATACACAATTGCATTCGTTTTTACGCCTTTCTCACAAAAATGTACCTCAGTTAAGCCCCAATAAGAGACTCCCAACCAAACCATGACCGAGGATGGAAAATGACCTCGTTGGACACGCGGAATACGGTTGCTCGCTTCTTCACTGCTGTGTGCGTACACCTTATCATTTTGTTTGTTGTAGCTCTCTTCCACGGTGAAAATTTTTTCATCCGAAAAAAGAATTTCCCGATGCTTTTTTCCCGCGTACCGCTTCAACAAAGCGCGGCATCTCTTCAGTCTCAGGTCCATTAAACGACCGTCCAAACGATGTCCTGTTTTTCTTCGATATGCCCTAAGCCCTAAGTCTTCATTTAACACCCTTTTCACCGTGGTCCTGCTTAACCCCATCTGAAGGGCCAACAGTTTCTGCTTACTTAAGGGATTTCTTTGAATTCGCGCCTTCACAGCTTTTATCACTGCTGGAGTCCTAACAGAGCGAGGGCGACCACTTCTTGACCTGTCATCTACACTAGAGTCTTCATTGTATCGTGTTATGGTACGATAAACGAATCTTTCGGTTATATTCAAATTTTTCAGTAAGTCGAAAATCTGAATTGGCGCGTAACCGCAACGATGCAACGCAATAACTGCGACACGGTCTTTAAGTGTCCACTCCATATTTAAAAATGAGGAAAATTCTAAAAAGTACACATTTTTATTTTCATGAAAAATTCGAAATTCGAATACAATAAACTTTTTTGTGGCCAGCGTTCTAAATTCAAAAGTTTTTATTGTGTGACAGAACTTATGACCTGACTGTGTATTTTAAACTGTGCCTACAAGGTTTTGTTGTTCTTGCAAGTTTAAAGGCCCTCTGATTTTGTTTACTACTCTAATAATTTAGTATCAACTGGCAAGTATTGCTTTCGATTCTTGCTATATCTATGTTCAACGACCCGTCGAATTACCTACATCTGGAATGTATAGTAAAGTCTGTAGAAACAGGAAACTTCACACTCACATGGAATATGCCAAATCCCGTTAGTTTTGGCAAAAGTTTTTATTGGGGGTTCACATTTTGACTTCCGGTTAAAGTATTTATTCAGTGTGTGTGTTATTTTTGGCCCCCAGCTTGCAATTTACCCATGCAAGTTTTGGCAACAGATGTTTACAGTAGGTGACTTCTTTCGGGGCTTGACTATTTCTTACGTGGTTCTTGGTAAGATATTTATGTTTAATGTTATACCTCAATTTATTACCTTTGCTCTCTGTTCATGCAATATTTGTGTTTTGATCTCTATTGTTAGGGCCTTTTGGTTAGACCTCTTCAACAAAATTATCATAAAATAGTTTTCCCTTGTTGCCCCTATAATACCGTCGCTTACACCTGCTTGCTTCTCTTGCCTTTACTTGTATTGCGTTACTACATTCTCACTTCACGATTTCTCACTATACCTGGTTCTTTGTCCTCTTCTCTCGCAATTAAAGTATCGCTCTGTCCTTTTCTTCGGAACTATGGCGTCCCTTACAGTTTTTGTGGCTCCCTTCACCCTTATTATGTCTTGCGTTTGCGTGTAGGTGAGTGAATTTATATAGCTAGTGTGGGAACGCGGGTAGAATTATTCTTCCTTCAGTGTATTCGTGACTTTTAAGCGGAGTGGTGTGGAATCCGGGTCTCATGGCAATATGACGTGATATTTGGCGGGAAGAGTATAACCTCAAAATAATGTGTCTTTCAAAGTGGTTAGTTAAACAAATGTTATGATTTAAGTGTTTTGGGTTAGTGCTGTGATGATGGAGAACATTGGATTGAGTTTCGTCTTTATTATTTCAGGATAAGGCGTCGTAATGTTATATGAGTAAGTTATTCATTCACCAAAGAGGTTTGTGTCTCGACTTGGATGATTGTTTTTTTTACAAAACTGGCTAAGGCTTGGACTTTCAAGATCACAGCCTCAAGGCACATGTTGAATGGGAGCAAAAACGGATCAGCTGATGGGTGATATTAAAACTTGTTGTATGCATAAATTACGCTGTTTTATTTCCATTCTTACCTCATCGAAAGTATTACTAAGCTGACCCGGTTCTGTTCTCTCAATTCCTATGGTTGACCGTATTTTCTTATACATTCCTACCTATTGTTAGGCTGTTCTATTTGTTTTAGTCGAAAGGTACGCAACTAAGATAAGTTATTATTAACTATATCACTTGAATAATACGAAGTAACATTCATCCTAATTTAACCCAAGATTGCCATTGTAGTCTTTAAAAAGCCATACCTTGCGGTTCTGTCTGGTTATATTAATTCACGGTGCTTTCTGTGTTGAAACTGGTTCATCGGGTTCTACTTGGTTGTTAAATTAATTTTATGGCAGTATTTTGTACTTTGCTTTAACTGAGGTGGCATTTTAAAATTACATTCATAAAAAACTGCCCTAAACATTAGGCACAAGATTTGCATTTCTTATTTTTATTAAATTGGTCGTACCAATCGTGTGGCTCGATTTCTGGCTTGTCTTGTTCAGCTGTTTATCGCTACCCACCCAGGAGACACGTGCAGTATAAATAAATACAACTCAAGAGGCCCAGTGCCCAGTGCTTCCATCCGCACAACCCAACCCAAGGATTCTTGTAAAGTCCATAACTCATTTGTCATACCTACGTAGGTACCTACCTAGCTAACGCTTTTAAAAACATGCCGACAAAATCAAAGTCGGACATGATTTCAAGGCACACATAAACAATAATGAGTTTTATGATTAAGATATATATCCCTGGAACGTGTCTTGAAATTTTGACAAGATTGCCTTGGGCCTCCCAAAAACTTTTTTTTAAAGGCTGGAAGACATGTACCTATATGTAGTGTAGGATATACTTAGTTGTTGTTGGCCTTGGTTTAGTCGTGCGTGTGTTTTATAAAAATATAGAGATCTAGGTACCTATATGTGTTTTTTGTTTTACAAAGCAGATAGATGGATAGATTATGTGTTATGTGAGTGTCGGGCGCCACCAACGGCTCCCGAGCTTACGCGTAAACGGCTGGACCGATTCCGATCGTTAACCCTTAACTTCGCTTTGTTGAATATGTACAACAGTGCAAACAAAAAAATCTAGCGTCGATTTTATTAATCTATGACAAACGTTACTATTATAACTTAAAAATGCCTGAAACGAACTATCGTTTGCGAGAATTGTAACGTATTTTTTCTGTGTAAGTTGGTAGTACTGATCAAAATGGCTCCGCAACCGCAGGTGACTCGCGCGCAGGAGGTAAGAATTATTATTTTTCGCATGTTTTTAACTCATTCTTTAACTTTTTACTAATATAATCTCAAGAAGACTAATCTACTAATTGATACATATGGCGAAACAAGTTCACATTGCTTGGGAAAGAAAGTTATCTTTGCTCAAATGTGTATGTTGTACGCTTTCAACGTTGCGAAGCACTCATAGATTGAGTCCGGGGATGTTATGTTGTATGGGCATAACATTGCGAAGTTGTAAACAATTTGCTTCTGTCCGGGTGTGTTGTCTATAAACAACAAAGTGGGTAGTTTAAATGGTCTTAAGAATTAGCAGAAAAACCGTGGTGAGCTTTGACAGTGAGAAGTGGTCCTTTCCTTTCTGGTTTCTGCTTGGGTTGCCTTTGCATGGTTTGTTTTTCCTTTTTCTAGAATAAACGATGCTGGACGAGAGCCGGGCGAATGCTATCTATGTTGCCACCAGAGAACAATGCTTCTGACTTATCGGATACATCTGATGAAGAAAACATGCTGATGAATCCTAGAAGACCGCTGAATAGCTCAATGGTCAGTTCAGAGGCCCCTTCAATTGATTCGGAGTTAGAAAGGCTAAATATTTCAGACGAGGAAAGCATCGGTAACGCTGCTTTATCTGACGAAGATACAGTCCCATTAACACCAGTCATAAATGCGATGTTTACGCCCAGCAATAACATACCAGAAGAACTACCAGCACTTCAGTCTGTATCTTCTATTTTATCTCCAAATGTGCCTAATCTGTCTAATACAGAGACTTCTAAAACTAAGGTTACTCGTGCTTCCAAACGTAAACCAGCGTCAGCACCTACTTTAAATGTTGCTAAGAAAAAGAAGTATGTTCGACCACCTTTATCTTTTCATTGGACTACTGGCCAGTTTATGCACCGGGTTTTGACAGAAAACGTTGCGTTCAGTGAAGTAGCGGTGATTAAATCACCCCTGGACTATTTTCAAAGGTTTTTCTCAGATGACGTTTTTCAACTGATTGTGGAGCAAACGAATCTATATTCCGTCCAGCATAGGGCAATGAAATGCGTCAATGTCACAAAAGAAGAGATAAAAGACTTCTTAGCTATCAATATCCTCATGGGGGTGGTACAGATGCCGGCGTATAGGGATTATTGGAGCAAGGAGTTACGATTCTACGCAATAGCAGACGTCATGTCACTAAAGAGGTATGAGCAGATACGTCAGTTCCTTCACTTTGCTGATAACTCTCAGGCAGATGATACTGGTGACCGGTATTTCAAAATACGCCCCCTGCTTGAAAAAATCCGGAAAAATTGCTTGGCTCTAGAGGAAGAAGAAATGTACAGCGTGGATGAGATGATGATCCCTTATAAAGGGACCAGAGCAGGTAGCAGACGTCAGTATGTTGCGAACAAGCCGAAAAAATGGGGCTTTAAAATGTTCGTAAGGTCTGGAGTATCGGGACTCGTATATGACTTTTTCCCTTATGGGGGCGATGATACGTTCAGGTTTCACGAATTCAATGAGTATGAAGAAAGCCTGGGTCTCGGAGCTAAAGTTGTTTTGGCTTTGACAAAAACTATCACCAAAAAGCCTTCGTTTGTCTTCTTTGACAACTACTTCACATCATTGGAATTAGTGCATTACCTCCGTGAACAATATGGGATTCTGAGCTTAGGAACCATAAGAAATAACAGACTCCGAGGTTGCCAAGACAAACTACCCATTGACAAAGTTTTGGCGAAGAAAGGAAGGGGTGCAAGCAAACAATTTGTCTGCAACAAAAATAAGCTTACCGTGGTCAAATGGCAGGACAACAAAGCTGTGACTTTAGTAAGCTCTTTTGTTGATTCTCATCTAATGGAAACGATCAAGAGGTATTCAAAAGAAGCTAAAGCCAAAGTCAATGTGGAATGTCCACAAATTGTTAAGAGATATAATTCCCACATGGGTGGTGTGGATTTGTCCGACATGCTCGTCTCCCTGTATCGCACTGAGTACAGAACAAAGCGTTGGTATATGGCTATTTTCTCCCAATTAATCGACGTATGCATCAACAATGCGTGGTTGTTGTATAGGAGAGAATACAGCAGCTGTTTACAAAAACCCAATGATTTGACGGTAATGCCACTAAAGAAGTTTCGAATCAAAGTTTTTCACGAACTGCTACGAAAAGATCGGTCTACGGCCGTTCAGATGCCAGCTTTGCAAGTGAAAAAAATAAAAAAGCCAGTGGCTGCAAGACCTACAGACGCTGTGAGACTGGACAATGTTGGGCACCTTCCATCTTTTGTTGCTCAAGGCAGATGCAGAAACTGCAAAAAAGGATACACAAATGTGTGGTGTGCAAAGTGTGAACTAAGATTGTGTTTGGTTCCTAAGAGAAATTGTTTCCTAAACTATCACAGCACGTGAACATTTATATTACTTTCAAGATGAAGCGGAATGTTTTTTTTTTTTTTAATAAACATACTGATAACATATTTTTATTGTTTCTTTTGTAATTGTTGTATATTTCGCAGTGTTGAAAATGTACAACGAGGTTTCCTAATATAAGATGTTTCAGTGTTTCGCAATGTTGTGCATATTTAACATACATTTTCCAAAAATCTGCCACATCTGGATTTTTTTTTAGATTTTTATGGGTTCATTTGAGTGCTAAATAATTTAAATAACAAAAAAAAAACATGTATTTTGTAATATTTTTCACTGCGAAGTAAAGGGTTAAGAGGATCCTGATTGCTCTAATATTATTATGCATAGGTATCTCGTATTAAATGTAAGACAAAATAAACTGTCAAGTAAAGAACTTATGAGAAACATGAGATTTTACTGATATAGATCCTGCGCGAGAGTTCATAAATATCTCCAACTCAGCTTAATTCGCAAAACGATAATAAAATTTCTATATTTGGCAAAAGGGGCAAGCTCAGAAATGCTGAGAGCAAAGAGTATGTAGTATGTAAGGTGAAGGAGTTTCTTGAGTGATGCAAAGTCTATGCGTACGACGACGTAGGCGTTTCTTGAGAGATGCTAAATCTATGCGTCGGCGTTAATTGAGTGATGCTAGATCTATGGCTGTGAGTGTAACCTGCTCAGCGCTGGGTTTCAGCAGTTTTTAGGGTTCCTTACCTCTCAAAAGGTAAAAAAGGGACCCTTATAGGATTTCCTTCCGTCCGTCTGTCACAGGCACTTTTCTCAGAAACAGTAAGAAATGGAGTGTGTGTGAAGTTTGGAAAATATTATAAGGTTCGTTAATAAAATGACGTATGTCAATTTCTTTAAAGCTCAGGCTCAAGCCTAGCACCTTTACGGCATTTAATTGTATTAAATTTAAGCGATGTCCCAAAACTAGGACAAATTGTCCCGAAAAAAAAATGTCCTGGGAAGACTCCACTTTTCATCTCTGTTCTACAAACTAAGGTTCATTAGCTCTACCTATTCCGATCACTGGGGTAATAAGTCATGTAGGGTATCGTTGAAAAGGGCTTTTTACAAACTTATCAAAAATATTTTATTAATTTCAGTTTTGATAACTTCAGAAGTAATGATCAACAAATTTGCGTAAAATAACCATCCCCGCCCCTTATCTCCGAAACTACAGATTCTAAATTATGAAAAAACCTGGAATTGCCAATTTATCTGTAAGAAGCTACATACAAACTTACAACTGGTTACGTAACATGGAGTATGAAAATAGCCGCATCTTTGTACACAACATTTTGCATAAACATAAAATCCAAACTCATCACTTCACACCATACTTACCATTGTATGGTGGTACGGGCGGGGGATCCTTCGTGCGCAAGTCCGACTCGTACTTGACCGGTTTTTTAACCAATTTCGGTGATAGAAAATATAAGAACATATCTCCATAGCGTCGATGGGCTACTTGTCACGCAAAATGGAGATGGAATAAGCGTCGATTCGAAACGCGGCCGGGGGAATATAAGAAAAAAAAGGGTTATATTTTACTGTAGCTCAAAATAAAATTATGCTAACGATTTATCTTCACTGATTAACCTACCGTAAACCAAAACACAGACTACTCTACAAATAAAAAAATGATTAACAAAACAAGCACTACAAAAAAAAAACATAAATCCTATCAAAACAAGCTAATATTTTTTACACAGTTGACAACAAATATCTGGCTTTTCGAACACAAATTCCGTTTTAAATTCAAAAATTTTCTTAGCCAAACTAAAATACTGTCATGCACTCAACATTCTCCATCCATATTACGGAATTTCTAAAATTCGTGTCTTTTTCTGCACCACACTAATTAATGTTTACTTTTCCAAATTATATTTAACAATTTTATCATTCTTGTTCTTAAAAAGCTTACTACTATAGCAAAATTTCTTTTTTCTTATCTGTTTTAATGAAAATTATATATAATACATCCATATTATAGGGATGCAACCTATACGATACTGGTACCGATATATCGGCGATATTTCAGGTTTGCCTTTGGCGATATTTTTATGGCCGATGATAGATTTTTTGATGATGATGATGGTGCAACGATACTTTATAAATTTCTCGCTTTAAAAATGTAATGTAAACGCGCGGGTTGTCTCGTCTATTTAGTTGCAAACGAAGCACGAACTATGCTCGGGGAAACCCCGCGCTCTATTTTTAAACAAAAATCTGATTAATGTTAAATTAAATAACTAAAACTGTATCAATCTGTCTTGATTTTTATATTACCTAATAAAAAAATAACCTGACTTGTATTTTATCTATTTAACCTTCATTTTTAATTCAATAAGCGTATCGGTATCTGTGTCGGTATCGCCGATATTTTTATAAGCTTATCGGTATCGTATCGGCAAAAAGGCGTATCGTTGCATCCCTAATATTGGCATAAAGCGAAAACGCGGACGCCCAAAAAAAGTTTGAGGCTTTTATTAGATTTAATTGTTGTACTGATTGTACTGTACTGTTGACGTTGTACTGTACGTGTACTGTACTGTTGACTGTACATTGTACTGATCAAACATACTGATTTCCACAGCAAACATCAGGGCGAAGTGGTGCGGTCGCTTAGAGGATGGTAGAAGGAAGCGAAGCCCCCTTTATCCTTCGTGTTAGGTTGAACATGTAAGAACAAAAGAAACATAAAATGTTTGAACATTTGAACAAGAAACATAAGTATTATTGTTGAACATTTTTGGTGTGCAAATGGGACATATTTTATGTGCTATTAAAAACTACCCAATTTTATTTTGTTTTTTAGGGTTCCGTACCCAACGGGTAAGAACGGAACCCTATTACTAAGACTTCGCTGTCCGTCCGTCTGTCACCAGGCTGTATCTCAAGAACCTAGTTAGCTAGAGAGTTGAAATTTTCACAGATTATGTATTTCTGTTGCCGCTATAACAACAAATACTAAACAACAGGATAAAAGAAATATTTAAGGGGGCTCCCATACAACAATTCTTTCAATACCACATACAAACTTATGGATGCAACTGGTTACGTACATGGAGTGTGAAAGTAACCGCACTAATAACTTTGTAAACAATATTTTGCTGTGTAAAATCCAAACTATTCACTCCACACCATCGCTTCCATTGAACGGTGGTACGGAACCCTTCGTGCGCGATTTAGACTCGCACTCGACCGGTTTTTTTATATTGAAGTTGCAAAAAAATATGTTTCAAAATTTTATTTATCGTCCTTTGTTGTTATTATGTTTGCATTTAGGTGTTTCTTTGATTGATTGATTAGATAATAATGATTGGTGTTTTCGTTATTAAAGCTTATGGGCCCCAAAGAAAAATAGGTGCTTCGTTCAAGTAAAGTTGGGTTTCAGTTTTTGTAGTTAATTAAATAATTGTTAACTTTACATTCAGATATCAGATAATCACTCAGCATAACGGTTTTACATAAGTAGTTAAAAACAGTTAGCAAAATTGATTTTGTTTTGTGGGTAAATTCTGAGGTGCTGACAGTTTTTTTGTTGCAGTTTTGAGATATGTATTTTGATAAAAATATATATTTGTTTAGCGTTTAAATACATGCCGGAAAAAAAACCCTCGGTTTTGTACGTTGTGACGCCGCTGTCTCTGGTTCTGATGATACAGAGTATCCAAATGTGGGACAAGCAATGGATCTGCCTGCATATAAATGTGAATGTGTATATCTGTGTCCGCAGAGCAAACGGCTATGAGAGCGAGCAGCCAGATGAGAGCAGCGAATACTCGGAGGCGGAGGACGAGACAATCTGCGACGATGTGCCGGCTGCAGCCAAAGGCGCTGGGCCGCGGAAGAATATCAACAGAGGGCGCTGGACCAAGGAGGAGGTTCGCATCGTTTGTGACTTACAAACTTCTTAGATACACCTCTACGCTTCTGGACACAACGATAAATCGGTGTTTCATTATGTCCGTCGTCGTCCCTCTCTCAGACCCATTATGCGGCTGGCTGGCCGCATGTCCAGACGCACTGTTGCAGTCAGACGCAGCTTGCGGTCTGCCAGAGCGATAGTAATGTTACGGCTAACCTCAAGCAGTAATCCTTAAGGCGATACCTCGTCCGTGGAAAGGTCCCCGTTACTCCAGGCGGAAAGACCCGCAGTGTGAGAGAAAAAATGACATAACGTAGCTAAACCACAGAAAAAATGTTTAAAAATAAACTACGCTATTTTGTTAAGAAGTTTTTTAAGGAGATTTTGCGAATACATAATGTCTACATTTTGAACGCAGTTCCATAATGAAATTAGTTGGGATTTCAGAATTACAGGAAAAGATAAAACAATTTAGAGGTGTTTTCGTAATTAAATTATATGTCGAGAAAATTTCATCCAATCGCGTTTTCCTTCAGTGAGAATCTTAATCAAATACTCAATAAACGTTAACCCAAAAATCAAATCTGTAGATGAATTCTTGTTGCAGTAAATGGATTCGAAAAAAAAAACCCTTTTTTTTTTCGTATCACCTTAAAAACAAGGCCAGTCCAGCCATGTGAGGGACGCACATATACATAACTGCGGGGTACAGGAGCTCCATGCATTAATCTAACCCGCAGCTTGCCCCCCCTCGTTTGCCTCATAGTGTCATAAAGTCGGGATGAGGTTGGGTCGAGGTGGGACAGATCCTGGTCTGCGGCCATTTCGTTCCAAGTCGTACTCGGAGCATAACCGTATATTTCCCACGCTTTAGCAGCCCGAAGTTGCTTTCAACGCCTATTTACAAGTTTTTCTTATAAGTGTTTGAAGTTATTTGTAACGGAAAAGTCAAATTTGGTTAGTTGGTTATTTTGACTAAATTTCAACTGGGTTACAAGTTAGGTTGCAACTTAGAAGAAGCAAAACCGAAGCGTAACATGCCGGAGCGGAGCGAAGCCTATTAAAAACATCATTTAAACCGCCCGAATTTGCTTCAGTTAAGTAGAAGATCCCGAAGTGCGTTTTGTAAGTACGCCCGAGCGGCAGCCGAAACTTCCCGAATGGCTGATACGTCGGGTGTTTCCAAGGACACCCGGATCATCGTCATTGGGACACTGCCAAATATCTACCCAACTTAATCTCACCTCCTCTCCAGGACAAGAAGCTCAAGCTCTACGTCCGCACCTACAACGAGAACTGGGAGCTGATCGGCAACCAGTTCCCCGACCGGTCGGACGTGCAGTGCCAGCAGCGCTGGACCAAGGTGGTCAACCCCGAACTAGTCAAAGGGCCATGGACCAAGGAAGTAAGTATTCATTCCTTCAATCAGTTAATCAGCCCTCTGCTAGGTTTGTGCCGCTTCTCTACCGGGTCATATACTCCATTAAGCTCTTGCTGATACTTATAGTTTATTAATTGTTCAAAGACTTCAGATACTCACTCAAAGGAAGCCGCCGCCGCTAGAGTAATAAATAATGTACAATTTGTTTTTATTACTTGGCCTCCCTTGAGCGAGTGTGGCAAGGCGGCGCGATCAAAGGTGACGTTAACAAAATGAATAAACTTTTCATATACTTATCTTCACGCCTTTTTTTCATAGAGGGTTCTGATACCACTTTCCCATCGCAGCAGGTCTGAAAATTTTAAGATCAAAAAATCCATACTAGAGCGTGCATAATATAACCTAAAAAGTACTCTTAATGACAAAAACTCCTGTTCAACACTTGTTCTGTTCAAAGACAAATATATGTATGCGATTTGACGTTTCTTTTGAGGTAAAACTATGTTTAATATTTTTCTTAGTAATGGGATAGTAGCCGGGAACTACAGCTTAACGTGTCATCCGAAACACGGGACGTCCGACCTATGATGTAGTTAAGATAATTACTTATTTCATTGGTACATGGTCAGCACCGGATTCGAACCTGCAACTCCTGTGTGAGAAGCAAGCGTGAAACCCACGACCACGGAGGTCTTTTCAACCGACTTCAAAAAGGAGGTGGTTCTCGATTGGTCTGTTATTTTTTGTGTGTGTGTTTGTTACGCGATTTCTCCTTCAATTATGAACTGATTTTGATGATTCTTGTTTTGATTGGTAGGTCATATTTCAGACGTGGTCCCATACAAATTTTATCAAAATTGATTTATCGCTATTTGAAAAAAAAATAAGAAAAAAAAAACACAGTTTTTTTTTGGTTTTTGGTTCCGTGCAGCAAACATTTTGTAGAGGAGACTTATCGTGTACACAGACTTCATTCGCATCCCGACCGGGGAGGAAAAAGTAGATAGAAAGAACTTGAAGTCGGTTTTTTAAGTATTTAACTTGGTGAATTATAAATACATAATAATAATAATACCTTGGACACTATTTACACACATTGATCTAGCCCCAAACTAGGATTATCTGTATCTTGGGCACTAGACAACGATACACATACTTATATAGATAAATATTATTCTTAGATAGATAAACAACCACGACTAGGTTACAAACATCCGTTCTCATCAAACAAATATTTGCCCCCACCGGGACTCGAACCCCTTAAGGAGTTATGTAGTAGTAGTAGCTCTATTTTTTGTAGTAACACGGTAAAGTTTAAAAGTTTTATCAGCCAAGTACTTATAAGATGTAGGATGAAGTACTTTCTACTGTCTCAATTGTCTGCCATTGAGGAAGTTCCAAGTTATTTCTCGTACGGAGAATCAATATGACTCATTCGGTCATTCATAGGTTGGTTCGTTGCACGCATCACATGGCTGAATTACTTGCATTTAATTAACTGCGGTCGCACGACAATGTGCATAGTTGGGCTTACACTACACACTCGTGGCGAGTGGATAGTTTAATGAACTTTATTGGCTCTCGCCTGAGTGACTGAAAGGATTCGTAGTTACTTTTGTATGGAAAGGAATATTTTTAGTGGAAGTTAAATAACTATTTAAACGTGGGCATAGCTGTGACTGCCACCCCGTATGGGAAAAGGGGTGACGCTATATAGGAATATTCTAGGTTGCACGTCAACACTCCGTCCCTTAGTCGTCTTGGGAGATATTTACCACATATAGGCTAACGTTAACTAACGATAACTCTAAGTAAACTGACGCTCAAAGTCACTGTCTCTCGTCCGGATATGTCAGTGCCAACTGCCAGTAGTATGCCGTTTGAGCGGCACTTAATTTGAGTAGCAGTCTTTGTAATCGGATATAATTTAATGTCCTTTGACATTCAAAGCGGTGGACGTTTGTGTGAATGTTAAATTATCGATCAAAAACTACCTTGCTTAGCAGAAATTCACATTTTAGTTTTTAGAACTATTTCCATGAATACAGGCACAGCCAAGTTTCTTTGCCCTCACTTCTCTATCGCCCATGAATGCATCTCTCTTGCACCCATTCGGCGCTACCCCCTCCAAGCGGCATTCAGAGGCCAAGAAACCTTGGCGGGGCCTGTACAGAGCGTCATCACATCACTATGGCAACGCTAAACCTTTTGGTCTTTATGTCATTCGTATTTCATACGCCATAGGGACTAAATTCTTTTACAACCATATAACTTATGAAGAACGAGTCCGTAATATGGAATTTATGATTGCACGTGCTTAGTATAGTAAACGCTATAGTCATTCATGTTCATTCACTGATAAGGCCGTAGCCTTACAAATATTATAAAAATATCCATTTGCACGAGTTCGTGGAATAATAGCGAGATTTCATAGAAATAAATCTATCGAAAGATCGAATCGTTTGTATATTGATTGCCATAATAAATGGTGTCCAACAATAATTACTTTGTCAAAATAATATGTATTATATCCTGGTTTCTTGACCATCTACCAAAAATAGCAAATGAAATCATCCTCATGTTACTAGCCATTCAAAACCGGGTAATAATACGTAAGTTTTCACACGAATATTTGCGAAACGCGTCACAAAATTAATATTGGTTGTGTGTGGCCATATCTCAAATGTTTTTTATTCGGACCGTGACAATGTCATGTCCCGGCTGGCCTTGACTCAGTCATGTTTTAAACAAACGCAATGTTTTATAAATACCATTTGCCTTAGTACGCAAATGGTATTTATAAAGTATATACTATACATATAAATTAAATTAAATTCAAAAGTCTACCCTGTCACTGCTATTCAATCTATTCTTTTCATATTGGGTTTGCTGGAAGAAATCTCTTGTTAGAGATAAGCTTGCCTTTGTAAATGTCTTTTTCTATAAACTTTGTAATATGAATTTTCATGTGCAATAAAAATAAACGAAATATACGAATTAAAAAAAGTTTTATAAGAATATTTTGATAGCATGAAAAAACTCATTGATATGGTTTTCAGAGGTTACATAACTACATTAAGAGCATTGCCTTTAGATGTTTTATATAGAAATTACTTCATAATAAATAGTCTCGTTTTAATTTATGTTAAAGGCTGACAAATCTTTTAAATATACTTACTCCTCTCATAACTACATGATATTTGATCACGCCATGCTAAAACAATAAAATGTTCCAATTAAACTACTAAAACATAATTTACATTCGTAAACTTTTTGTTCGTACAAAAATATATACATAATAATAATAATAATAATAATAATAATAATAATAATAATAATAATAATAATAATAATAATACCTTGGACACCATTTACACACATTGATCTAGCCCCAAACTAGGATTCCCTGTATCTTGGGTACTTGTCAACGATACACATACTTATATAGATAAATATTAATACTTAGATAGATAAACAACCATAATAACCTCTTTTGTCGTATGTTATTATACTGGCAAGTACCAATTACTCATTCATCTGTTTTCTTATTGATCGAAATGTATGTTTTTTCCCACACCCACGTGGCTGCAAACCAGCTGACCTTCGATCGTAACGAATTTGGTTATTTTCGAATTGCAAACTAGAGATCCTTGATTGGTTATTGAATGCCAGCATTGTATGTACTTTATAATAGCGAGGTATATCAATTAGGGTAATGTTGATTGGTCTGAGAGTAATTCTTGTAAACTAAAATAGTAAATTTTACTTCCATTATTTAGAGGTTTCTCTATTGTATGAATTTAAAATATCATATCGCAAGTTTAGTTTAGTAGATATTATTATGCATATTAATAATAGCCCATGCAAATTGTAAACATCAAAGACTCGCAACAATAGTAGTTTATGTGACTGATACATAATGCCTCATTAAGTACAGTTACATACACTAGTTTTATCTACACACATATCATAAGCTCTCTTTGATGTGTTGAGGAACCGCATGTTCGACCGGCATGGTGGCATTGATAATTGCTCTGCACTTGTTTAGTTTTTTCAGTAGTAACAACTTCACAGACAAACTAGGGGCGGCACGCAGGCGGGCGTCGGCGTTCAAAACTTGAATGTCACAATTTGTCGAAAATTGATACATTATGGTCATTATTATTATTATTATTTTATTATCTTAAAAAATCAACAGCTAAACATATGCATAATTAAACAGCTAATTAAACCTTAACTTAAGCCAATAATGGATTTTAATTCCTTAAGCTAAACATCATGACATTATACTGAGGAGGTTAAATAAGTATATGCACAAAGAGAACAGTTAAATATGTTACTAAAAACAAATTCAATTATTAAATTATAAATTTTGAATGTTGAATGCACGGGTAAAATGTGTAGTGTGCAGTGTAGTGTGATGGTGTAAGCCCCTGCTTAGCCCTATGAACGTAGTCTTGGGATTGGATCTTTGGCAGCATTTACCACTAAGCAGGGTGCATGGGTTTCGGGTCAGAAAATAATTGTCATAATGTATCAATATTCAGCTAAGAAATGATTTTTTACCAAGTAGGTAAGTAACATTATGCTGGTCGTAACGTGCGGTTTTTGGACGCAGTAAAGAGGGTTTATGATACGTGTGTAGATAAAACACAAAATATAAAAAGTCCTGGTTATTAAGGTCAAAAAGGTAAACCTAATTACCGGTAGCCCCACACCTAACATCCTTTTGGCCTTGTAATTTTTTCTCGCTATTTTATCACTCATAGATTAGTCTCGATTTAACATCGAGTTCGTGTGGAAGGCTGTATGTATGGGGGCTCCTTAAGGATATTAAACGAATTTGAAACGCAATTGCCCGCGTAAAACTGACGGTACCAAACTGAGAAAACCATTTCGAGATAGTTGTGTTCTTAACTAAACTCCGTTATTACCATCAAAAAATATTACAGGGTTACTGAAATATCCGTAAAAAACATAATGTCCTTCTTGTGTCCTCTACGGCGTAGTCTATCCAAATTCTCTTCGCCGTTAAGTTGGCTGTCCCATACTATCAAGTGTCAACAGTTTTCCTGGCAGTCGATAACGCAGATGTCACTCGGAACGTAAACGATATGAAACGACATGATAGCTGGTTTTACATTTTGGTTTTACAATCGGAAACAACCAGCCTCAAGTTCAACCGTTCAAAAACTGAACAAGCAATTTTACGAAGGGTGTTATTTTAAAAATGATTCAAACAATATATTCCTAGAAATATTCAAATTAGTTCTTAAAATAGCCCGAAATGTAATAAAATCAAATAAATTAGTACGTAAAAACAATTTTTTAGCATTGCTAATTAGAGCCACGACGATCTTGACAGGGCGTTTGGTTCTGTGATATAGTTTTTTCATACTTACTAGACTATTTTAATTTAAATTATTATTTTGAACATCAACTAACATGATAATTATGTATTCTGTCAAATTAATGGTTCTTTGGCAAGAACTATGTTATTGTAGGTACCTATATAAGTTTGTAAGGTGTAAACGCTTTAAAATTGCTAAAGTGGTTAGATTTTAGAATGAATAATTAGTTGTATCGCACTGTCTAAGATCCAGATACAGATTCTGCCTGCAACATAGCGTCGACCCATTTCCCATACAGGGTGGAAGAGGTGAAGTTGCGTTCACTATTATTCAAAACTTATTTATTTATACCTAACGTTGCATATTGTCTATATTTCAGGAAGACGAGAAGGTCGTGGAGCTGGTTGCTAAGTACGGCCCGAAGAAATGGACGCTCATCGCGCGGCACCTCAAAGGGCGGATAGGCAAGCAGTGCCGGTGAATACACTTATTATTACACTACGCTGAGTCAGGGCCCTGAATGAAGGGTGGCTTTGGCCCCAAAAATTGGATCCTTAGGCCCGAAATCAGAAACCGCTCTCAGCTCTGAGAGATATATCAAGCGTGTGAAAATGACAGATTTCATATACCGATATCGTCATTGTGATATAGCTGAGTCAAATCTCAGAGCTGAGAACTGTTCATTATTACGGGCCTTACTGCCTTACTCTTAGTACAACTGTCTTATTGAGGGTTTAGGGACCCTAATTCAGTGCAAATTAGTAGTTTATGTGACTGCTACATAATGGAGGGCACTTATACTCGAGAGTGGGGGTTTATGAAACGAGCCCAATGCGAGACACTATTTTATCTACACACATATCATAAGCTCTCTTTGATGTGTTCAGGAACCGCATGTTCGACCGGCATTGTGGTATTGATCAGTACCAACTTCACAGACAAACTAGGGGCGGCATAATTTGTTAAATTTTGGTACATTATGATCATGAGCAATATTCAGATAAAAAATGAATTTTTACCAAGAAGTTTATCATTATGCTGGTCATAACGTGTGGTTTTTGGACGCAGTAAAGAAGGTTTATGATACGTATGTAGATAAAAGCCTTTAAACCCTTATTTTTGCAACCTTACCCAGCTGTAGTAAGATGTAAAGCCATGCCTTTTGCTCTTCGAGTGACAAAGGCACAGACTTACTCACTTACTAAGACTTGATACAAAACTTGGTATCGGTCAGGTCCTTCCATTTTCGTTCCGGTACAAAATTATGAATTTTAACAGTTCAAGATTATTCTTATTTCTTAATTCAAGATTATAGCCTTCAACATGTTAAAGAAATTAACCAGTAGGCGCTCGGTCGCACGACTATGTATGGTATGTATGTACGCAGAACGGATGAGCCGGAAGTGACGTAATGCTTGGTATTTGTAAATTCACCCTTAGATTTTTATCGATCGGTTTAATCGCACATCAAAAATACTGATTTTCATGGCAAAAACGGTTCAGCCAAAACAATGTTTATGTCTTAAGTATTATTTTTTGTTCTTACATGTTCAACCTAACACGAAGGATAAAGGAGGCTTCGCTTCGCTCACCCCCTTTACCCTTCACCTAAGCTACCGCAGTATTTTGCCCTGATATTTGCTGTAAAAATTAGTATATTTGTTGTGCAAATCAGTATTATTGATGTGCAGTTTAATATTTTCCTTTATTATATTCCGAATGATATGGGCTGTATAATGATGATACCCGCAATTCTGTATGGCGCCATCGCAAGGTTTAATACGACCATACTCATGCGACCGATGTAACTTGGGCACCTTAAACTGTAAATGTTCTGTAAAAAAAATCATTTAACTGTAAATGACAAAGTCAATTTAATGCGTTTTGTTTATTTGACTACCCACTTAACACCACATTGATATATCAGTCAGTGAGTCAGTCAGGACTTTGAATGTTATCAGTGTTATACTTGAACTAATCCAGTATTTGACAAGGTAGTCCAATAAATCTAGAAACGTGTCTCAAGCTGAACCTATTTCAACAAAAACGTCGTATCATATCAGATTTATATATTTCCAGCAGTTGTGTTTTATAAACTCAATTTTGCGTTAAAAAGACAGCATTTGACTGTGACGTCACACGTGGTATTTCATAGAACTCGTGTCCAAAACAGCAGTCAAATACCGTATTTGCTTGCACGCAGGGAGCGCTGGCACAACCACCTCAACCCGTCGATAAAGAAGAGTGCGTGGACGGAGCACGAGGATCGCGTCATCTACCAGGCGCACCGGCAGCTCGGCAACCAGTGGGCGAAGATCGCCAAACTACTGCCCGGCAGGTATCTACTATTGTTGCTACTATTTATGTATATGTTACATATTTATATATAGCATTATTTTTAGTATTATTTAGATATTGGTAAGTAGTTTATTATTTTTATTGTTTAACTTAATATATATGTATATATATAGTAATATATAGTAAAAAAAGAAACCTATATTATATATATATATATATATAATAACCTATATTATATATATATATATATATATATATATATATATATATATATATATATATATATATATAATATAGGTTTCTTTTTTTACTCTCCATTCTGGGTTTGCTGGAAGAAATCTCTTGTTAGAGATAAGCTCGCCTTTGTACATGTTATTTCCTTTATATTTGTTTTGTTTTCACTATTTTGTGCAATAAAGTATATAAAAAAAAGTATCTACATGTACATAGGAGCGATCCCACAACGAAACGAACTAAATTGATTTCAATATTCGATCTCTGCCTGCTAGTTATATATATATATATATATATATATATATATAATATAGGTTTCTTTTTTTACTCTCCATTCTGGGTTTGCTGGAAGAAATCTCTTGTTAGAGATAAGCTCGCCTTTGTACATGTTATTTCCTTTATATTTGTTTTGTTTTCACTATTTTGTGCAATAAAGTATATAAAAAAAAGTATCTACATGTACATAGGAGCGATCCCACAACGAAACGAACTAAATTGATTTCAATATTCGATCTCTGCCTGCCATGCGAGAGGGTCCGGGTTCGATCCAACCCCAGCTGGGGTAAAAAAAATCCCCAGGTCTTGGATGTTTATATGTGTGACGTCGCTGTTTCTGGTTCCCACGACACGGTATCCTAATGTGGGGCCAGAAGCAATGTATGTGCCTGAATATAAATGTTTATGTTTAAATATCGAGTTTAGCAACTCAGCACCCGACACATGAATGAAACCTTACTGCTAAAATTTGATTCACTTGTTTCCTGTTTAGTATGATACCTTTTGACCGCCGAAACGATTTTAATAATAAATTTACATTAAATGTGAAGTCCACAACCAAATTAATAAAACCGCATTAAAATCGGTCCACCCGTTGACGGGTGCCACGGTCAGGCAATTAAAACTTTTATCACCCCTTTTTTTATCGGGGGTTAAAAACGAAACTGTGCAACTGGACTAGAGCTGCCATTGAGTTCGTTACTTGGTTTCTTGAGATACTTAGTTGCTTAAGTTCGTTACTTAGTTTCGAAGCCTTATGCCACGCCCCAGTTGGGAAACCAGTGGGAGAAGATCGCCAAACTAGCCCGGCAGATGTGTGCGAGGAGATACAAGAAACTCAATCAAAACTATAAGATACCTATGTATTTCCCGATTAGCTTTCACTGGGCATCGATTAGTCAATCAGGACTGGTTTATTAAAAATAAAGTAAGACATTGGATGTTATTGGAGATTAAAGTGTTTCAACTTCGCTTCATTTTAAAACTTCAAAGGACGGTTGGATTTCGGTACACACATTCATATAGCGATCGATCGAGCTGACCAACCGGTATAGCCAACATAAGTCGGTCCATGCTTTAACATTCTGAACTACATAAAAAATCTTAAACCTTCTCCTTGAACCTTCCTTCTCCTTGAGCAATTTTTTTCTATAGAACCATACATTTTTTTGATAAACACATTCATTTAAATGACACACACAAATTTAAAATGTATGTGTATGTACATTTTAAATTTAAGCCGAATCGGTTCAGCAGTTTGGACCTGTAATGTTAACAAATACTCATCCATCCCAAAGGAATTAGCTGTTTCTCACACAACATTTAAAAGCGTATAAGCTATAACCATATCACGCTCGGTCACTGCTTATAACGCCGCAACACAATACAGCCGCATATGAACATGGGTTCAGACTACGAGCTATCAGGCTCTGGAACAAACTTCCTAGCGCCATCAGAGACAGCCCGTCACTTATATTTTTAAAAATCATTTAAAAGAACGCTGTCTTTCTCTTCCATAATAGACTTATATATAGTAGTATAATTTCATCTATTTGTATTGATATTATGTATTTATGTACTTATTGCTAAAGGCGAATGAAAGGAGATTGACAAAACAGAGTTACAGCAGGTGTGAAAGGAGCCGTCGGGCGGGGACCCAAGAAGGTCCTATAAAGACCAAATCGGCGATTTGTTAGTGAAGGGGCAAATACGAAGTACCCGTAACCGGCGCGCTTGCATGAAGATACTTATGAATGTTGAGGAAGCGAGAGATGTATGCCAGGATCGTAGCAGGTGGAGGTCTTTAGACTCTGCCTACCCCTCTTCCGGGAAATAGGCGTGAGCATATGTATGTAAGTATTGCTAAGTAGTTTAATAAATATAAACATGTTCTTTAATATGTCTTATCCATCCTAGGTTTGCTGGAAGAAATCTGTCTTTAGAGATAAGCTCGCCCTTGTGCACATAGTTTCGATTTTGGTAAATCTGTATCTTCAGTATAAAGTAAGTAGGTGAGTTAAACCGTTTTCTTTCCCCAGAACCGACAACGCGATCAAGAACCACTGGAACTCGACAATGCGGCGCAAATATGAGCCGGAGCTGCTGGACTCGTTCGAGAACATCCGCCGCAAGCAGCACCGCGCCAAGCCGCACCACGCAGGTGCGCACGCCGGGCACCAGGGCGCGCCCTGCACGCAGGGCACCAGCTTCGAGTTCCCAGACTACGAGCACTTGGAGCCGAGGGTTCAAGTAGCGTACAATGAAGTTAGTTTTGCTTTTTATGTTGCCTTTTCTTGGTGGCGGGAGGATTTACTGAAGTAAGTTTGAAAAACAAAAAAAACAAGTATGCCGTACGGCTGAATCCCTTGCTGAATCCTAAAGATCTCGGGTCGGGACCCATTTTCCAAACTAAACTAATAATACTACAATGCCCTATAGGGCAGCTTGAAAACATCTCCGTCGGCAGCCCCTATCACAACCCTCAATGAGCCGGCGTGCTGGATTACCGCTCCATCTTTAAATTCGATTCGAGTAAAGGCCTGTGCTCCTCGGTGTCGACATACATGGGCTACAGTTTGTTTATTTTGAACAACTAATTAAATACATACTTTTCCTTTTCGATTTTCTGTTGCATCTTTGCTTTGCAGTGTTTCGTTATTTAGCTAAACTTGTTAATAACACCATGTATTGCTTTGAAGACATGACTAGATATAATTCTTAATATCTATTAATTAATGCAATCTATGTGAGTTAATAACATTGGCTTTTGTTATTGTGATGTAACCGGATCCTGTGTTTGTGATTTTGTTGATGCCCTTACATGCAAGTAATGCTGTACAAGTATCATAAACCCTCTTTACTGCGTCAAAAAACCACACGTTACGACCAGCATAATGATATACTACTTGGTAAAAACTCATTGCTTATCTTAATATTGATACATGATCACCATAATGTATAAATTTTCGACAAATTATGACATTCAAATTTCGAACGCCGACGCCCGCCTTCGTGCCGCCCCTAGTTTGTCTGTAAAGTTGGTACTACTGAACAAGCTAAACAACTGCAGAGCAATTATCAATGCCACCATGCCGGTCGATATGCGGTTCCTGAACACGTCAATGAGAGCTTATGATATGTGTGTAGATAAACTAGAGCATGTAACTATACATAATTAATCATTAGTTTATGTGACTGCTACATAATGGAGGGCATTAATACTCGAGAGTGAGTTTATGAAACGAGCCGAAGGCGAGTGCGGCATTGTGGCTCTGCAGATGTTTAGCTTGTTCTGTAGTACCAACTTCACAGACAAACTAGGGGCGGCACGCAGGTGGGCGTCGGCGTTCGAAGTTTAAATGTCATAATTTGTAGAAAAATTACACATTATGGTCATAATGTGTAATTTTTCAGATAAGAAATGAGCTTTTACCAAGTAGTTTAACATTATGCTGATCGTAACGTGCGGTTTTTGTACGCAGTAAAGAGGGTTTATGATACGTGTGTAGATAAAGTATATTTCATCGAAGTGAGTTTGTATTTATTATATTACAAGAAGAAGGAGATATCTCGGTGATGTTCCCTTCTGCTGAAAGCTTGCTCTTGAGAGTGTATTTGTGATGCTATTGCTTGTTCCCAATACCAATACACAATGATGTGGAGCAAGGGTTCCCAACCGGGGCGACCAGACTGGATTGATTAAATAGCCGAAAAATCGCGGAAAATAACTTTTTATACCGGTACTCTTTTTTGAAATGCTTAATGTGAAATTTGAGGGGCGGCGAACAGTAGCTCTGTACTATGTCTGTGCTATCTCGGAATTTCTATCACAATCAATTTCAAATTTATTTTTTAACGATGTTCGCAAACTTCAAATTGATGCTTGACCAATCAGAACGCGTTATTTCACACGAGCAGTAGTTATAGTTATAGTTCATCGCGGGCCGATTTTCCGCAACTCGACGACTTTAATTTGCGCCTGTTTTGCGTGATATGTATTGGAGGCACTACTCCTGCCAACCCAGCTCCTGTAGGAAGTCTAGCAAACCCTTGATGTTGCCGACGACTTCCTGGAGCGACCTCGGTTTCCCGAGGTGTGTTGCCCGGTAGATGGCCACGCCGGAACATTCCAGCAGGACATGGTTGGCTGTCTCCTCCACCTCCATGCAGGCTCTGCACAGGAGGCTGTCCGTAACACCTAGAATGTGTAAGTGTTTGTTTAGCACGAGCCACTGTGTGCCTTTATCCACTGCAGGGTAATAATACTGTGGTTACTTAAGTACCTCTGATAGGGCTTGGTGAGCCTCGCATATATGCCCAGAGCTGATGGTGTTACTTTGCAGGGCTTGCAGAACTGCTTTGCTGTTGGATAATATGCGGATAGGGAAATGCTTTAACTCTCTTTCGGCGACAGCTGTAATAGCCATTATGATACCCATACACTCGGCTTAGAGACGGTGTTGTGGGTACCTAATGATGTTGATTTCCTCATGTTTAGATCTTCCGAGAATGCCCCGGCGCCTGTACCTGAGTTTGTTTTAGAACCGTCTGTGAAGATCCTTCGAGTTCTCTTCGATTGAGGCCCTCCACTTGTAGTAGCGGCTCCTTACCTATCTGCTTGTTCTCTCTTCAAGGGGGGCCTTTGTGCATATCCCCTGCACCCACTCTTCTAGTTCAGCCATCCCAACTCCTGCACAAGCTGGAGTAGGAGGCCAGGATGTTCTAGGAGCTCTGAGGGTGTTGTCGTTTCACCCAGAATTGCCATCCTGGTTTCAATGGTGGATGGGCACTCACGCAGCATGTGCTCCACGGTCTCACCCACTTCCATGCATCACCTGCATAGGGAGCTGTCTGTTGCACCTGTAATTTTCAAGTGTTTGTTAAGTGTACAGTGGCCTGTAATGAGGCCAGTTGCTGCGTGGTAGTCTCATTACGTAGTTCGTGAATTTATGATTATATTCCTTAATAATTAATTTGGTGTTTTTGCAGTCTACTCTTTTTGCCCATACCTTATTATGTTGATGGACTGTGGCTGCTTCGAGTTTTATCCTTATTGCCTCAGCCCGCTCCTTACCTTTGTACTCATCGAGTATTTCAGTGTGGGCTACCCTAGCATGTCTCCATAGGTTGAGTTTTTTAAGACGCACCGCTGTTGCAGCCGCCTCCTGCCTGTTTAAGATGACTTCCAAGGCCGCAGTGGGTGTGGTCCTCATGCATCCCGTTGCTGCCATGCAAGCCAGCCTCTGGAGTCGTTGTAGTTCACACGAGCAGTAATTTAAAGTGATTTGAATTGGAAAGAAATCAGTAAAAAGATATAAAATCGAGCTACTGTCGTCTACTACTCGTCTAAATTACCATGTGAAATTTAAAATTTTCCTCTTTACTATTGGTAATGTTGGGCTTAGCTTAATATTTGAATTGCTAGCCCAATGATAATTTAAAATTTCACATACAAGGGATGCGCGGTTTTTTAGCAGAGCTTTTAGGGGGCGCATAGTTCAAAAGGTTGGGAACGTATGATGAAAAAGTATTCCAGTTTTTATGCCTGTATAAATTACTTAGCTATTTTTTTTGTATACTTGACTTGACAGTCTTTTAACCTCTCAAAAACCGCGGGTAGTTGGGACGGGTCGCGATTTTCAACCTTATGCCATGGTAATAAAATTTGAAACCTATAACGGAAAAGTGGCGTTATCTAACGCCGGTGGTATTCAAGAGGTTATTACCAACAACAATATATCGTCACTTCTATTACTGTGCGGGATGGCATTAGCCAATTCAATACTGCATTTTCCGTTAAAGGGGGCTGGTCTATCGCCGTTTCTTTGAAGTTACCTCACGATGTCTTCCATTTCCATCACTGCATCGCAGTATATCTATATTAAATTGTTCAATTTCACTCTTTCCGTTTTCTAGACTTATAGTTTATAAATGCTGATGTTTATTGCAGGAGACCTGGTCAGACCCGTACAACGAGTCAACCCAAAGCACAAACTCCACCAGCAGCCAGCCTTCGAAGCAGCATTTACACTTCAGGCAACTGCTGAAGGAACAGATGAATTGTGTGCCCCAGCGGACAAAGTCCCCTGACCGACCGGGGATGGTCTCCGCTGATACAGTCGAGATCTGCGAGTCGCCTTACAAGTACGTACTACATACATACAGACAGACAACTACTGCAAGAATAGATGAACTGTGTGCCCCAGCGGACAAAGTCCCCTGACCGACCGGGGATGGTCTCCGCTGATACTGTCGAGATCTGCGAGTCGCCTTACAAGTACGTACTACATACATACAGACAGACAACTACTGCAGGAATAGATGAACTGTGTGCCCCAGCGGACAAAGACCGGCCGGGGATGATCTCCGCTGATACAGTCGAGATCTGCGAGTCGCCTTACAAGTACGTACTACATACATACAGACAGACAACTACTGCAAGAATAGATGAACTGTGTGCCCCAGCGGACAAAGTCCCCTGACCGGCAGGGGATGATCTCCGCTGATACAGTCGAGATCTGCGAGTCGCCTTACAAGTACGTACTACATACATACAGACAGACAACTACTGCAGGAATAGATGAACTGTGTGCCCCAGCGGACAAAGACCGGCCGGGGATGATCTCCGCTGATACAGTCGAGATCTGCGAGTCGCCTTACAAGTACGTACTACATACATACAGACAGACAACTACTGCAAGAATAGATGAACTGTGTGCCCCAGCGGACAAAGTCCCCTGACCGGCCGGGGATGGTCTCCGCTGATACAGTCGAGATCTGCGAGTCGCCTTACAAGTACGTACTACATACATACAGACAGACAACTACTGCAGGAATAGATGAACTGTGTGCCCCAGCGGACAAAGTCCCCTGACCGGCCGGGGATGGTCTCCGCTGATACAGTCGAGATCTGCGAGTCGCCTTACAAGTACGTACTACATACATACAGACAGACAACTACTGCAGGAATAGATGAACTGTGTGCCCCAGCGGACAAAGTCCCCTGACCGGCCGGGGATGGTCTCCGCTGATACAGTCGAGATCTGCGAGTCGCCTTACAAGTACGTACTACATACATACAGACAGACAACTACTGCAGGAATAGATGAACTGTGTGCCCCAGCGGACAAAGTCCCCTGACCGGCTGGGGATGATCTCCGCTGATACTGTCGAGATCTGCGAGTCGCCTTACAGGTACGTGCGACAATTCCATTTGGCCATTTCCACCCGTTTGTTCTGTCTACGTTTATTTAACTTTTTACAGATGACACAGGTTTAGTGATGTGAGATCCTAATGTGTTGCGGATTCGATTTTAAACTAATCGATTTTCTAACCAATATCCCCTGTCCTCCACAGATACGTAAACATAGACTCCCTGCCAGCAAACTCGCCTGTCAAGAACTTCATTACATCATATCAGCAAGAGCGCAAACCCGCTTCCGTGTACAGTTCGCCGCACAGCAAGCAGAGCAATAGCCCGCCGCCCATACTGAGACGCGGGGCGAAGGCGAAGAAGCTGGGGTACGGCGGCCATGCTGTGAGTAATGTGTCGACGATTGTTCATTTTATACACTGACGAGCAATGAAAAAGTTCCACCCACAAAATGGCGACAAGCACCCATCAAATTTTTTAAAACATTTAATTTAAAATTTGAACACAATATTGACGTTTTTACTTGGTAATATTCTGATGCGCTGTTAAATGTACTTCAATATTGCAGACGGCGTCATTAAGCTAACCATTCCCGTTTAGGAGTAATTTGGTGCTATCTCACTGGAACTTTTTCATTGCTCGTCAGTATATTTAAAATAATATCCGCTATGTTTCTTGGATGTTTCCCTTTAGATGTGCTTTAACCTCTCAGAAACCGAGGGTAGTTGAGTTTCCCTTTAGATGTGCTTTAACCTCTCAGAAACCGAGGCTAGTTGAGACGGGTTGCGATTTTGAACCTTATGCCAGTTAATCAAATTTAAACCTGTAACGGAAAAGTAGCGTTATCAAATCGACGGTGGTATTCAAGAGGTTAAGACCTTGCTTCGTGCCTAATTTGATGATTCTAGGTCTACTAGAGCCTCTGGGCTGGGACTCCCTTGCGAGTATCAAGCAAATTTAGTTGCAAATTTACCAAATTTTTCAAATTTTCATCATAAACGACCGTAGTTTTTGATTGTGTTGAACTAGAAGTTTGATTTTTTCAGACCTGAGTAAATTGTTTTAATTTAAACTAGATACCACGACGCGTTCCTAAAAATAAACGGTCAGCCAGATTAACCCCCTACAGTCCTGTCACTTAAGTAATCTTGAACATTGTAATATCCCTTTTTCGACAAAGTCGCTTTTAATAGCGGTCATTGTCATCATGTCATGGCCCGACGGAAAAGGGAGGTGTAATTAGTTTGAAGCGTCTGTCTGTCTGTCTGTCTTTGGCGCCCAAACTAATGGACGCATTTCTATGCGTTTTTTTTTTGTAGAAGACCACTTCCATGCTACTAGCTATATTTAATTAAAATCTGTTCAGTGGTTCGAAAGTTATCAGAATAAAATAAACGGTCAAATGCGAGTCGGACTCGCTTACCAAGGGTTCCTTTTTTTTTTTTTTTGTTGGAGGGGAAAAAAATGGAATTACCCATGCCCAGGAGTCAGACCTCCCTGCTATGTCCGGGTCCCCACATATTGAGCGGGCAGCAGATCGTGTGCTATACAGACTAAAAACAACCCCTTTGTTTGTTTTTACAGTTGTCTTAGTAAGAATTAACTGTGAGCCATGGCCTCGGTATATGCTGAAGGCTTTCTACCTGCAATTTGCCCTTTTGGGCGATATATATATATGTGTATATGATATATATGGGAGGAGTTTGCCTGCTTACCCGATTTTATGAGCGGACATCAGCTCATAGTCAACGGGCATGATAGCGGCATGTTAGGTGGGCAGATAGCCCCCGCTACTAAGAGGTTATAATATATAATATATAATTTTGAGACCTATCATAATCCTAAACTACTTTATATTTGGGTCATTTAGGGGGGCTCTGACCTCAGTCCGGGAGGTTTAAAGGGGCAGGGGGAGATTGTGTGTTCGTCGAATCAAGACGGCGATCTCTTTCTATCCAAATTTGGTATCTGAGACGCTGTAGTGCTTCGGGAACACAGCCTTCGTCAAGTTGACGAGCCTGAGGGGCGGGGGGTGGTTGGGCTTTAAGAGCTTTCGTGATATCGTCCTCCGGTTCTAGGAGGACGTCTTTGGGGCGCCTTTTAAAAAGATGTTTCTTATTTATATCTGGGGTCGGATCATAAAGGGATGCTTGTACTATAAGCGGGTTTGGGTGGCTAGATGCATTAATGAAGAAGCGTTCGGACGCTTCTTTCATATATTGCTTTACTGTGGGGAGTCTAAAGTCACTATGGAGGTCTACGTTGCGCATGTACCACGGGGCACCTACGGCTTTTCGTATGAAGCGATTTTGTAAAACCTGAAGGGGCTTAAGGGAGTGGGAGCAGTGTGCAAAGACTGAACTTGCATACGTGAAGACCGGACGGATGCAAGTTTTAAATAGAGTTATTTTGCAGCGCAATGGAAGATTGCTTTTACTTCTCATGAGCGGGTGAAGCCTACTCATGTAGAAGGCTGCTTTGTCGCGGACCGTTTTAATGTGGGATTTTTACCAAGGGTTCCGTAAACACTTGACGAATTATATATTTAAGTCATATATATGGAAAAAGTTCGTCCACACGGGTATCCAGTCTCGGAAATAATATTGGTTACATTGTGAAAGCTGGTCTTGACAGACGTATAGGCAGAGAGACAGAAATATACAGTTTCCGGATTTTTCCTTTTACCTGAGCTGTAAGACCTTCCCTTTTTCAAATTTCATGATCCTAGGTCATCCGGAAGTACCCTATAGGTTTTAATGCCCTTGCGAGTAGCAAGCAAATTCCGCAAGTTAAGCAAATTTAGGACATAAATGGCCGTACTTTTTGATTGCGTGGACCTTGTTTAAATTTATCATAGCTCCAAGGGTCCGCAGACTTGAGTAATTGATATCAATTTCAATTTGATACCTGCGTTCCTGAGAAAAGGGTTGTGACATACTGACAGACAGACGGACAGCAAAGTGATCCTTTAAGGGTTCCTTTTTTTCCTTCTTTGGTACGTAACCACCATAAAAAGGGTCTTGACAGACGATCGGACAGACAGACTAGCAACAAAGTGTTCCTATAAGGGATTGGATTGGATTTGAGTTGCAATACATGCAGTTCTTGAGCGACTGCTGCTAGCAGTCCATTTGGCGTTTAAATTCAGGCACCAGTCAATTATCAGTTTGGTTTTATTTAGAAGAGAGCTAAACTTAACTATTTATGTATTGTATATAATTTACATGCATACCGTCAAGCCTTCTAACCTTATAAGGAGGCAGAGGATCATCATCATGTATTAGTGTCACTTTATGAATCATCTACAACTCTATCCCACAGGGCTGGTCCGAAACCATCACAAAGGCTCTGGAGAGTTCATCTTCCGGCGTGACTCCGATCAAGGCGCTACCGTTCAGTCCTTCGCAGTTCCTGAACTCGCCCCCCGCCGGCGCCGGCACGCTGCTGCCCACGCCGCACAACAAGCGCCAGCACCGGGTCAGTACTGTCAAACTAACCTGTCAACTGTCAGACGACACTGACAACGCGCTACCGCTCAGTCCCTCGCAGTTCCTGAACTTGACGCCCGCTGACGTCTCTGTCAACTGTCATATGACACTTCTTGAGCCAGCTCAGGGTAGGTTTTATAAAGGTAGGTGCGAGATCAAAAGCCAAACTATGAGTTATACCTAAAGAATAAAACCAAATTAGAAGTTTAATTCTATAACGCATAGGTTGGTCGCGATAAACGAGGCCGAAGACCGAGCCATTCGAAACATGACGGTGGGTCTATACCAGAAGATTCACCCTTTTCAATAGTTTTATAAGGAGTTTTTGGAATATTGCACAGTAGTATGGAGTCCTTTCTATAAGGTTCACATAGAATCTATTGAAAACCTACAGGCCAGATTTATTCGGATGCTTGCTTATCGCAACAATCTCAAATATAAATGCAATAACTATGACATTAGAAAATCGCAGAAACATTAATAATTTGACCACACTCCATAAAATTTTGCATGGAACGATTCACACTAATCTTTTATCAAAAATTGAATTTCAGTCCCACAGCCTCAGAAACGATCGGTTAGGAAACACACTACATTGCATCTACCCGTTTACAAAACTCGAAAAAACTTACCACGAACCTCTCCCATGTCATTGTAAAGACCGCATATTAGGTCTTTACAATGACATCGCCAACGAACACACCCTAGATATCTTTGTAAACCCTAGTACCTTCAAAACAAAACTTTTAAACATTTATAGAAAGAAGCAAACATAAAACAAACATAGATTTAATTTCTTACTAAGTACACTTTACATATTTAAGTCCTTAATTTTTGATAGCAGATAACATTTAATTAAGCATGCTGTCAGGACATCTTAAGGTTGAATCACTAGTTTAATATGTAAAACAATTATTCTAAGACATACAATGTGTTTTTACTGTTATATTCTGCAATAAAATAAAATGTCCTAAAAAACATTCCAGAGAAGTGCATCCTCCGCCTATAGAATTGGTGAAACCCTGTCTGTTACACCGTGTGAACATGTTTGCATACGGATCACTAACATATGACATACCCTCAGGAGCTGGGCGTGAGTCCGCTACTGAGCACACCCACGCCGTCGTTGCCGGCCGGCGCCAGCGCACACTGCACTCCCGTCAACAAGCCCGCACTGCGCACATACACGCCCAAGTGAGTCGCACGCAGATACCGCACACCGCACCGCACACCGCACCGCACCGTGGCGTGTGAGCGAGCGAGCTCATCTCTCTCTCTCTCTCTCACCCATGTATGTGTCGTCGCCATTTAATTAAAAAAGGCACTAAACTAATAGCCCGGGCCGTTCATTAAGGACCGGCGTTTAAGCAAATGGATAGACTTTATTAAAATAAAACATCGTCGCAAAAGTTTAACTAGGTACCAGCCTTACCGAAAGTCACCTTTTTGGTTTTGTTAGAGGAAGGGAGAGCCGGCTCAATTTGTTTTTGCAAGACGGCGTCAACGCAACAGCTGATTTCTATCACAGTTAATTTAGCCAAAGTACAAATGTCATTTTCAAAAGTCAAATTTCTTTATTACTGTAGATATTTACATATATTTCGCAAACGTCATTTTTTGGCCCTTTACATGGGACCACTGCGGGAGTAGAGGTCTTGTTGGAGTCTTTCTGTCAGAATATAAAATTTGTGTTGAGTTAGGTCACAACTTTATGTACTACCGCTACTTTATGGAGCGGGCAGAGCGGAACGAGGCAACCCCATGGTGCAAGACCAATTTTTATTGTGTTAATCATTATCCTAGGCAAGTTTAGGCAAATCGATAAAGTTTTGTTCAGTTATTTGCCCGCTGGATTTTTAGCAATTTAATTGAATGCTGGCCCTTACTCGATGGCCCGCTTTTGACTTAGTGCCTGCCTAATTTGTCCAAATGGCTGTGACATTAATATTGATATTGCTTTATTAACCCAGATATTACGGAACTTATGAAAATTGGACCGTGATTTAGAACTGTAACTCTTTAAGTTAAGGTTCAAATCCTATGAAACAAAATGTTTCGTTTTAACGATCCTTAGTTACATCTGGGTTAACACGTACGACACATTACCTGATAATACAAATAGAGATAGTATTAATAAGTACCGGCTTACATTGCTGAACTGAGACGGGTCTCAGCAGGGTAGAGTACGATTATAAATACAAAAAAACAACACGAGTAAACCATAAAAAAATATTTAACTTTGCAACGGCACACACAACCCAATTTCTACCAGCAACATTTCAGACATATGCGTCTATCTTTTACCCATGCGTCGCTACCCCCTCCAGGCGGAATTCAGGCGCCAACACAATTTGCGTCATCTGTACCTATCGTTTACGGGGTGGCAGAGCCAGTCTTAGCCAGTATTTAACCTCTCAAATGACCACTAATTGAAAACAAAAGATGCCGTGCTTGTCAGAGCGCAAACGCTGCACGCGAAAGGGGTTAATACTGTCATTCCCGATCAACAACAACGGCGGCGCTGCGGGAGTTGCTATGGTATTGATCCCGCGTGCCGCGTGCGGATGCTATCAGTATGGCGCCCCGTGTCCCGCGTCCCGCATACACGCGTCACTTAAAGCGCCCCAGCGCTCACGTTTAGCCGGTTGTTCAATACTCAGTTTTGCTTGTCAGGGGGCTAGGCCATCGCCGCAGCTATGAAGATATGAAGGTATCCTCACGATATTTTTTGTTACCGTTAAATCTTCCGCATGATGTCCAGAAGAGATATGAAAATTGCGAAGCGAAATGTGCTTTTATAAAACTTGTATTTTTCCGATTGTCTTAGTGCTCTACAGTGCACTTTTGTTTTTGCCGCCATTTGATTTTGCTAGCAGAAAAGCAGAATCGATTCCAAGATTGATCACTATCTATGGACTATCACCCCCCTCCAGGCTAAAAGAGTGTCTTAAAAATCACCGTGTATTCGTCAACATATTCCTTATAGGTATATCTAAGATATGTAAAAAGGATTTCAACCAGCAAATCCAGGATGGAGAGATTCTTATATCTTTCCTTTCTATCCACAGAACCCCGACGCCCTTCAAGATCGCCCTCGCTGAGTTGGAGAAGAAGTCCGGCCTCAAATACCAACCTTCGAGCCCCGGCCTGCTTGTTGAGGACATCACTGAGATGATCAAACGGGAGGAGATCTCCGAGAGCAGTGCCCAGCTCAGCGAGTCTATGCTGTCGAATATCACTGAGCATGAAGCTGATAGCGTTCAGGTTAGCCCCTTGTGATAACGGATATTGTACGGAACCCTCAGGCCCTTTTTGTTTTATTTTTTCTGCTAAATGTGTCGGTGTGAGTGAATGATTGGTGAAAAGATGGAAAGAGTGGATGATGAACGATAGAGTGAACGAATGAATGATCATTCCGAGTCTGGGCCACATAATGAAAGAAATAATTGAGATGATCAAATGAGAGGACATATCGGGGAGCTTGCTCAGTTTGGTGAATCTATGGTACAATGTCTTTGAGCATGGTGCTGATGGCGTGCAGGTTATAGTATGGCTAAATCTACGGTAGGTTTGTGTCCTGGCTGGTTGGTAAAGCATAGATAAATGAACAAATGTGAAGTGATTCTTATACAACAGTCGATTAGAACCAAGTATGGTGTTGATTCGACTATTTGTAACTTGATACTTTAACCTGTCTATTACCTCACGCTGCCCTGAATGTCTATTTTGAAGGAGCTTTTTTGTAATACTTGGTGACCCAGCCACTCTCTTACGTTACGCTCAAATCGTCCAATTTATAAAATAATAATAATACCTTGGACACTATTTACACACATTGATCTAGCACCAAACTAGGATTCCCTGTATCTTGAGTACTAGACAACGATACACAAAATTATATACATGAATATTATACTTAGATAGATAAACAACCATGCTAGGGTACATACATCCATTCTCATCAAACAAGTATTTGCCCCCACCGCGACACGAACCCGGGACCCTTGGCTTCGTAGGCTGGGTCACTGCCGACTCGGCCATTCGGGTCGTCAATGTTTGTATATTTATCAGCATGTCATTCACTCACCATATGGACCACCATATGGACTGATATTTCGTTGACTTAACGGTTCTAGATGGAAAGCTCAGATTTGATGTTGGTTATTAAACAAGTATCAGGTATCTTCCGTATGTTAATCCGATGCGTTCGACTTACTCACGAAATAGCCTCTTGGCCTCCCCGACTATCTGCTGCCCACTACTTCGAACGCTAGTCAACACTATTCTCTAAATAATGTTGACTACTCCATAATATTAATTGAAGTTGCCGCAAGTTATTCAGATGACTCGTTGTTAGGGTTCCGTACCTCAAAAGGTATAAAAGTAATCCTTATAGGATCACTCGTCCCTCTGTCACAGGCACTTTTCTCAGGAACTATAAGAGTCTTATAATCTTCTGAAAAAATATTAATCCTCATAACTGCCACATAAGTCGTCTAATATGAAAAAATAATGCCTATAATAAATAAAGTGGAGGGGGGGTAAAATGACGAAACAAAAAAAAAACAATTAGTTAAGTATTTTTTATTTTAGTTTTGATAACTTCAACAACTTAACAAAAAGTGCAAAAAATAACTACCACACACATCACAACACACACACACATCCCCCACATTATAACTTTATAACCAATATACTATTTATTCCATATACCACCCACTCGTAGTTCGGTATCCTTCGTGCGCGTCTCCGATTGTAGTTCGGTATCCTTCGTGCGCGTCTCCGATTGTAGTTCGGTATCCTTCGTGCGCGTCTCCGATTGTAGTTCGGTATCCTTCGTGCGCGTCTCCGATTGTAGTTCGGTATCCTTCGTGCGCGTCTCCGATTGTAGTTCGGTATCCTTCGTGCGCGTCTATGATTGTAGTTCGGTATCCTTCGTGCGCGTCTCCGATTGTAGTTCGGTATCCTTCGTGCGCGTCTCCGATTGTAGTTCGGTATCCTTCGTGCGCGTCTCCGATTGTAGTTCGGTATCCTTCGTGCGCGTCTCCGATTGTAGTTCGGTATCCTTCGTGCGCGTCTCCGATTGTAGTTCGGTATCCTTCGTGCGCGTCTCCGATTGTAGTTCGGTATCCTTCGTGCGCGTCTCCGATTGTAGTTCGGTATCCTTCGTGCGCGTCTCCGATTGTAGTTCGGTATCCTTCGTGCGCGTCTCCGATTGTAGTTCGGTATCCTTCGTGCGCGTCTCCGATTGTAGTTCGGTATCCTTCGTGCGCGTCTCCGATTGTAGTTCGGTATCCTTCGTGCGCGTCTCCGATTGTAGTTCGGTATCCTTCGTGCGCGTCTCCGATTGTAGTTCGGTATCCTTCGTGCGCGTCTCCGATTGGCGCTTGACCGTTGTTTACATCCGTAGTTCGGTATCCTTCGTGCGCGTCTCCGATTGTAGTTCGGTATCCTTCGTGCGCGTCTCCGATTGTAGTTCGGTATCCTTCGTGCGCGTCTCCGATTGGCGCTTGACCGTTGTTTACATCGGTAGTTCGGTATCCTTCGTGCGCGTCTCCGATTGGCGCTTGACCGTTGTTTAAAGTAGATAGTGGATTTTCCCATACACGGAAACACAGGTTTAACAGTCATGTTTGTTTACCCAATAATGTCGTCGTAACATTAGTTAGATAGATGATGAGGTGGGACGCCCGCTGAACACAGACGGGCGATCGGTCCTCTATTGTGGCAATTTCACCCAATTCGTGTAGTGATTACTGCTGGTTCAAGGGAGGCACCCAAATTTTCTTGTTCTTTTAATGAATTCTAGAATGTCGCTAAATGTTAAGTTTGACAAATCATCAAGTTTAATGCTATCCATCCCTAGTGTACGCCATCCACCCACCCACACACATCACCCACAAGCACCCAACAATGATCATCATCCCCCCCAGGTCCACGACTCCGGCATCGGCAGCCTCAAGCGCCGCTCCTCCGTGTCCTCTCTGCACGGCAAGGAGAACGTGCCGGCCAGCAGTGCTGGAGCAGCTGGAGCAGCTGGGGCGGCGCACAAGAAGGCGCGCAAGCAGCTGGCCACCAGCTGGAGCGCCGGCGCCACGAGCACGCCTCGGGCCAGCCACGACGTCGTGCCAGACTGCACTTACATCATGGAGACGCCGGTCAGTATAACCCTCAGATTGAGAAGCGAGACCTGCCCTGTTGAATGTATCGCGCGACTCGCGTTTACAGTCGGTGAGTCTCCGACGACTTATGATATGGTCCAGATCGATTTTACTGTGTTATCATATACAGGGTAACATTTAATTAGCTAACCAAATTTTGGGGAATAATGATGATGATGATGGTGATGAGGTCCTCTATTGTGACTATTTCACCCAATTCCCAGTGTTTGCGCACTGGTTACGGTTACTGTTGGTTCAACAGATGTCCCTCCCCAAATCTTCTTGTTCGCTTAGTGAATTCTAGGATGTCGCTAAACTGTAAGTTTGACTAGCCATCTCCTTTAATGCTATCTACCCTAGTGTTCACCATCTTATGTTTGAATAAATTACGCATTCTCCCAAGAAGTGCTGGCTACTTTCAAACAAGCCGCCACAGTGAGGGCATGATAGGTCTTGTACGAGCCTTAATAAGGTTAGGTGATTATTTAGTTTGCAGTGGCCTGTCACCACACCTACCAGTATTGCTAAGTTTTCCCTACCGAGACTAAGTAAATACATAAGCCTTTCTGGGGTCTTTCCTTAAGATAAACATCTTAGCATCTTAGACTGCCTTTAGTCTTTGGTGTTTTTCCACTCTGTGTTTGCATCTCGCGTAGTCTTTGTGACAGTCGCTAATATGGGTATTCTTGGTTCTGGTGCAATAAAATGCTCATCAGCGCCGTTTCTTGCCAGCTCATCTGCTTTTTCGTTACCTTGAATCCCTTCATGACCGGGGACCCATGTGATAATTAATTCTGAAGTTTTTCCCAAAGAGTTAAGACTGGTCTTACGCTCTTTGACTAGTGCAGCTTTATTAATTGGTAGCCTAAGTGCCTAAGTGCCTTTAAAGCTGCCTGACTGTCAGAATAAATGACTATTGTTTTATTTTTCATTTCTGGTGTTTCCCTTAGTGCTTCTGCACATTCCATTATGGCGTAGATTTCCATAGGCTTATAGCCCCATGGTAATTGATTTGTCTTGTTCGTTGCTGCCCATGATGCAAAAGCCAGCTCATGCTAGTTTTGTGTTTTCTATTCTTGAGCCATCCGTGAAGCAAGTTACAGCCGCTTGGTCTGTTTCTATTTCCCAGTTTTCTCTTGTTCCTGTATGGATTCGGTATTTCTTGTCGAAACGTATTTCCTTCTTTATCGGTTTGTTGTTTACCAGTAACTTTGCCAACTTTCCACCTGACGTTTCTATAGAGCCTCTCGATATTTTTTCTATCGTTTCTATAGACGTGTCAATATGGCCTGTGTCTATAGAGTTGCCTTTCCATTCTTTGTTCATTTTCATTGTGTATACAGCGAAACGTTCAACAATGGTATCATTGTTCAGTTGCTGTCCTTTTTACTTCTACATGATTGAGCATTGTTAGTAAGGGTGCCGTTGGTATTGACCTCATAACTCCCGTGATCATAAGACATGCAAATCTTTGAACCTTGCCAAGCTCTTTCCTCGTCGTTGCTAGCTCTGTTATTTTTCACCATACAATTGATCCATACAGAATCCTGATAGAATGATTGCCGTGTAGATCCAATAGACGATCTCTGGCTTCATTACCCATCTGTTCCCTACTGCTCTCTTGCATTGTAATAATACTCTAATGGCCTTAGCGCACTGTGACTTTACATGCGTGTCAAACTTCATTCTCCAATCAAAGGTCACTCCTAGGTTTTTAATCTCACGAACTACTTCTAGTCTTGTGCCCTTCAACGTAATGGGAAGCATTGCAAATTTTTTCCGTTTATTCGTGAAGAGAAGTAGCTTTGTTTTCTCCGGGTTTAGGGCAAGGTCTTTTTCTTGACACCACCGTAAGACCTTTCCCATTTCTTTCTTTCTTCGTAATATCTCGTATCGTATGTAGCACTTTTCCTATTATAACAATAGCCCCATCATCTGAATATACCTGTAGATAATATATTCATGTTGCAACGCGACTTATTAAGGGAGTCTATAAGAAGACGCCACATCAGTGGAGATAAGCATCCACCTTGTGGAAATCCTCCACTTGTGGAAGTCCTGTGGTTACCGCCCATTTTGCTAACTGTTTATGTATTCCGTCCCGCTTAAGGGAGTCTTCTATTGCTTGGAAGTTTGCCCTGTCGAAAGCTCCCTCTACATCAAAAAAACATCCCAGGGCAAACTCCTTGTTTTCTAGTGCTCTTTCCACCTTTATCGTTAGGTTGTGTAGAGCTGTTTCTGTTGAGTGCCCTTCCATAAATGCATGCTGATTGATATGGAGGGGAGAGGCATTTTAATTGAGTTTTATTCTTAATTGTCTGGCCACCATCTTCTCTAGTGGTTTAAATACGAAGGAGGAAAATACTTCCACAGCGGAACGACTTTGTTCCTGGTAACACTTCTTTCCTGATTTTGGTATGAAAGCTGCTTCTACTCTCCTCCAAACAGGAGGACACAGACAGTCAACTAGATATGGGATTAACATTTCCCTTACTAATGACGCTTACGTAACGAGTGTGAGCAAGAGACCAATCCCACAGACCAACGAAAGGTCGGCAGGCAACTACACATAGATCTAAAGGAACATAATTGATAGCAGATAGTACGTTATTCTTTGGAACGCTTGGACAATAATGCAACCCACCTGTCCCCGCAAGTACAACGCTAAAACCTTGATACAGGACTGGCTGTGACTTACCCAGTTGCATCCAACTAGTAAACTACCGACAGATTCCAATCGGTCTACATGTATAACTCCACTTCCAGAAACGGAGCCCTTCAGTTGACTTTAACAAGAAACTCTTCGACGTTCAGCCTCTGCCGCATAATCGCAGACAGCACCACCTCCGCACAGCACACAACATTCAACGTTTTGTCCGCTTGCAGCAGATAATGTACTAAATGCAGGTCGTTGGGTGCAATCAACGCTAAATAGCTGAAAGGCTTCTGAGTGTGCATCTCTTGTATGGCGACGAAGGAGCGTCGGTTCTTCCCGACTTTCCCGCCGCATAGCTCAATCAGTTCTGTCAGGAAGGCCCGGGAAGGTTTATATATAAGGCCCGGGAGGGATATAGTCAAGTCCTATTGGGGAATGATAGTACCCATCTCATGATTATGAATAACTTTCCCCTGGAATCCCCTGTAATCAGTTGATTAGGTCAATGTACTGAGGACCAGTAAAAATAATCGTTTGTGACCATATATTCCTTTGGGAAATTTGGTTATAATAATAAAATATTAATCATTTCAACCCATTAATGTCCCCACGACCGGGGAGGGACACGGACCGTTACCCGTTACCCGTATACTGATACCGCTTGGCGCTTGGCCACGGAAACAAACTTCCTTAAGTTGTTTATAAGTGATGGCTAATCAACTAATAATATTCCCGAAAATAAATATCACAAGGTATAACAACAAGCAAAAAATTTATTGGCAAACCATTAGAAGAGACAAAAATCATAAAAGACCCTACTTTTAGGATGTTTAACCGTTTGTGATGTCACTGTGCCTGCTTCCCACGACACCATGTATCGTAGAAGGGAAATAATGTATATATAATGTTTATTATTATATATGTCAAGTATCTAAACATCAAAATCCTTGTTACAGAGCAAGTCACTCGCCGGCGACAGCTCAGTCATGTTCTCTCCGCCCTCCATCGTGAAGCAATCGCTTCTAGAAGAGTCCACCAGTCTACACAGCCTCGTCAGTGCGGACAACACGCCAGAACCCTCCCGCTTCGTAGACATCGACATAGAGGAGCAAATCGACAACACTAAGGTACAACACAGGTCCTACTACTCCACTAATCCCCATCCTGACCTAATACTCTACCAGGACATCTACCCTAACAGCCAGTTGGAACACGACCTACAGAACCCTAACGTGTTTAGGGAGTTGACTAATCTATCAGAATCGCCGAGGACATTCGCACGTTTGAACGCGGAACGGCTAAGGACTATCAATGTCAACGAATTGGCAGGGGAGAACATTTTGGCGCCTAAAGCGGTTTTAGCAAACGCGTTGGCGGATCATATCTATAAAGTTACGAATCAGAAACCGTCGACTTCGAGGATAGATGAGATATTGACGAATAAAATGACGAACAGGCAAAGCGATTACGAGCAGAAGGAGAATCAAAATCAAAATGACAATCAATGGTTGTGGCAGCATACGGAGTTGAAGGATTCGGGGGTAGGCGACGACTTGTACCCGAATGACTATTATAATATGTTCACTAACTTATAGTGACTAATAACGAAGTGAATTTTAAGAGGCTTGTGAATAACCTTACTGTCGGAAGTTTGGATAACTCGAGGCATAAATTGTACTCAATTAATTGCAAAATAATAGATGATTCTTCGTTGTGGATTATATTTAGTGTTCGTTAAAAAAAAAAAACGGAAAACCGCTTGTTTACTTAAAAAAATATGTGTATATGTTTCTATAACAAAATCGGGGACCTTAGGACCAAACAATATTACGATAAATCAATAATGAGAAAGATTCTTATTGATCGGGATTACTACAACTTGATTTGCAATAGAAAATATAACATTATCATGTTTGATACACAAGTATTCATTCTATATGATAATATCTTGGCACAAGATTATTAAGATTATGTAGACTCTAATGCGTAAAAAAGTATTTCTTTTTAATAATATAGTCTTAACGTTTTTTCTCTAACTTATTAATTATTTCACGCACCAAAACTAATTTTAAAATATTAAAATAACTTTAGGCTACCAAAGATGAATGTTTCATCAAATGAATATAATATATTTCGAATTAAGTAGTTTTTATTTGCTAGGCATAAAAATATTTTAAGTTTCTTTACGTGGAAAATATACCTCAAAGTTTACCGTGCACCAAAATCTTTCGTAGTTAGAATTTAACCTTAAAAGTACAATTTTTAAATTCGTTTTAAGGATTTCAAGTATTAATTTGTAGGTTTAAAAAATGGTTTAGTATAAATAACATGGGTTTTCGTGTTCTAACATTCCCCGTTGTATCCCATCCATGCCCTGTATTTATTCATTTCAATGTCTTTGTACCTAACTGTAATTTGTTTTGCTTATGTAATTTGCATTTAAAAATATTAACAACTTACATTTTTTATTGTGTTTTTTCACATCATCTCTTAAGGTTGTGGAATTTTTGAAACGACGAGTCTATTTATTTCTCTTTCTCTTGTTAAACTTGTAAAATAATTTAAATAAGAAATCGGCAGTTCTATGTACTTAAAGGATACTTTATTTGAAGTAATTAAAATGACATTCCCATCCCCCCGTATGTCCACATTCTGTCCTACCTACCCTGATTCCATTCCCGACAATATTGACAGACCAGTGTTGAATTTTTTTATTATTTTGGTATCTTCAATATTTATTTTTGTTAAAACGATTGTTTTTGTTACTATTTATGTTTATTATTGTTTTAATTTATTCTGTAACGCTTGAACTTTAGCATATACGGCACTTTGTATTTTTACTTTGTAGAGTTTAGTTTCACTGTCAATATTGATTGTAACCCAAAATCCACTGTCCAAATGGTATCCAATGTCATTTTTTATTTCAATAAATGTATTAACACAAACTTTTTCGTTTTTAATTAGTCCTGTTTACTGCCTTGATTCCGCTAATTAAATGGCTGCTCTTTAATTTTTATTTCCAAAAGGAGTCATAGTCATAGTCATGTGACAATCATTAATATTCATTTTGTTACCGGAATCGAGTATCTGATGTGTTGTGAGTGAGATAATATAGCACCACAAAATAAGAAAGAGTAAAAGAAAAGATTTAGATATATAAATGAAATATGTTTATGAAGCAGCACACTAAACATGTAAGTTGTTATAAGTTAATTAAGATAGAGATAAGGGGCCTATTACACTGTCATTTAAATTTATCTTGGATCCAATATCATTATCGTTCACACATAACTCACAAAGGTGAGAGAACTATGTTTGTTTACAAGATAAATGATCATTTATCTTGGATCCAATATCATTATCGTTCACACATAACTCACAAAGGTGAGAGAACTATGTTTGTATCCAAGATAAATAATCATTTATCTTCGATCCAATATCATTATCGTTCACACATAACTCACAAAGGTGAGAGAACTATGTTCGTATCCAAGATAAATAATCATTTATCTTGGATCCAATATCATTATCGTTCACACATAACTCACAAAGGTGAGAGAACTATGTTTGTATCCAAGATAAATAATAATTTATCTTCGATCCAATATCATTATCGTTCACACATAACTCATAAAGGTGAGAGAACTATGTTTGTATCCAAGATAAATAATAATTTATCTTGGATCCAATATCATTATCGTTCACACATAACTCATGAAGGTGAGAGAATTAAGTTTGTATCCAATCATTTATCTTGGATACAATATGATTACCGTTCACACATAACTCATAAAGGTGAGAGAACTATGCTTGTAAATAAGCTAAATGATCATTTATATGACACTATAAGAGGCCCCTAAGCAAGTTTCAGTATTGTTCAAATAAGTGAAAAATAAAGCACGCTCCAAAGGCGTGTGTGACATGAGACGGAAGATGCCTGACAGGCGCCAAGTTGCTTTGGTGTCGTAGTAGGTATCTGAAAAAAACTTTGTTTTCTTCCGCATTTATCTTGGATCCTATATCATTATCGTTCACACATAACTCATAAAGGTGAGAGAACTAAGTTTGTATCCAAGATAAAGGATCATTTATCTTGGATCCATTATCATTATCGTACACATATGACTCATAAAAGTGAGAGAACTATAATACATAATAAAATCATATAACTACAGTTTTCGGTCGATTTGAGTCACTGAATAAGTGGGCAGGACGTCTACCTTTGTTCTCCCTATTCATAATTAGGATGGGTAGAATCGTTGTCCAGCTAATACAAGAAGTACGGAAGAAAACAAAGTTTGTTCAGATACTACGACACTAAAGAAACTTGGCGCCTGTCAGGCATCTTCCGTTTCTGTATCTAGTATCTGAACAAAACTTTGTTTTCTTCCGAAGTTGTTTTATTAGCTGGAGAACGATTTTACCCTTCATTTTTATGAATAGGGAGAATCAAAGGTAGACGTTCTGCCCCCTTATTCAGTAACTCAAATCGACCGAAAACTGTGGCAATGTGACAGTTCTCCCATACACTTATCGTCAATTTGATATATGCGTTAGATTTTCTGTGCATTTGAGGTACTGAAAAAGGGCGTACTGTTGCATAGAAAACTCGCGTTGTCTGTTGTATCACATAGTGGTGTTGGTTTTAGCTGATTCGTCGTCGTTCCTTTTGCGAGCCGAAGGTAGTCAAGAAGTCTGCCGTGCGTTCCATCACCTTTGACGAGGTCACCGAGAGCGAAGATAGCACCAGCTTGTCATTCTTTGTTGTAAGTATACCATTTACAATCCTTCTTTTCTTTGTCCTTCGTTATTTGAGCAATTAGGGCATACTCGAATATTTTTGGCCTCAACAGTGGGTTCCCTGACTGGCTGACGATGATGATAATGACTGGACAACTTTTGATACCCTAAATTTAATGACTGGGCAACTTTTGGAATTCGTAAAACTAGAGTTCATGACCTTTGTTAACAACAAACCTACAACTGATAGAAAAAATCATAATTATGTTAAAAAATATTCCAAAACTTTCAAGTTGTTTTGTAGAGCTGCGAAAACTACACATAATAGAAAAATACAAAATTCAAATAATGGAATAAAAACGATTTTGCAAATATAATATAATATAAACCGCGAAGCTGGCAAAATTATATCAAGGAACAAAGATTTGTGCTTAAAGATAGGCGATGATGTTGTTCAATACAACGCTGAGGTAGCTTACAACAGAGCGTCTAAATTCATCTCCAGAAGCAGAGACTTTATTAAAAAACTACACTCAGTAATGTATATTTAAAATTTCATCATGTATGTATATGCCCAGGACATTGTCAAAAGGTTTAGATTACTTAACTTAAAAATACTGAAGACCTGTGGGGTATATCACTTAAAGTCCTTTAAACTTTATTGCATAAAAACAGAAGATACAGATACATCAAAGTCATTGGTTCATTAAGTCTAGTTATAGCCCACACTTAGCATATATATTCAATAAATGTGTTGACGATGGAGTTTCAGTTTACTGTGATTCAAGTAAACTGAAATTTCTGTCCAAGTCGGGAGACAAGGGTGGTCCTTCAAATTTCAGACCAATATCTGTACTTCCAGCACTAAGTAAAATATTTGAAAAGACTATACTCAATCAAATGCTCTCACACTTCAACCGTACAAAACAACTCCCCGCCAAAAAATATTTTTTCACTAGGGTAAATCGACTACGGATGCAGGTATTACCCTTATATTAGGTCCTTACCTATGAAATTGGCTTTTTGCATGGGAGGAATATAAAGTATTTTTTTTTTAATATAATATATTTATTTAATCAAAGTATGTACCATTGCTATCAATACACTTTTGCCATCTCATAGGTAGTTCTTAGATCCCTTTACTAAAAAAACATTCGGACGGGAATCAATAAAATCTTTGAAGGCGGTTTGGACTGCCCCATCGGAGTTGAATTTTTTCCCTTTCAAGAAGTTATCCAAATTTCGAAAAAAATGGTAATCTGTTGGAGCGAGGTCCGGAGAATACGGTGGATGTCTTAGGCATTCCAATTGAAGCTCCTCTAATATGGTAGCCGTCTGTTGTGCAGTGTGTGGTCTAGCGTTATCATGAAGCAGCAGTGGCCTAGAGCGATTGACCAGCCCCGGTTGTTTAGCAGCTAGCTTTTCCATCATGATTTGCAGTTTCTGACAATAGACATCTGCCGTAATCGTCTGGCCAGATTTGAGAAAGCTGTTGTGAACGACACCAGCACAATTTAAATGACTCAACACAAAACTTGCTGTTCATAATTTTGTAATTATTTATTCCTGACAACAAATTTTAAAACAGATCTAAAATTCAATCTGTTGGAGTTTCTACGTCCTACTTCTCCCACAGTGGTCCAATGTTGAGAAGGGGTAAAAAATGACGTTTGCTAAGAATATGTAAATATCTACAGTAATAAAGAATTTTGAATTTGAATATGATTTTTAGCAAAAGCTACAAGCTCAACTATGCTGTGATGAATTACGTACCTACGCAAAACCCCTTGTGAAGATATATTTGTTGGCCAGAGCCAGAGCCACGTGTAATATTATGGATCACTGTCTTTTACAATTGCCTTTTAAATAGGTATGGTTTGTTTTTTGCTCGTTAGCACTTCCCAGGGTTCACGTCGCGCATTGTGGTGATTAACTTGAGATGTTTCAATCAGGCCCTGCTTATTCGCGTATAAGTTACAAATCCCTTGAATATGGTATAACACCGATCGACGGGTACTGTGTAGTAGGTATTGCTATAAATTTGTTCTATCTCAAACGATTGTTTCAGGGCGACAAATGGCAAATCTTTGCGACCGGTAAGACCCAGGACCAACAAGACCTCACGCAGTTGGCTCATCAGTACCTCAAGAAAACTGCCTTGAAACCTCGATCACTTAATTTTTAAGATCCTCTCAACTTCTAAGACTGCACATCTTAGCGCTTGCTTGATCAGCAATGATTAACTTGGTCGATTGAACATTGGGATTGATCTGTCACTCTTACTAAACATCTTAGTACACAGGTGTAACAGATGCAGCCATATCGAAAGGTGTAAAAATATGTAGGTAGTAAAACAAACGAACATATATAATGTGAGTTGCTGACACTGGTTTCATATTGAAAGTTGTTCAATATTATTGCCTTCATTATTTACTCCTTAAAATATCAGTTAAATAGTCTGATACACTCTGTATATTTGGATAGCCTCCTAAAAGCCCCACCACCAAATAAAGTTTGCATTTGAAATTTGAAAATGACAATAAATTTATTTTAAGTGTCTTATCTTGGCAGCAAAAGTTATAAGTTTGGTCTAAACGATAAAGCAGTTCGGTTTATTTGATTGATTTATTTATTAAAACTGTGTTTTTTTAATTGTGATTTAGTTTAATAAACATTAATGTCGATAGATTGGGTGGATCGAGTATATACGCTTACACTAGTTCGTACGTTTTTTTCTTTTGTAAATAAATAATCGTGTTTTATGTAAGTTTAAGTTTAATAATGGTCTGATTTTTAAGGATATACTTTGATATTAACATATATTTACTTAGTTCTGGAAACGGTGTATTAATTAGTAAATTGTTTTATGTAGCGTTTTAAAAAAAAAATGATTAGACTCCTCGTAAATCCATACATTTTAAATACCTAGTTAGTTACATTTTCTTACACTACAGAATATATCCGATGAATATCCGCTTTTATCAAGTCTCAAGTAAAAAAGTTTATTTACGTTAAAGTTATTCTGCTCGTAACCTTTGTTGGTTACTGATGAAGCTTTTATCCTTTAGTTCTACAATTTAACACATATTTGAAACAAAGACGACTATGTTGATTTATTTGGAAGACATAATACTTTTCTATGGTTGCGTGGCCTAAGTAATTTTGATCATTAGCATTAAATATTCCGAAATATTAATATTTCTATGGTAATGATGATGAATGGTTTCTTTCAAGGAACTTTGATTTGCTTTGAGTTTGTGTTTTAGTGTCTTAAATTATAGAAATATTTTATGAGTAAAAAAGTACAAATTTAGTGTAAGATTAGAATATTGCAACTGTAATTTTATAATGTAGAAGCTACTAAATTGATGACTTATTTTCTAATTGCTCTTGTGATGAAGCAATAATAGTAAATTATCTACACACGTATCATAAACCCTCTTTACTGCGTCCAAAAACGGCACGTTACGATCAGCATAATGTTAAACTACTTTGTAAAAACTCATTTCTTATCTGAATATTGAACATTATGACCATAATGTGTAAATTTTCTACATATTATGACATTCAAGTTTCGAACGCCGACGCCCGCCTGCGTGCCGCTCCTACTTTGTCTGTGAAGTTGGTACTACAGAACAAGCTAAACAACTCAATGCCACAATGCCGGTCAAACATGCGGTTCCTGAACACATCAAACAGAGCTTATCATATGTGTGTAGAAAAACTAGTGTATGTAACTGTACATAATTAGGCATTATGTATCAGTCACATAAACTACTATTATGTGACTGCTACATAATTGAGGGCATTTAAACTCGAGAATGGGTTTATGAAACGAGCCGAAGGCGAGTTTCATAATAATATCACTCGAGAGTTTTAGTCACAGACCAGATATCGAGCGAAAGTCTACCTAGGTACTTCGCGTGTTTTTAATAGGCGGACTCCGCTCATCCCGGCTCAGTCGCTCTCTGGCTGTTCGAATGTAAGCCGTGTACTAATAAACATAAAAATGCCTTACTGTGCTGTTGTGAATTGCAAAAACTCAAGCAATGTTGTTTCCAAAGAAAACGACGGCGTTACCTTTCATACGTAAGTAATTTTATTTCTGAAATTGCCTAATTTATTTAATAATCAATTATTTTTAATTTCGAGTGGCGTCTCCCGTTTTTACTGAGATAGGTTGAACCAAAGCGTATATTTCCCATGGACTTCATCCACTGCTGCTTCCGCTTTACACACTTCGTGGATATCTCTTTCGTAGCCCTCAATGAACAGTGAAGCAAACTATACTTTCGTTAACCTTACAGTTGCATGGTACAGTCGAGTTGCTCATTTTTCTGTCGATTTAATCAGATAGTGTTGTACAATGCGACGATTCTTGCAAAATCGCTGGACGATTTGATTTTGTTGACGGAAGAATGATAATTCTGAGTTGCATTTTCATTGCAATCTATATTTTAGTAGTAGAATAACATATATGTGAGATTGTTATGTATTCATTTTATGTTAATATATAAAAGAAGACTGAGTGACTGACTGACTGACTGACTGACTGACTGACATATCAAAGCACAGCCCAACCCGCTGGGTATAGAGATTCCAAATTTCGCAAGTAGGTTCTTTATGAGGTCTGGGGGTGCACTGAGACTAGGGTTACCATATGGAAAAATGAAAATTCCGGAGATTAGGCCTGATTAGTATTGGAAATTCCTGAGATTTAGTCGTAATTTCAATTAAAACGTAATGGAACTCCACAACCTATATTTACAATAGGCTGTTCAATCTCTTAGTTACTGGAGAGTTTACACGGACGAACTAACATAGCCTGCCTTATGTTGAATTTATTTGTAATTTGTGATTTTAGTTAGACTGTTTGATCTCTTAGTTTTTAATGAGAATATATTGACGATTTGCTCGGTTTTAATGAAAATTCCTGAATTCCGGAAATCTTACGACAATTCCGGAGCTCCGGAGATTGGTCTAAAAGTCCGGAGATCTCAGGACAATGAACCCTAACTGAGACAAGATTTTTAAAAATGTATCCCCTAAGGGGTTGAATGAAATGTGTGTCGGAAGTTTGTATGGGAAAATAAGATTAGATTAGCTATTTTGTTAGAATTATTCGGGTGCGATGCTACGATACGATCTCCCGCTCAAAACACTGCCGGCTTACTGACAAAAAGGCAACGCGGTAGGTACGTGGTCGTGGTAGGTAGGGGATTCCCGCAGCAGCGCTCATTTTGAATCGATTTGGCGGCGCACCTTTGACTCTGTTTCACCATTAACATGTCAACCCATCACTAAAAGGCGCTCGTGACGTCACAGTAGGTAGTGAAAAAGTTACACGGTTGGTTCTCATACATTCGACCGTGTTTGCTGCGTCTATCTCGATATCTGGTCTGTGGTTTTAGTTTATCTACACACACACTAGTTTATCTACACACATATCAAAAGCTCTCTTTGATGTGTTCAGGAACCGCATGTTCGACCGGCATTGTGGCATTGATCATTGCACTGCAGTTGTTTAACTTGTTCTGTAGTTCCAACTTCACAGACAAACTAGGGGCGGCACGCAGGTGGGCGTCGGCGTTCGAAATTTGAATGTCATAATATGTCAAATTTTGACACATTATGGTCATAATGATCAATGCCACAATGCATCAATATTCATGATCAATATTCAGATAAGTAATGAGTTTTCACCAAGAAGTATCTCACTATGCTGGTAACCTGCGGTTTTTGGACGCATTAAAGAGGTTTTCTGTGTAGATAAAGTGTATTTTCCTACTTTATAAAGTAAAGTTAGTTTTTGTAACTTCTTCTATTTTGTGTAATTAATAAGTTCTTAAGTACTTTTAGATGCTCTAAAATAAAACATACTTCTTTTGGATTAAATATTGAATTGAGTAATGAAATTAAGATTTTATTTCAAATATTCAGATTACAAGTAGGTTTGATTTGTAAGCATTTATGTAGGGCAATATTTATGGATAAGTAATTTAAATTACTGTTATTTTTTGTAATAAGATTTTTATTTTACGTTTTATTTTGTAGTGTCTATGCCACGTTTAAAGTCCATTTATATAAAAAAAATCAAGCGTCGAGTTTTCTGATTGCATATTTCTGCAAAACGATGTCATTTATTTATATATTTTTTATGTTTAGTTTAATTAAGTTACCTAAAAATAAGGCTATTTAACAATATAAAGCGCTGCTTCCACATTTTACCAATGACAGATTTAAGTGTTTAATATTAAATATTAAGTCCTAGTTCGTCTAGATCTTTGTTTTATCCGATGACACACCGTGTTTGATATAAGTAAGGCATTTTTTATTGTAATTATTAATAAAGCTCAGTAAATAAAGCACTTCATTGAAAGACAGTATATCTACCTTTGTTTCTTTAACCTGACGATAATTAAGACATATCAGAATCACAATAGAGAAGATACCATTAATTAGCAATTGTAGGTGTTTTCATACGTATACAGGTGATTTGTTATTCCAGATATATATTGTGAGGAGACAAAGTAGAGCCAATTTCCAGCAAATTTAACCACACAATCCTATCCGAAAATTAATAATGGGTTTCGAGTCAATTAGGGTTTGAACTTTATTTTTTATTTTACCCTTTTCAGTCTGGTTTAAGGCCAGGGCATATCACCACCACCGCACTACTCAAGGTAACTGACGATATCCAACTGGCAATGGATAAGAAGTAGCTCACAGTCCTGACACTCCTTGACTTTAGTAGCGCCTTTAACTGCGTCGACTTCGATATACTTGTTGAAATCATACATTCGGCTCGCTAGTTTGGCTCTTACCTGAGAGACCGCCAGCAGCGCATCAAGTCTGAAGAGGTCACTACGGAATGGTGCTGTACGGTACGGGCTGCTATGATCACACACCGAATGTCAGATAGTATGGCGAGGGTTGAGAGATGTCAAAGGAGAGACGACCGATACTAACGAATGCGTTTATTGCACTAAAAAATATATTACAAATAATGAGTGACGTAATTTAGGTAGGTACTGCAGAGTAAGCATAATTAAAATGTACTAATGGCTCGTACATACTGCCAACATTTAAAAAGAAAGAATACAGAAGAAGAATCTCTATTCAAATATGATATTGCAAATGCTGTAACGAATGCAATGTTGACATGTCACCTCTGGAATGTCCCTGTACAGCGAATCTCGTGGAACCTTTCGCGTTCAAGGTTCTGGCGAAAATAAATTTTCAATCGACCTGCGTTAGGAATTTGATAAGTTTGTTAGGTTATTTTATTAGTTTCCTAACATGTTATGTACCATAATAAAGTTAATAAAATTACCTATCTTGTGATGTATAATACTAAGTCTAACTTGTCTAAAGTGGATGTTGATTTATTTACACTGTTCACTGATTTGTGACCTTTATCACTGCGCATCACTGATGAGTTCACTTTAGCATCATTTAGAGACGTTTCTGTTACTGCTTTGCTTTCACTATTTTCAGCTGATACAGATAGATGTCAATTGTAGATCTGTTTGCTTCTGGATTGACTTCGATTTGCATCTTTGCTTAATTTTTGAGATTATGCCTCCAGTCAATATTGCTATTATGACGAACAACACGGTGTAGGTAACTATGTAATGAGTTGAGTCATTCGGTAAGGTTTGCTCCAATGTTTGTGTACGTAACGACTCATTTTGGCTTGGATATTCTGAAACATTTCCTTATGATCTGTTACATTCAGGATATCATGACGTAAAGAAGTATTGATCACGTCATTTAATGTGGATACAGCAGCAATCGGTGTTTAAATCTTGTGTTCTATAAACATCTGATTTATGTAGTCATGATGGGCATGAATCATAAAGGATTCTCCTTTGATAACGCATCCTTGACCTATTGTTATAAGACCACTGCCGCGTAGGAGTTTTGTAGAGTAACCGGCTGGGCATAAAATGCGGATTGTGCATTCCTGGCAACAAGAGAATAGCCACGTGTATCGTGTGTGTAAACTGATCCATTTGTCGGTACACTCCTTGACTTCGGACGTGCAAAATGTGTCATTTTTATAGTTTATAAACAATCGAGTGTCACAGATGGATTCATGGGACTTTATATTGTAGATTGGGTTATTGATGGGGCATAACATTTTCTGGTTGATATTTTTTATGCACGATTGTAGATCATATTCTGTCATTGGCATCATAATATCGTTCCTGATATTGACTGCTATATATTGTGCCTCTGGCTTAGTGTAGACTGCTCTGACACCTTCCATCTGGGGCACAGATATGATTTTATCAAGTTCGAACTGATCACGATTGATAAGCGGAAATCAAATTTCCATAATCAAAAATCTGCTTGTAACTCTTGCTCGTATCTTCAATAGTTTGTATAAATCCTTGACGCTGCTCACTGGAACTTTTAAGTCTTCATTTGATTGACCTGAGACGATGTTCAGTTGGTCTTGGATTTGCTTCGGCGATAGTAAGTGAAAGTCTTATCGAACGTGATAAATGTCAGTGATAGTGTCGATGAGAGTTTCCTGAATTCTTCGCAAATTTGATATGATGACGTCAGCTGATATTGCAGACGCTACTAGGTATGTAGAATGCTTGTAAGGCATTGTTGTTGTTGTCTTTTAACTTGTTCATTTCGTCTGATATACTACTGAGGTGATTATTGATGATAGTGAATTGTTTATTCATGATGTTTTCATTTCGTTTTAGGATATTGTTTTCTGCTTCTGTAATTGACGTCAGGTTCTTGAAGAGAGTGAACAAATAGTTTTCTCTTTTTCCAATGATTTCGATGTCCTGCTCATAACTTCAGGCAAATCTGTCATCCAGTACACCAAATAGGCTATTGGCTACATAACCGATTCCATTTATTAATCCCCTCCTTTTACGAGATATGTTAGTGGCCTGAGTTGTCATTAATTTATTATAATGTTCGAGTTCGCTAAGTTCATGTTCAAACTGAGCTGCTATTGTCATGAAGGTTGGTTGTGTTTTGCAGATGTCACTTATATAGTGAACATAAGATTTTATATCAGCCATACTCTGCCAGTATGTTGTCAGGTTGTAGTATAATACGATAATTTTCCACTGGTCCTGTATAATTCCAAGCTCAGCAACTTTATCAAAATATAGCGTGTTACTGTTATTTAGAGTGGTGATCTGAAAATTGCTAGCTTGTTGTTGTTGAACTGTGGACGTTAAACATGTCATAAAGGGCAGTAGCGCTGTCACAAGTACATTAGGACGTTTATTCTTGCGACTCCTCTTCGATATCGGCGTGTTGTCAATAGGTTTATCTGGCTTGTCATTGTCATGCTGATGATGCACCGGCAGGGGGGCTAATTTAATAATAGGAAGTTTCACGTGCCCTCCCTTTGTTTTCAAAGTTACTACCCGTACATGTCCATCCTTGCCGTAGACGGTGGCATGTTGTCTTCTTTGACAAGTAATATGTCATTGTGTTATATACCAGCCCTAACATTACGTCTCAACCCTAATACTTACGCACTTACACGTGCCGTGTTCTTATCACGCGCTCATTCAAGCTCTCAATGACCCTTTATTAGCAACTAGTATGCTATTATCACTCCTTTTATAAAGCCGCACCGACCAATTAATATTTGAATTTGACAACTCAGATAAGAGTTAGAATACTAACTACTACAATGTAGAATAGAAGTCCCTTTGTAAAAGACCAATAAGGAAATCTCGGGTCATGAACATGATACCCAAATTTTGCTTTGATGTCCCCTATCGCGTCGCCTAAACTACGTCCTTAAAGACCCCATTGTTCTCCCCCGAAAAACATCGTTATCTTTTGCGTATATAAACTGTACGCACAGGCCCTTTCGCTAAAGAGAAGCACCAACCACTCTGAGTAGCAGTCGCTCCCTATACTCGCGATCGTAACTTACCTTCGTACCCCAAGTCGCGTCCCCAGTAGACTTTTTCCTTCTAACGAAAACGTTTTATAGACTAGATAGTTTGTAGGGAAATAAAACTCCTTAACATTCTACGAAGTCTTTATTATCTTGTCCTCGTCGAACCCTGACAGTCGAAGGATATAACAAGATTTTTGGTGTCAGAAGTGGGATACTCAACTAGAACTCCTCGATGAGTCTAGGCGACTTCTAAGTCCTTGTGAGTACTAATCCACCAACCGATTTTCAGAAATAGAAGAGATACTTTCGTCTCCTATAACGGACAACGACGACATAGAGGAATCCTTGTTCCTAGAATCCTACAGGAGGTACGTATACCTTGAACAACAGGACGACTTACCTGCTCTAGGAGAGCCGGATTCGAGACACTAGGACGAGCTGCTTCGACTGGGAAACCTGCTGCCGCCACCGCCCGAGCACTACGACAACTACCTGTAACCAGCCAACGATGATCCACGTAGCTGCATTGCTGTAAGTGATTTCAAGTCTTCTCCCTCCACTTCAGCGTGCTGCCCTGCGCATCTGTTCTCTAGTTACAATAGTCTGCTAGCGATTTTTTTATCTATTAATTGTTATTGTAATTAATTGTAATTTACCTGCGAATTTTTTGTCTCACCTTTAAAATGGCCCAAAGCAGTAACGATATCCAAAGCAACCATAACGTGCTTAACATTGGCACATTATTGAAATTCATCAATTCCTACGATGGGAACCCTGATGATTTGAGCTCTTACCTCACGATTTGCGATAGAGCTTTCTCTCTCGCCCAAGAGGATCAAAAACCAGTAATTTTCGCATACATCCAAAACAAACTAACCGATAAAGCGCAGTACACCTGTGCTAACACTGTATTCGGTGAATGGAAAGACCTTAAAGAATTTTTAAAAACACGGTTCGGCAACCGGAAACATCAAACTCATCTGCTATTAGAACTGCAAAACTGCAGACAGTCCCCGAATGAGACTGTTGCACAATACATTTTTAAAATTGAATCTTGTTTAAAGAAATTACTTTCACCAATAAAACAATCGTGCACTAATAACGCTCTGCTAGCTGGACAAGTGGAGAGTACAAACCAACTAGCCTTGCATACCTTCATAATCGGTGTTAATTCACAAATATCAAACATATTGCGTTCTCGCGAACCTGAAAGCCTCAATGAAGCTTTCAATATTGCTCTTGAGGAGGAGAAATTTAATATCCTAGTAAATTCAAGGAATAAAGTTTGCAATAAATGCAACAAACCAGGCCACACCTCGTTTAATTGTCGCCGCTTCCCAAATAACTTTCCCAACCGAAATAGACCTATTTACAATCTGAATCCACAAGTTAAAGTATGTAAATATTGCAAAAAGGAAGGGCATCTCGTAGAGACATGTTTTAAATTACAAAATAGACAAAGTACGAGCAATGCTCCTAAAACTCCCAATAATTCCCCGCGACATAATAATAATAGAAATCAATCGGGACAAAGACCTAACGTAAATACTTTAAACTCCCAAGAACTCTCGGAGAGTGCCGCTCCGACGAGTCTGGAAAATGCGATTCAGACACTATCTTTGTAAACGGAAACGGAAGCTTGCATATTGAAATACGCTGTATCGATTCAGCTACGGGACCTAAATTGAGATTATTAATAGATACTGGAGCCAGCATGTCTATTACACAAGCGGAATGTTTAAATAAAACAATAGAAGTATTTACTCAAAAAACTGTTACTATTACTGCTAATACGGTAAAAACAATTGGAGCCGCTAAAGTACGTTTAGTTGCAGACCCATTTATTGTCGTGCCACATACATTTCACGTGATTCACGATCCCGCGAATATTCTACTAGAATATGATGGTATACTTGGAAATGATTTCTTTACAACACATGGGTGTATAATACATTTTTATATTATGAAGTTATTTATGGATATAGGACCGAGCTTACCCCTATTAACAAAGGACAAATTGAGACCCAAGGTGGGATATAAATTAAATGCACGGAGTGAAACTATTTTGAAAGCTAATATTTTAAACCCCGAATGTAGGGAAGGTCTTGTTGAAGATGTAAAAGTTTTAGACGGAGTTTACTTATCTAATGCCATCACGAAGGTTGATGAGCAAAATCAAGCATATGTTTCTATTTTAAATACCTTAGAAAAGGAAGTAATGATTAAACAATTGGATATTGTTTTGGTGCCTATGAGCCCTATCACTCAGGAAATGGATGCTTCACGTATTCCGGAACCTAGTGATTCTAAAGACTTCACTCGTGAGGCCGATTCTTCGCGTGTCGGACCTAGTGACTTCTTTATCGAAAATATTAATATTTTTAATTATAATCACTCCGATCGAATTCAACAATTAAAAAATCAGCTAAGGACTGATCATTTGAACGAAGAAGAGAAACGTTCCTTAATCGAGTTGTGCAAAAATTATAATCAAATATTTCATTTAGAGGGAGATAAATTAACGAGCACTAATGTTTTGTGCCATCAAATTATAACAGAATCGAATGCTCCCATTCAAACTAAAACTTATAGGTACCCCGAAGTACATAAACAAGAGGTTAATACTCAAATAAGTAAAATGTTGCAACAAGGCATAATAAGACCTTCAACTAGTCCATGGTCTTCACCCCTTTGGGTAGTCCCCAAAAAGAAAGATGCATCCGGAAAAGTAAAATGGCGAATAGTAATTGACTACAGAAAACTGAATGACGTAACTGTAGGTGACGCATATCCCCTCCCTAACATCACTAATATACTAGATCAGTTAGGACACTCTAAATATTTTACAACCCTCGATTTAGCGAATGGGTTCCATCAAGTTAAATAAGATCAAGAAGATATCCCTAAAACTGCATTTTCAACCCCACAAGGCCTTTACATTCGTAAGGATGCCTTTCGGATTAAAGAATGCACCAGCAACATGCCAAAGACTTATGAACACAGTTCTAAGTGGAATACACGGATTATACTGCTTTGTTTATCTAGATGACATAGTAATCTACGCGAATTCCGTTGAGGATCACACCCTCAAGCTTGAATCAGTTTTCAAAAGATTGCAAGAAAACAATCTTAAACTGCAACCTGACAAGTGCGAGTTCATGCGAAAAGAAGTAGCCTATTTAGGTCACGTCATCGCTAACCAAGGCGTATTGCCAGATCCAGAAAAAACAAAAACAATAGAGCAATTTCCAGTACCTAAGAAACAAAAGGATATAAAATCATTTCTAGGTTTAGTTGGATACTACCGTAGATTCATAGAGAACTTCTCTAAACTTACTAAACCCCTAACAAGGCTATTAAAAAAGGATAACCCTTTTATTTGGACAAATGAGCAACAAGAATCATTTGATACCCTTAGAAAATTGCTAATCTCACCACAGATACTTAAATATCCAGACTTTTCAAAAGAATTTGTATTAACCACGGACGCAAGCAATTTTGCCATTGGAGCAATACTTAGTCAAGGAGAGATAGGAAAGGACCTGCCAATAGCTTATGCTTCTAGAACTTTAAATAGTGCCGAAGGAAACTATAACACGACGGAAAAGGAACTACTAGCCATTAAATGTGTACAGCCCATTTCCGCCCATACTTATACGGAAGAAAATTTAAGATTGTTACTGATCATAGACCACTTACCTGGTTGTTCAACGTTAAAGACCCAGGAAGTAAATTAATACGCTGGAGACTTCAACTCGAAGAATATGAGCATGAAATAATCCACAAAGCCGGGATAATAAATTCAAATGTTGATTGTCTATCGCGTATAGCAATTAATACTATCACTTCACTTGAAACATCGAATATGGAAACCTATAACGACTTACAAACTTTCCTAGATTCACAGCAAGAAGTCCTTCTCTTAATATATTTAAAAGTCGCGTGAAGAAGCATTACCTTTCTCTTTAGAAATATAGGTAGTATGTATGTATTTATTAGTATATTTATTTAAAAATTATATATATTTATATAGTATTTATGTTTAGCATGTACGAGTATATTATATGATATTTATGTAAGCCCTCGTATATTTAGTTAATACTGTTTTATATTAGTTATTTAGATATAACATATATCTAACCATATGTTAGTTATTTAGATATGTACTAAATTATATTGTTGTACACATTGTCACCCCTGCTCAGCAATCGACCATTCCCATCCTAATTTGGTTTGCTGGAAGAGATCTCTTATTAGAGATAAGCTCGCCTTTGTACACTATTTTTATGTAAGTCTTGTTGTCCATATATTAATTGTGTGCAATAAAGAAATTATGAATGAATTATGAATTTGTTATTGAAGACTTCCTCGAGATAGATGAATTATTATTTAATAAAAAACACGATCATATTGCTTACTTAACAAATATTACATTGGACGAAGAAAATTTATATGCAATCGAAGCATTTAATTTAAGCCCAAATATTGACCAGTTGATGTCATCGAAAAAGGAACTTTACCAAATATTAGTATCCGAAACGGAAAATCAAACAATATATCATTGTATTGCTAAACAAAACCATTATGATAAGATTTCTTTGAAAGAATTATTCTTGACATTAAGAAACTTACGAAACGAATTGATAAAAAATAAAGTCAAATCAATCTTTTTACCAAACTTTAAAGATGCTTATAGCTCTTTCCACATTGACAAAGTAAAACAAATAATTTTCTTCTTATTCAGAAACTTGAAAATTAAAATCAGACTATGCCATAACAAAATTACCACACCAGATATCTCGCTTATCCTTACCATACTTAAAGAAAACCATAATGGTACTGCTTCTGGACATAACGGCATTGTTAAGATGTACCTTAGAATCAAATCTAAACACACCTGGCCCAATGTGAAGAAGGACATAATCAATTTTGTAAATAACTGTAAATCATGTCAATTGAACAAAACTGTTCGGAAGAAAAATAAATCCCCTATGATTATTACGACGACTTCTGTAGCTGCATTTGAAAGAGTAGCAATGGATATAGTAGGACCCTTACCTGTCACTGAAGACGGAAATAGGTTCATACTTACCATCCAAGATGACTTAACTAAATTCTCTCAAGCCTTCTGCATACAGAACCATGATGCTGAAACGGTCGCAGAAAAATTAACATTGTTTATCTCATACTTCGGATTACCAAAATCCATTCTTACAGACCAAGGTTCTGAATTCATGTCAAAAACAATGAAATAATTAGCAAGAGCTTTTAAGATCAAACAATTAAATTCAACAGCATATCATCCACAAACTAATGGTGCTTTAGAAAGGAGTCATGCAACTCTTAAAGACTACCTTAAACAGTATGTTAGCGAAGATCAGAACGATTGGGACAAATGCGTACCCTTAGCTATGTTCTGCTATAACACCAGCACACATTCAAGTAGTAACTTCACCCCTCATGAATTAGTATTTGGACAACAACCCACATTACCAACTTCAGTTGTTGAAAAGGAAAACAAAAACGATTATGATACTTATGTCAACAACCTTAAATACAAATTAAATAAAATTCAGAAAATTGCTCGAGAAAATTGATAGGTAACAAAGAAAAATCAAAACTCAGATATGATACCAAAATAAAAGTACCTAATTATAAAATAGTAGATTATGTTTTACTATCCTCAATATCAACAAATAAACTTTAATCTATTTGGAAAGGCCCATATGAAATAATTTCAATCAATAAGAATATAAACAATGCTACCATCAGATTGATTTTGTATTTTCCTGTGGTTGATTCCATTTGCTGCGTGTCTGAAGTGTATGCAAGTAGTCTGTTGACCATTTCTTCTAGAATTCATGATGCATCTTTTCTATCATTTGCCATCTTGTCCTTGGGCAGGTGATGTTTATGTCAGAAAATGGTGATGATAATATTGGACCACCTACTAAGAAATGGCCTGGAGTCAAAATATCATCTTCGATGTTTTCTGTCAATGCGTAGAGGGGTCTGGAATTGAGGTATGCTTCAATTTGTGTCAGGAGAGTATAAAATTCCTCAAATGTCAGTTTTTTATCCCCTAATATGCGTTTTAGGTGGTGCTTCATGCTGCGTACAGCGGCTTCCCACAGACCACCTGCGCTTGGCCATGCCGGAGACATTAAAGTGCCATGTTATTCCCATTTCTGCAATGTCTGTGAGAAAATCCATGCCAATTAGTTCTAAGGCTTGCTTGTATTCCCTTTGTAGGATTTTCGAACTTCCTTGAAAGTTTGTGCCTTTGTCGCTCCATAATCCTTTTGGAGTGCCTCTTCTGTTGCACATCCGTTTGAGTGCTGCAAGAAATGCTGCTGAAGTCAAATCCGACACTAGCTCTAGGTGGATTGCTTTTGTGGCAAGGCAGACAAAAACAGCAATAAAACCTTTTGTTGTTTTGATCCCCCGTCCTTTGTTGACCTCTAATTCTACAAATCCAGTAAAGTCAACTCCGGTATGAGTAAAGGGTCTTGATGGTGTTACTCTTGGGGCGGGTAGATTGGACATCAACTGATTATGACTGCTATTGCTGAATCGACGACATTTCACGCAATTGCGAATATGTTTTTTCACTGTTCTGTTGCCCCCAACCACCCAAAATTTGTTCCGTAAGTGCGCCAAGGTTAGTCTTGGTCCACCATGCAGCGTGCGTTTGTGAGCTTGATCAATGAGAAGTTCTGTCAGTTTCGAATGCTGTGGTATGATGATAGGGTGTTTGGACTCGTATGTCAATTGTGAATGCTGTAGCCGTCCTCCTACTCTTAGTATGTCATTCTCATCCAAATATGGATTCAATTTTAATATGTTGCCCTTTTTACTCAAATTTTGCTTTCCTTCAGCTGGGAAATGACGTCATGATACTCCTCCCACTGTGTTGTCTTTATGAATATGTTTTAAGAATTTTCTATTTCTGTCACTGACAAGTGTCTGGTTCGAATTGTATTTGCTCTGTCGCGTGCGTTTGTTATGAAACGTGACACCCAACACATCACTCTGACGGCATGCGATAAAACACTGTGTTTATTAAATAGCTCGTCGACGATAGGTACTGATATTTGAGTCGTATTCGCTGTCATTTTTCTTTTCAACTCAATCTGAGGGCTCGGTCATATGTGGTTGTTTTGTCAGTTATTTGAGATTTGAGCCAAGATGGGTCCTCCCACCACAACGCATGTTCTTTCAGTTGCGAAGGAGACAGACCTCTCGTTGCGCAATCTGCTTCATTGTCACTTGATTGCGTGTGCCGCCAGCATGAGGGTGGCACAACTTCTATGATTTCCTGGACTCTATTGGCGACGAATGATTTCTATCGGGATGGACTGCTCTGTAGCCATCCCAGTACAATCATCGAATCCGTCCATGCAAATGTTTCAATGTCAGTTTGCTTCAGTGCCTGTTTTACTTTTGTAAGAAGTCTTGTAAGTAGTAGTGCTCCACATAACTCCAATCGTGGAAGCGTTACGGTTTTATTCAGCGGTGCTAATTTTGTTTTAGCTGCAATAATTCGAATCGTGATGCGGCCGTTGTTGTCAGTTGTTTTTAAATAAATCGCACAGGCGTATACATTCTCCGACGCATCACAGAATGCATGTATCTGGGATCTAAATTCGATATTTCCGATCCATCTCGGTATTTCAAACTTGTCGATGTTGCGTAGATCATCCCGGAATAGTGTCCATTCAACTTGTAATTCCGCTGACATTTTGGTAGTTAGATTTTTTTCCTGATTTCTTGTTATTTTTAAAAGAAAACATTCCTTTTTAGGATGATTAGCAATGACCAATTACAAAATGTTCATAGCCCCTGTGGTTCCGACTACTTCCGACACGCACACTCCCAGACACAACTCCTTAGACACTTAAATAAATAGCTACTCTCGCTGCGCGGCAATAAAGTGCAATCTAGCTCGCACCTGCGCTATTCCAATAATCAAAATCGCTATTTCGTGGTGTGGGTTTAAACTCACTAAACTCACATAAGCGTACGCGCGGCCGGTCGGCTGGCTGGCCGTGACCCCCCCCCCCCCCGCGCTTCGTCTGCCGGCAGAGCGGCGGCACTTCAAACAAGCTAGCTGAGCGTGGACTGTGTGGCTGGCTGTAATTTCGCCTATGTCCGTCATCAATTCATCATCGTTTCTCTCATTTCTGCCCATCAACTAACTAATAAGTACCACAAAGATGATTACGATGTGATGGCCAGTTTGTGGATGAATCGAGAATATCAAACTAGAATGCCTACCTACGTATCTACCAGTGCGCTAGCCCAAGCAATGTTAAATGCCTAGTGAATCTCGTGCAAGCTAGATTGCGCCGCATTTCTACACCCGAGATCTTATTTTATTCTGACATCTCAAGGTTGACTGCGCGTCAAGCGAGCGGCAAACGTGCCTGGTGTGGGTCGGCAGGCCGAACGTACGCCGCCGCCGGGGAACCCCCGCCCGTGACACAGGCCCGAATGCACAGCGGACAATCAAAATAGAGCGCGCAATCAAAGTCAAGCGCGCGCTCTCAGTTTTTATTGCCATCTGTGGATTCGGGCCACACTCACACAAACGAAAATCGAAAATTCCCAAACTCCCTAAAATTCCGCACCGAGCGGTATGTATGGTCGTCCGGGCCGGGGTCGGCATCTGAGGATGAAGGTGCTCCCACATGCGCCGTGCCCCATTGAGGTTCTCCCCTCCCATTCGATAGCACACCACTATATCCAACCCCTCCTGGAGGGTGTATAGTACAGCCATTTTCATTACACAAACACCTAGTAGGTATGAAGATTCTAAATAAACTAATCAAAAAATTCGAAAATTCAGAATTTCAAAGAAAAGCCGCCCCTTTCGTAAAGTCGTACACCTGTGTAGGTGTTACTGACTCCTTTGGCGGCTTTCCTTTGATAATGGGCGGCGGTTGACGGTGACTTGGTGGGTACCTACCTAATTTCAGATAAAATTAAACAAACACTCGATTACCCGATTACCTACTAAACCAATGAAGTTTATTTGAAATTCACAGAGAGGAAAGGTTAAAAGTTACCATCAGCCAAAATCTAGCCTATTTAATTTTTAAAATAATCCCGTGGCGTGTATAGGCGTGACTTTTGGTGATAGTATGTGCCTTCTACGGTAATGTAGGATATCTGCATAGCTAGACATTACAACACAATTTACAGACCTAAACTTTTTCACTCACAAGATCACAAAGTTTAATTCAATGCACATTCGAGTTTTATTCAATGAGATTTGTTGATCACTAGATACTAGTAGGTAATTAACCATCAACAGTTTGTCGGCGGATTTCAATCTTTGACGTCCGGTTTCCGAAAGGAAAATCAGCTGTGAATTCCAAATTCCAAATGTCTTTAATACTGTAGATATTTACATATACTTAGCAATCGTCATTTTTTGCCACTTCTCTACATTGGACCACTGTGGGAGAAGAAGGGCGTAGAAACTCCCACAGATTGATATTTAGATCTCTTTTTAAAAATTGCTTATGCTTAACTAATACAAAATATAATATTTAGTCATTATCATACTTAATAAGCAGGAATAAATAATTACAATATTATTAATAGCAAGGTCTGTGTTGAGCCAGATTAACCCCATACAGACCCATCATTTAAGTAATCTTGAACATTGTAATATCCCTTTTTGGACAAAGTCATGTTTAACATGGATTTTAAATTGCTCAAATGGCAATTTCAAGATCTCCAGAGGTATCTTGTTGTAGTAGAGAATGCATTGACCCTTGAAAGAATTGCTAACCTTCGCGAGTCTAAACCGGGGCGCAAGTAGTCTGTGATTATTTCTTAGGTAACATTACAGCTATCGCTAAGTTTGGGAAATTTTGTAAGGTTCTTGCGTACATACATTATATTTTCGAAAATAAATTGACTAGCTACAGTTAGTATGTCAATTTCTTTAAAAAGCTGTCTTAAGGAGTCTGTGCGTTTTAAATTATAAATTGCTCGAATAGCTCTTTTCTGTAAAATAAAAATAGTTTGAATATCCGCTGCTTTCCCCCACAACAAGATACCATAGGACATGACACTATGAAAGTAACTAAAATATACTAGCCTAGATGTAGCCACATCCGTGTTTTGTCTGATGTTCCTAACAGCGTAAGCCGCAGAACTTAATTTACCAGCCAATTTTTCTATGTGGGGTCCCCACTGTAATTTGTTATCAATGGTTATTCCAAGAAACTTCGTGTCATTTACTAATTCTAACGTATTGCTGTCCAACACTAAACTGGTCCCAACTTGCCTGACATTTGAAAGTGAGAATTTGATACATTTGGTTTTACCAGCATTTAACAATAAATTGTTAACTCTGAACCAATTCAAGGTTAAAGATAATACTCTATTGACATCATCAAAATCTTCTTTTTGTCTTTCAATTTTGAAGACCAGTGAAGTATCATCAGCAAACAACACTATTTTAGTCAATTTCTCCTCCATAAAAGGCAGATCGTTAATATATACCAGGAATAAGAAAGGGCCTAATATGGAACCTTGTGGAACGCCAATTTTTACCCCCGATCCATCAGATTTAACGCCGTTGACTTCTGCCTTTTGTATTCTATTGCTTAGGTATGATCTTAGTAGATCCAAAGCTTTATTTCTAACTCCGTAATGATTTAATTTCATTAAATCGTCGACGTGTCATGATCAACACAATCAAATGCCTTCGACAGATCGCAAAAAACACCGATAGCATCCTGTGCGGCTTCCCATGCAGAATAAATATGAGATATAAGGGTAATACCTGCATCCGTAGTCGATATACCCCTAGTGAAACCGTATTGCTTGGCGTGAAGTTGTTTTGTACGGTTGAAGTGTGAGAGCACTTGATTGAGTATAATCTTTTCAAAAATTTTACTTAGTGCTGGAAGAACCGATATTGGTCTGAAATTTGACGGATCACCCTTGTCTCCCGACTTGAACAGAGGTATAAGTTTACTGTGTTTCATGAGGTCTGGGAAAGCTCCATCATCAACACATTTATTAAATATATAAGCTAGGTTATATAAGGTAGGCTAGGGGCTATAACAAGTATTATTGAACCAATGACTTTGACGGACATACCCCACAGGTCTTCAGTATTTTTTAAGTTAAGTAATCTATACGTTTTGACAATATCCTGGGGACATACATGATAAAATTTAAAATCTAAATTACTGATGCTAGTGCTGTTTTTTAACAAAATCTATGCTTCATATGGAGATGAATTTAGACGCTCTGTTGTGAGTAAGGGTGCATTGGTGAAGAATATTTCAAAAGCTCGAGCTATCTCAGCGTTGGATTTAACAACATCATCACCTATCTTTAAGAAGAAATCATTATCCCTTGGTATAACTTTGCCAGTTTCACGGTTTATGATTTGCCAAACCGTTTTCATTCTCTTATTTGAATTTTGTATTTTTCTATTTATGTGTAAAGTTTTTGCAGTTCTACAAACCAACTTGAAAGTTTTGGAATATTTTTTAACATATTCATGAAATTTTATATCTAAGTTATAGGTTTTTTGTTCATAAAGATCATACTAGATAGCTCTACTTTTACGAATTCCAAATGTTGCCCAGTCATTAAGTTTAGATTTACCGTTGTTGGCACTGACTTTCTTTAATTTGAAAACTGTATTGAATTCTGTTTGAATAATGTTGAAGAAGTCAGAATAGATTTTGTTCGGGTTCTGTTCATCAAAATCCGGTACTGGCAAACCCATATCTAAGTTTTTCATATACATCTCTAGTCTATGGGATGTAATAGGCCTATAAAATGATGGATCAGTCTTATTTTCACTAGTAATTTGGAATGAAACTGTTTGACCACTGTGATCGGATGGTAAACAGTTAATTACATTTTTACTTGTGAATGCACAGTCACAAAAATCGTTATCTAAGCAAGTTTGGCTGGTAAGTGTAATTCTAGTCGGCTCTAGAAATACATGACACAAATTAAATGATTTGAACAAAGTTATTAATCGTCGCTTCAGTGTTGTATCTACAAACAGATCGCCACAAATAATTAACTTTTTTCTGTTATTACAAAGTTTAATGAGGGCTTCCTCCATAATGTTCTCGAATATTTCAAAATTGCCATGGCCTTTTTCATCTCTCGGAGGTCTGTAGACACAAACAATAATATGGCTATCCAACTCAACACAAGTTACCTCTATTTGTCTTTCCACAGTTAGTGTAAGAATATCTTTCCGTTGTTTCACCTTAATATTATTTTTTAATAAGATTTAAGAACCACCACAAGTGATGACACAAGTGTGACAACTTGTTAATCTCTTGTTACACTAATTTCTGCCAATACGTGCCGCTTCTTAGATGCCTGTTAATTTGACCAGTCTTCAGAAACTGGGAGTAGTTCAGTCGACTCGAATCTCATCGTGGAGTTCTAAGCAGGATGCGCAGATATCGCCAAAATGACAAATCACGAGCTGCAGTGCAAATTTTCGTGTAGTTGGTAGGTGAAGTTGGTTTTGAGTGATAGACAAGACACCCACTTTTGGTTCTCGTTGCTGATGACATGATACTGCAAGGCAAGACAAGCTCTTGCGTTCTAGGACTTCTAGGTAGGTATACGTCGAATGCGGGCGCGCAGAATGAGGTCACTGACCGCGGCGCCGCCGCAGCGTGCGAAGACGGCCAAGGCTGAGTCACGACTTGTGGATGGGGAGGGGAGTGTGTGTGCGTGACGCGTGTCGGGTGGGTGTCCTAGCCGCCGCCGCCGCCGCCACCGCGCGCCGTGTCTACTGTCGATGTAGCGGCACGTACTGCGTGAGTGAGTGAGTGCTGTGTGTGCGTGCGCGTGCGAGAATAAGATAGTGCCTATTGGGTGACTGAAGAGTGAGAGACTTATTCAATGTCTTGTATTCGTTTACAGTGTAAGCGTGTAAAATTAATTTGTCAGGGATTGACAAAATTTGTTTAAATATCGGGTACAGAATTAATTAAAATGACATCGTTTCATAAATATATCCAAAAAAAATTATAACGATGATTTCACATCGTTTGAAATGCACCTGAAATAACCCTAACTTTTTGATCGATAATTTAAAGTCACCTTATATATTCATGTATGAACTGATGATAACTAAATTGTTGTCCCTTGAGAGTTTCCTCTCTAGTTGTGAACTGGGGAAACTGGGCCACTGCTTGTGGTTTTGAGGTTCCAAGCTGCTTGTCAAAGTCTGTTTTCATAGGTATTCGCACTTCGTATCTCCAATTTGGAAGACGGTTTGTAGTTGACAGGAACAATTTTTACAGTATTGATCCTGGCTTGTCATGTCATTGGAGTCTGTTGTTATATCTTCCATTTCCCAGTATTGAGAAATATCTTCCATATTGTTAATAACAGCGTGACAGTTGAACGTCGCTGCCACTTGCCCTGACAAAATCCATCCCATTCTTGTTTTCTGCGCGATCGGCTGATGTATTGAACCTTTCATAAGTCCTTTCATGGTTATTTCTGAGTAGACGTGTGCGCTCAGTAAAATGTCAATAGGTTTTGAAATGTGGTATTCAGGATCTGCTAACTGAAAATGTTGAATGTGTGAGTACTGCTGGTTGTGAAACGAGTTGGCCGGAAGATTGTTTAGAACCTTGTTCATAATAAGTGCCTCTGTAGTGAAACTGAACTCATTATGAATAGACTTGCAATCTAATTGAATCTTTCCTTTGCTTTTCTTCGCTACGGTTCCCACGCCAGATATGGAAGCATTGAAACTTTGACGAGGTAATCCCAGCCTTTGTGCAGCGTTTTCTGTAATAAGGGTGACTTGCGAGGCCTGATCTAAAAGTGTCCTTAGAAACATGTAGTTTCCATCCACTGCTCGCACACGCATTTGTACCGTGGTGAGTGGTATGTCACCATCATTACTTGCTACGTGATTCGAGTTATGACGTTGTTGCGGCTTATTTGCTGAACTCGACGTCGCCGTCGCTTGCATTTGTGTTACTGCGTCATGCAGTAGGCTATTGTGAAAGCCATCGCAAATTTTGCAACGTTTAGTGGAATTGCAATTATTATTTTCGTGAATATACAGACAATTTATGCAGATGTTATATTTCGCAATTGTTTTTAGTGGAACGTCCGTTGACAGAGATTCGAATTTCCTGTATTGGAATAACGCATGTTTTGAGTTACATACAGCACAGTTGAATATAGTTGAATTGCTTTGATATGATCTTGTTTTTTCAGAGTTCCATGATGACCTCTGACTATCTTTGCTCTTCTGATTGTAGGGAGGTTTTGATGTAAATCGCTTAATTGTAGACGTCGTTTCATCGCTTTTCTTATTAAAGGCTCTAAGGCAGTGAATTTTGCCTCGAGAAATGAGGTGAATTCCTCAAATGAAGGAGTTTCACGAGCAGCTTTGCGTGACTCCATGTAGTCACTGTATGTGACATTATCCAGCTTCTTAACCAGCAGATGTACAAGAAGTGGATCCCATGTAGATGTATCTATCCCTAGGTTGTGGATAGCATGGATGCATTCCATGGTGGTGTCATGAAGTTTTTTGATATCGGCAGAAGATTGTTTTTGTATGATAGGCTGATTTAAAATTTGCAGCAGAATAGGTCAGTTGCTACCGTGCTTTATGACCATTGCCAAGTATAGCGAGAAAGCCAAAAATCTTGGCGTTGTTTTAGACAATCTATTATCCTGGTCGCCCCATGTTTGTGAAGTCAGCAGACGAGTCTTTGCATCCTTTCATTCCCTTCGGCGTTTGCAGTACTTCTTGCCTAGGCAGACTAAAATCATGCTAGCTCAGATCCTTCTTCTGCCTTTAATTGACTACGCCGATGTTTGCTGGGCCAGCGCGAACGAAGATCGAGCGACTTCAAAATCTCGGGATTCGGTTTATCTTCGGTCTCCGCAAGTACGACCACGTGTCCCAATATCGCAGGGAAATAAGCTGGCTCCCGATCCGACTTCGTCGTGATATGCACATTCTCTCCTTCCTCTTCAATATTTTGAGAAATCCGCGCTATGCCGCATATCTTCGTGAACATTTTGAGTTTCTTTTCTCTGGGGATAGACTTCGGAGATCTCACACAGTGTCACTTTTGTTAATTCCTCAGCACAACACTGTTGCTTACGAGCACTCGTGTAGTTTAAGGGCAATACGTTTGTGGAATGCGCTTCCTTGCGCTATAAAGGATTGCACATCCTTGTTCACTTTAAAAAAAAATGAAACAGCATCTCCTCTCTTTGCATAGTTGGTATCCTATAGTATGTATGTGTAACTATGTATTTATTTTATTATATTTATTTATTTTATAGTAAGTGTGTAGTATGTATTGTGATTTATCTGATAGTATATTGACTTTATTTCTTTCTTTTAACTCTTAATTGTACACTAGGACTACCTCTCTATAAATATGTTTTCCTTTCCTCACAGGTTAGCTGTAATAAATTTCTTTTTAGAAATAAGCTCACCTTTGCATATTGTTCTTTATATTTTTTTTCCATTGTGTTTTCTGTGCAATAAAGAATTATTAATACAAACTACGATATTTTCTTTAACCCCGGATAATATCGAATGGTGACCAAACCAGGGTATTGGACAATAGACAACAGAACTTATCTTACTTGACGAAGAAACAATACGACCATATATCTCGTAACATATCGTCATATTTGTTTAGCCCTAACAAAGCATTCGAGGCAGAAAGTTTTTACCATTTTTTATTATTATACCTTTACGTAGTATAAGCCGCGCAACGAATTAAGAGCGTTGGGCGACATTGGCCGGAATGGGATTCTTGCAGAGCAGGGTTTTTTCAAAATCCAATAGATGGCCTGTTTTTTGGTCATAGAGTAAATTTTATGTTATGCAAAGAGATTCCATGATCTCAGATGGTAAAGGTACGCAACCCCTGAAAGCAGGTTCGATAAAAAGGTTGTGTACTGGCTGAACGTAACCTGATATTGAAAGCTGTCAAGTTCAGTTTGTTCAGCTTCGTTCGGTAGGTTGACTCCTAAGGTAGTATATAGGGATATAGTCTGTGCCTGCTACATGGATGTTTTGGCTGGTAGATGACACTGGCAGGGGGGCGCGACTGTGTAATTGGGGTTGCCAGTTAATGAAATATTACCAGCTTTGGGGAATTTAACCTCGTGTATTTTATGGAACCTCGATGGACAGATCTCGCAAAGCACTTCGTACTTACTTACGCACAGTAATTCTTATTCGCTAACCTGGAGAATATGACCGTTTTCACCAGTGGCGGCGGGCGCAGGTATCCGATGGTGAAATGTATGAGCTCGCCGGGTAAACTACGCCGCAGTACAAGATGAAAGCTCGTGCGTGCCCATACACCGCGCCACCGGATGGCCGGGTGGCGCATGACAAGGGCCATAGGTCATTTTACTGAAAAGGACATTAACAAGAAAACATTGTGATTCGATTTAGTAAACAATTTAATTAAGGCACCTACCTATTGAAGTAAAGTCAAAAGCTTTATGAAAAAAATCTTGAAAGCTCTTGGAAAAGAAGCATGGTAAAGATACTAGGTACCAGGATCTCACAATATAATGCTCAAAATAATGCATTTTGTAATGTAGGCTAAAAGTTCTTAGAGAAGCAGCATGGTAAAGAAACTACAAGGATCTCACAGTACAGTAGTGCTTAAAATAATACATTTTGTAATGTAGGTTAGGAGTCCTCCAATATCAAAATTATCCAGCAAAACTTTGTCCTTTCTTGTTTTCCTCATCTTCCCTGGTGTAACAATTTGTAAATGACAGATCGAATGTTGGTTTTTTATTTTCGTTATTCAACATTACATACACCTAATGTAGAAGAGCCCCTACTTCCCCACTGCTCAACTCGATTGCTCAATTACTCAAAGTTGAGCAGTGCGGAATAGTCATTATGACCCATTGGTCTACTGGTATTTGCTCAACTATCTATAGTGGAGCAGTGGGGAATAGTCGGAATCTACGCGACAGAACGTTTTACCATATGTTGGGATAAGTAGAACTGCACTTGATGGTATCACTAACTGGTCATAGCGGTGACCCTCTCATTTACTTTTTCAAACGGAATTATCGGGTTATTGTTATTTTTTTCCTTCATACAAAACTCCTTGACCTTTAGAACCATCTCTCTAACACCTCTTCTAATCATTTTTGGCATGGTATACGCAGTAATTGATTTTATTAGCTCGAAATAACCACGCAGCACAACTGCGTTTTGCGTTAGTTCTGATTTTCACCACACGCCAAAACATCCATGTAGCCCTATAATTTGAGGTCTCCGAGTATTTTATTCATTTTATTTAGCAAACAACACATGACAGCTTTCAGCTAGTAGGTACAAAACCTTCATCCCAAACCTTCTTTCAGTACGTTCTGTTAGGCGGCCTGGGTCGTTTGTCTTTTTAAAAAAAAAACACAAAGTCACTAACACTAATATTTATTGATCTCAGAGAGAATTACACAACTTTATAACTTCCCAATTTTGAGGTAGCAGAATGCTTTACCGCTTTCCGCGAGTGACTGAATCTAACTGACTAAAATACAAAAGAGTTAGAAACGACGAAGTCTAAAAATGATGATCAACAGTAATTAACACGGAAAAATACAGCCATGTGGAGATTATGCTCTATTAAGCTTTATCTACATATTAATAAGGGTTGTAACAGCTCCCCCATTTTGACGGAGCTTCATCCCTTTAAAAATGAAGCGAAGTTCTAAACTAAAGTTTGTTGAAAATAGAAAACTCAAATTTAGGAAGTCTTACAAAACTTACAGTTAACACAAAAGTACAAAACGTATTATCAGAATTCACTTAAAAGTTAAGATTACGTCTAGAAGGATGAGGAACCTCGATTCCATGAAGGTTATCATAAGACTTATAACTAGTATGTGGGGCTGGCAGAGATTTTACAGTTTTTTTTTCTTCATCTGAAGTAGAAACATCTGACATTTCAATAGAGTTAGACATTTTAGCTTGATGTTTGACCAGCTTCTTATTGTTGCATTGATTGAATATTTGTATACAACATCTAGAGTTACGATTGCCAATTCGATTTCTGTAACATTTATAGAGTTTATACAAAACAAACAGAGATATTATAATAGTTAAAACATAAGTGAAACCTAAATAGTATCTACTGTATTTAACAAAGTGGGATTCTGATTGTAACTTACTTAATTCATCTTCTAAATTATCCAGTTTATGTGTAGCATATTTCAAGGACTCTAAACTTATTTTGCTCAAATTAATTGGCGATAAATGAGTTAGAGTCTGGTTAAAAACTTCTTTCTTACAACAGTCGTCTAATGTGATATCAAAAGTAATATCCAATGGAGACTTCATTACGAAAGAGTAAAAACTAGTTGGAATCAGCTGAATAGTTTTTGAAAAACCGATACAATTTTCGGTTAGTTTTACAATACCGGTACCAACTATGGAATAATCAACAATATAATACATTTCATAATAAGTTCAGTAGGGTTTGACTGTACATATATCCATTTGTTATTTTGAAGCTTTTACCATATGCTTATTTGTCCAAATAACAGTTTAGCATTACATTGAGGAGGCAAGGACATTGTCACCTCCGTGAGGAGTTTTGATTCACAATTCGGATTACCATTACTTGAAAATATTGAGACAAGTTTACAAATGGAGTAGTTATAATTAATTTTCTTACACTTATCTATACTGTCCAACATAGCATAGTGCAATCTGTCATCACTTAGAGCAATGTAATTATCGGAAGGCTGAATGAGCGCGAAACATGTGTGTCATCATGCGGGGTAGGCAGAGGTATATTTTTGTAAACTGTGAACCTTAGAAAATAGGATAGCATTTAACGTGGCATCAATCAAATTAGAAAGAGAAAGTAGGGAACTTTCGATTATATTAAGTAAGCTATTTATCCTAGACATAGAATATAACACATTATCTGTTTTCGTGATTTGAGATAAGATTTCATTCATATTATTAATCTGGGCATTCAGTTTAATTTCATTCTGATTGAGTTTATAAATCGTAGAGTTAAAATTATTAATTGTCGATTTAACAATATGAATGTTGTCTTTCATCAAATAAAACAGTTCGTTCTCGCTTTTTTTGCAAGATTCGATAGCGGCATCATATTTCCGGGCGTCGTCCGCGTCTAATGTGCCGAAGAAAAACTTTAGAATCTCTCCGCCGAATTCTAAAGATCGTTTGACCTTCGTTGTGGTTTGAGTAGAGATAATATGAGATAGTGATCGCAATTTGATAAAATTAGACTCAACTAAGACTTCAATTGGGCTGGAGACATCCTTACATTGGATGAGGTCGGATGATTGTATTTTATTACAAAGATCTTGAGTCTTTTGTAATAAGTGTTCTACATTTTGAAGATAGGGCTCTAGGGTTATAAGATCAATGTGCGTGATTACCTTCCAGTAATCGTTATGAAAGTGAACCGTTGTAATAGGTTCAAAATAAATTCCGGGACTATGTACTATCGGAGTAACTTTAGACTCAGCGTAGCATCCATAGAGCAGGGCTCTGGAAATAAATAGAGTGGAATAGGTTAAGATTTAGCAGGCTTAATTTCGTTTGTGTGGTGTTTTATATGTTTACGGCCGACTTGAAGAGTTACATTGTGCTTGTTATGCACTTTTATAATTTTAAAAGGGCCTTTCCATATTGGTGAAAGCGCTTTCCTAAGCCTATGGTGTTGCTTTAAATAAACCATATCACCTGTTTTATATGTGACGTCACGAGAGTTTGCGTCATAATATTGCTTTGACCTTTCTTTACTGGCTCTAATCTTTTCGATAGCCTTTTCGCGGCTAAAACGCATTCTGTATTGCAATGCGCGAATGTACTCGTTATAGGTAGTATTACTGGAGGTCTCATATAAGGAATTTGGAATAATAGGCTTGTAACCATAAAGTAGTTCGTATGGGGTAAACCCAGTGGTACAATGAGGGGTAGTATTGTATGCCAATATGGCAGTAAACAGATAACAGTGCCAGTCGTTTTGGTTTTCGTTGACGAAGGATTTCAGGTATTCCTTCAGTGTAGCATGTGAACGTTCTAGTGCTCCGTTGGTCTGTGGGTGGTAAGGAGTAGTAAATAGAGACTTGATTTTCAGGATTTCGGTAAGCTGTTTGAACAATTCTGAGGTAAAACAAGTACCTAAATCAGTGAGTATTGTTTTGGGAAATCCAAAAAGAGACATAAAATGTACGAGATTTCTAGCTATCTCGTCACTTGTCGCAGTGACCATGGGGTATGCGCTTGAAAATTTAGTTAAATCATCCTGTAATGTTAAGATGAATCTAAAATTTTGGAAACCCGCGTCGGGTAGGGGACCAACTATATCGAGAGCCAATCGTTCAAATGGTCTCGTAGAGGTTGACGTAATCTCCATTGGGGCTTTATTTGATTTTCGTAAAGGTTTATTGACCTGACAAAGTTTACACTTCTTAACATAATCCTCAATATCAGAACGCATGCCTTTCCAGTAATAGGCAGCTTTTATTCTATTGTACATCCGCTTTGACCCTGGGTGACCAGCGATAGTAGAGTCGTGGTTTTCCTTCAATATTTTTGGGACCTCGACAGGAGTCGGGTAGATCAGTTGATTTTTGTAGATATGAATTTTGATGTTAGTGTTATTAAAGACTTGGGAAATCATATTATAGATTTTCGTATATGAAATTTTGGAAAATGGGTCTGTAAAGTCGGATGTTGCGAGATCAGTGGTTTCAGGGTGATCTTTCAGAATAAGATCTCTAAGTTTTATCAACAAGTTGTAAATGTCCTTGTACTTCGTCTCTTCATAGTGATGAACCTTAGTGTATGGAAAGTAATATATTTTATTGTTACTATTCAAACTCTGAACAGTAAAAGGTTCTCGCTCAGAATTGAACAAGTCAGCGGAATTGTCGAGTTGCGACAATATCTTTATTCTTTCTTTCTTTCTTTATTCTTTATTGCATAGATAATATAAAGTTACAGACAATTAAAAGTAATGTAATAAGCAAAGGCGAGCTTATCTCTAAAAAGAGATTTCTTCCAGCAAACCTAGGCAGGACAGGAGAGTTAATTATACTAGAAAGTCCTAGTTCGCAATAACACTATACATACGGACGCAAATTACTTTCAAAATATATATAAACTATACCAAATATAAAATAAATATATATATATATATATATACTTCCACTACATAAAATACAATGTATAGCATGAACATAAATAAACTATAATAAATCATACATATACCTACATAAATATGGTACCATTTACGGAAGAGAAAGGAAATGCACTTTCAATCTTTTCTTAAAAGTGAAAATTGAGGGACTTTCCCTAATAGCGCAGGGAAGTGCGTTCCACAGTCGGATTGCCCTTAACCTAAACGAGTTTTCGTAAGCGGCAGTGTTATGCCGAGGAGTTGAAAGGAGAGACACCGTGTGGGATCTCGGATTGCTATCCCTGGGGAAAAGAAAGTCAAAACGTTGGCGTAGATATGTGGGGTATCGGGGATTTCGCAAAATATTAAACAGATAGGAGAGAATGTGCATGTCACGGCGAAGACGGATCGGAAGCCACTCCAGCTCCTTGCGATACTGGGAGACATGGTCATACTTGCGCAACCCGTAGATAAACCGAATCCCGAGATTTTGAAGTCGTTCGAGTTTGTTCAGTTGTTCTTCGTTCGCGCTGACCCAACAAACATCCGCATAGTCTATTAAAGGTAGTAGAAGGGACTGAGCAAGAGTAATTTTAGTCTGCCGTGGCAGGAAGTACTGCAATCTTCGGAGGGAATGAAATGACGCAAAGACTCGTCTGCTGACCTCACAAACATGGGGCGACCAGGACAGCAAGTTGTCAAATATAACCCCAAGATTCTTAGCTTTCTCACTGTAATTAATTATGGTACCATCATACAATACAGGATCGACGGGCGAATTCTGTAGCAAGTTAAGCGAATGCCGTGTACCCATAATCATGGCTTGAGATTTTCCCGGGTTGACTTGCAGCCCATATGAACTAGCCCATTTCCTGATGTTGTCGAGGTCAGCATTCAACGCCTCTACAGTCAGATTTACATCACACGGAGAGAAGTGCCGATATATTTGGAGGTCATCTGCGTAGAGATGATAAGAAGAACTAAGAACGTCAGATATGGAGTTTATGAATACTGAGAAGAGGAGAGGAGAAAGGATACCACCCTGCGGGACACCCGTGGAGAGCTCACACCAATCCGTGGAGATCTCCTCAGACTTAATGCGCTGCTGGCGGTCTCTCAGGTAGGAGTCAAACCAGCGAGCCGAGTGCGAGGAGACTTTAAGCGACTTTAGAATTTCAACCAGGATATCGAAATCGACGCAGTTGAAGGCGCTACTGAAATCAAGCAGTGTAAGGACCGTAAGCTGCTTCTTATCCATTGCCCATTGAATATCGTCAGTGACTTTAAGCAGAGCCGTGGTAGTGCTGTGACCCGGCCTGAAACCTGATTGATGGGGATTTAATAAGTTATTTGAGGAAAGGTAGGAGGAGAGCTGGATGTGAACAATTGATTCCAGGACTTTGGAGAGGATAGGCAGAATAGATATGGGACGGAATTCTTTAAAGGCGACGGGATTGGACGTTTTAGGTAGGGGAAGCACAAGTGCCTGTTTCCACTGATTGGGGAAGCAAGATTGTTCAAGCGACACATTCATTATGTGGGTGATGATAGGTAATAGCTCATCGATGATGGTGGTTATCATCTGATAACAGATCTTGTCCTCACCTATGGCCTTTGAAGAGATCGCTAATATTGCCCTCCTTACTGCGCCGATTCCGACATGGTTAAAGTTAAAGGGTGAACTGTGGGCTGTGGTCATGGACCGTAGGTTACGAAGGGTGGCTTCCTTAACGAGGGGGTCCATCACGACAGGGGGGATGGCAAAGAAATAGTTGAGACCGTTAAGGTCGACATTTCCAGCAGCCAAGTCCTGGGACTTACCTACACCAAGAGTCTTCAGGAATTTCCAAACCTGTGCTGGAGTATAGCTCTCAATACACTCGTAGATGTGACGACGTTTGGCATTACGACACAGACGAGCGCAAAGATTGCGGAGGCGTTTGAAAATTAAAATGTTCTCGTCAGTCGGAACCAACTTATATCTCCTCTTGGCACGGTTTCTCTTAGCCATCAGACCCTTGATGGTGTCAGTAAGCCACGGCGCAGGTAGGTGCTTAACCTTAACCCTCTTCGCAGTGAGGCAAAGAGTAGTCGAGATCTAATGAGACGGGACATGTTATTGATTTTAATTTAGTCAGCTGTAGAGCCTCCGTGTGCTCCTCAATAACAGTGTTGGAATCTGGAAGTTTGTTTGTAAACTGTTCCTTGAAATACTTTTCGTAAGTTGAATTTAACAGGGAATCAGCATGAATTGCGTTGACGGGACAGCGTGATAACGCGTCAGCATTAGAGTTGAGACGACCTTGTTTGTACACTATTTCGTAGTCGTACTCTTCAAGCTTAAGGCGCCAACGAATGAGTCTACTACCGGGATCCTTTACGTTGAACAGCCATACCAAGGGACGATGGTCTGTGACAATTTTGAATTTCCGACCAAATATATAGGGACGGAAAGTTTTGACTGCGAATATGATCGCGAGAAGTTCCTTCTCGGTAGTTGAATAATTGCCTTCTGGCTTATTTAATGTACGCGAGGCGTAGGCAATAGGCTGGTCTTTACCTATGTCTATGTAGGGTATTGAAGCAGTGGGGCTGTGGTGAGTTTCTCCTTGAGAATTTGGAAAGCATTTTGTTGTTCTGGAGTCCAATCAAATGGGACATCCTTTTTAAGCAGTGAAGTCAGTGGTTTTGTTAACTTAGAAAAATTCTCAATAAATCGTCTGTAATATCCGACTAGGCCTAGGAAGGACTTGATTTGTTTTACGTTAGTCGGAGTGGGAAGATTGGTCACGGATTTAACTTTTTCAGGATTCGGAGACACGCCTTTGTCCGTTATGATGTGTCCTAAATATGCGACTTCGCGGCGTAAGAATTCACACTTGTCTGGCTGCAGTTTCAAGTTGAATTCACGCAGTCGGTCGAAGACTAGCTTTAGCTTGGTCATGTGGGAGTCAAGGTCATGAGAGTATATGATACAGTCGTCTAAAGGCACACCACGAGCTTCAAGTTTTCAGCGAGCGGGAGGAACAGCGAGACAGTGCTACAACCAGGGCCTTCTATAATGAGGTCATGAGCCAAACTGGCATACCAACTATTGACCTAACAGCTTGTGATCTCACGTGTGATAGTCCTAATAGATCGCAATCAGTAACCACTATGAGCTGTAGTAAAAATAAATTAAAGAAATATGTTAAATTGAATAATTATACAAAAAAAACACAAAAACTAGCTAATAGAAATCAAATATTTTGTAAAAATGTAAATTGTAGCAAGGAACGTGTCGAATTAATTAAGGAAATCGATGATTGTAGATTATGTTTGGAAAAAACTACAGAAAAGTACGAATGTGACACACGGCGACTCCAGTCAGATATGCATATTTTAAACTCATCATTACAAAGTATTACACGTAAATATGAGTCAGCACAATGCGAAATTAAGGAACATGTGTCGGCTATGAATAGTTTGTTGGAGACGTGTAAGTATAATTATGACACTTTCATATCTTTGACCGACAATCACATCTGTGATTGTAAACAAGCTCCAGCGGACTGTTCCGTGCCGACCGTGTGTCCCGCCGAGCAGCCGGCCGAACAGCTGATACTGACCCAGGCGCCGCCGTCAGTCGACTTGAGTACTAATAGTGTTATCAATAACGCCTCCTTCTCTCGGACAAAGGATAGGTATATAATGTACAGCGATGAACTTGGAAAAAATATGGGTTTACAACTTAGTCAGCGCGTGGGCCAGGCAATATTAAATAACTGTATGCCTGGCGCCACATATTCACAAATATTAAACAAAGTGTTGTCATCGCAGTTTTTAGAACCAACCACCCTAATTATTTTAATTGGTAGAAGGGAAAATGTATCTAAAAAACTAATTACTAAATACTTTTCCAAATTAAATTCTTTACAAAATGTAGATAGAATAATCTTGTTTGCGTTTCCCTTCAGCCAATCTTTGTCACAACATGAAAATAATATAAGACATGATTATAATACATTTATACACACATTGACATGTCGTCATACTGAAAAATTTCATTTCATAGACACCAATATTTGTATTGGAAAATATTTTTATTTGACTAAGGATAGGTATTACCTATCTAGGTTTTATACAAAACAGATAGCACAGTCACTATCTTATTTTATTTTGAACTCAGTCAAGTTTTTGACTAATGAAACGCCTGCTTCTATTGAGCAGTGTAATAATAATGACATGTACTCCTTGGAATCTGTTCCAAGCTCTTTAAATTAACCCATAGGACAACAGAGAGTAACTCTGGCAGTAATATTAATATTTGTATAAATATACCTTCATCTTGCCCATTAAATCAAGTTACTAGTAATGAAAAATGTAAAAGTAAGAATATTTTAAACGTGGTTCATCAAAATATACAGGGCATGTTAAGTAAAGAACTGGAAATTGAGTTATTCATGAACTGTAATAATATTGATATTTTATGTATAACAGAGCACTTTTTAAAGAGTTATCAGTTCATGTTCAACTTTAATAACCACCACGTTGCTAGTTCGTTCAACAGAAAAACAGCTGATCGCGGTGGCTCCTTAATACTTGTAAATAATCGTTTTAAATATAAGGAACGAGTTGACATAGTGAGCCTGTCTGTTGAGCGTACCATGGAAATAGCCTGTATTGAACTTGAACAACTTATTGTAATGAGCGTATACAGACCACCAGATTCATCCTTTGATTTATTCGAAAAGAAAATGGATGAAGTGTTGATTAAAATCAGCGATAAAAACATTTTTTTTATAATTTGTGGTGATTTTAATGTTAATCTGTTAGAGGATAATAATATTTGTACTAGATTAAAATCTTTATTTTTATGTCACAACATGAACTATCTGTTTTTGGAGCCTACTAGAATTACTGCAACATCTGCTACCTGCATTGACAATATATTTACTAACATTACGCCCATTTTCAAATCGGTCAACAATAAATTAACCTCTGATCACTCTGGTCAGATAGGTATATTCAATATTAAAATAAAAAAGGACCAAAAAGAGGATATTACATGTGTGCCCGTTAGTGACACTCGGCTTGAACACTACAGGAATAATATTTTAGATAAACTATGGGAAATACCATACAGTGACGATCCAAATTTGTTGTACAACTCAGTATTTAACCTTGTCAAAAATGAATATGATACGGTATTTAAATCAAAAACTATAAAAGTTAATAACAAAGCTTTGTTTAGTGATTGGGCGACAGTTGGAATTCATAGGAGCAGACGAAGATTATATGAACTCTATGAAGAGAAATCATATAACAAAAATACGGCCTTTCTAGATTATGTTCGTAGTTATTCAAAAATGTTTAAACGCGTTTGTGCCGTAGCTAAATCTAATTTCATTAAAAACAAAATTGAATCTAGTAGCAATGTAATGAAAACGACTTGGCAAATTATAAACAGAGAGACTGGAAAGGCCAAAGCTACACATAATAACTTCAAGCTTAAGATAGATAATCAATTGCTAAGTACAGACCTAGAAGTAGCAAAAGCTTTCGAAAATTTCTTTACGGACATTCCAGTTTCAACAACCAAGTCTTTAAATTCATCTCCCGCTGCTGCTGAATCTATACTTAAACAAAACTTTGAGGAATGTAAAACAGATTTTAAATTTAGGCACGTAAATAATGAAGACATTGTAAAAGCGTTTAAATCCCTGGAAATGAAAAAGACAGCTGACGCCCATGGTCTATCAGTAAAAATTATTAGTTCCATTGTAGATTGTATTGCACCTCACCTTTGTTGTATATTTAATCAATGTATAGATAATGGTGTGTTTCCTGACTTGATGAAACTAAGTAAAGTTATACCTTTATTCAAAGCTGGTAGTACATCAGACCCCACCAATTTTAGACCCATATCGATACTACCAACGCTTAGCAAAATATTTGAAAAACTCATACTTAATCAATTGCAAAGTCATTTTTATCTCAATAATTTAATTCATATTGCTCAGTTTGGTTTCACAAAGGGTCGTTCAACAGCCGATGCTGGTGTTGAACTAATCGACAATATTTTTGATGCCTGGGAAGACGCAATGGATGCAATAGGTGTCTTCTGCGATCTATCCAAGGCTTTTGATTGCGTCCATCATGACACTCTTGTCAGGAAGTTACGCCATTATGGTGTAAAAGATCAGGCACTTGGCCTTCTGGAGTCATATCTAACAGATAGGGTTCAGATGGTCGATGTTAATGGGAAAAGATCACCTGGGTCTTCAATAAGTATGGGCGTACCGCAAGGTTCAATTCTTGGTCCTTTCTTGTTTTTAGTATATATTAATGATTTACCTTACCTTGTTAAAGCAAAACATGGGTTAGTATTGTTTGCCGATGATACTTCTTTGATATTTAAAGTTAAAAGACAGCAATCAAATTATGACGAGGTAAACAATGCTATCTCTAGTATAGTGAACTGGTTTACTGTTAACAATTTATTACTTAATGAAAAGAAAACTAAATGTATTAAATTCGTGTTACCCAATGTGAACCCGGTAACTACAGACATATTTATAAAAGGACAGAGATTGGACCTTGTGCAGTCGACTGTCTTTTTGGGCATTACTTTAGACGCCAAACTACAATGGGATCCTCATATAAATAAATTGTCGAACAGACTGAGTTCGGCAGCGTTCGCAGTTAAAAAAATTAGAGCTCTTACCGACGTAGACACCGCTAGACTAGTCTACTTTAGTTACTTTCATAGTCTAATGACCTATGGTATTTTATTGTGGGGTCACGCTGCGAATGCTAATAGTATATTTATTCTGCAGAAACGGGCTGTTCGTGCAATTTATAGATTAGGGCCTAGAGTGTCACTGAGGGAAAAGTTTAAAGAAATCAATATTCTGACATTTGTGTCTCAATATATCTATGACAATCTTGTGTATGTAAAAAGAAATATAACTAATTTTCAGAAGTACAGTGATATACACAATTTTAATACTAGAAATAAAGACAAGTTGGTTGCTTATGTAAGCCGACTACATAAAATTTGTTATTCTTTTAAAGGCAATTGTATACGCTATTACAATAAGGTCCCTACTGATATTAAAAACTTACCTTTAGACAAGTTTAAAATAATAATAAAACAGAAATTGTATAAAAAAGGTTACTACAGGATATCTGATTACTTAGAGGACAGATGTCCATGGGAATAGATTGTTTGAGTAACAGGCTGTTTCGATATATAATTAGCATTCATTTTGTAATTTGACAATATTTTATTTAAAAAAGGAAACGCAAAAGATGCGACGACTGTGGAGTTTCTTCGGTGAGCTCTTCTCCACAGATTCCGCCATTGGGTTAGTGAACTCACCAAAAAAAATGTAATGACGGATCTAAGTGATGTAACAACATCCTATGGAAATAAATGATTTTTGATTTTGATTTTGATTTTGATTTTAAATAAACATAGCAGTGGAGACCTTGAAGCCCTGAAATCGCCGTATTCATAAGGCGTTGGAAAGTAGCGGGGGCATTTTTCAACCCGAAAGGCATTCTGACAAACTCGTAGTGGCCAGAGCTACTAGAGTTGGTAGACACGGTAAATCCAGTTTTTGGGGCGTCGACTGAGCCCATTTTAATTTATTGAAATCCGCTCGCGAGATCCAAAGTACTGAAGTACTTGGAATGTCCTAATTGGTCAAGAATGTCGGTGATTAGAGGCAGTGGATAGCTTTCTGAAACAGTGACGTCGTTTAAGCGACGGTAATCGATGACGATTCTCCACTTCTTTTTGCCTGAAGCGTCCATTTTCTTTGGGACAACCCACACAGGGGCACTCCATGGTGAAACAGAGGGACGGATTATATTTTGGTCGAGCATTTTCTGGACTTGAGTGCCGACTTCCTCTTTATGACACTCAGGGAAGCGATATGATTTGACGTGAATAGGCGGTGCATTACCGGAATTAATAGAATGCTCGATAGCATGAGTGAAAGACAGAGGGTCACCTTCGAGATGGAAAATGTCAGGGTACTGGGAACAGCATTCGAATAGTGACCTTTTCTCTTCATCATTGAGATGAGAACAGCGGATTTGACTTAGCACTCTATTTAATCGATCCGATTCAGAAGTATTTATCGAATTTATTTTGTGACAAGACTCAGTAAGGAACTTCTGTTCGAATGGAATGTTAGTTTTACATAATAGTCTTTGACTTCTATACTTGAGTCAGTGGTGTTTAAAACAGAGACATTAACTTTTGCATTAGATTTAATTGAGACGATGCAATTAGCAACATAAACACCATTGCATAAGACATGATCTAGAATAAGGGCTTCATTATTTTGATAAAGCTCGGGCGAGTAATTTGATACTGCGCATTCGATAACGGCCTCAGAGCGGGCCGGGATAATGTAGGTTGGCTGATTATAAACAATAGGTAGGGATTGACCTTTAATTAGCAAAGTTTTTAAGTGGTAGTCAATTTTTACTTTAAAATGACTAAAGAAATCACTGCCGATGATTCCGTCATAGTATTCCAAACTGACGTCATCGCTTGTAACATGAAATTTGTAATTCAATGATTCTTGGGGTATGTTAATTACCATCTGAAAGGTTCCTAATGTTTTAATTTAAGATTCAGTGTTACTTATGCCTTTGAGTCTTACAATTTCGTGTGAAAGGTGTGGAGTTTCTCTGAGACTTGAGTTTTTGACGATACTGATGCTCGCGCCTGTATCTACGAGGAAACACAGTGGTTCCGTAGAATGGCTAGTTTGTAAATAAATGTGTGGTAGAGACACCTTTTTGGTATAGGTCTCAAAGATTGGAATAGAGTCGGTAGTATGATTTAATTCAGTGCAGTTAGTAGAAGGGTTCAGTGACCTTTGTTTATTTTGCCGGGATATAGAAGTGGTAGAATACGACTTGTTGCGAGATGTATTTTTTGACTTAGTAAAATTAGTAGTACTCGAATTTTCTCGAGGTGAGTTTTAATTTAAAATAACATGACTCGACGTGTTTTCGCATTGTGGCACGTGAGGTGTAGATTTAGGAAAACTCTTGTCTTTAGACAGAGGTGGACTCAGTGATTTTTCTTTAGAACTCAGAGAATTTAGGGGACCCAGTGTAGGCTGAGATGAACTCGGATTTTTCCGAGATGTGTGACTCGGGAACGTTTCACGAGGTGAATGTAAGTTTTGGGACTTAGTAAGGATTGAGTCAAAATCAGAGGGCTTATTTGTACCGTATTTAAAGCACGATTTCGGCAGGCACTGATCCGAAATCATTCGCTGTTTAAATCAAGGTCTTGGTCCTCACGCGTTACATGCACGTTTGCATGAGTTGAGTTAGAGTTTGGTATTTGACCTTGGCTATTATTTTGCCGATTTTTGTATTTGAGTTTACGGCACTCCTGAAGGGTATGACCAAGGTTCTTACAGTATTTACACTGCTTGACATTTGCATTAGTTGAACCTTGAGATGTACCTTGGGTTTGGGCAGAATTTTCGTTAAAGGACCTTTGTGTGTTATGTGAGTGAGGCTTTTTATTTTTATAACACTCAGAGGATGTGTGCCCTAATTTATTGCATGTAGAGCACTGTTTTTGAGAGCGATGTGAGGATGTTGACTATTGTTTTAAGTTGTACAGTTTTTCCTCTTCAATAGCGTGCTGTACCGCTTCATTTAAACTTGAGGGGTTTCTGCATCGCACAATATTAGAAATTGAGCCACTTAGGCCTAACATGAAGGTATTGAGCGCGAGATCTTCCATGGCTGCTATACGGCCAAGAAGTTCTTTGGACTCTTTGCAATTGTAGTGAATGTCGGATTGTATTCTAGTTAGTATACACTCAATACGCAATGAATATTTGGTGACATCTTCTGAAAAGAGTTGTCTGCAATTTTGCAAGTCAACCAAAAGATGTGTTGCGTGTTTTTTTCCCCCAAAAGTTGATTTGAGAAAGGCTTTTATATCCTCCCATTTTGTGAAGCTTTTTAAGCTACAGGCTACTTGTGCCTTACCCTCTAGTTGAGAGAGTATATATTTGCAGAGCACGTTTTGTTGCTCGGGGGTAGCTAGGGACATGGCATTGTCACAGTTTGTTAAGAAAGCAGAGAGTGACTCCTTGTCACCATTATAGCTTTTGATGAATTTAGTGAGAACACCAAGAGTGACAGACATTTTGGTTTTAGAGGGTTTTTCAGGTGTTGAGTTAGAAGATTCAGCGGTTTCGGCTGCTGAAGATTCGCTATCTTCTGATATTAGGCTGACGTCTTCGGTTTCAGATTTAAGTTTCGACATTAATCGAACTGTGATATGTTAGACAAGTGTAGTATATAATTAAAAATCACACTCAAGTAAAAATTATAAAATGTAAAATAGCATAAAAATATAGTAAAAACTTGTAGAAATATCACTGAAACACTTAATTTTATCTTTGAATTTTAACTCACAAGAACACGGTGATGAAGATCTCGAGTTTCATTCTCACGGTAGTGTCACGCGCAGGTAGTATGTGTGCAGGCAGGTGGTGCGCAGGAAAGTAGGCGCTAATGCAAGGCGCCCAAGGGTATCCAATGAATTGCAGGCTTTGCAACGCTCCTGTTACTATCGCCAGCAGATAACGTGAAGGCGGCAGTTGACGGTGTGGAATTTTCCACAAAACAGAGTTTGTATGAAGACTGCCGTGGGAAAATGTTTCCTTGGATGATGGTGGTTGAGTTAGATCTGTGACATCATCTACAGATGAGTAATGGTGCGGGCTCGAGCTGATGCTGAGGCTGACCGTCGACCAGGTTGGTGAAGCAGTTCGTGTGTGAAGATCGCGGGCTCACGCTACGGAGCGGAGACTAACCGTCGGATCACTAGGTGCTAGGATGCGGCTGATGCAGGCTCGACCTGGGGTCGAGTCTTACTGTCGATCAATTTGACGAAACGTAGCCACGGATTCGGATGACAGAGTCTCAGTAAATAAGACCTTCCTGTCATCCCACTTCTGACACCAGTTATTAGGCGGCCTGGGTCGTTTGTCTTTTAAAAAAAAAACACAAAGTCACTAACACTAATATTTATTGATCTCAGAGAGAATTACACAACTTTATAACTTCCCAATTTTGAGGTAGAGAATAGAGTAGCAGAATGCTTTACCGCTTTCCGCGAGTGACTGAATCTAACTGACTAAAATACAAAAGAGTTAGAAACGACGAAGTCTAAAAATGATGATCAACAGTAAGTAACACGGAAAAATACAGCCATGTGAAGATTATGCTCTATTAAGCTTTATCTACATATTAATAAGGGTTGTAACAGTTCGTACGTTTCAACGGTTACGTTCAGCCAGTACACAAAAACTTTTTTACCGAACCTTTTTTTAGTAGGTTACGTACCTATAGTTCTTCATCATTGACCTATACCATCTGAGATCATGGAAACTCTTTAAATACCGTAGACTTTACTCTATGACCGAAAAACAGGCCGTCTTGAGAGACATCTGTTGGATTTTGAAGAAAACCGTCTAGGAAAGAACCTCATTACTGCGCATATGTGAAGGTATTGAAAAGTGACTACGGCGCATTCAAGGCCACCGCTCATAACGAGTGGCGTGACGTATATCATTTTAGGCGCCATCTTTCTATTGGCGTGGCATATATAACCATTGAAGAGCCGCTTTGCTCGCTGAATGTCTAATTTTCTGACAGCACTTAAAAATAAAATTCCAAATCTGTCATCGATGTCGTTGGCGACGTTGGCGAGACATGTTTTTTATTTTTTTTTCATGCCAGTTGCCAGTTCTAAAGATATTATACCTTGGTAGGAAATGCTATTTTGATAGTGATTGAGTTAGGCAAAGCTGGCATGTGACGAATCCGAAGAAAAAGAACTGTTCGATGAAGTGGTAGGTCCCTCCTCGGATACCTAATTGATGATGTGAATGGGGCTAGGTACCTATAACCTCGAGATACCTAAATGTCTAACTTCTAACCTAGTTGATGCGCGTGGTTATTTCCGCTTCAGTGCCACGCGTGAGGACGGCAGCAAGAAGGGTCCAAATCCAGCCAGACCAGAGCTCCCAACTCCATCGCCGGCGGCACCTGGACGAGCCAATGTGGGCCACCACCCACACCTACATGGAAAAAATTATCGCGGTGCCATCTGCGGACTGCCGTTTCCAAAAGGGCGTGATGAAGGTTGATGTTGACATATTTAAACTCGGAAGGTTTCTGATTTTCACACTGATTCATTGACTGTTCTATTGAACTAGGACACGGTACGATTATGAAAAATATTAGGTCCTTACATATGAAATTGGCGTATCACCGTACTGGACACTTTGATCTCAAATATCTCCTCTATGGTTAGGAATTCCAAATTCAAATTTATACAGCTATTTATTTACTCATGTATTTGTGTTTCTAAAATTATAATTCATTTTTTTTCCTCAATTGCTTTTTTTCTTGCGTCACTCAGCTTACAAAATGGAAAACTTGAAATATCGCGTTATTTACGAGTATGAGTCCTACCGTGGCACCAGTGCGGCAGAAACGGCTCGAAGGATTAAAGATGTGTATGGCGACGGTGCCACAATAGAAAACACAGTGCGTTTTTGGTTCCAACGTTTTCGTTCTGGAAATTTCGACCTGCAGAACAAGCCCCGTGGACGGCCGGAGACCAAAGTTGATAATGAAGAATTGAAGGCTATTGTGGAAGCGGATCCATCGCAAACCACGTCCAAGTTAGCTGCAGGCTGCGGTGTTAGTGATAAAACTGTTTTAATCCACTCGAAGCAAATTGGGAAGGTGAAAAAGCTTGAAAGGTGGGTACCTCACGAACTGAGTGAAGCAAATCAACAAACGCGCGTTGACTGCTGCGTTGTATTACTCACCCAGCACAATAATGAAAGGATTTTAAATCGAATCGAACCTGTGATGAAAAGTGGATCCTTTACGATAATCGGAACGCTCATCGCAATGGCTGAACCCTGCCGAACCAGCCAAACCATGCCCCAAGCGAAAATTGACTCCAAAAAAGTTATTAGTTAAAAATGTCTCCGTCCATGCTGCTAACTGGTTCCACTCATACCTGAGAGGTCGTCAGCAACGCATTAAATCTGAAGAGACCGAAACTCAATGGTGTGATCTTTCCTCAGGAGTGCCTCAAGGTGGTATTCTCTCTCCTCTTCTATTTTCAGTCTTCATCAACTCTATCTCCGACGTTATCTCTTCCTCGTATCATCTTTACGCAGATGATCTCCAAATTTATCGCCACTTTTGCCCCTGCGATGTAGCTTCAACCGTGGAGGCACTGAATGCTGACCTCGAGAATGTGAAAGACTGGGCCTTATCATACGGGCTGTTGGTAAACCCGACCAAATCACAAGCCATGCTTTTAGGAACCAGGCACACGCTTTCCTTGATACAAAAACTTATTGTTCCCGTGTCATACAATGGCATCACAATAGAGTATACAGATCAGGCGAAAAACCTTGGGGTTATTTTTGACAACCTGCTGTCTTGGTCTCCACATGTCAGCGAGGTCAGCAGACGGGTCTTTGCGTCTTTTCACTCCCTCAGGCGTTTGCAGTACTTCTTGCCACGGCAGACCAAAATTACCCTTGCTCAGTCCCTTCTCCTGCCACTAATCGACTACGCCGATGTCTGTTGGGCGAGCGCGAACGAAAATTTACTGAACAAACTCGAACGACTTCAGAATCTTGGGATTCGGTTTATCTTCGGGTTGCGCAAATTCGACCATGTTTCTCAATATCGCAAAGAGTTGGGTTGGCTTCCAATTCGTCGTCGCCGAGACACTCATATTCTCTCTTATCTTTTCAATATATTGAAAAATCCGCGCTATCCCAGCTACCTTCGAGACCGCTTTGAGTATCTCTTTTCAGGAGATCGGCACCGGAGATCCCACACGGTCTCACTCTTAGCCACTCCAAGGCATAGCACCTCGGCATATGAGCATTCATTCAGACTGCAGGCGGTTCGACTGTGGAACGCACTACCTAGCACTATAAGAGACTGTCCCTCTCTTGTCTCTTTCAAAAACCGGGTAAAAGAGCACTTCCTTTCTCTTTCGTGAGAGTTATATATAGTATGTATATCATTATAATATATAAACTATATATATGTATTGTATTTAGTAGTCTGGTATGTAAGTATTTTATTTTCCGTATTTTATATTATATATGTATTTTAGTATAGATTAGATATTAGATATTGTACACTGCCTACCCTTTCATGATACATTTCGCTTTCATGCCTTGGTTTGCTGGAAGAAATCTCTTTTTAGAGATAAGCTCGCCTTTGTACATATGATTTCTCCTAATGTAACCTTTTAAATTTAATATGTGTGTGTGCAATAAAGAATTATGAAATTATGAAATTATGAAATAATAAACATTGATTTTATTCGATCCACATTAACAAATTATAACAGACATGCCGAAAGCACTAAGAAAAGGGAAACGTTTAGATCGGCAAGCCTGCGAAGTTATTTTCAATATTTATTTATATTTCTTAACTGAAAATGATAAATTCAAACATACCAACTATACTGCTTACTTTTGTAAAGTCCAAAAACGAGTTTCGGAGGCCAGTGGAATTTCTCAACGAACAGTAAATAAAATATTGCAAAAAGAATACATAAATCAATCCACCTCCAATAGTCCGAAGTCGGCAAAGATGGGTAGACCAAATAAGTTATTTTGTCTAGGTCTTGACGATTTTGACTACAACGTTATACGCCGATTAGTGTATAATTTCCATTTGATATACAAACAAGCACCTACAATTAAAGCCCTGAAGTCCAAGTTATCCGAAGCCATAAATTTTAAAGGATGTGACTTTACGCTAAGAAAAATTCTTAGAAAAATGGGATTTCGGTATAAAAAAGTTGAAAACAACAGAAAATTACTTATCGAGAAAGATGGTGTTCGTTTAAAAAGAGTAAAGTTTTTAGCCGCGATAAAAAAGTACAGATTGCAAGGGAGAGAGATTGTTTATATGGATGAAACATACATCCATACCTCACATTTGGCAGGTAAAAGCTGGGCTGACTCGTCAGAAAACGGAGTGAAACAGTTAATTTCTAAAGGACAACGTCTTATAATAGTGCACGCTGGTAGTAGAAAGGGGTTTATACCTGGGGCATTGTTAATGTATCAGTCTACTGATAAAACAATACCAGGAAGCAAGACATGATTGATTGGCTATCCAAACATAACGTTCCGATTGATCCGTCATTAACAAAACTTGAAATATATGAAATTATTTGCAAGTACAAACAAGACTTTGTAGAATACTCTATAGATAAACTTATGAACGAATATGGACACAGCGTACTAAGATTGCCACCATATCATCCTGATTTCAATCCGATTGAAAACATATGGTCTCAAATAAAGGGATACGTATCCAAAAGAAACATCAGTATGAATATGACTACTGTGAAACAATTGGTACAGGAAAAGGTTAATATGATTGGTTCCGACCGGTAAATATAATTGGTTCCGGGTTCAACCGTAATATTATATATGGAGAATAGTATAGGTGTAGGGAAACAAACTATGATAAAGTTTGTTGATGCTCTCTCTAATCTAGAAGTGGGCAAGATTGTTCTATGTGCCTTTCCTTACAAAAATACAATGAATGGAAAGCAACAGCACGCTACTCATAGGTTAAATATGTATATGTATAATATGACTGTACGCAATACAAAAATTGTATTCTTTGACACAAATCTATTAATTTGTAAATACATCACTGACGGAAACAGTGAGGACATCAAAGTTATTATTGTTAAAATTGACACTGACGTAATAGCTAAGTCTTTAGCTTCATTTATTTTAGAATCTGTTATAAACAGTATAACAGAAGTAAGTAATTGTATAACGGTCACCACAACGATTAGTACACGTACTAAGAAGCATGTAACTACTGACAAGGCAATATGTACAAACGATACTATTGTATCTTTAAACTGCCGCAACCGACAACAGAAAAGCACGGCTTAAAGTTAATGCACCAAAATATACAAGGCTTTTCTGGCAAGCAACTAGAATTAGAAATGTTTTTAGAAAGCGAAGGTATAGATATACTTTGTATGACAGAACACTGGCTGCAAGAGTGTGCAATGCAGTTCAGCATACCAAATTATAAAGTGATCAGCTGTTTCAATAGAAAGACTAAAACTAGAGGTGGTTCCTTAATTTTAGTAAAAGATGGTTTTAAGTGTAAAGAACGAAAGGATATTGTTAGTCTTTCTAGCGAAATGAATGCTGAAGTCTCGTGTGTTGAGATGGAAAAATATACTATTGTTAGTGTGTACAGGCGGGGCGAAGGAGATTTTGAAGTCTTTGAATCAGTGATGGAACAAGTTCTTCAACATGCATCCAGAAACAAGTCCAAACGCGTCATAGTTTGCGGCGACTTTAACGTAGATTTACTAGACACCGCAAACCGCTCTATTCGCACTAGGATCCTAGCAGTATTTAAGTCTTACAATATGTGCAATGTCTTTCTGGAGCCTACACGAATAACGGCTACCTCCGCTACTTGTCTAGATAACGTATTCTGTGAATGTAGTATTCACGATAAAAAAATAGTTAAGGCATTAAGTTCAGACCACACTGGTCAGATTGTAGTATTTGAAGAAAGTAATGCTATAAAGCCCGTTAAAGTATTGTGTAGACCAGTAACTTTGAAGAAAATGGAAAAATTTCGTAGTGGACTAGTGTCAAGTCTACCGTTAACACCTTACTGTGAAGATCCGAACACATTATATTCCAGCTTCTTCAAATCTGTATCTGCGGAATTTGAAAATGTTTTCAATCTGACAAAAGTGAGACCGGACAACAAATCAAAATTCTCTGAATGGGCAACAGAAGATTTAAGACAGAGCAGGTCCAGACTATATGAATTGTATGAGCAAAAACCCTATGATCACAGTCCTGAGTTTAACGTCTTTGTCAAAAATTATTCTAAAATTTTTAGGAAAGACTGCCACAAAGCCAAGTGCCTACATCTTAACAATAAAATCAAAGCTTCTGGCGATAAAATTAAAACTACATGGAACATTATTAAAAAAGAGACAGGCAAGGTTAGGTCTAGTGAATCTTGTTTTAATTTAAAAGTTAACGACCAATTACTCTCATCAAACGAGGACGTTGCTAACGCATTTGAAAAGTTCTTCAGTACCATACCAATAATAACAACAGAAGCACTACCATCCTCTTCTGAAAAGTCTTTAGATTACTTGGTTGAAAATGTGCCCCAAAACAAGGATGGCTTTAACTTCAAGCCAATAGGCTCTATAACTATAGTTAAAACATTTAAACTTCTTAGTATGAAAAAGACTGAAGATTTATGGGGCATGTCGGTTAACGTGGTTAAATCAGTAATCGATGTGATTGCACCATACATGGCAATCACATTCAATAGTTTTATAGCAAATGGAGTTTTTCCTGACCTCATGAAAATGAGCAGATTAATACCACTTTTCAAATCCGGTAGTAAACAAGACCCTGCCAACTTCAGACCTGTATCTGTATTGCCAGTGTTGAGCAAGGTGTTTGAAAAGGTCATATTGAGTCAACTACTCTCTCACTTCAATGCATCTGGGCTACTCCACAAAAAACAGTTCGGATTCACTAAAGGCAGATCAACAACAGACGCCGGAGTAGCGCTAGTAGAACACATTTATAGTGCGTGGGAAGGATCACAGGATGCGGTTGGTATCTTCTGTGATCTTTCCAAGGCCTTTGACTGTGTGGACCATCAAACTCTTTTGCTCAAACTTCAACACTATGGTATCAAAGATAATGCGTTAAAATTAATGGAATCTTATTTAATGGAAAGATTACTAAAAGTAGATATAAACAGATGCAAGTCCACTGGAACCCATATGAATATTGGTGTACCCCAGGGTTCTATCTTAGGTCCGTTTCTTTTCTTAGTGTACATGAATGACCTGCCTTATATGGTGGAAAAAATGACTCAGATAGTTCTATTTGCTGATGACACATCTATTATTTTCAAGGTGAAAAGACAAGAAGAAATTCTAGACGACGCAAATAGTACACTCTCTTATGTGTTAAGTTGGTTCAATGTAAACAACCTGTTATTAAACTCAAAGAAGACTAAATGTATCAAATTTTGTTTGCCTAATGTACGACAGGTTGAAAGCAGTGTTAGAATAGGATCTGAAAGATTGGACCTCGTTGAAGACACAATCTTTCTCGGAATCACTATAGATTCGAAACTTCAATGGGGTCCTCACATAACTAATCTCGCACGAAGACTTAGCTCAGCCGCTTTTGCGGTCAGACAAATCAGATATCTTACAGATGTTGAAACTGCCAGATTGGTTTACTTTAGTTATTTTCACAGTATTATGTCTTATGGAATATTGCTCTGGGGGAGAGCAGCAGATATAAATACGATATTTGTCTTACAAAAAAGGGCGATCAGGGCGATATATCAATTAGATGCTAGAGAATCATTAAGAGAAAAATTCAAAGAAATTAATATACTTACGGTTACCTGTCAATATATATACGAGAATATCATGCATGTAAGAAAAAACATAGCTTTATTTAAAATTGTAGGTGATAGCCATACAATTAACACTAGAAATAAAAATAGGTTAGCACTACCATTATTTAGACTAAGTAAAGTAGGCACATCATTCATGGGGCACTGTATTCGCTTCTACAATAAAATACCACAGGAATCATTGATCCTTCCTGAAAAGAGGTTCAAAAACTATGTTAAAAATGAGCTGATAAGAAAGTCCTATTATAGTATTAAGGAATACTTAGATGACAAAACTGCATGGTCCATACCATCTCAGCGCACAGAAATTCGACGAGGGGCGATGGATCAAGTCTATCACTCGCCGGCGAATTTCCTTAGACCGAAACCAGTACCTGTTGTAAAGTCACTTTTTAAAAAAAAAGGTATGGGGGAGTTTCTTGCCGTTTCTTCTTAACCCCGAGGCCCACCTTCCGAAACGGTGTAGTTTTTTTTTATATAAAAAAAAAATTGACTTGTAGTTATAAGTAAGTATAATTTTGACGTTGAATAAGATAATTTATTTATTTATATTCAATAAAAAAAATGACTCTGACTCTGACTCCGATGTTTGGGCCAAAGTATGTGACCACGCCATCAAATGCGAAAACGAGTACCGAAAACACGAACCTGAGTTGGAAAATTATATGGCTAGTTTTGTAATCACCGTTCATGAAAACTCTGACGATGATACACCAGAAAATAGTTCTGATTCTGACTGTGATATGGAAGTTGGAAGTATTGTTTCGCATCACACTGTCCACCACGCTCCTCCTCCTCTTATCCCGCTGTCATAATCGAAGTCGTTCATCCAATTAGAAAATCATATTTATTTATATTAATTTCTCTGCTGGTTTGTTTTGTTTTATGTTGAGGTGTCTTTTTTGTTATGTCATAGTATTTTTAATTAATTACAAAAATTTTTTGTTATAAAAAAGGTCTGCAAAATCCTACTGTAGTTTTGACTTATAGTTAGACTTTTGGGGTTCCAATCCTTATAGAATCATTAGATCATCCCAACCGGAATTTGGTTTCTATCAGTGCGTTTTATTGAAATAAAACGTCCTCAGTAACTAGTTATATTTTTATTTCCTAACGAATTCTTTATATGATAGAATCGTGGTGGTTTTAACATCTCAGTGTAATATACGTCAAACGGGCAATTTGACATTTGACATTGATAAATAAAGTATGCGATTTATTTGATACCTTCACGTAATTTAATAATACAGTAATTCATAGACACATCGGCACCATTCGGGTGTTATCGTTGTTCCGAGTTTTGCCGATAGGAAAGGATTATTCACTACATCTGTACATAGTTTGATTAAATAAATAGGTATATTATATTTAAACAAAAAACGACTTTATGTTCCCCCCATGCAAAACGCCACGTTCATATGTAAGGACCAATAGAAATTACTCACTACGCGTTGACACACTAATTAACAAAATACCTATGATACGACCGACCGCGACAAATGCTTCCGAGAAGAGAAAGAAAAAATGATTGACTGAGTGGCGTTTTGACAAAATCAAAATCAAAATCAAAAATCATTTATTTCCATAGGATGTTGTTACATCACTTAGATCCGTCATTACATTTTTTTTGGTGAGTTCACTAACCCAATGGCGGAGTCTGTGGAGAAGAGCTCACCGAAGAAACTCCACAGTCGTCGCATCTTTTGCGTTTCCTTTTTTAAATAAAATATTGTCAAATTACAAAATGAATGCTAATTATATATCGAAACAGCCTGTTACTCAAACAATCTATTCCCATGGACATCTGTCCTCTAAGTAATCAGATATCCTGTAGTAACCTTTTTTATACAATTTCTGTTTTATTATTATTTTAAACTTGTCTAAAGGTAAGTTTTTAATATCAGTAGGGACCTTATTGTAATAGCGTATACAATTGCCTTTAAAAGAATAACAAATTTTATGTAGTCGGCTTACATAAGCAACCAACTTGTCTTTATTTCTAGTATTAAAATTGTGTATATCACTGTACTTCTGAAAATTAGTTATATTTCTTTTTACATACACAAGATTGTCATAGATATATTGAGACACAAATGTCAGAATATTGATTTCTTTAAACTTTTCCCTCAGTGACACTCTAGGCCCTAATCTATAAATTGCACGAACAGCCCGTTTCTGCAGAATAAATATACTATTAGCATTCGCAGCGTGACCCCACAATAAAATACCATAGGTCATTAGACTATGAAAGTAACTAAAGTAGACTAGTCTAGCGGTGTCTACGTCGGTAAGAGCTCTAATTTTTTTAACTGCGAACGCTGCCGAACTCAGTCTGTTCGACAATTTATTTATATGAGGATCCCATTGTAGTTTGGCGTCTAAAGTAATGCCCAAAAAGACAGTCGACTGCACAAGGTCCAATCTCTGTCCTTTTATAAATATGTCTGTAGTTACCGGGTTCACATTGGGTAACACGAATTTAATACATTTAGTTTTCTTTTCATTAAGTAATAAATTGTTAACAGTAAACCAGTTCACTATACTAGAGATAGCATTGTTTACCTCGTCATAATTTGATTGCTGTCTTTTAACTTTAAATATCAAAGAAGTATCATCGGCAAACAATACTAACCCATGTTTTGCTTTAACAAGGTAAGGTAAATCATTAATATATACTAAAAACAAGAAAGGACCAAGAATTGAACCTTGCGGTACGCCCATACTTATTGAAGACCCAGGTGATCTTTTCCCATTAACATCGACCATCTGAACCCTATCTGTTAGATATGACTCCAGAAGGCCAAGTGCCTGATCTTTTACACCATAATGGCGTAACTTCCTGACAAGAGTGTCATGATGGACGCAATCAAAAGCCTTGGATAGATCGCAGAAGACACCTATTGCATCCATTGCGTCTTCCCAGGCATCAAAAATATTGTCGATTAGTTCAACACCAGCATCGGCGACCCTTTGTGAAACCAAACTGAGCAATATGAATTAAATTATTGAGATAAAAATGACTTTGCAATTGATTAAGTATGAGTTTTTCAAATATTTTGCTAAGCGTTGGTAGTATCGATATGGGTCTAAAATTGGTGGGGTCTGATGTACTACCAGCTTTGAATAAAGATATAACTTTACTTAGTTTCATCAAGTCAGGAAACACACCATTATCTATACATTGATTAAATATACAACAAAGGTGAGGTGCAATACAATCTACAATGGAACTAATAATTTTTACTGATAGACCATGGGCGTCAGCTGTCTTATTCATTTCCAGGGATTTAAACGCTTTTACAATGTCTTCATTATTTACGTGCCTAAATTTAAAATCTGTTTTACATTCCTCAAAGTTTTGTTTAAGTATAGATTCAGCAGCAGCGGGAGATGAATTTAAAGACTTGGTTGTTGAAACTGGAATGTCCGTAAAGAAATTTTCGAAAGCTTTTGCTACTTCTAGGTCTGTACTTAGCAATTGATTATCTATCTTAAGCTTGAAGTTATTATGCGTAGCTTTGGCCTTTCCAGTCTCTCTGTTTATAATTTGCCAAGTCGTTTTCATTACATTGCTACTAGATTCAATTTTGTTTTTAATGAAATTAGATTTAGCTACGGCACAAACGCGTTTAAACATTTTTGAATAACTACGAACATAATCTAGAAAGGCCGTATTTTTGTTATATGATTTCTCTTCATAGAGTTCATATAATCTTCGTCTGCTCCTATGAATTCCAACTGTCGCCCAATCACTAAACAAAGCTTTGTTATTAACTTTTATAGTTTTTGATTTAAATACCGTATCATATTCATTTTTGACAAGGTTAAATACTGAGTTGTACAACAAATTTGGATCGTCACTGTATGGTATTTCCCATAGTTTATCTAAAATATTATTCCTGTAGTGTTCAAGCCGAGTGTCACTAACGGGCACACATGTAATATCCTCTTTTTGGTCCTTTTTTATTTTAATATTGAATATACCTATCTGACCAGAGTGATCAGAGGTTAATTTATTGATGACCGATTTGAAAATGGGCGTAATGTTAGTAAATATATTGTCAATGCAGGTAGCAGATGTTGCAGTAATTCTAGTAGGCTCCAAAAACAGATAGTTCATGTTGTGACATAAAAATAAAGATTTTAATCTAGTACAAATATTATTATCCTCTAACAGATTAACATTAAAATCACCACAAATTATAAAAAAATTGTTTTTATCGCTGATTTTAATCAACACTTCATCCATTTTCTTTTCGAATAAATCAAAGGATGAATCTGGTGGTCTGTATACGACAGGAATAAACGTGTTTAGTTTAGGGACAGATAGTATTATGATGACACTTGATGATCGGTCGTTCTATAGTACCTATCGATTTTGACAAAATAAAAAATACTTAAAAAAAACTTTTTTAAAAAAGCTTTTATTTCCGATTACAGTGCACTAAAAAGAGGTTTTTTTTTTTTTCTGAGTACCCAAATTTAATACAAAATTTTATGACTAAAAATAAAAGCGTGGGGCGCTTAACATAAACTGGCTCTATATTTTCCATAACTTATTTACATTCCTGTTCTAATTATCCTTTTACATTTTGTGTCTCGAAAATAGGATCTATTAAATAGGTATTATTTATTAAAGTTAGAAAGAGGAAACAGATATTTCAAACAGTATGTATGTACAACATATATACAACATGTATGGATGCCATCTCCGCCAAAGTCGATGCGGACTGAAGGTATGTCATAATCATGTAATTGTCCTCTATGAAATAATTTCCATATGATTTCGGATATGAAGCCCATTGCACAATTCACCAGTCCCTTTTGAACATCAATATTGATTCTTAGCATCACTTTTGCTCCCACAAATATCTCCAGCTCTTTCGGAAGTCCAGCCGTATTGTCGATGTCCTTCGGCACTGCTCTTTCCATATCGATATTTTCCTCATTTCTGGTAGCATCCACTAGCGTATCCTGAGCTCTGATCATAAACATCTCTGTTCCAATACTTCTGAAGTGATCTAGGACTTGTTGTTTATGTGCGGCAACTGTTTTATTACGAGGTCTTATTCGAAGTGCCTTTTCTATGGAGAACTCACCAGTAAAGTTGTTTCCAACTTTGCTAATCAGTACTGCCATATGATGAGGCTGCAATTCACCAACTCTTAAAGCATTCAAGATGTCTATGAATGTGGTGTCACCTTCTTGCCGCATATTCTGTGTCAGTTCTACTAGTGTGAATATTCTCCAGAGATGTATGGCTGCTCTCATTGATGTTGGCTGTTCAAACACTTGATTTGCTCATATCGGTGGTAATTGCATGAGATCACCGAAGAGAAGTACATTGATACCTCCAAATAACTCGTCATTATTCTTAAGTTGCTTGAGTCGCGAATCAATCATGCATAATACCTGGTATGACACCATAGAGATCTCATCTATGAAGAGGAATTCTATATCTTTCTATTGCATACGCATTGTTCGGAGAACGTTACCAGTCAGGATTGCTAGTCCTGTTGTTCTACCATTCTTCTCTACAGGGAGTTTCAATATGCTATGCAATGTCATACCACCAACTAGTCGTGCTGCTACTCCTGTTAACGCTGCTGATTTTGTAGCTACTTTGCCATAACATCTGTTCACCTGATTCTTTAGTATATTGAACACAAATGTCTTTCCTGTACCTGCACCACCAGTTATGAAGAGTCTCTCTCGATCAATACTTCCATTCATTTGATCCTGTATGCTCTGAGTTATGTGTTCGAACAATTCTCGCTGGCCTACATTCATCGCTCGCTGTGCAGTTACAAATTGGTCATCAGTCATTCCAACTTCAGGAATTTCTTCCTCATAAGGCTCCTCTTCAATTGGTGCCCCTTCCGCTAGAATCTTGAATGCATGCACCAGGTTGAAGGCATTTTGAAACTGCTTATCACGCTCTCTATATGTCTCCATATATTTGCTTATTTCCTTTAGTCGTTCTTCTCGTGCGATGAATGCATCTTGTGCTGAATCATAGTCTTCAATCAGCTCTCTTTCTTGGCGATATGGCATGTACTGAACGAGGAAGATATAGTAGTAATTCTCAGGATCATTAGCTGCCATGAAGAATGGTACTTTTATAACCGCTGGTCTAGTTCTCAATACCATTCTGGTGTCATCTTTCAGTCTGATTATTGTTCGAGTTGTTGTGAGCTCTTCTTCAGAAGGATCATAATCGATACTCATTATCTCCATCTTGCTTCCGGTAGTGAGGCTCAAACAGAATAGCGAATTCGATTAAGCTCATATTTTCAAAGTCGAACTTGGGATGTGTCTCATGTCTTTCTTCGTATCTCTTGAATATGTTACTACAATATCCCGATGCATGTCAGCGTTGTTCAGGCTTTCGTGTGTTAAGAAACACAGTTTTTCTTGAGCTTTCTTTCATATTCAGGTGAGCTAATCGGAACACAGCTTCACATGCTGATATCTGTCGTTGTCCTAAGATCTTCATGCATATCTTGAAGAGTTTCCGAGAAATGTTTGTCTCTTCTCGTCGTATTTGCTGTATTGCTTGTGCTACACCTCTGTCAAGTGTTGTAGGCTCCGGTTTCGACATGTACTTTGCAATGGTGTATATCCAAATTACCTTTCCACAACTTGAGAAGTGTTGAATTATAGTTATTGACCCATTTATCTTGTTGTCGTCTCTTGAGTATGCATATTCTTCCTCCACTTCTGATAAACTCATCTGATGAGTGGGCAACGATCCTTGTTTCTTCGCATACTTGCCGTGGGAAACTGAATCGGCATACATTCGAGTTAGGGTCATTCTTTCTACAAGTGTGTGTATGGCGGTGGATTTGCGATTTCATTACAAACTCATACAAATCCGATCCCTCTTCAGGTATTTCACATGAGCAGTTACGATCGATTTTCTCAATTCCTTCTGGTGTATCGAAGGATGGATGATCTTCTATCCATACTACCATATGTAAATGTGGACTTCCTCTCACTTGGAACTCAACTCTCCACCAGTAGTCAACCATTTTTCCACCAAATACTTCTGTGTTATTCTTGAGGAATCTCATGAGAGCTTTAACTCTGATCATGAAGTGGCGACTTACTATTACTGGATACTTTTCAACTAGTATTTGTGTTGTAAACATATCGAGGCTTGCAGGGTCTTCATTTGGTCGTCCATCTGCTATCAACAGGGCTCTTCTCATATCCAACCAGTTGAGATCATTGCAGCTGAAGGTAAGGAAGTATGTTGGGGGTCCTAAACATCTGATCTGTGCTATTAATTCATTCATCGCTGAACGCCAGTATGCAGAAGATCCTCTCAAGTTTCTCACATAGAGGTGAACATCTTCTACTTTTCCATCAGGACCTTCTATCTTCTTACCACAAGCTGCAATTGTTGACTTGACTCTATAGTATTCGAAGAAGGACAGTGCATAGAACAAGTATGCATTGCTTTGGAATCTTGTATCGGATCCTAGTATTCGAAACTGGTAGTAGTCAAGTGGTGTGATCTTTACAGGTCGTTGTTCCTTAAGTCCATTTACTCCATTTGGGAATAGATAATACCATGCGAATTCCTCTGATTTCCATTCATGAGCTTCATTAATGAGGTTGTCTCTAGTCTTGCGCACTATTTCATTAAGATTCTCAGACACTTCAAGCTCTTCCTCGACATCTGGTTGCACACAGTCTATTGGTCCCATCCACCCCATCACAGATGTTAACACTGGTATTTCTGTGACCTGCGACATTTAAATTGATGGCTCTTCGATGGGAATTTCACAGTCATTGGTATGGATTATGGTACCATTAGTCAGGTGGACGTCTATGTAGTCTAGTGTATATGGCTTGTTAGCTGATCCTGTGGCTCGCTTACATATTCGTACAAGTTCTGTAATACTATCACACTCTATAATGCAAGCTTTGCCATCACCAGATTTTACTCCTCTAGCACCACAGGAATGCGAGTCTGTGAAGTAATATCTATCATTGTAATGCATGACTCCTAATGATAGTGACTCAGCAATCAGAACTTCTGAACTATGGCTCTCAAATAGTGACTGAAGAGAAGCCATTAACGTTTGACCAACAGATGGAGGGGCATTTACACTATCTCTTAAACTACCGAATAATGGTGATTCTGGCGCATAGTTTATATTAAAGCTGTTCTCAAACATTTGGAAACCTCCTCTGATGTTATCGAAGTCTCGTACATCCAAATGTTCATTCACATCGAGATTTCTATTGGAACTGTTTCTTATTTTAGTGTACATCTCGTCTCCAGCAATCATATTTCCATCGAGTATTACCTTAGTCCATTGATTAGGTGGTACAATAACTGCTCTTACTATATTTGCTAATACCATCGCTGCGCACTGTACACCAGCGTTACCAGATGTGAACATCGACTCATTTCCTTGGTGCCATGATGCTCGTATTATTCTAGATGATGTTCCGATTTCTTTGTAAGCACGCGTCTCATGATTTTCATCCGGCTCTTCATCAGCTTGTTGCTCACGAATCAGGACGTTCTGGTTCAACCGAACATCATGGTCGATAACTACATCTTTGTACAGTGGGTTATTATCGATTAGCCACTGTAATGAATCATTGAGTCGTATTCTTGATACAGTATATTCTCTGGTTATGTTGAGATTTTCCAAGTGCGAAGTGACTACCATCATTTGTGAATCGCTTGTTGATCTCGGTAGCATATCAGGAGCTTTTCTGTCCCCTCAAAGATGTCTTGAGCAAAGAGTACTGCTTGTCCACGAAATCCATACTGACCGAATCTTCCTGGGAGATGGATGATTTTCACATATGGTGTAACTCTCGCCAGTAATCCTTGTTCAGCTTTACTTAGCTGAAGGATCTCATCTGGTATGACACCTGGATCTAAATTATTCCAGTATGCTTTTGGAGGCCACATTGTCTTCTTACTAGTGATGTGAGTCTTGCATCTGTGACAAACTCTAAGTGGCTCTGATCTCTTCAACTGTTCAGGTAAGTATTCTAATGCTTGTGGACTTGGTTGACAAGACACTATTTGGGTTGGATAGCATTTCTTGGTACAAATTTCGTATGTCTCATTACAGAAGGTGTTGATTGTAGCCTCGAAAGTTTCAATATCAGCTCGTACACGTTCACGTAGCTGTGAGATATTCTGTCTTACTTGAGATATTCTTACTTGATGCTGTTCAGATGTCTCTGAATTTCTAGATTGCGCATGTAGTAAGCGATCTTGTTCTAAACGCAATGCTTGCTGTTCAGGTGTTGCTTTCTTTCTTTGTGCTCTTTGTTTGTCTAATCTTGCACGTTTGGCTATTGGATTTTGCATTTTCTCTTTATACTTTTGTCTAGCTTTTTCTAATCGTCTAGTCCGTTGTGTAGCGGACTCCGTCTTTTTTGATTTGGGGGGTTTGGGGGGTTTTGGGGGTTTCATTTTTGGTCCCACGAGTATGGCGGCAATAAACGGTCCATCCTCCCAGCGGCCCCATAGGAGGATAAGGCACTTATACAACAGGGTGTGCCAGGTGCCCTGAGGTACGTTAGCGACATAGCATGTTTTTGACCACCCTATGCCATTCAGTTCTCAGCACGTATCCACTATTAACTTGGGTGGTAGAGACTACTACAGCAGCACCTGGATTCGAACCTTAGCCCGATAGTTCCATACAATTTTAGAAATTACATGAAAGTCATCGAAACCAAGCGTCTATCCACTTGACCCACTTCAGCTGCTGTAGCTCTAAATTCTATATAACTAAAACCTATATTTAAACTATACATTTCGAAATTAAAAAAAAATAATATTGTGATAAAGCTACATCACTTTACCAATTACGCCACTGGAGTATTCAGGAAATTATTTTATTTATGGCTAAAGGTTATATATAAAGTTAACATGTTTGATAATTTTTATCAAAAAGCACATCACGCTACCACTTACACCACCGAGTCTTAATTTATGATTTTTCGATTTAGGCAGGAAGCTATATATAAATGATTAATTGAAACATTTTATTTGAAAAAAAAAAAGAATATGTTTATCACTAGATTCGAACCCGCAACCTTCAGCACTGAATCCTTTTACTCTTCTACTAAAGCCACCAAGACATATATAATTTGAATATTATTTTGACATAGTGACATATTTAAATATCATATGTAATTTTTGTGAGTAATAAACCGCATAATTACTACAGTTTTGCGAAATGCATTAAAGTTTATTATTGCTGAATTAGTTCTAATCGAAGCATTAATTTAAATCTTTGGATTAATTTAAATCCTAAGATTAACTTTTATCTTGTGACGAACTCTTAATTCAAATGTAAATTAATATCTCATTATCTAAGCATAAGTTGTTTGATGGACCATTACGAAGAGTTTTATATTATGGTATTTATCGAAATTGATTTAAAAGAAAACTAATTTTAAGATTTAACATTATTCAGGTCATAACGGTTTTTTGAAATTCAAATTTATACTGAGGATATCCATGAGAAAATGACTTGTCATTTTTTTGTTTTATTAAATTGTCTAAAACAACTAAAGCTTTTATTGTAATTAATAATTAGTAACATAAATTAATGCATAATGAAACGCAGGAGTCGATTTTAAGCTTCATATGCAGGCTAATTATTGAGAATATAAAATGCACATCATTGACATTGGATTTTTTTCAGTTTTTTTGAAATTCTACTCACAATTTTAGTGTTTAGGTTTATATCGACAACTTTCTCTTCGCGTTAACCTCTGTTTGTGATTTTTACAACAATTGAACTCAAACTCTTTGGTTAGGACGACAATGGCTATTCTTTCGGACCTTTGTGACTTCTTTCCTCGACTGGATTTGGTTTTAATTTAATTTCAATGTTTTGGTTTATGTCGACAACTTTCTCTTCGCTTTATCCTCTGTTTTGTGATTATTGCGACAATTGAGTTCGAACTTTGGTTACGACTATTCTGGCAATTATTTTGGACCTTTGTGACTTTTTTCCTAGACTGAGTTAGGTTTTCAAAGTGAAATCCGTGCGAAATCAACGGAAATCATGCAAAAATAATTCATTATCAATCATGCAAAAAAGGTGTACCCATGTTTTCCCTAGTTAATGAACGTCGAAGATCACTATGGATTCCAGCAGTTGAACAAGTAAAGCCTGAATTGACCATTGCAAGTTAGTATAGTTCTATACTTTTAAGATATTAATTAATCATAGACCATCGATAGTCTGTGTTATAGACCCATAAATTAAAGCCAATGCGGACCAACGCCGTCTGTCACGCTGAAACAGTGAGACTCTAACCTGACAAAAAGAGATTATTGGCAGGCTCAAGATACGTTTAATAATCACAGGGTCGTGAGTTGAATATTGGTGATATAGTTGAAACGCTGGATAGGGACTCGCCGGGAATTTGAAGACTTCAGCTCCTCGGTAGACTCAATCCAACTGGTCCACTTCTCCAGACGTCAACAAGTGATTATGCGGTTAGCGCCAGGAGGATATTATTCCTCGGCGTGGAACCGATTCAGAGCTCCGTTAGCGCCAGGAGGATATTACTCCTCAGCGTGGAACCGATTCAGAGCTCCGTTAGCGCCAGGAGGATATTACTCCTCAGCGTGGAACCGATTCAGAGCTCCGTTAGCGCCAGGAGGATATTACTCCTCAGCGTGGAACCCTGGAAAGAGACCAGTGTGAATTATAGGCATACAAAAGCGCTACAGCGCCCAGCTATCAGGCGACGGCTCCCCACACGGAGACTTCCGACGAGGGCCCTAGGGTAATTAGGATCTAAGAGTGCCGCAGTCCAATAGACACTGTATAGAAAAGGGAAATACATAGAGAGTATAAAATACACGAAAATAAGAAAGACTAACTACGAACCAATGCTTACCCATGGATTGGGGATAGTAGGGAAGTTTCACATCAACTACTGCACTTTACAGCAACTAAACATTCAGCTCCATTACAGTACTAAAGGGACTAGCCCATCGCCGCAACTAAAGGCGTGACTTAAAAATTATTGATGCAGAAGATACAACCTCACGTTTCAGAGCTCAAACAATGTCTGCCTCAAAAAAACAATCAGCTGCCAGACGAGATTCCAGACCCGAATTTCCGAATTTTTATAGTTTTAGTTTTTAACTGGCTAATCCGCCAGTAGCCAATATGGTCAAGGAGGTAGTACGTTACAACGCTTTCAGTTTTTTTTTATTTAAAAATATTTAATAACACGATACGATACGATACACATACTTATAGATATACATATAGATAAATATTATAATTAGATAGACAAATAACCATGACTAGGGTTCAAACATCCGTTCTCATCAAACAAATATTTGCAACCACCGGGACTCAAACCCGGGACCCTTGGCTTCGTAGGCAGGGTCACTGCCGACTCGGCCATTCGGGTCGTCGAAAATTTAAATTAGCTTTCAGAAATCCCCCTATTCACTTTCAGTGTTTTCAATCCAATTGTATCAAATTTTACTTCTTTAGACGAACTCCATGCGTCTTCGTGCGGTTGGTTCGCCTCGTTCAGCCACAAGCTATGTTACCACGCGCCGTTTTTATCACGCGTCGGCCAAAAACAAACAAACTTGATTAAAACAAAATTGTATTTAGCGGTCTATAATCACATTTAGTTGGAACTTTAGGGTTTACCCAAGTTTAAAGGTTTAATTTGACATACTTTCCGGTATCCAATTGAGCTGAAGTTTTACATTCATATGTAAATCCGACGACAATGCAACATTTGAATGACATGGGGCTACTTTGGTCCTACTTGATATCCAGGGTCTTATGATGGAGCCGGAAGGTGCCCATGGGAACTCTGATGTAACGATTCGACGGAACTCCATCATGTTTGGGCTCGTGTGATTCAAATTAACAAATACTATAGTTATTTTTTACAACTTTTTAATTATCCAGACACATGATCAGTCTATCAGCCTCGCGTAACCCTGACTCGATAGCACCATGGACAGTATTCTTATGACTCTCAGCCGTGGCTTCCCCGGCGAAACAGATCAGGGGAAAGCCAGCGTCGTCCAGGATCGGGTCATGTAGGCTGCCTTGTTGAATGAGGAGTTCTGTCGATACTGAACTGTAGCAGTGGGAGCCGCGCTCGAAACGATTGGTTAACCATTTGGTTCTGGAAATAATGAGATAAAATAGTATTAATAAAATTAAAAAAAATACTTTTGTAGATGAATAAGCTAGATACAAACTTATTACGATCAGACTTTATATTTGTGTGATGCCGCTGTTTCTGGTTCCTACGACATAAGGGTATCCTAGTGTGGGGTCAGAAGCAATGTATGTTTTTTATGTTTATGATGAGGAAGCGTCGTAATTTCATAGCAATGGAATATGAGAGAGAATTTGTGGGATAACGACGCATTTTTTTAATTCGAACAAACGAAATTATAATCAAATTAACAAATGGCCAAATAAATATCTGTGGAAACAGGTGATCATGACGATCCGAATGGCCGAGTCGGCAGTGTCCCTACGAAGCCAAGGGTCCCGGGTTCGAGTCCCGGTAGGGACAAATATTTGTTTGATGAGAACGGATGTTTGTACCCTAGTCATGGTTGTTTATCTATCTAAGTATAATATTAATCTATATAAGTATGTGTATCGTTGTCTAGTACCCAAGATACAGGGAATCCTAGTTTGGGGCTAGATCAATGTCCGTAAATAATGTCCAAGGTATTATTATCACAAAACAGATCAATAAACTAATATAATAAGGCCCGATTGCCTAAACCTCATGCTGGCACCATCTCTCGCTCCAGAAACGATCCCAACCGTAGAACATTTAAGCGGCACTTTATTTGACCAGTACTCTCAGCATTCGGCCATTAGTAAATTATCTCCAGTTCAGAGACGTCTTATGTAGGTCGGGTACTTTACCTTAGACAACTCTTGATCTCCAGATCGCGGTAACGTTCTCCAAAGAACAGCGCAATGAGTCTTCCCAGCCCCTCCCGCACCTGTTCCTCACTGCTCCTCTCCATCATCCTGGCTGCGTCATCGTTGATCCAAGCCATTAACACGTTGGACTGGCCATCGACAGTTTCCAGGGCGTATATCGATGTCAGCCATTGATCTTTTTCCTACATAGACAATTATTGGCCATGCCAAAAATGTTACTTCTTTTTACTGGTGATTATGATAATAGCGAAATAGTAATATAAGGAACTCAATTAACTGCCAAAAACTACCTATTTGCCAGCTACAGTATGACTACCACTCCTAGTCATGCAGTCATATCTCTCGATATGAAAATGAGAACAATTTAAATGACCACCAAAATATTCTTTTCCTATCCAAAATGGGTAAATGCTACCCAAAATGGGTAAATGATCATCAAAAGTTGCAGAAAATATCAGGGAAAAATAATGCGGTAGCTTAGGTGAGGGGTAAAGAGGGTGAGCGAAGCGAAGCCCCCTTTATCCTTCGTCTTAGGTTGAACATGTAAGAAAAACAAAAAATACTTAAAACATAAACTTAAGTACTTATCCAAACACAATTATGTGATCGTTTACTAATTTTGGTAGTCGTTTTGAATTTATTGATTGTAAAATAGCGTGCGTTTTTGGTGATTTTTTAAACATAAGCCTATGAAAATTACACAGAAGGAACATATAATTAAGTTAAGTTTTATTTGGCTTGTTAAGTTAAGCATCTATTTATGCTGTACTCATACACATGCGTCCGTGGGCTGGCGGTATTCACACGTCGGAAACGATTGTGAGGGTAGCAACATCTGGCTGAAACGTGTACTGGATGGGTGTCCGCTTGTATGCGGCATTTGTTTCGCGCGCTTCCGTGTTTCGGATGACACGTTAAGCTGAAGGTCCCGGCTTCTATCGCTACTCGGTGATAGTAGTCGTAAAGCTGGTCAGAGGTCTTAATAGGGCAGCTTGAAAACATCTGACAGTCGGGTTGGCCACTAGCCCGACACCCCTCCATAAACCCGCACTGAGCCAACTTGGTAGAGTATGGCTCAATCTTACTCGTATTCGGGTAAAGGCCTGCACCCTCGGTGGGGACATTAATGGGCTACATTATTATTATCATGTCCTATGTGGGTTTGCGGTCGAGGGCGTGCTTCCCATGCGAGAGGGTCGGGGTTCGAATTCCGGCTGGGAAACAAGAAAACATAACCCGAGTTCTTGGATTGATTGACGTCGCTGTTTCTGGTTCCCACGACACAGGATTATGTATTTGCCTATATGTAAATATTATGTTATGTCTCCAATTACAGTATTATTACCTGAAAAACAATTTTATCTTCAGAACGCCAGATTAAGTTGAAGCGCACAGGGTTATCACCCCACCATGGCGTAGTGAACTCGAGGAAGATTTTGTCCAGCACAAACATTTGCAAGCGGTTTATTGTGGCCAGCTTTTGCTCTGGCAGTGGTGGATTAAATAACTCCATGTGCCTGTAACAAGTTTTAATAATGACAATGGCGATGGAAGAGCGAATGAGAACATTCAAAGCATATTTTCTTGGAGTCCTCTCTAATTTTAGTATGTGTAGGTACATTCGTTTTTGTATTTTATATTATAGCGGCCCTGTACACATCAATTACGATTAATTAAGACAAACGTGCAGCCAGATGGATGGACGGACAGACGGGCAGCGCGGAGCCAGGAATAAGGCCCCGTTGGCACCCTTTGGGAACAGAATCCTGCTAAAAGCCCAGTAAAAGTAAGCTTACCTTTCTTTTAACACACCAACAGACACTGTAAGAATAACACTCTTGGCTTCAAAGACACTACCATCCTTGCACACCACTTCAACCAGACCCGAAGGATTCTGCCACTTTATAACTGCCACTTCTTTCTTCATTTGTATGTCGAGAGGCGACGAGGTGGCGGCATCTGGGTTTTTGTTCTGGGGAAATGACAAGTTAAGACCTACACCCGGAGAAACCAGAGAGGAAACGGTGCCAACATATTGAGCACCTTGTAGCTGCTATAATGGCTAAACGGGTTCGAACATTTTTCTTTGGATGTAGTAATATCTATCCGCCGGAATTTTGTTTTTTCTTTTGCCAAAAGTTCCGCACACGATGAATGTGTAGTGTAATAAATAATGGTACCCTAAAGAGACATTGGTGAGATATTTGAAAGTAAAGACGATTGTTTTAGAAATATCATAATGGTAAATGTCATCGATTCTAAATAAAATTCGTTCACACTTAACTTACCATCAACACTTCAAGGATCATCCCCATCCCCTTTCCCCTCCACGTCATCACACTCCCCACGCACGTCTCTCTTCCCCGCAAATCCCTCACCGATCTGCCAGAGACGGGGTCGCTCTGTCCTCCGAGCTCTTTGGACCTTATATACCAGGAAGCAAGGGCGTCTCTTAAAGGGTGGTTACTAAGTGACTCGTCGACGCTGAAAGTGAAAAGGAGTACCATTAATTTTTAATGATTGGCCCATAACCCCTGGCCATAGCTGGCATAGAGGGCTCTCGGTACAGATTTCCATTTGTGCTTGAGCCATCTGCTCTAGCTCCGCCCAATCTGAGCTCACAAAGGCAGCCTCTTTTTCCGGCGAACGTCGTTGCCACGCATTTGGGCATCGTTTGGTCTCATATTTGTTTTAGGGAAATATTAAACTGCACATCAATAATACTGATTTGCACAGCAAATATCAGGGCAAAATGCTGCGATAGGTGAAGGGTAAAGGGGTGAGCGAAGCGAAGCCCCCTTTATCCTTCGTGTTAGGTTGAACATTCAAGAACAACATAAATACTTAAAACATAAACTTGAGTACACATAAAATATTTTAAACAAAAAAGCGTTTTTGCTGATCCTTTTTTGCTATAAAAATCAGTATTTTTGATGTGCGGTTCAATACTAGAAGATCTTTGGTGAAAACAATTGAGAATAGAAGAGGGAAGATGCTGGAACATCTGATACGGCACGACAACTTTCTCCAAACTATACTGGAAGGAAGAGAGGTAGACCACGGAGATCCTACATGGACCAAGCGAAGGAGAAGATATATGTAGTGTCGTATCGGGACGTCCAGGAGAAGGCGATGTGTAGAAGTGCATGGAAGGAACTGCACCGTCAAGAGCATAGCTCTTAAATAATGAATGAATGAAAGGTAAAGTGATGTGCCTCGACATTATCTAAAAGATTTGTAATTATTGTTTTACTCTAAAATGAGTTTCTAAGGGCGTGGTAATGTCAGAATAATTTTGTAGTATTTAGATTTTAGTAAATAGATGTATTTCACAGCTTACTATTGCACAACGATGTCTGCCAATGATGTTCCATCATCAGCGGCTTCCGAAACCACTTTATCAATCTTAGCACAGAACTCGTCGACAATTTCCTTGCTGAGTAGGTCGCCATTATGTGACGTCATGAACGATACCTGAGGATCTTTTCTAGGTTCTATAAGAGCCAGAGGTTTTGCCAAGTCGACTATAATGTTTCCAGTCTCGCCCTCGCATCTGGAAGGAAATAATATTGGATACGGCTGAAGTGAATTTTATTTTGCTAAATGCACCTAGGTTAGGTACTGTCCAAAGACATTTAAAAATGGGGAGTAATAAAATCAGCGAATGAAAAAATAATTGAGCGAATGGTTTAGCCAACGCTTATTGGCTAAATAATGACTGTCCGGGCGAAGTGGTTTCGCTCGCCCCATGTAAGAACAAGAAAATCCGACGCTTTGTATTTTATATTACTTGAATTAAGGTTTTCAAGTTGCTATTTTTATATTTACAGTCACGCAAGTCAGTAATTTTGTCGGACAAGATCAGTATTTCTAATCGCGCTGAGTTTTTCGCGCAATTCTGTAATTTTGTCAGGTTTTTGACAATGAAAAACTACGTTTGCATACCCTTTTAAAATCAAGATGTATCTTTAATGCCTCTTGCAAATTTCGTAAGACTCGACTGCGTTGCGTTGCGATGTCAGGCGATGGGCAAACAACTTGTACCACTTATGCCTCTCTCGTTTTAAATAAGGCTTCTAAAATGTTGTTGAATGTTCGATGGCCGTTACAAGTAGTTGTTTCTAGTTGCCACGACATAACCCTAGTGTAGGGCCCTCGGGCCAGATATATAATATCTATACAGTATGTAAGAGGAAGGTATTAATATTTAAAGGGTTGTTCAATTCTTTCTGTTGTACCCTGTATAAATGTTTAAGGTTAATTACACAATTCATGACGATTTTCGATCTACCTTCAACCGTTTTTAGACTAAGATTATGACATTTTCTTAATATATACGTGTGTGTCAAAGATGCCAAAGTCTGGCCGCTGAAAGAATTCGATCCTGACTTCTCTCAGCGGCCAGACTTTGGCAACTCTTTCAGCTATCGGGAGCTTCGTTGGTGTGCCGCTCCGACCATACATAGAAGTGACGCCGCAGCGTACCTATATGGATTCTATACCTTCACACAACGCTCATCGTTTAGAGGTGCAGGGGAAGCACACACACACACGTGTGGTATGTCACGCTAAGTTGGTGCATTTGTCGTCTACCTCGTAACGGTCTGTGGTGTGCCCTCATATGGCTTATATAGCCATGTTTATGGTTACTTACACCGCAGCCCCAAGATCCACCACGCCCCCCGCAAACGGCACCGTGTTCACTTTTCCGCCGATCCTGTCAGCGGCTTCCAAGCAGATGACGCGTCGGCTGGCCGCCTGCAAGCGTTGCGTCGCAGCCAAACCAGCTGCGCCTGCGCCGATTACTAGCACGTCCATAGGGTCCATTTGTGAAGGCGTCTTATTTTCAAAAATATATAATTAGAAACATATGAAGCAGAGATTAATAGTACCGCCGGCATTGGCCACAGATCGCCCAGTTGCAGTTGGTGCAGTTTTACGTCCCTTTTTTGAAGTTTTAAATTTTGACAGCAACCTCATTTACTTACTTTCCTTACTCGAAAGTGGCGCCCTCATTATGCATGAATGTGGACGCTTCTGAGATATTGAAATAACGTGTACCTATTCTGATATGATATATCTTCACCAATAGGTAACTATACTGTAAACTACATTTTGCCGTCTAAACTCAACCCATTGATATGTCACTGATATTATAAAGCAATTATTATATGACCATTGATCACTCTCACGATTTTTACGAATTCAACAACACATTACTTGTCTAAATCTTTCCGTCCAGGCTCAAGGCTATGCCAAACAATTTTAGATACAAACATACATTCTCCTTCTGGCGCAGTTGGGTAAATAAACTATTGACACATCCTCCCTTTGTGTAGGTACCGGCAGAACCGGTCTTTATCTTCTACTCCTATTAATAGCCATCAAAGCCATATATTGCATAATAACGTAAACATAGATAAGATAAGATTTCATGTCATCCCACAAAACTTTGAGGGTAGTATACAAGATCGTATTCCCTCAAAAGAAATTAAAACATATCATCACATTTTATCCAACAGGAAGTGTCAGAGCCAGAGCCACACAATGATGATGATGTTCTCCGACCGGGTTCGGTCACGGCGACTGTAACTGCTGGGGAAGGCGTCGTTCGTGTGCCCTCATATGGCTTGCGTAGCCTATTTTATTAGAAAAAGTGCGATTGCACTGGCCACAAGTCAGCACGCCATTTTGGTGCGTGTACTGTATTGCGGCAGGTGTTCTGCCTCGTAGTTTGTCTCGCTTGGCATCAAGAGTAGCTCTTCGTTGGGCCTCGAAATCGAAGATCTTTGTGTGCACCGTATGTCGCCACTTTGCCTTGTCTTCCGTGAGTTCCTCCCACGTGGAGTGGTCGATACCGCAACTCTTCATATGTCGCTTCTGCACGTCTTTGAACCTCAAGAACTGACCGCCTTGCTTGCGTTTTCCGTTCTGTAGTTCACAGTATAAGAGACGTTTTGCAAGTCGTTCCTCTGGCATCCGTCGCACGTGGCCACACCATCGCAGTTGACGCCTCATCAAGTAAGCTTCGACCCCACCAACATTAGAACGTCGTAATATCTCTGTATTCCTGATACGGTCAGACCACTTGACGTTCAAAATGTTTCGAATACATCTTAGATGGAATCTGTCTAAAGCGCTGATATGTTTACGGTATGGACACCAGGTCTCGGCGGAATAGAGAAGGTTCGGAAGAACTATGGCCATATAGACGGAGACTTTGGTGGATAGCTTGATGTCATGCCACACAATAATAATAATAATAATAAAGTGTTTATTTCAGAAATACAGAGCATTTCACAAAGTAGTTTAACATTAAGCTGATCGTAACTTGCGGTTTTTGGACGCAGTAAAGAGGGTTTATGATACATGTGTAGATAAAAGTATAAAACATTACAAAATTACAACACATAACATAAAAAAATTTAAGCGAAGTAAATAAAATAAAATAATACTAATTTAGGAAATTATGTTCGGTGCAAACAAACAGTAAATCTGATACTTAGTATTAATCAGTCTTTAAATTTGAACATTGTAAGTAGGTAAGTTAAAGTTAATGACTATGTATAACGATGACGCGATAACATTATAAACTTAAATTGATTGAATACTTACGTCAAATAACACGTTAGCCCACATTCACACTGCACCAAGACTGACAAACCTGTCAAGTAAATGCTTGCTTCCTGTCCTCTGTTTGTTTTCGTGGCAGCCTGTTTCGTCTGGTCTGTTAGCGGCAGCATTGTCAATATCATTTGGTGGAAGTGCATTTTTTGGGAATCGACTGGGTCCTAATTCTATAACGCCTGCTCGTTGTTTATCGCAAGTTTCGAAATGTTGATAACCCGCACATGACGCGCAGGTGTTCATAATGACAAAAAGTTTTTCAATGTTTTTCAAATCCAAAAAAGCCCAGCAAAGGCGTAACCTCAAGGCGTGTGAACTATTATAAATATTATTTACTCAGAAATAAGAGCCATGCTTTGTCGAAAAACTAAATTTTATGGAACTGATCCGACATTAGCGTTTTGCTGGGCTTAAAATTTAAAGATCGTTTCTAGAACTGGCTGACAGTCTTTTATCATCACATGAACATACATGTATTGTTATTAATTATCAACCCACGATCCGTCCTCCTCACCCCTCGCTTCATTGCCTACCTATTCGTCTCAATATTCGCTGCATGTCGGTAGCTGTAGACCTACCTAACATACATGCGACAAACCGTAGTTGATTTCCCAGGAAACTCTGGCTAGAAATAATAAAGCCTAATAAAACTGTAATGAAATCGTAATGAAACATAGTAAAACGCAAAATTACACACTTCGGTCGCACATTAATAAAAGTATGGCTTTGGATATGTTTGAAATGCGTGTTCATTTTGTATGCAAATGGCAACACATACGACGATTAGCTATGGAAATCTGATTGCATTGCAACTTTGTAATTTCATACATTTCTTTCAACTCAAGGTTTGACTTCCGAGCTTTTTACAGAATGAAAATTATTGTTTCGTATCTTTTTCTCGAAGCGCTTCGTCGATTTTGTTGACCCTCACAACTTGGGTTTGGATTATAGCAGTTGAACAAAATTCTCGGGATACGATGTCAGTAATGGGCTCTATAGATATCTCTCTTATATATATACATAGAAAGTTTCAATAGCATAGCTCGTATACTTTAGATTTTATTGAGATCTAAAATACCCCGATTTCGTCACTGACTCACTCACTGATGATCATCAAAATTCTTAGGGTACTAGGACCTTGAAAGCTGAAATTTGGTATGTAAGTTAGCATACAGACAACAAAAAAAAAAAAACTAAAAAATATCTAAATTCTCACCCCCCAACCCCTTAAACTAGGGGATGGAATTTTGTATTAGACTTCCGCAAATTTTGTTGCTAGAAGTCTGAAAATTTTTTAGGGACTCCTTGTTATAAAAAAGGAAATACATATTTCAGGACTTTAAGTAAATAACCCCCCACCCTTTATATTAAGGGATATAAGTTTGTATACGTTTTCCCAAACAAACAGAATTTCATGCTAGACATCTGAAAATTATACAAGTACACACACACAGACTTCTTACTAAAGTATATTACAAATAAGAAAATACGTGTTTCAGGCTTTAAAAAAAACATCCCTCAACCCCTTAAACTAGGGGGATAGGGCTCTCGACAGGTTTCAGAATATTAGTACATTGTACGAATAATATTTCTACACTTATGTACTTCGTAAATTAGTACACAAACAAGAAAAAAAAATCTTAAACTTAGAATTTTTACCCTTTTTACCTCTTAAACTAGGGGATGGAAGTTTGTATGAGACTTCCGTAAATGTGATATTAGATGTCTGAAAATTGACAAACTCCTTGTTTCTAAATATTAAACTAATCACATATTTCAGTATGTTTAGAAAATCACCCCCCGCGCTTTAAATTATTAATTAGGGGATAGAATTACGAGCGCGCAAATCACCTAATGGGCATTGTCAAATCGCGAGTGCGGTGCTTTGAAGGCCAGTGATACGTTGTTGGGTATCCTATTGTATGCCAATGATCCCTAGACGACAATTAGGTGGGTAGATGTGAACTTGAACCGCAATCGAAGAGTCAAGTCTAAAACAGAATTGAAAATGCTGAATCCCAATTCCACAAACATGTATTACGAATCGGAAAAAGGCAAAGATGCAACCACTCTCTGTAGCCGAGGGGGTGAGGAAGCTGCGTCCGCTGTCCGCTGCGGTGAGGGGCGAGTGATGTCCACTTGCTCGGGATCGAGATGTCTTAGTTGTAATTAGTGTAACTTGGGCGTGCGCGTGGGCTATAAAAAAGGCATCTCTAATGTGCAAGAAATACATCCCCAAAAAAAGAAAGACAAAATGAACAAAAAATATAATATTGTCTTAGGCAACTTACAAAAAGAAGTGAATCCCACCAAAAACATTTTCATGTAAAATGTTGCCAAGATGAGACCATATGGCTCGCGCTGTCAAAAAGCTATCAGATCTCATGTAGAGCCAAGCTTCTGACTCTAGACGCCCTAACTTAACAGCTCTATACCTTAGTCGAAATTTGCAGCTTGACCGTTGCCAAGACGAGACCATATGTTTTTGTTGGGATTGTTTTTTTAGGTAGGATAGAGTTTTGCCAGGCGCTGAGCTAGCAATTTGTCGCCCTTGGTGCTCGCGGTTTAGGCTTCCGTAGTCCCTAGTTATAGATTCTTCATGTCCGTCGTCGACGTAGATATTGTCTGTTCGCGGTTGGAAAAGAGGTTTGTACCAGAAAGCTTTCCAGATATAAAGCTGTAAGCTGCTGGCATTGGTAGGTTTACTCCGTATGGGAATAGGCGTGACGCTTTGTTTTTTTTTTTGAAAAAATCTGTAAATATCTAAATAGGTATTGCTTCTGATTGGTTTTCTAAATATCAGATATTACCAGATATGTAAGTCCATCTTAATCAGTGGGCATTGACGCCACATCGCTATTTATTAGCGGAATAATCGCTCCGAGGGCATTCGACACACCCTGTATAAGGATATCTCATGACAGTTACAGTAAGCATCTAGAATTTGCTGGTAATTCTGCTGGGAGACGCTACTTATCATAATAACAAGCTTGTGACAAATTAGGGCCCTGTTACACATTAGCCACGGGTAATTTGGTATCTGTAGCACATTAGTCGTGTATCATGTGCCATTAGTATCTACCATAGATCCGGTAGATGATATATTTACTTACCTACCTTGACAAGATTTTTCTCAGACCCATGGCTGGACTCAGACGCTCTTAGAACTCGGAGTACTCAATCTGATCTGCTGTGACAAGTTTAAGAAAACTTGCCATAAAAATCAGATATTTCTGTAGTCAGTACTCTGCATCGGGTCCGCAATCGACATCTTTACATCTTTACATCGACAAAATCGACGCATTTACTGTATGGGAAACTGTAACATTTCCACAACTTTCCCTCTAAAATCGAAAATTAAAGACAGCCTCATTCTTCAGGTGTCAAACAAAACTAATCTAATAAAAAGCGAGAAGGCGGAGTTGGTTTAGTTCGCTAATTAGTTATCTACAGTTCATTAAAAAAATAAAAAAAAACAGTCAAGTGCGAGTCAAACTCGCGCACGAAGGGTACACCGTACAATGGTAGGGATGGTGTGGAGTGTATAATTTGGATTTTACATAGCAAAATGTTGTTTATAAAGTTATTGGTGCGGCGGCTACTTTCATACTCCGTGTACGTAACCAGGTTTCATAAGTTTGTACAATACGTGGTATTGGAAGATTTAAATATTTATTTAATTCTGTTTTTTAGTATTTGTTGTTATAGCGGCAACAGAAATACATGCTCTGTGAAAATGTCAAGTCTTACTATCACGGTTCATGAGATACAGTCTGGCGACAGACGGACCGACGGACGGACGGACAGCGGAGGCTTAGTAGAAGGGTCCCGTTTGGCACCCTTCGGGTACGGAACCCTAAAAAACCCCGAAACGCCCAAAGATGCCCTTTACACTGGCTACATTAGCGCGCTGAACAGCGAGCGAGATCCTCCGGGCCAGGAAAGCCCCAGAGAGCGGTGGTCAAATCCTCAAGCGACGCCCAATGTCTCTGATGAAGTCCCTACCCTGCGAACCCCAAAAGTTTAGTTTCTACTGTTAGTTTTTAGAGTTACCAATTGGTCATTAAAAAAAATCACAGGTACCAAACTAGGAAAACCATTTCGAGATAATTGTATTCCTAATTAAATTCCGTTATTCCCATTAAAAAAACAGGATTACTGAAATATCCGTAGAAAGCATGATGCACTTCATTTGACCTCTACGGCATATTATTATTATTTCTTAATAAATGCCGGTCTAACATCTAGGTTAATTTCGCCAATGTCACGTGTTCTTCTAGATTTCACTGTATTTGGACAGGTTCTCTTTCGAGAACCTGGAAACTTTAGTGTTTACTTGTTGCACCTTAGCACTACCCGAGGGGACGTGAAGGGCTGTAAGGGGTCCATGTATCTCCTTCGGACGTGTGCAACTGCCTCCCCACAATTTGATCTTCCGCAAATGCCAAGCATTGCTGCCGCATGTTCAAATTCCCTTCGCCGTTAAGTTGGCTGTTCTGTAAAACTGTCAGGTTTCAACAGTTTTCCTGTCAGTCGATAATGCCGATGGCAGTCGGAATGAAGACACCGATTGATATTATAGTTTTTTAAGTTTATAAATCGGAAACAACCAGCCTCAAGTACAACCGTTCCAAATCTGTGAGCAAGGGACGTCGTATCATTTTAAAAATATTAAGAAAATAGTCAGATATCTATTAATCGAAATATTTAAATTCGTTTCCAAAAATAGGCTAAAATTTCATAAAATAAAATAAAAAGTAGTACAAATATTTTTTTAGCATGGCCAATTGTTATTTTTTATTTTATCGTTTTATGGACTTGAAGTAGGATTTTATTTTTTTAAGTTGGATCGTATTAATAAAAGAACCGAGTAACTTTCAGCTACTTGGGTTTATTGTACCTATAATGTGCCTTCCAAATAATCAATAGAAGTGTACGCCTTATTACTAAAGTAACTACTTACTGCTAAAAATCTCATGACATGACACGTTACAATTTACAATATGTATTTACATTAACATACAATATGATGTATAATTATAGTATTTACAGGTTAAAAACTAACCATACCTAACAGACATAGTCAGAGGGGGTCGGAAAATATAGTACGGATTTCTTAGATACCAAGGATTTGACGAAACCGATTCCAAAAAAAAAAATACACTGATTCGAAGTCGAGGTGAATTTAAATAGTTACCTATACATTTTAATATAAATAAATACAAGTAGAATACCCAACAATATTACACACTTGAGTGCAACACTTGAGTGCAACACTTGAAGGATATTAACATTCAAGGTTCCAGGTCACTGCTGGTCTGCAAGTGCGGCAATAATCATATCTATCTTTTTTTGGTAAAAACGTTGCAAGTTGCATCTAAGTACAAGATAGTTCTGTTCTCAAGCAAGTGTTATTAAGTATCATCTAGTTAAGTATGGAATGTCTATACACATTGTACAGTAAATAATTTAAGTTACTTAAATAGAAGGTGTTTTTTTTTCACAATATCACAGAATCACATATTTATTACGATTTGACGTTTTACCATAATTTAATCACATTAATTATGTATGACACTACATAACATCTAACTAAATAACTAGACTTCTAATACATACAAATAATTTAATTATTATTTATTAGACATGGAATGACACAAGTTAGGTTTAAGCAAATACATACATTACACAATCATAACTTGAAGAGATGATTGATAAATAAATCTACAGTAGGTATATGTCGCACCACACGTTATGACGTTCGCCTTGAATGCGCAGTTGTCACTTTTTAATATATGCGCAGTAATTCCCGCCGTATACGTTTTAAGAACCTTGCGCCACGAATTAAGAGCGCTCTTAATTCGTGGCGCAAGGTTCTTAAATAAAACGTATAATGTGATGTTACATTAGTGCAGTGAACAAGTGTAACATAAATATACAGTTTGAAATTTAATTATTTGACCAAATTTTCGGGAATGATAGTATCCGTCAATACAAACAACTTTCCCCAAGAAACATAGGGTCGCAAATGTAAAAAAAAAATGTTATCCCTCAGTACATTGACCCTATCAGCTGATTACAAGTTACTATGGGAGACCCAAAAATTGTTTTTTCGTTTGCGACCTATGTCTCATGGGGAAAGAAGGCGTCAGTGACTCGCGCTTGTCGGTATAGTATGCGCGCTATTCTTGCCCGACAAGACTCCGCGCGCGCAGGCACCAGCGGCTATTAGCGGGCGGCACGCACCGCATAGTGGCGCGCCAGCAGTCTCCGCTGGTGAGGGTGCAGGACAGTCTCAACGCACTGTGGGCTGCAGCACCACTGACTGATCTGTTTGGTGATGCATGGAGGCATATTGTGCGAGAATGTGGAAGGTTCTGCGAGGGGAATATGTGATAGGGTAGTGTTATGTAAGTAAGTAAGTAATTAAAGTATAATTAACTGTTTTTTTTAATTATAAGAGACTGCACTGAAATTTTCACTACTGAATTATTATTATTATTATTGACATTTATTGAACTGACATGTACGGTACTACAATTTGCTATGTTTCAATCTGGTTTAAATGAGTAGATATGTTTTTTGTATATTTGTATGAGTACAACGAATTGGACATAGTCTGTAATGTTATGCAAAACTGAATTAATAAAAATAAAAAATAAAAACATAATTAGGTGTATCATTCCCCAAAATATGGTCAGCTAATTAAATGTCAACCTGTATATATACACAGACGGATGAATTCATCTATTTATTAATATAGAGACATGCGATACCTTGATCTATTACAGCTAATTCCAAGAGAACCGTCCTAAAATCAAAATGATTGTGTTATCTATCTACCAGACATAGCGCGTATCTGACAGCGCGTTCCGAATGGGGCCACCAGCACTAAATGTACCATCAAACTACTCACGCCCATCATTCCATTGCAAATGGGAAATGGCCTACCACAGCTTAAACTTAAGATCCATTCGGAACGCTTTGAACACGACGTAGACGTTGACACGGTCAGATAAACAAACCATTCTAACCACATTTTGGACTTTTTTGTATTTGCGTGAATACATGGATTATTATTTATTGCAAAAACAATATGAAAACCAGGAGTTGCTGGTCGCTGTTTTTAAAACTTGACTCGGAAGAAAATAGCTTTAGCGATGAGATTAGCATGGCTGAAAGATGTCACAGACACTTTTGATCGCTCGCTCACAGTGCTTATCCTCAGCAGCATGGGCGATGATAGCGTAAAATCGCCGCCATATTGTGCTATCATCGCCCATGCTTTGGATACCTGGTCATTTATGACGTCATAGCAACCATTTAAAGCTATCATTGTCGCGCTAATGGTGTCTCGGAATGGCCTTATGAGCGATATAATAGATCTCGGAGCGAGCCTTGAGTAGGTTCTGCGGTAGTGGTGTGATTTTTTGATGACTTGGCGAGACCTCAGGGTCGGCGTCGTATGTTAAGTTACCCCTCCCGCACCGCGGGAACCTCCTCATTTGTGCGCTGTGGGTGTATGTAGTTGTTTGCTTATAGTTCAATTAGTTCAATCACCTGCCTTGATCTCCTGAATCGGCGAGGACTCAGTAAACCCATCATTCGAGACACTCTGCGCTGAACAGTAGCTCGCTGGAGAACTCCTGTTGCTGGCATTATTATTCTTACTATCTTCCCTCCTCTGATATTCCACCATGCTCCCGCTCGGCTGCCGAAGGAAATTATGAATTGGATGAGCATTCGCAATCTTATCCGGTTTTTTCAACAACTCCTCTATCGAATATGGGTTTTTCTTTTTTTCTTTTTCGTGTTTCCGTTCCGAATCGCCCGTGCCAGGCCTGCTATCGTCGCTCGCTTCAACGGAAATATGTTCCGAATGTTCCGATTTTACATCTTCATTTATCCTGTTTAGCAGATCGGTTTGTAAGGTTAGGGCGTAGGGTGAAAATGGTTTTGAGTCGTAGGGCATCATGATCCTCTGCCAGGGTGAAACTGGGTATGGTTTTAGGAGTCCCTGGGCCTGGTTGGCTATGAGCCAGGAGGTGGCGAGTCTTCGGTCGTAGAGCTGGGGTTCCGTATGCGGTGGGGGCACCCGGACAGCGGTGTGTGCGAAGTATGGAGGGTTCTGTATGGTGGGTGGAAGGGGAGACTTGAGGGACATGTAGTCGATCATGTTTGACGGTAGCTCTGGCTGTGGGTATGTCTCTGGAAAGAAGATAAAAAATACTTTTGAGCATACATACAACTTTTTTAAATTGACAAATTAATCATACAGTATGTTATTTTGTAATGTTATGCCCGGCTCAGGCACGATAGTTTACGTATCGCTTGTAACGACTTTTTTAGGTTCATTTTTCCCCTAAATTTTTATTTCACAAATTGCCGAGGTCAATTTCCTGAAATAATAGCAATGTGTGGACACGCCCGGCCGGTCCACGAAGCGCGCCAGCGCAGCGCCGCGCAGCGCCGCGCCGCCGGGCGACGAGAGCGGCGAGAGCCCGAGATTGTGAGTGCGATGGCCAGCAATAGAAATAAGGCCATAGTTTAATGAGTTTTCTTCACTGGAAGATGAATGTTATTTTTTTTAGGGTTCCGTACCCGAAGGGTGCCAAACGGGACCCTATTACTAAGCCTCCGCTGTCCGTCCGTCTGTCCGTCCGACTGTCATCAGGCTGTATCTCATGAACCGTGATAGTAAGACAATTGAAATTTTAATAGATGATATGTTACTGTTGCCGCTATAACAATGAATACTACCATACAACAATTATTTCAATACCACATACAAACTTATGAATGCACAACGTACATGGAGTGTGAAAGTAGCCGCACCAATAACTTCGTAAACAACATTTTGCTATGTAAAATCCAAACTATTAAATTATTAACTTCACTCCACCGTAGTGAGTGAATAGTTTGGATTTAGAATAGTAGCGCCGTGCCACCGTACAATGGATATATATATATATATATATATGGTAGGTATGGATGGTCCCTACTATTGTACGGTGGCATGGCGCGCGCGAGTTCGACTCGCACTTGACCGTCTTTTTTTTTGCTTCATTGTCGTGTATCAAAACAACATCCTGTCTATTAAAGTGCCTATGTATATTTTTGTTATGACTTGCTTATCAATAGTTTTACGACTCCACATAATGTTCTTTAGGCAGTTTTGTTCTATTCATGACTAAATAGGAATCTTAGTAGGTATGTGTAGAAAGAAATAAATGTATCATTGCTCCACCGTTCTGCCAACTCTCAAAATTATTATAACAACAAAAACCAAACCCAACAATGAAACGTCAATAAATCAGCAGACTTCAAGAATCAATTCATTCGTCGTCCCACTTTTTACCCACAAACAAACGCAAGAAACAATCTTAATAAATAAAACAGGCAAAAGTATGAAACATCAATAATTCAACCGGCGGGACACCTTTCTAATTTCTTCATAGAAGAGTCATGGAATCCACTAATAAGATCGTTTAAAACTCGTGTAAAATATGAACGCAAGGAAAGTTTAACTTTTACGAGCGACATCAACATAAACATATGACAAGCAGGCGACAATGCCGCTAATAAATCCGACAAGACAAATACAACTAAAACACAAAGTGCTGTTGTACCAAGCCGTAAAGTCAAGGAATTATTGACACAGCCATGTTAAACTACATGCTTAATAGAAAAGTTGGAAAATACGAGTTTTTAGATGATTAATAGTGTCATTGAAGAGTCGTGCAAGTGCAACAAAGTTTAACCGCTGGAGATCTGGACCTGGTTGTGAGGAATCGCGATTTGGAACCTCCTGCCATGGTAATTAAAACCTATATACGGGAAAAATTCTTCTGTAGAAGAGACGCGGACTCTCTGAACTTACTTAGGGGTTACTGAATTGGCCACCAACATTGCAATTTGATTTGAATGCAAACCGTTATAAGTATGTAAGTTGTAACATGCTGTTATTTTTATTTACTTTTAAGATGTAGTTATCGTAAATAGAACCTTCAGTGATTGATTCTGATTGTTGAACTACTGAAGTTTTTAGTATGTAACTATTTTAAAAATTTCAAAATAAGATCATCACGACACATTTTTTTCACCTTCAAAACTCCATTCTCCTCTTGATCTACGTACCTAGAGGACGTACTTTGTCGTACCTGTTTTTTATATTCAAGCAGTTTAGTCTGAGCTATCCGTTCGATAATGCACGTAACGAGTAACGAGTGCTAGCTTAGTGGTTACCCCGGATTTAGGGTACGCATCTGCTCGTAGGCTTAGGTCGTAGTTATTCTTTGCTGTTTGTACTATTTGTGTGTTCTTTCTCTCTGGTTGCAATGCCTATGTAGTAAGATTTCTTCGCGGATCACCGATGTGTCGTCGAGCCTGGACGTCGAAGATGGATGCATTGCAGTCACCTTTTTATCTTTCGGTCCTCAGACTACTGTTCTTTACAGGGTTCATGCGGCTAACCACGTCTGCCTGCCTATCTGCTGCTCATTCATCCGGCTACCCGGTCACCGGCCTCGTCTTACTGCCGGCCAGGGCTATTACCCACTCTACACTACCACTACTTGCGCCATGGCCCGTTGATCCCGTCCCATCATCCTGAATCCTGCTTCTGAAGATTGGCCAGGGGAGTGACTCCAGATGTGTGAAGTTATTATATGAGTTCGCAACCTATCAACTATCAACATAATTTGAATTTCTCTATTTTATTTGTTAGGGTATACTAAAACCTGTCAGCGCAACCGTTTCAAAGTATCAGCTTTTTATTAATATCTCGAGCGCAAACTCTAGCAAAGTCATAGCCGTACCATCCATTTCTCGAAGCCATTTGGGTCATTTTCAACCCGCCGCTATTTTCGTTGTGGATAATGCCTGAAATTTTCAGTGGCAAAGAGGGTAAAATATATCTAGCTATATATTCCGAAATTTCATAAAATAGATAATTAATATAAGGTAGATTGCGGTGCACGTAAATACAATACATGAAACGAAATAAGTCATTAGGAATATCAATGCAATCGCCACTGCTTCATTAAAAAAACCTTGTAATAATTAAGTAGGGTAATTGATAGAATTACCGGCCACCCTCCGCGCCTCCGGACATAATATTTTGTCAAAAACCCATTAATGAACGACAAACAAACTCTCGGTAGACTATTTTGTACAATTAAATTATTCTATTTAGTGGGCGCTTCCTCACACCTGTCCGTAGAAGAACTAGTCTATGGTATTTATTTCCGTCCGTGGGTCCGTCCGTCACCCGACTTTGTTTTGCATTGTTTTGGAATTTTGAGCAATTATGTTCGCCGTTTGCTGGTGATTTTGCGTTTCAGAATGCGAGAAGTTTGTTGAGGCATCTAAATAACCGCGACAGCTGAGAAGCATCTAGGTACTTACTTATAGCTATTGATGTGTATTGGTCTTTGGTTGCAAGATACAATGAAAATAATTTGGGTCGAAACTGCGCTTTTTTTGTGACATCTGTCAAAATATTTTTATTTTATAAATTATGTATGGATTAATCGAGAAATCTGTGTAAAATTAATTATATCTGCCAAAAAAATGTCAAAATTCATGACATCTATTGACAATCACTTATCAAAGGCAAGGGGAGGCTTTCGCAAGTCGCAAAAAATACGTGTAGGGACCCTACAGTAGGGTACATAATACTTGTAGGGACCCTACAGTAGGGTACATAATACGTGTAGGGACCCTACACTAGGGTACATAATACGTGTAGGGACCCTACAGTAGGGTACAATCGAACCAACTGAATCATGACCCTTTTGCCTGATAATTCGTTTGAAACTTTCAAACTTGTAAGATCTATCAAAATGTCAGTGTCTAATCAAATGATAACAAGTTCGTTACCAAGGAAATAAACCTTCAAGCGAATTTCGACCTACTTGCATTTAAGGGGTTTAGCAAAATAAGCTTATGGTGGGTCATGATTCAGATGGTTCGATAGTACATAATACGTGTAGGGACCCTACAGTAGGGTACATAATAGTAGATACGTGTAGGGACCCTACAGTAGGGTACATAATAGTAGATTTCCTACGAGGTCGCAAAGGCTTATATTTACGAACCGAGAAGTTTACGGGACGAGCCGAAGGCGGGGTCGTAGCGAGGTTCGTAAAGAAGACTTTTCGAACCAGTTAGGAATAGATTTTTTCCGCCTGAGATCCCAAAATCAAGCGGCGAAGTTGCTATTTTGAGGTTAGAAGGCGGAAAAATAACATATTCGTAAATATTTACTGTAATAAGGATTTTTGATTTTGGTTTTATTTTGACAGAAGCGAATATGATTTATTTACTCTTTTGCCGCTTATCGTCTGAGGATGCCGTTGACATAGGGTACCTAGTGTGGGGCCAGAAACCTGTACATAATCGCATTGAATTAAGTATCGACTGGTTCGCCTCACCGTGTTGGCCGCTGTCCGTCCGTCCGTCTGTCAGTGGGCTGTATCTCAGGAACATAAGTTAGAGTAGAGTTCAATTTATCATGAGACAATTGTTTAAAAACTGTCAAAATGTAAAAAACTGCCAAAATGTCAAAAAAACTGTCAAAATTATAAAAAACGGTCGATAATCACAGGTTAGCCCCATCGTCCGACGCGGACCATTCGCGCACATGACTGGGCACCCCGCGAGCCCAACAACCTGCACGAACGAGGAGCTGTACCAGGCTATATCGGTGCAGCTTTTTGTGATGAGCGTCGACTCGAGAAGACGAAGCAGAGGAAGAAGAAGGCTCACCGTGCTGCCGCTGGTCGTCGTCGGGCCAGGCCAGGCCGCTGTTCCGCAGGATGCGGTTCACGGAGGACACGGAGGGGATGGAGTGCGGCTCGCACACGCGCGCGCTGAGCAGCCGCTCTCGGATCTCCCACGCGAACATGCCAGGGTTCTCTTGCTTCAGTCGGAGGATCTTCTTCACGACTGTTGGGGTCGCCACTTGCTGGAATGAGAGACAACATTTTTATGTATTTTCCTTAGATGCGGCGATGGGCCTGTCACGCAAACATGGAGTAGGTATTGAATAACTGGCTAAATGTGAGCGCAGTTGTGCCTCTGCTACCCCTTACGGGAAAAGGCGTGCCGCCATGTTTTTTTGTTGTATACGGTCGCGGATCTACCAGGCCAACATGCCGTGCTCTTATTTTAGTCCACGGGTTACCAACCGGGGGGAAGGGGCGAGCTCCCCCGGGGGGCGCGGAGTTGTCAAAAGTGGGGCGCGGTGAGCTGTTTTAGAACTGGATTTGAACTGAAATTTGAAAGCGGCTCGGCACGCCTTGTGAATGCAATCTCGACCCGGGATCGCCAAGTCGAGATCGAGTTTGACGGCCTAGCGGCGGTGTAGCGGTCTAGGCTGTGCTTCCCAAGCTGGAAGTCCCGGGTTCAAATGCCGGCTGGGGAGAAAAAAACTCAGGTCTTGAATGTATATGACGTCGCTGTTTCTGGTTCCCACGACACAGGTTATCATAGTATGGGGCCAGAAGCAATGTATGTGCCTGTATGTATGTCATCGAGATAAAGTAATTTGCTTTACTGTGACTTATCTATCAGGTAATTTTCATAGATGAATTATTTCTATAAAGTACCGTATATTCGTTTATGTCATATAATACGTTTGCGCTTGATTGCCAGATGACTTCGTCGCCTTGTTGCGTGTATTTTGACGACAATCGCGTTTTATTTTAAAGTTTTTAAATTGGTGAATTATCTTATACATAAATAGTTTTTTTTTATTTAAAATCATGATCACAATAGGTCGCTAAAAGCGAAGCAGATGCAGCTGCCCTGCAAATTGCAGTGGAAGGTTTTATCCTCATTTGTTGACCGTAAGAATATTGCCGTTAAAGAAATATTAAGTGTTACACCAGAAATGAGTTTTATTAACTTTAATGCGGTTTTAATAAGATATTAGCCCGTATAGTCGGTCCCGTTCGAGATGTCAACGTTTCTTAAATTACGCCGCTAATTACATGCAGGTTTATCCATCAATTCACTTCAGTTTAGCTTTATGCCGTAAACATACAGGTAGGGACAATGTAGGCAGAGAAATGCATACCTACCTACCCTACCCTATTTTTCACCACTGAAATCGTTAAGATTTTAATACGTTTTCAAAGTTATAAAACGTATGAATCCTACAACTAAGAATGCAATTTTGATAGATCGCCTCTAATACGCGTAAAGCGAGGCCTCTTCTATTAAGTCAACTGTACGGTCAAAAGCACACACACAATATTTACAGCAAAAACGTTTAAACCGTCTATCTAAACATTTTGACTAGTCTTGCAAACAGTAATCAAATGCGATAGTGACGCCGTCTCCAATCAGTACATATCGATATTGACCAATCGTCGACGGACTAATGAGTAAATCTACAACTCGTATCGACAACTTCATGGATTGCATCCCTGACGTACCTTTCGCATATTGAAATACGGGCGAATTTGGTTTATAAACTTGCTAAGGATAATCGAGGCTTGATGGAACAGTCATTATTGTCTGGCCAGCTGTTCTGGTCGCACGGTTAGCTTGCACACCGCTAATATCGAATGTGAGCTGAAAGATATAAAATGTAATGAAAAATTCCTGAACTAATAACTCTTTATTATGGGAGAGAGCATGTGGCCGATACGGAGTTGTTAGCATTTTGTTTCTTTTATACGGAACACTAGAATTTCTATGGTTTGTGGCGTAAAGGATTACTTAACACAATTCTATTCTTCCACATCCTTTCTCCTTAGCGTGAGTATTATACTAAAATTTAAATCGTGCTAGTCACACGGTAGTGTTCAAAGCCAAGTTCTAAAAAGAAAAACCCACTCACCAGTATTGTTTATAGGTATTATAGGTACCAATATTTCGTGAGTGTTTCACAGGTTTATGAAACTCTATTACCAAAGACTTTTATTTAAGATCCGCTTGCACCTGACTTTTGATAGCCACTAAAGTTCAACTTCAGGACAGCATGATCAAATTACGCACGGCAAGGTTATTGCTTGTCAGCCAGGCGCCCACTTAAGGCCTTGTTGTATTTAAATAGTCTTTAAACTGTATTTAGCGGCTGTCAAAAGCCTGGTGCGAGACTATTACGCCTCAAAGAGACATATCCGTAAACACTAGAATACGCAACGGAGTCGTGAAATCGAAAGAAACGCTTAGAAACGATAATGGCGGAAAAACCCGTGTAGAGAAGCCATCACAAGATATTGCTCCAGATTCTATAGAGCATTACGTAACGTCTATGCTTACACAATATTATGACAGGCACTTTTCGAAGGCAACCGTAAAGGAAAATAATTATAGCGCAACGAACGAATCCTTAAAATATAGAAAAAAAAACAAGATGGCGCGGAAGCGTTCAATAGGATATCGAAAGCATCTAATGGCGTAATTATTACTTTGCACACGAAATTGACGCCTTATGGTCGAAAAGGGATACTTTACCACACCTAATATTGAAGGCTACTATTTACACATTAAATTCTGACAGGCTACTTAAGTATCCTATAATTATTGTCTAAAAGCTCGCGTGCGTGACTAGGGTCGATATTTTCTGTTAAAAAAACCGAATCCAGATAATGGATTTAAGTTCGACGTTGCACAAATGTTTAAAATTGTATATTGATTCAATAAATACCCTATGATTATTGGTTGGCGTGATCTGAATTGAGGATGTTGAAAAAAGGTAACCATTCTGATGAAAATGTAGAGTAAAACCTGTAGTTTACAGATTAACATCTGTAGTGCATAATTTAATGGGCAATATAGAGATATTAATATATATAGTTAGGTAGGTATTTAAATACATTTTATTTATTACTTAAGCATTCGTCAGAAGCTTAGTTCATTTAGCATCTTATTACCCATGAAGTGGTGTGCATGGCCTGGTAGAAAAGTGGCGATCAAATGCACGATAGGGGCAACATTTACTAGAGGGCAATTTGCAATTCTCCTCATAAACTTCGTGAAGAAGTGTTCGTCACTAAAACGGATACATTTACTATCCGCAGAAACTATCATGTGTAAGATGTTTGTTTAGATTATACCTGCTTTTTTAATAGTTAGTATTAGCAGAGGGCTTCCAAGCTATCACAGGTGTAATATAACGCTAAACAGGCAGCGCTATCAGATAAAAAATGACACAGCTCGCAAACCGGGTCCGTAGAATATCAGCGCCACATATAATTACCAATATCTGAAATCCTGTTATCCACACACAACGCAATCGCCGCGTATCACGGTAGTGAAGCCTTACGCATTCCATCCGCGGTAGCGTCACGGAGTGAACACTTTTTGCACTCACGCGCATCAATCATGTCTTGACACATCCAATATAGGTTTTTGCCGCCACAACCAAGAACCAAGATGGCGGGTTTAACTGTCCAGCGCGTGCAAGATTAGCGCTGCTTATTACCACTGGTTTTCTATTAGACTTTCCACCTTCCTGATGGGGTGAAAGATGATTTGTCAGGGCGTGTGACCCGTCGGTAATGGAGGATTGATTTGATATTAATTTGTGTCTTGACGTTTCTCCGGTTAATAGTTATTGCCTTTAATGCGCTGGCGCAGGTGCGAGGTCTATTATTGTGTTTTTGCAAAATATTCCTAGTAAGGTGTCTCTGTAGGAAGTCATTAATGTCATGGTTATCAAGGTGCATTTCGTGATTAAGTAAAATCGTTGATAATGTTATGTCTCTGGAGATATAAAACTATATGAGCAAAGCAGACGAAATGACCCAGATTCACGCATCGGATTATCACTGAAGTGTGCCCACAATCTTTCCCTTCATATTTATGTTTGTTGGTACACAATGGTCAGTGAGGAAGTTGAATACCACCCGCGTCTGTTGTTTCCCCAAAATGTGGTACGGTATCATTGTACGGTATCATGGACGAGGAGGAGATGCGGGTTCAGATCCGGTGCTGACTTTGTATGTGCTTTCTCATTGCTTTACCTAAGTACACCAATGAAAAAATTAGAGGTAATTTATGCTAAGTAGGTGATGGAAAACATCGCTAGCCCCTGTGACGCAAAATGGAGTATCGAATAACTGACAAAAGTATGACGCTGTGTGTTATGTTATGATTATTGTGATAAAGGCTACGCTGTGCTGATGGATTACTCAGATAAAGTAACAATTGCACTATCCTACAGACTGTCGTTGGAAGCATGTATGTAATTAATTGCCAAGAAGTGAGAATGGAGACAATAATCATCGCATACTCATAGCATCACCCCAAGGTCCCCGGAAAGACAAATTGCGGTAGGCCTTCCAGATATGTGTACAGTGGACCACTGGTCATACCTACTTGGAAATGAACACTAATCTAAAAAGGCCAATGTATAGAGGATTTAAATGTGATTCAGATTACGTTAATTTCTACGAAAGTTTAATTTTTCTAGGATCGTTTGGTATCGTATGGGTATTCCAACCTAAGCTTGCGACCGCGAAAGAAGAGCTCGGACGGCGGGCGCGTAGTAGGAACTAGGAACCGCCCGCGCTCTTCTTTCCCGCCCCGTATCTTTCGTCCCCCGTCGCCCGCAGACCATGGGAGTGCTACGTACGAATTTGACAAGCTATATAGAGCTACCACACCAGAAAATAACACCTACAAATTAAATAGGTAGATCATGCTGGTTACAAATGGTTATTTTACTCCAATATATAAATATTGCAATTAACAGCAGGTATCTCTAACTTGCTGTCCACTCTACGCACCCACCGTCGCACGCGCAGGATGTCAGTCAAAGCATTCCACCCGGCCAGATCGCGGATAATTACAAACGCTAGCCAGTAACGAGGGCTAGTCAGATGAGTGCATAAAACGAGGCGTTCGGAGGAAGAGACTCAACTCTTTGTTAGTTTATTTCCTTTATGGGACGAACTATTTTTGAGTTTATTTAGTTTTAAACTCGCGGGCTTCCTTTGAATGTAGATCACTGAACTTGTATGAATCCGGAGTAAGCACGTTAGCCTTGTGAATAAGAACAAACTGTTTGAAAATCCCAACTAGTTTAAAAATACAGTAATTCCACGAATTCAATTTGATATTAATATGACGAAGGAAATGCCCTGATGCCAACTGTGAACTCAAAGCTCTCTTCTTAGGGAAATAACAGCGCATTAAGTATAACAACTAACGTTAAGTTGCACTTTAATTGCGATTGCGCATTCGGCAATAACAAAGGTTGTGTGAATAATAAATGCACGCAGTCTCTGACCAATAAACTTAATCAAGTATGACAAGCGGTTAAGTAGGTATAAAATACCTGGATATTAAAGCCAGGCATACGCCTAACGGTTTGTTGTACGGGATGGTCTGAAGACATGAACAACAACAATACATCGTCACGCCTTTTCCCACACGGGGTGGCAGGGCGTATTCGTGCACACGTTCAGCCAGATATTCGATACTAGATTTTTGCGCGACCAGGCTCATTGCCGCTATAGCCGCAAGCGTGAAGCCAGAAAACCACGGAGAGATCCCTAGCCGCAAACATGTGCATTTTGAGTCAGCCTACCAAATAGGATAAGCGAAGCACATATGAATTCAGGGCACAGAATACTTAATAGTACTATGTACAGAAAGATCACTCCGTAAATGCACTTAAATAAAAAGCTACTCTCGCTGCGCGGCAATAAAGCGCAATCTAGCTCGCACCTGCGCTACGTACTCTAATCGCTAAACACCTACAGAATCGGTTGCCCCGCCCGCGCAGGCTAGATTGCGCCGCATCACTACGCCTGAGAGCTTCTTTTCCTCTGACAACACAAGGTCGTCCTGTAAACTCCTGTCTCGCTTGATCTCGGTAGGGTTACCAAGATGCGATTTGTGTTTGTGAATTTTAGTCCACTCTGTGTATGGGAGGTGTTATTAGTACTTACTCAGGCTATTGGCAAAGGCTAGGTAGGTACCTACCTCCTTATTTATGTAATTGTAATTTGTTTTATAGTGCCTAAAGTGTTTACTTTTAGGTAAACAAAAAGGTATTCAATTAAAAAGGAATCGAATTTTATTTGTGAACAATTCCTTTAGACATTCCTTTAGACACCTTTAGACAATTTAAGTAATTGATGTTGCAAACCTCACAGAAAAGTTGCTTATGAGGAGCGGCTAGCGCGCGACGCGCTTGCGAGCCAAGCGAGCGGCAACCTTACTGAAATCCTGCACGTCGGGTTGGCCGGTCGATCGTACCTAAACTGTTGAGTGAGACCCCCCTGATCAGGGTTTATCTTCGGGCTGCGCAAATTCGATCATGTTTCTCAATATCGCAAAGAGTTCGGGTGGCTTCCGATTCGTCGTCACCGAGACACTCATATTATCTCTTATCTTTTCAATATATTGAAAAATCCGCGCTACCCCAGCTACCTTCGAGACCGCTTTTCAGGAGATCGGCACCGGAGATCTCACACGGTCTCACTCTAAGCCACTCCAAGGTATAGCACCTCGGCATATGAGCACTCATTCAGGCTGCAGGCGGTTCGACTGTGGAACGCACTACCTTGCACTATAAGAGACAGTCCCACTATTGTCTCTTTCAAAAACCGGGTAAGAGCACTTCCTCTCTCTTTCGTGAGAGTTATAGTATATTTATCATGATAATATATAAACTATATTTGCAGGTATATTTATGTATGTACTGTATTTAGTAGTCTGGTATATAAGTATTTTATTTTCCGTATTTTATATTATATATATTTAAGTATAGATATGAGATATTGTGCATTGTCTACCCTTTCATGATACATTTACCTTTCATGCCTTGGTTTGCTGGAAGAAATCTCTTTTTAGAGATAAGCTTGCCTTTATACGTAACATTTCTCTTATGTAACCTTTTAAATTTAATATGTGTGTGTGCAATAAAGAATTATGAAGTCAGTGGCACCGACAATACTATTTCCATTGAATACGTGTATCATATACAGGCTGGAATGTATCACGTGAACAGTTAGTTGTACATCAATCTGTTCGCGTAATACATTTAGTAGCTCTAATCAAATCTACTTCATGGGAGAAGTGATTATGACTAACAGTTTTGAATATAGTGTCTTACAAAAATATCCTCATTCAATTAAATCATTTGAATCATTACCTAGACTGATGTGAGTGACTGTTACATAATAAACGGCATTAAAATACGAGTGTGTTTTTATGAAACGAGCCGACAGGTGAGTGTTTTAATGCCTAATTTTGTACAGATACATACAGTGCTTTATCTACACACATATTATAAGCTCTCTATGATGTGTTCAGGAACCGCATGTTACGACTGGCGTTGCGGCATTGACATTTAACGAATAGAACGTTATCTCAACTGATATTAGAACTGAGGTCAAATCAAATTGTTTTGTTTTTCAGAGATGTTCGAAATTTGAATATAATAAGAACATCGAATTTGAAGTGATTATGAAGCAGTAATAACATTTTCACAGATAAAAAATGTGTTTTAACAGTGTTGAGTCAGCGCCTGTTTAGGCGCTGACTCAAAATTACTTAGGTTTACTTAGATCAGTTTGAGAAATTAGTTATAAAGGTTGATTAAAAACTAAAAATAATTACAAAAATATATACTTAGGTATACTTACATTAGTTTAAGAACTTAGTTAATAAGGTTAAATAAAAAAGGTTTATAATTTTTTGCTTTTCAGTTTTTTTCGGCGGCTTAATATTTTTGATAAAAAGTTTTCATTTCATAATTTTTGTGGCTATAATCTACTAATTACTACATGCTTAACTTTTGATTACTTTTAAAATAGGTTCCTATCTTACTTTAGCTATTAACTGTTATATAATAATAGGATGAACTTTAAACGACATCGGGCATAAAAAACGGCAAAGCCTAGAATTTTCTACGAAATATACACGAAAGGTCAAGGTCAAGGTCAAGGTCAATGACCACGAGGTCAATGAACTTTGAGCGACGTCTAATGTTAAAAAAAATATGCGTGGTCATACATTACAATCAGTGGGTGAACAATTAATGATTCCCTGTTTTCCTACCTTAGGCTCGGATTGTTTTTCTAAATTTATATGGGACCAATTTCAGGGTATACCTTTCCAATGAAAAAATATTTATCAAAATCGGACAACTCTGTGAAAAGATATGCGTCATACATACATAAAAAATAAATAAAAAATACGCGTTGACTTGAGATCCTCCTCCGTTTTTTCGTCGGTTAAAAATATTTCTATCGTTCTAAATACGAGTATGAGTAAGATTATAATAGAATAGATACAGTTTTTCCGACTTCTGAGCTAAAAATGGCACCTTCGCCGCTTTATTTCCTTTCCTTCTTTAAGCCCGCCTTCGGCCCGTGCCGTAAACTTCTAGCTTCATAAATATAAGCCTTCGCGAACTCGTGGCCCGTGGGAAATGTACTATTATTCGCTGTATCAGCACACACTCACAAAATAATAGCACATTATGATACAAGTGTGCTAAATAAGTTGGTTATTTATAACGTGTATGATCAATGCACACAAGTTTCATATTTTTTTTTCAACACACTTGCGAGTAAAAAATTGCCTTTTATTGATAACAACCACACATTGAAAACGTAAACAACTTTTATGGAAACATTGGAAAATGGCGTTCTGGTTTGTTTTTACCGAGCGCCCCGCACTTAAGGCAAACCCGCTAAACAGCCTACAAAAATAATGTTTCGAATACGCAAATTAAAGTTTATATGAAGTGAAAAATATATCATTTGATAAAATAACGATAAAAAAATTATGGTAATAATCCTTTATTGCACAGAAAACACATTGGAAAATATAACACGAACAGTATGCAAAGGTGAGGTTATTCCTAAAAATATTTTTTTTACAGCTAACCTGTGAAGAAAGGAGAAAAATACAATATAGATAGGTAGTCCTAGTGTACAATTAAGACTGAAAAGAAATAAATAAAATCAATATACTATCAGATAAATCACAATACATCCTACATACTTAAAATAATTTTTTTGGGGATTGATGGTTACCCATCTTCCAATCAATAACAACTTTCCCCAATAAACATATTACCGTATAGTAACCAAAGTATAATCAGCTGGTCGGTTCGATGAACTGGACACAAAAAACTTTCCATTTGTGACCATTTTTTCTTGGGGAATGTTGTTCATAATGAAAGGGACTATAATTCCCCAAAATATGGTCAGCCAATTAAATGTCAAATTAAGGTGATATATGAAATAGAAGTTCCAAGTTAAATATAACAATTTTGGGACCTTTTTCTAGATTTTGTAACAACAGAAACGCGATTGGAGGAATTTCGCTCGATAGAAATAATTATTGAAATGAGGTCTAAATTTACACTTTTTTATTTTCTGACAAATTGGAATAGCACACAGAATTCAATAATATTTATTTAGATGGGTTTTGACAATGCCTAAATTGCCTATTAGTTAATGAATTAGTTAATTTTGTATCAATTTAAATCCGACTTTTTGTCATTTTTCGCCGATTCCGTCCCTCTCACACTGCGGGTCATTCCGCCTGGAGTAACAAGGACATTTGCACGGACGAGATATCCCCTTAGGGATCACAAATAAAAAGAAGAATGAAAATTACAGGTTACATGCTTATCCCTTGAAAATGGCAAACCTCGCCTCATATTTCGGTTACACCCGGCACAATTCCAATATGTTTTATAGTGCTGCTTTACGGTATTAACAGTCGCGTAATATTATGGACAGTATAATCCAGAGTGGCCCCACCATAATAAGGGATAATACCAACACAAATCCTAACGTAGGGCTCCAAGCTCGACTCCGGGCAGGTGTGCGATAAACTCGTGTGGTATTGCATTCCTAGATTAGGGGGGCTTACGGAAGCTTTGGTGAGTGCTGCTCACATAGGAATCATTCATTTATTTTACCAACCGACTTCAAAATGAGTACTTTTTTGTATGTTTATCTACACACGTATCATAAACCCTCTTTACTGTGTCCAAAAACCGCACGTTACGACCAGCATAATGTCAAACTAGTTTGTAAAAACTCATTTCTTATCTAAATATTGATCATTATGACCATAATGTGTAAATTTTCTACATATTATGACATTCAAATTTCGAACGCTGACACCCGCCTGCGTGCCGCCCCTACTTTGTCTGTGAAGTTGGTACAGAACAAGCTAAACAACTGTAGAGCCACAATGCCGGTCAAATATGCGGTTCCTGAACATATCAAAGAGAGCTTATGATATGTGTGTAGATAAACTAGTGTATGTAACTGTACATAAATAGGCATTAAAACTCTCGAGTGATATTATTATGAAACTCGCCTTCGGCTTGTTTCATAAACCCACTCTCGAGTATAAATGCCCTCCATTATGTAGCAGTCACATAAACTACTATTTTGTTGTTCCTACAACAACCTAACACGAAGTATAAAGGGGACTTCGCTTCGCTTACCCCCTTTACTCTTCACCTAAGCTAGCAGCAGTATTTTGCCCTGATATTTTTTGCAACTTTTGGTGTTCATTTATCCATTTTGCGTAGGAAAAAAATATTTTGGTGATCATTATATTTGTTGCCTTAAATATTTGGGTGTAAAACTCTACGGGTTATTCGTGGACAAACTCTCCTTTCGTATGACTCTCACTCAAGCGACTAAAAGTAAAGGTCAACCTTCCTAAAGGTCAACCTTCATGTTTTTTTTTTTTTTTTTTTTTTTTTTTAATTATTATTTTGCATTCCAAATTAATTCAATGCTTAAACAGTGACCAATGACTGGCCTCACTTTTATTTTCAATTACATAATTTGGAATTAGCTGGGCCGGGCTGTATACTAATCTGGTATTTAGTTCCGCCATTTAATTGCTTTTCTCACTACGTACACCATTGTTAATATATAGTGATGTGACTCTAGAAGCAATTCTTTGTCTAATCCACTTTACCTTTTCAACGCTTCATCACGGTTTAAAGGTACTAATATTGAACCTGGTATGTAATTGGTTCATTGTCGCCTTTATTATTTGACAACGACAAACGACCAAATATTCTCAAAAAGTATTGTTTTTAGATCTACATTTTCTTGTTATTTGTACAAAAAATACATATGACATCGCTGACAGGTGCGTCGCTCCCATGAAAGACCCACCGTTTGACCAATCACATCATTACTGTTACAAATTACCATCGATGCAAGCAGAGATTACGCGCTCGGAAAAGACCTAATTATTTGAAATTAGAACGGTCTAATCTTGTTTTGTTTTTTAATGTTTTGTGTTTTTATGGAAACTGGACGTTTTGGTATCTTTGTAGTTTATGGCCAACATTGGTGATAGATAAAATAGTTGTAATTATTGATTGTCAATATTTGTATCTTGTTTCGTTTTACCTTATTGTGCCAGAAGGAGGGTAATGTCTTTTATATAGGTACTTACCTATTTTAAGTTTAACATATGAAAGAGTGAAACTTCATATTGTAACTAGTATAGGTATAGTCTAGGTATATACTTCCTATATCGCACTACTGTTGTATTTCGTGCAGGTCTCGTATCATTGTTCTGTTATCATGTCACAGATCATTGATAATTACAGATGAAAGCGACAATTTTTTGTAAAATAAATAATAATCGGATCGCGCTTCGGTGTTGCTTGCATCATCAAACATGGCGTTGGTGTTGCTAAATTATGAATATTTAATTTTTATATTGTTTGACAAAGCTGTTAATGTCACATTGGCATGTCAACCACGCAGGGCGCGATTTTATCTGAATTTTCAATAATTGTTGACCTTTTCAATAATTATTGCTTCTAGCCTGTGAAACCATCATTATATTTGATGTGCTTCTGTTTCTTTCTTTGGCTTATTTTATTATATGGAACTGTCACAGAAATACAACACAAAGTAATTATTACCTGACTGCCGGCACTAAATTCAGACGGTAATAAAGAAAAATATAAACCCACAAAACTAACAAAAATCAAACAGGCGTCGACGAATCCAAACGTACAAAATAACAATCAACGAATGTCCACGATTATTCAAATAAAATCAACCCTTAGCGTACCCAATCGTTTTCGGCGGCATCCCCACATCTACACGATCAGTATTAAATAATCACCTCAATTTCCTTTTCGGTCCGCGCGACACCATTTACCCTAATAACATGTTAATACACGAAGCCTTATCAAGGGTTGAAATTTTTACCCCAACTTGGTTTTTGAACGGACGCTATCTCTTTTGATCTACGTTCAGAAATGTTGTTTAGTTTCGTTTTTATTTTTTAATGTCGGGGTTGTCAAGTGAAGCGAAGGAGGTATGGGAAGATTTTTGGTGGATCATGCTGTTCGTTTCATATAAGGTGTGATTATTTTGTCCAACTTAAGGTGGGTTATACCTCGCGCCACGAATTAAGAGCGCTGGGCGACGTTGGCGGGAATTACTGTGCATATGTACAGGTGAAAAGTGACAACTGCGCATTCAAGGCCACCGCTCATAACTCGTGGCGCGAGGTATACTAACTTAAGGCGCCGTCAATCGGTAAAATTAGCAACTCGATTAGTGGTAGTTGTTGGACACAATCATATTAGAACTGGTGGCGCTGTGAGCTGTAGACCTCGCGAGTGACACTTTCTTTTAATAAAGTATAATAAAAATAAAAATAAACTTTAAAATAATAAATAATTTTTTACATACAAACACATGAATGCACCTGGTTACGTACATGGAGTGTGAAAGTAGTCGCACCAATTACTTTGTTCACTTCAATTTGCGGTCTTAGACACAACCTATTGACTTTTCACTAAATCTATATAGCCTGATGCTCTCACGGTCTCTAGAAATTCAACGACACCTCATTCGTTAAAATCCATTAAGCTGTTTGGAGTGTAGCGGTTTTTTGAAATTTTAAGACCTACTTCTCCACCATTTTGAATTTTTTCCAAAAACTGAATCGACAAAAAAAAAACTATTTAATTATCAAACCTGCTCACAAAATTTCACGGGAATCAGTTAAGAAATGCGGCCTGTAGAGGATAACATCCGCACATACGAAAATATTTTTGCCAAATCCTGAAACGGAGACGCTTTACTCGCTTTGCTCGCTCGGTCATTAAAGTTTTAATAACAGGTTAAACTGCAACATGGCTGTTACGTGAGTCGCAATGGCAGAACATTGCCAAAATTGTGTGTTTAACTTAATTACTGAAAACCACTGATTATTTATTAATTAAAACACATACATTTAAGATATTTTGAATACAATAAAACGCGAACTTGTAACCCTAAGGCTTGTCCAGATGAGCTGCATTACATCCATAAGTGGCCGTAAGTCTAATTATGAGCATCGAGCCATAAATGACTACCATCGATCATAAAGGCCGTAAGTCGTGGGTCATAAACGTCCTGCGCCTCGGATTGGGGCAAGCAAATGATATCGCATATTCCAATCCCGTTTCATCTGCGGTTTTGATGGAACTTTTTGAAAATAGTGTGTTCTAGGAATATTATGATAGCCGAATGCTTAAACTGCTGCTCTAATAAATTGTCGCTTAATTTTAGTACAGTGATATTGAGTGCCTGTCAACTGTGCATCGTGGCTTAACTTAAGAAGGTTTTACGTGTGTCAAAGGCAAAACAACGAAACATATATATCTCAAAATATTGAAAAATTTTTGTTGATAGCTTAATCAACACATTTTTTTCAATATGGAAGAAAGGCCTGTGATTTGAAAAATTTGGTCGGTCACACTAGAAGCGAAGGGTGACATACCATCGGACAAGAAAAAACGGTCAAGTGCGAGTCTAACTAGCGCACGAAGGGTTCCGTGCCACCGTAAAATGGTAGGGGATCCAAACTATTCACTCCACACCACACGGTGTGAAGCGAATAGTTTGGATTTTACATAGCAAAATGTTGTTTACAAAGTTATTGGTGCGGCTTACTTTTACACTCCATGTACGTTGACACAAAGAATTGTTGTATGGGAGCCCCCTTAACAGTAGATTATGTGACTGATACATAATAGAGGGCATTAAACTCGAGAGTGGGTTTATGAAACGAGCCGAAGGAGAGGCGAGAATTATGTACAGTTACATACACTAGTTTACCTACAAACATATCATAAGGTCTCTGTTTAATATTTATGCGTCGGAAACGCACCGGTTTTTTGTTGCGCGAATCGATCGCGAGTAATCGAGACATCACTAGCGAAAACGGACCGCAGATGTCACTCGTATCGGAAACGAGATGTAAAATTGGAGGTTAATCTTTCTCTTGGTCGGTCTCATCGGTGAGAATAACATGGCGGCTCGGGCCCCGTGATGGTATTTCGGTGTACCAATTATCATACAGGCATCGGGCCTGGTCAGAGTGTAAATCTACCTCATAGCGTCGGGCTATTGATTGAACTAAGTAGATTCGCGTCAGCGGCCAAGTGATCCTGGTTGATTGGACATCGTCGCATCGGTAGCGGCGACTCCACGGTCACGGCAGGCAGCACGCCGGCGACGGCGTCGGCAGCAACGGCAAGGGTTCGATCCCATCCTATCCCAACTGTGCCCCCTTTCCCGAATTCCTGTCTCGAATCGAGCCTTCGATTTCCTGTCTACGGAGACAAAGGTAATAAACAAATTTCATCACTTCTTTTCTCTCACGTGGCAAAGGCACAACCCCTCATGACTCCACGCCGTTCGGTTTAGGCGTGGAATCAAACAGTCTCTTTGATGTGTTCCGGAACCGCATGTTCGACCGGCATTGTGGCATTGTTCATTGCTCTGCACTTGTTTAGCTTGTTCAGTAGTACCAACTTCACATACAAACTAGGGGCGGCACGCAGGCGGGCGTCGGCGTTCGAAATTTGAATTTCATAATATGTAGAAATATTGATACATTATGGTATAGTCTCTTCAGGTATATTCAGATAAGAAACGAGTTTTTACCAAGTAGTACATCAATATGCTGGTCGTAACGTGCGGTTTATGATAAGTGTGTAGATAAATATTAATTTTATTCTGTTTTTTAGTATTTGTTGTTAAGCGGTAACAGAAATACATCATCTGTGAAAATTTAATCTGTCTAACTATCACGGTTCATGAGATACAGCCTGGTGACAGACGGACGGACGAACGGACAGCGGAGGCTTAGTAATAGGGTCCCGTTTGGCACCCTGCGGGTACGGAACCCTAAGAAGGCATACAAAATAGTTTCTTGTGACTCTCTCTTTAACCTTTAAAATTGTGTATAGTTAATTATGTGTTGCTATAGCGGCGACATACAGTATACATTAACTGTGAACATTTCAATTCTACACAGCACGGTTTGTGTGATACCAGCCCGCCGACGACGGACGGACGGACAGCGGAGGTATTGTATTAGGGTCCCGTTTGGCACCCTACGGGTGCGGAACCCTAAACAGATGTCATGAGTTAATAGCCTACGGTTAAACAGGAAAAAAGAGATTAGGAGGCGGCCACGCCATAAGTTTGAAAAGAGATTAGGAGGCGGCCACGCCATAGGTTTGAAAAGAGATTAGGAGGCGGCCACGCCATAGGTTTGAAAAGAGATTAGGAGGCGGCCACGCCATAGGTTTGAAAAGAGATTAGGAGGCGGCCACGCCATAGGTTTGAAAAGGGTACTTCCTAAACTTATGAGTTAAGAGATTAGGAGGCGGCCACGCCATAGGTTTGAAAAGGGTACTTCCTAAACTTATGAGTTAAGACCGTAAATCCAGTTTTTGCTTGGCAAAAATACTGGCTTTGCCTGACCGAATTACTGAAAAGGAACAAAAAAATGAGCGTGACTAGAAATTCTGACTTCGTCTGATAAAATTACTGAATTGAGCGACTAAGAATCTAAAGACAGCAACTTGAAAACCATTATTCGAATAACACAATATATAAAACGAGCGTTTGATTTGTTGTCAACACATGTTCAAACTACTTATTTACCTATCCTAGTGTGGGGCTAGTTCGATGTATGTAAATAGTGTACAAGGTATTATTATTATTATTTAGCCAATAAGCGGTGGCTCCATTCAGTTATTTAATCGCGCAAATCAGTATTTTTTTGCGCAAGTCAGTATATATTCGCTCATTTCAGGAATTTCGAGCGAAAGACCGCTGTTCATGGTCTTTCGCTCAATAGCTTTTTATTCGGTCGTTTTATTATTCCCCATTTGAAAACATATTTATTTCTTTTTCTCTCCGGCCAGATATCACCTATCTAACGGAAACCGGAACCGGAACTAAAGTGTTTCCGCTTCCAAAGGTGAGTATGTAGTCTGTCTAATTTCGGCTAAAACAAGAATAAATAAAGATGGTGGCGCCCTCAAGTATTTTCTACTCTTTTATGTCGAGTCTGCTTCAACATGCTCAATTCCAAGAGTTACTCAAGCAGAACCATTTTCTGATGACCCGAATGGCCGAGTCGGCAGTGACCCTGCCTACGAAGCCAAGGGTCCCGGGTTCGAGTCCCGGTGGGGGCAAATATTTGTTTGATGAGAACGGATATCTGTACCCTAGTCATGGTTGTTTATCTATCTAAGTATGTGTATCGTTGTCTAGTACCCAAGATACAGGGAATCCTAGTTTGGGCTAGATCAATGTGTGTAAATAGTGTCCAAGGTATTATTATTACTTATTATTATTTTCTAAAATGCAGATTTTCCAAGTAATTTATTGTAGGGCCGGGTGTGAAGTAGGCGTCTGTCTACTCGGAGGGGGCGGGGCTTAGCCCGTAATGGAGGGTTCTATCTCTGAAGTTGTGCGAAGCTCTCTTACGGCTTCTATGCAGGTACAACCAATAACAAGGAAGAAAAAATGGAAGGAAGAAACAGATGGGCTATTTAAAAAAGTACATATTTTCAACCGATTTCAAAAAGGAGGAGGATCTCATTTCGAGTGCTAAACGGGACGCTATAACTAAGCCTCCGCTGTCCGCCCGTCCGTCCGTCCGTCCGTCCGTCCGTCTGTCACCAGGCTGTATCTCATGAACCGTGATAGTAAGACAGTTGACATTTTCACAGATGATGTATTTCTGTTGCCGCTATAACAACAAATACTAAAAAACAGAATAAAATACTTAAATATGAAGCGGGCTCCCATACAACAAACTTTTTTTTTCTCGTATTTGCTCGATATTGATAACGGCAACAGGTTGAAATATTCACAGAATATTTAGTCATATATTCACTTTAAAAATAAATTTTAAATAAAACGTGACTTTTTGCAGTTTTAATAGATAATGGTATGGAATCCGTCGTGCGCGAGTCCGACGCGCACTTAGTCGGTTTTTTTGAGTATATTTTGATGATTTTTGTTTTGATTGGTAGGTCATACTTCAGAGGTGGTCCATATAAGTTTTAACAAAATTGAATCAGCATTTTTTGAAAAAATCAACAAAAACGAAGAATATATACACAGCCGTCGTTTTGGTTTGAGTTTTGATGAGGACTTTTCATGTCCATAGACTTCATTCGCATCTCAAACGGGGAGGAAAAAAAGGGCTTGAACTTGAAGTCGGTTTTTTTTAAGTTTTAACTTGGGGAATGCGCAATTGTCCATTCGTAATGGCAGAGGCACAGGCAAACAAAGTGCTCCATAATCCAATTACATTGAAAAATAAATACCGATTTAAATTTTGAGCAAAGGTGAAAGTTTCAGTTTCATACTTACGTGAAATGGTATACAGTTTAAAAACTATTCAAAAAAGGCTAGTATTTCATCGCACATCAAAAATACTGATTTGCACAGCAAAAAAAGGATCAGCAAAAACACTTTTTATGTTTTAAATATTTTATGTGTGCGAAAGTTTATGTTTTCAGTATTTTTTGTTGTTCTTGTATGTGCAACCTACACGAAGGATAAAGGGGGCTTCTCTTCGCTCACCCCCTTTACCCTTCACCTAAGCTACCGCAGCATTTAGCCCTGATATTTACTTTGCCAACAGTATTTTTGATGTGCAGTTTAATATTTTCCTTCAAAAAACATCGAGTAAGACTCAAGTTCATCACAAAAAGTTGAATAACCTTCGATGAACTTACCGAATCTTTCAAACACAATAGTTGTTCTATTCCAATTCCTGTAAGAAATTCACTAAATGACCCGTGACGTAACGCGGCATAACATGAACATTCTCAAAAAGTATCAAATAGCAGCCCATGATTTGGATGCGTGCGCCTCAATTTCATCTGGGAGCAACTCCGAAACCGTTAGCGCTTCTGAACTATTATAAATTGAACATGAAATGCGTATCATATCTGTTTAATTGCTGTACCAATTTATTGCTTTTATTCCTGCATGTTTTTCGCCCATATAGCGGTAAAACACAACACATTAAATGCTAGAAAAAAGTTGTGTTCCCACAATCGTGCGATTAGCTGTAGACATGTTGTCTGCGGCTAATATTTGATGTTGATAGCCGAGTGGACTTGATCCGTTTTTGGCTGTAATTAAGTTTTACAATTGCTGGTGTGTTAACGTCTGTAAAACTTTGATAATCGGTGTGTAGATGAAGAGCAGCAATTATAAGTTGGTTGCGGAAAAATATACACGAGTGAGTGAGTAGTTACGTAAAATAGTGAAGGTTTATAATTGTCTTGATTATCAAGGGTTTTAACAGAAACAGAAATTAGTAGTGGTAGTCACATTTCAAGAGGTATTTGACTTATGAACACTTGCTATCTTCAGCCTACTCCATCGATCCCCATATCAGCTTATTGTGACTAAACTTTTATAATAAGACATCCTGTATATCGCTGCAATAAGTTTTAAATATCCTCACAGATATCACGTATTAAAAGCAATCATTGTTCCTAAATGCCATAAACTGTGGTTTATAAGAGGTATTATAAAGATCTCTCAAAGAAGGTGACTCCTAATGAACCAAATGACCAGTAAACGTGACTACAGAAATAATAGTATTTTTATTGGTATAGCCTCACCAGAATTACGGTATAATCCGATAATTCTCCGTGTCGAGAACTAAACGCCGAGATTTGAGGCGGCAATCAATTTTGTTTGTGTGGAAAATTCACGATTCCGAGCAACTTCGGGCAATTAACCCGAATGTAGGCGAACGCATCTCTCGGTGAATGTTCGAAATTCAAACGGCCGAACCAAATATCGAATCGAGAAACCGAATTTCGAGTTGATTAGGAGTCAATTATACGTTCCCATAACAACGCCAATAAACGTATTCGGTGATTTCGAAGTATTTTGTTGTAATCAATTTTTGACGTCGGCATACGGCTTGATGGCGCGTTTAGTTTATACGCGTACCGAATTATGCGGGGTCAATGACGAACACGCTTACCGGCCGCTCATTTTAGGGTTCAATGCTTCATTTTGACAAGCGTATGCGTAAGCGTAAGCGGGGTATCTCTATGACTATGGGCAAATATTTGTTGGATGAAAACGGATGTTTGTAATACCCTAGTCATGGTTGTTTATCTATCTAAGTATATTATTTATCTATATAAGTATGTGTATCGTTGTCTAGTACCGAAGATACAGGAAATCCTAGTTTGGGCTAGATCAATGTGTGTAAATAGTGTCCAAGTTATTATTATTATTATCTCTGTTTGTTCGAAATCGGAGCGAAAGCCTAGAACTGAAGCCTTATCTGAAACTCGATCAACTGGTGCACATATAACTTAGGTAGATTGCGCGCCAAGTTACTTTGGCTCTGAGCGGGCTGTGATCTCTCTCTCGCATAGATTAAGGAGGGGTGAGAGAGACAGAGAAGTGACAGCTCAATCAAAGCCAAAGATATATAATAAATATATTTTTTACTCTCGCATCTTCTCATCATCCAGATGTCTTAACCTTAAGAGTCTAAACAGAAAAAAAAAGCAATCCTCTACTGTAGCCATATAATGTTGGTACAGTTACTTTACCTTAACAATAATACAATACAAAACAATTTCAATTTAAACCCTCAAAACAGTTATAAAACATCAGACAAAATAATGAACGGTCATAAAACAGCAAAAATGTAATCTACAGAACCCTCCACATGTGATGGATATTGCCGCTCCCCACCGTGTCTAAACGGCCCGGCTCCACATCTCAAGAAGCCGAAAGCCAATTCTTTTATAGTTTATAATTGCTGCTGTTGATTGCTCGTGTGAATTTGGCGCTTGTCTGTCGAATACGAGACCACGAAGTGATTGCTTGCAGCTCGGCTTTTTATAGAGTTGTATGGATCGTGTCGCGTTTGTCCTTTGTGAAGGATTTTTACTTAAATATTGATGATTTCGATCATTGATTTTTGGTAAGTCCCTTTTAGTCATCATCTATTTATGGTTAATACCCATTAATGCCCGCAAATAATGAAACGCTTAGTCAGAAACATAACGTTTCAAATCAATGCATTTATCAGCAGATGTCAACATTGAAATCGACTAGATTAGCTGATCGGACTGAATGTATTCAGGAACTGTGATATAACCTAACCTTAGGTACCTATTCCTAATGTTAGTTGTCTTATTTATCGACTATTTATATTTTGGATCAAATAAACTAATTTGGAAGCCGAACCAACTCACCTTAGTCTTGCTACCGCCAATCGAGCCAGGCCGAATCGATCCGGTTTCATAAAACCGCGTCAGGATCTTCGAGACGCATCCATGTGACACCAGCAGTTGTCTGCTGATGTCACAGGGTCGCACTCCCATGATAGCCAGCTCTACAATGCGCTTGCGCACCACGTCCGGCAAGGGGCGGCCGTTCACAAACACGCCGCCTAGTTGGTTCACGCCGGCTTGACCTGAGAAAAAATGGATATGTTAGACGCTTTTGCAGGTTTTCGATGGTGTTATAGTTAGGATCTGCTCCTTCATTCACCAGCTCAAAACAAAATCACGCAGTTTTCATAACATTAGGTAAAATAAATATCATCAACCAACAACTTGACAAGATCTATATAGTAAGCGCCCTCGAATTAATTGATCCATTTATTTAGCGGCCAAATGCCTGTATCAAAGTCGAAGACAATAAAACATCCTAGACTAGCTACCTTATCTCTACATTTAGATATCACATAAAACATTTTGAAACATATCCACAATTCTTTAATTAAAGCCATAAATACCCTCGAAAACTAGCGGGAGGCCGCATTTTGTCATATCTTTGCTTAGATCTTAAAAAAACTTTTTTCTTCATAATTGCCAGTCTGTAAGAGACGGTGAGCGGCTCCCAATATTATGGGAATTTGGCAATCAAATAAATATTAGGGTCGAAATGGGACAGGTGAATAATGTAACCGTTGCTCCCTGCAAATTATAAATTATTGGATTGGGTAACATGTTATTTGGATAGCTTTACGAAATAACTCCGTTAGCCATTAACAATCCCGATGTGACAATCCTTAGATTATTTGTGTGTATGTGTGTAGATGCACTATAAGTACCTACCACAGGTGTATTAAGTGTCGGCATAGCAGCTCAAAGGATGTAGGTACCCAAAAGGTAGAGCAACCAAATTAAGCAACTGAAACTAAGGACAACTGTCATTTTCCAGTACAAAAAGTATAATATGAATGTCAAAGTCAACGGTTTTGTTCTAGAAAAAGACAGTTGATTGTTTACATTTCTGGCCTCAAATCGCAGTAGTTAAAACTAAATTTTCGGAAGTTTTCGACAGATTAACCAACCAATACCAGAGAAACTCAACATAAAACTTGTTCAGAATGATGTCCAAAAGAACATAATAAATATTGTAGATCTAGTACGCATATCCTATGGCCTTTGCGAAGAGTTTCAGGAAAGGGCAGACAAAGACTCATACACAACCATTGCATCTTAAAAGTCTCCATAAAACCCCTTCGAGCGACACATAAATCCCTTCGAAGAGATTTCGATTATAACCCCGACTCTGATCAAAGCATTTTAACTGCTACTGTACGAATTACGCTTCGACCATAAACTGCACTCGAAACAATTTACACCCTTACTGTAATAAAATTAAGGGCCTAATTTGCACGCGGGTAATTTGTGTTTATAACTTTTTCTCGGATGTGTAAAGTACCGCACCCGTTCGTGTGCCATTTCACGGCCATTTCGGTACAAAACCGCCGCTGATGCGAGCAGATGCGGCTGGTGCATGCCACTGTGACCCGTCGCCCTGGCCACCAACCGTAGACCTAAGATTTATTAGCGAGCGGAGCGAGCTAGGCCACAATCCAGCACGCATTGTGGTACACTTTATGAAGAAATATTACACATTATATTACACAGCGTTGACGTAGTGATTAAAGTTAATGTTTAGATTGCCCGAATATAATTGAAATCTTAATTAACAATTAACAATTAATTAACAAAACAATAGTTTTCTAAATTAACATTAAATAAATTGTATGGACTGCAACGCAATCTGCAATGTACGCCCGTGTGATCGGTGTTTTTGCCATAAGAAATCTCGCAAGTCCTACCAAAGATATATAGAACCAGGCTAAAGTACAATAATTGCAGTTGAAAGAAAAGTTCGCAATAGACTTCACCTTTATTTCACTCGCCCTTACAAAGCTGCGCTTTTCGCCAGTTATATTTAAAAGCTCGTGAATAACCACAGAATACTTAACCTACCTTCGTCTGCTTGGACTCAGGAATTATTATTTACCGGGATAAAATGTATTTTTAAGTTGATCTAGCTCGTAAACTAACTGTGTTCTATGTATTTTCAAATCCGTTTAGCCGTTTTTGCCTGATTTACTAACACGTTCGAACCTCTACAACTAGTGGGATTTCGTAATTTCTAACGGTAACGGAAAAATGGTTACCGTGTGGTAACCTTCATAACACACAGATATTATTGCACATATGTACAACGGCGAGCTTGTCTCTAAAATGACACTTCTTCCAGCCAATAAAGACAGACAACCAGACCACCGGCGAAAAGCTACCTTCATATTAGTGCGGCGATGGGCTTATGCCTTATACTTATGGGCGTATACAAAATTGACTATTGAACATTACGTAACGTATTGAACGTAAGGACATTGTTTCCTTATCTGTTGAACGAACTATAGAATTTGCAGCTGTGGAATTAGAACAGTTCATCGTTATATGTGTCTATAGGCCACCCTTGAGCGACTTTGAAATGTTCGAGAAAATAATGGAATCCGTCCTAACTATTTCATCACACAGTACGAAACGATTAATTATATGTGGTGACTTTAATGTTAATCTGTTAGAAAGAACTACTTTCAGCGTTAGATTAATAAATCTTTTCTCATCATTTAGGCTTAGCCATTTATTTATGGAGCCAACAAGAGTGACTGCTACTAGTGCTACATGCATTGACAACATTTTTACTGATGTTATTCCAATCAGTAAAAGTGTTGTCAGTGAATTGGATTCAGATCATTTAGGTCAATTATTTCAATTTGATTCTATTAGAGAACCTGTCATTAAAAAGAAAATTTCGTTTGTGCCAATAACTGCTGACCGGTTAGAAAGAATGAGATACTCTTTAGCCCAGGAACTACCGTTTTTGGCTGCTGAACAGTCTCCTAATATAATGTATAACTTATTCTTTGAAACCTTTATGAAACAGTACAGCGCGATATTCACTTCAAAATCGGTTGTGGTTAGTGGTTCAAACGACTTTAGTACGTGGGCTACTGCAGAGTTGCATAAACGCAGGCAAGCATTGTATGCATTGTATGAGGAACGACGGTTCAACATGAGTGACGAATTTAAAGAACAAGTCAAACAGTTCTCCAAACAATTTAAATTAGACTGTCATACAGCTAAACGTAATTTTCTGAGTAGTAAAATTAAGAATAGTTCCGATGTTATAAAAACGACTTGGAAAATAATTAATGAGGAGGCCGGTCGTAGTAAAAAAGCGAGTCACGATTACGAACTAAAAATCAATGGACAGCTTACGAGTTCTAGCTTAGAAGTTGCAACTGAATTTGAATCGTTTTTTACTAATGCACCGGCTTCCACGACTAAGTATTTAAATTCGTCACCTTTGTCTGCTGTTGCAATATTAAAAGATAATGTCTCAGAGTGTGCTTCATACTTGAATTTTAAGCACGTCACAAGTTCAGATGTCGTAAAGGCATTTAAATTGATAAATGTTAAGAAAACGAATGATCTTTGGGGACTCTCTGTTCACGTCGTTAAATCCCTGATCGAATTAATTGCACCTGACCTAGCGGTCATTTTCAACAATTGTATAGACTGCGGTGAATTTCCTGATTTAATGAAACAAAGTAAGATAATTCCCCTCTTCAAAGCAGGTAGTACTCAAGACCCCACCAATTTCAGACCTATATCAATACTACCAACATTTAGTAAAATTTTTGAGAAATTAATCTTATCACAGCTATTACATCATTTTGAATCAAATAAGCTAATGCATAACAAACAGTTTGGATTCACTCGCGGTCGTTCAACAACAGATGCCGGAATTCAGTTCATTGAAAGTATTTTTGATGCCTGGGAAGAGTCACAAGATGCCCTAGGCATTTTTTGTGACTTATCTAAGGCTTTTGATTGCGTTTGTCATGAAACATTGATCAGGAAATTACATCATTATGGAGTTAGAGACACGTCATTGAATTTGTTAAAATCTTATCTGAACGGAAGAATACAAAGGGTAGACGTAAACGGAGAACGATCACCAGGATCATTGGTTTCTTTGGGCGTGCCACAGGGCTCAATATTGGGACCCTTCCTATTCCTCATCTATATAAACGACTTACCCTATCTAGGAAGGGACTGTCATGATATGGTACTGTTTGCTGATGACACCTCACTTATTTTTAAAACAAAGCGAAACCAACACGCTACTGATGATCACGTGAACAATGCCATATCAAGAGTGGTAAATTGGTTTAATGTTAATAATTTGCTATTAAATGAGAAAAAGACTAAATGTGTTAAGTTTCTTACTACTAACGTTAAAAATAATCAGACATGTATAACAATTAAAAATGAGGAATTGGAATTGGTAACCAGCACAGTGTTTCTAGGTATAACGTTGGATTCCAAACTCCAATGGGGTCCACATATTGATAAGCTATCGAACAGACTGAGCTCTGCAGCTTTTGCATGCAGGAAAATCCGTCACTTGACAGATTTAAAAACAGCCAGATTAGTTTATTTTAGTTATTTTCATAGTATTATGTCCTACGGTATTCTGCTCTGGGGCAGTGCTGCTGACATAAATACTATTTTTGTGCTGCAGAAGCGGGCTGTTCGTGCGATTTATAAAATTTATAAAATGAATAATAGAGATTCTCTTAGAAATAAGTTTAAAGAAGTAAATATATTGACAGTCCATAGTCAATATATTTACGAGAATATTATGTATGTCCATAAGAACATTGTTAACTTTCGAAGAAACTGTGATATACATAACTTTAATACTAGAAACAAGGACAAACTTGCAGTGCCCACTACTCGGCTCCATAAAATAAAAAACTCGTTCAAGGGTAATTGTGTAAGATTTTACAATAAACTCCCAAGCACTTTGACAGATCTATCAATTAATAAGTTCAAGAAATACATCAAGCAAAGGCTTATTTCTAAAGCTTACTACAGTATTAAAGAGTACATAGACGATAAAAATGCTTGGGACTGAATTGTTCTAATTAATTGTGAGCATCCTCACTGCCAGAGTTTCTTTTACTGGACACTTGGAGGCCTTTTACACCTCCAAAGATTAATTTAATTACTCTTGACTGTGGGGACCATTTACATCTCCTATTATCATTGTATTATTGACTAAAGAGACTATACATCTCTGTTATTTATATTTTAATTATTTTATTATGACATGAGACTCTTTACATCTCTCAGAAACAATAATTAAGTACTTTTTTTTTTCTGATAATATGATAATAATACCAAATGTTCTGTAAAAAATGAAATGAAATGACATGTGAAAGTGCCCTTGTGGCCTATTTACAGAATAAACGTTTTGAGTTTTTGAGTTTGAGTTTGAACGAATAACTGACTAAACGTGTACACAACTGTGCCTTTACCTCCCCGTATGGGATAAGGCGTGACGCTATGTTAGTGCAAGACCGTATTTTATTATACTTTAAAAATAACAGTGCTCAGTTTCCGAATATGCATGGGGAAGGCACCATATGATTTACCATCGGTGCTTTACGATCCTTCTTTGATGGTCTTGCTTCGTAAGTGCCGAGTCCTCAGCAGCGGATTGACTCTGTTAATGGTAATTGCTTTAGATTCCAGCAACAGATGGCATTGGCACAGGTTGGTGCAAATTAGGTATTAGACGAAACCGCTATGTCTGGGTTAGGGTTTCTCATTTCTCGACCTTTTTCATTTCTCGAGTCACGAGAATTCTCGACCCCAAACTCTCGAGAATTCTCGACTTTTCGAGAAATAATTTATAAAGTAAAAAAAATAAATTTTCGCATTTTTAAACGCCACACGATTATGATGAATAGAAAATAAAAAGAGGTTTTTTAATAATCATATTTTTTTATTAAAATTGTCCTTTTACAGAGGTAAAGTAAAAGTAAACATTTGAACAAAACATATCAAATAACAATCAACAATATTATGTGTGTGTGTCTGCTCAGCACAGTCTTTTTCAATCAATATCACAAAAGGTATTATTTAAAAGTAGGCAGTAATATATATTATTTGACTTATAAGAGACTCATACCTAAATACTATTAATAGAAATTAAACATTTATTTGCATAAACCAGTCTTTCTCATCTCAAACTAGTAATATACATAAATTAACAAAACAATCAAAACAAAACAAACATAAATGATCACAAATATTATTTAAATAAACTTAAAAATCAACGTTAGAGTTACTTTCTATCTATACATACGCCAGACAGTCACATCGATCGCGCGCCAACACTCACGCGCGCGCGCACTTCCGTCCGATGAACTCCGATGTTAGTGAGAGACTGACTAAACGAACGTGTAATAATAATTTATTCATAGTTCGAGTTCGGTCGGGCTTCGTCGCCCGCGTCATACCTACATAGATCGCTCGGTGCTCGCTGTCGAAGAGTAATAATAAATAATACGATATTAGTTTAGTTCTAATTTGCTCGAGTGCTTTTACAAGTCGACAACAGTTTGTCTGCTGTTCAATTGAACGCAAATGCGCACGCTCGTGTGCATTAGTTAATTCGAGTGATTATTGTTGTTAGAGTTCTTTCGTGTTTAATATTTTGATTAATAAATACCTAATTCATATTTTTTCGCGGGCCATACTTAGTTTTTGTTTTCTTCGAGCAGTTGCCTCATTAATTAATTACTAAATAGATAAGTATGTATGTACATATTTAGGTAAATCGGATTTAAGAATTAGATATAGATATTAGATTCAACGCATGCAAAGTGACATGATCGCCGGGCGTGTCGGCGGGTGATTGAAGTTTGAGCATATTTCATAATCGAGTAGGTACTCGTAGTAGCCTACTACTACTTTGAAAGTAGTACTTTCCTACTATACTAACCTCTCGAATGGCTTCATTCGTCATCATCAAACTGAACGCAGCTCTTATCTAATAAATATCTGATCTATCCAATAATTCTGCTCGAGCGATTCGCTCACCAGAATCGCTCGATTATTGATACCACTCGAGAGGTATGTACTCGATTATAAAATATGCTCGATTATTGCCATCGCTAGTTTCGGGCCTCACCACACACCGCACGCCACTTTGTAGGTAGATCGGGAGCACTCGGAGATGGTCAGGGGTGAAGTACAAAAGGCCGCATCACATACTAATATTTTTAAGTAAATATTTTTATTTTTTTAATAAAAATAAATTTCTCGAGTTCTCGAGCCATTTTTCTCGAGTCGTGTTGACGCAAATTTCTCGAGAATTCTCGAAGCGAGAATTCTCGTAGAGAAACCCTAGTCTGGGTGGACTGTGAAAATTAGATTTTCTTATTCCATAGTTTTATTGAACTTTGCCGGGGTAATGGAAACAACATTTTGAACAGCATTCGCTCTACGAAATCAAACCAAATTGTCGATAACTTAACCTTCCACTTCTACCTAAGTTTTGAAGCTATTCATTGGATTATAATAGAATACATATTTTTACACGCATAACGAGTTAGGTATATAATGACAAATACAGATATATATTCCTTTTATAGCTTAATCACCCAAAAAAGTTATCATAACAACTTTAGATATTGTAGTGAAATAATTAAGAAATTGTTTTAATATTAAGAGTGTACGTATTTTGAATAAATCTAATCAAATTGAATAGAACGTTTATTTTTTATTTAAATTTAACAATGGTGTCGTGAAAGATATCTATAACGTCGCCATTTGGTTAAATGAGGCACTTAATTAAAAGCCCGGGCCGTTCCTTCAAAGAGCCTTTTGATTACAATAATGCATCGTTGGAAACGTTTAACAACCAGCCTTAACGTAAGTCAGCCTTATGATTAAGAGGAATGGAGACCCGGCTCTATTCGCTTTGGTAAGACGGAGTCAACACAACAGCTGATTTATTTCAGAGACAACGATGTTGGCTAACGTTGTGCCGTTTCACAGCGTTGGGTCAGCCGATCAAGGTGTGTTCTTGATTTTCGCCTCAAAGTTCGCCTTTGGTGCAATCGTAAACATGTTATCGACTCCGCCAATAAGAATTGAAAAACTTGTTTTCCAATACCTTGGCTGCGATGGGTCACTTTCTGTCCGAATATTAGGTTAGGTTAGGTTAGGTTAGATTAGCTCATAACTTCATGTAGGTATCATCCCATAGTAAAGCATTTTCGTAGGCACGTATATAGGCATCTCGTTAAAAGATGCCTTCAATTACTTGCTGGAAGGAACTTCAGCCATATGATTGAATGCCGGACTTTTGTTATCGGCCCGGGCTGTTGATTGTGCCTTATATATGTCTTAAAGTCTTAAAACGAAGATAGTTCATATTATTTAGAACCATTAAGACCGAACTTGTGTTACCAGAAGTTGTACCGTTTCGTTTTTATCGATGTTTTATTGTTTTTGACATAAAACCCAGAATTTTTTAGTTGATTGGTAATAATTGCGATTTCAAACAATAATTAATTTCTTTTTTAATAATTTCGAATTAAGTACTGTAGAACCCAACAAAACTTATACAGGGCATATATATGCCCATACAATCTCAAGACACATATATATGTGTCTTGAGATTTGGTTTCTACATAACTTTAGAAAATTTCCTCTGCTGTGAAGCAAGGTTTCATCGACAACATTTCATGAAAAAAAACACATAAGTAAAAAAAAATAAGTTTTTGTGTGCGTTTTAAAAACACGCTTGGGTATTGCTTCTATTGGCTATCATATATCTTTTGGGGATATAATTTACAACGGTATTTCATAAGATATCGATATTATATAGGTAGGACCTCCTAACCGAATTGAGGGAGAAACCTTCCACCTTTAAATTTATCTTCACGTCATTGGTGTCGCATATTGAAAGTTACTTATATCGATAGAGGACCATCAACGGAACAAAAATGTAATGTAACTAATAATAATAAACTTTATCTACACACGTATCATAAAACCTCTTTACTGCGTACAAAAACCGCACGTTACGATCAGCATAATGTTAAACTACTTGGTAAAAACTCATTTCTTATCTGAAAAATTACACATTATGACCATAATGTGTTGTTTTTCTACATATAATGACATTCAAATTTCGAACGCCCACGCCCGCCTGCGTGCCGCTCCTAGTTTGTCTGTGAATTTGGTACTGACATTCAAATTTCGAACGCCGAGACCCCCTCCTGCGTGAAGTTGATATTACTACAGAACAAGCTAAACAACTGCAGAGCCACATTGCCGATCAAACATGCGGTTCCTGAACACATCAAAGAGAGCTTATGATATGTGTGTAGATAAACTAGTGTATGTAACTGTACATAATTAGGCATTAAAACTGTCGAGTGATATTATTATGAAACTCGCCAGTATTAATGCCCTCCATTATGTAGCAGTCACATAAACTACTATAATAAAACAATAACCTTGTCGTTCGTAAAACAATAAGTTCGTAAGTGTCACGTTTACGAGTAATTAGGTTTATAAAAAAATACTTTTGGCATTTGGCCTATCAAAGGGCCTGTCTTTCCCATCAATTTCCTCGCGTATCGCCATCGTGTCGCTTCGGCCCTGTGCCCCCCAGCGGATATTGGGAAAAAGTAAGAAAGCATTGGGCTCGTAGTAGCTGGCTATTCTGAGCACTAAAACTAGGATGATCATACTCTACGCGATACAAAAGCCGTATAACTTTTTTACGACGAAAATCTCATAAGATTAAGGCCTCGATTCCGCTAGCAAAAGATCGTCTCAGTGACAATGACGCGATGACGACGGTCAACTTTAGGTATTCATTTGGCGTTTGGACAAGCCTTTTTAGAGAATTAAGGTGATGGGTATTCCGAAATGCCCATCTTTGAAGAGTTTATTACTCCTCAAGGAGGCACTTTACAAATCCAGAAAAAATATATGTTATGAAGACATCCCTTTTCTTCAATTTGATTACATCATAATGTCAATGGGAACTACCAATATGAAAAAAAAACAATGGATGTTTTGACAAAAAACGTGTTATCTCTTGGGATCTAAAAGGAATATTGACGTGGTTGTTGCGTCAAAAAATAGGTATTTTACTGCCAGGATGGGTAAATGATCACCAAATTGTGTTTACTTAAGTTTATGTTTTAAGTATTTTTTGTTGTTTTTACATGTTCAAACTAACACGAAGGATAAAGGGGGCTTCGCTTCGCTCACCCACTTTACACTTCACCTAAGCTACCGCAGTATTTTGCCCTGATATTTTCAGCAACTTTTGGTGATCATTTACCCATTTTGGGTAGAAAAAAAATATTTTGATGATCATTATATTTGTTGTCTTAAGATATCTTTAAACGCAGTGTTTGAAATAATTGAAATAATCAGTGATTTTCAAAAAGATAAAAAACACTGTTCTTCCGCAGCGACTGATTTAAAAGCCATTTTGAACTGTATTTTCTATGCATCCTATGATGTTATCCCCGCGCCATCTCCTCCTGGACCTACCTCTTCGGCGGCGTCCGTCTTGAGATACCCAATCGATAGCAATCTTTGCCCACCCATCGGGGTCCATACGACAGACATGTTCGGTCAAGACCAGCTCCACTTGAGTTTGGCACTCTGTGCACGTCTAGGATACGAGCTATGGAGAGCAGTGTGATGTTTTCGACACTGTCCATCATTTTGACTGCTGCGCTTTTTGATAAACCTTGAGTTTGGACTTGAGTTGATCGGTCAGTGAACAAGTCTGATCGCCGTAGTTATGGATAGGCAGGGTACACAAGTCGACAAGCCTCCGCTTCAGAGTCAGGGGAAGGCTGCCCTTCATGAGCTCTTTCATGGACCAGTAGCTCTTCCAGGCCTTCGAAATGAGTCGTTGCACTGTTATGAACTTTATTTTTAGAGAACAATTTAAATGATCACCAAAATATTATTTTCTTACCAAAATGGGTAAATGATCACGAGAAGTTGCTAAATTTCAGGGCAACATACTGCGTTAGTTTAGATGAAGGGTAAAGTGGGTGAGCGAAGCGAAGCCCCCTTTATCCTTCGTGTTAGTTTGAACATGTAAAAACAACAAAAAATACTTAAAACATAAACTTAAGTAAAAACAAGTTGGTGATCATTTAACCATTCTGGCAGTCATTTCGAATTTATTGGTAGTAAAATAGGTGCGTTTTTGGTAATCGTTTAAACACAAGTTTAATATTTTAATATGGTTGTATCCTAAATCTCAAATACCAAGAATTTACCGTAACCGTACCTTAATGGTAGAAACTAAGGTGAATGCTAATCATAAAAATAAAAAATTGAATACACAGCTATGCAGAATGATACTAAAAGAGACCCTGCGTATTGATTATAAAATTAAATCATCAAACTACAGTAACAAACAGAGTAACTACACTGAACAGAGCAATCTAGTCAATCAATATACGCAAACAGAAACTTTAAAAAATGACAACATACACGAGGAAAACAAGGAACCTTTGAATAAAGACAGCAGTAGAAATGAAATACATATGGATACTAAGGAAGAAAACAATATTGGCAATAGGGAGCTTTTTCGTCTATGACAAGATTAACTTAGTGCATCAAAATATAAATGGATTAATAGCGAAAACAGACGAACTAGTGGTACATTTGAATGAACTTGAAGGCAGAGCTAAATTTATAGATGTAATATGTGTCACCGAACACAACATGATCAAAAGTGACCAAAATCAACTAACAATTCCCAATTTCAGACTAGCGTCAAGTTATTGTAGGAAAAATAGAAAGGGTGGATCATGCATATTAGTGAAGAATACCCATGCATTCAGGGAAATTGAACATATATGTAAACATAGTATCTGTAATGTGCTTGAATGCAATGCTACAGAACTAATTGAACATAAAATTATTATAATCTGCATTTACAGAGTCCCTTTATATGACAATAAGTCTTTTGAAATGTTTTTCTGTACAATAGACGATATATTACACGATCTGGTGTACGAAAAGAACAGAAAGATTATACTATGTGGTGACTTCAACATTAACCTACTGAATGATAACAAAAACACCACACGGTTTAAGCAGTTAGCTATGAATTATAATATGACAATTGAAATAAAACAACCAACTCGGCTTTCCAGCTCTACCTGTTTAGACAATATATTGCACAACATTCGTGGATGCACGAGTGAAGTGATAGAATTTGCCTTGTCAGACCATTCCGCACAACTTTTATCATGTCCAGTAAACAAAAGTTACTTTCTCAAGCAGTGGCATACTATGAAGCGTGACTACAGTGACGAGAATATGATGAAATTCTCAGAACATCTTAAATCCTTATCATTTAACCAAGTATACGAAACTGACGATCCATGTTATGCATTTAAGGAATTCTACGATATATTCGTCCTTTTGTACAAATTATGTTTCCCAGCAATTAAAGTGAAAATATCGTCAGTTCATAAACAAAGATGGATTTCTAAGGGAATCCGGTTCTGTTGTAAACATAAAAGAGAACTACTGTGGAAATTTAGACGTCACAACACTAAACAAAATAAAGAAATATTTCAAAATTATGCCAAAAAGCTTAAAAGAATAATCAAACTGACACAAAAATGCCAAAACAATTATAGAATTCTAAATGCAAAAAATAAATGTAAAGAAACATGGAAAGTAATACAAAAATCACAACTAAACATGCCAAAAGAATACATTGAGAAAATCATCCACGAAGGTAAAAATATAACAAATCCAATAGAAGTAGCCGAGTCATTTAATATTTTTTTTATCGATATTACGAACAATGACAAAATAAACAAAAAAAACAGTAATAATAATAATGGATCAAATGTGACATTAAATAATAATAATAATAATGACCTAAATATGACATTAAATAATAATAATAATAATAACAATGATTTTAATTTGACGTTAAATATTAATAGTAATAAGAACAATGATTCAAAATTGACATCAAATAATAATAATACAATCTCTATCAATACTTGCAAATCAATATTTTTAACCCCGGTGACATCATTTGACATCCTCCTAATAATCAAGTCTTTAAAGAACACTAACAGTACAGGTTATGATGAAATATCCACAAAGGTCTTAAAATATGTGGTTAATATAATATCTCCAATCCTGAGTCATATAATTAACAAATGTATGGAAAACGGCATTTTTCCAAATGAATTGAAAATTGCAATTGTTAAACCCCTATTTAAAAAGACCGACAAACATAATATGAACTTTTATCGACCCATTGCATTGGTACCCGTCTTTTCAAAAATATTTGAAAAGGTTATTTACAGAAATATCTATACGTACTTTGAGAAGCAAAACCTATTTGCGCCAGAACAAAAGGGGTTTCGACAAAATAAGACTATAAATATGGCCATCTACGACTTTCTCAGTAAAGTTATATCAAACGTGGACAGCAGAAATCCAGTAATCAGTATATTTATGGACATGAGTAAGGCCTTTGATTTTGTGAACCACGAAATACTTATTAGTAAACTATCAAAATATGGTATCAGAGGTAATGCGATAGAACTAATAAAATCATACCTGTACAAAAGGCAACAAATGACACAAATAAACAGGATATGTACTCGAACAAAAACAGAAAAGACATACACATCAAAACCCAGAGATATAGAGCGTGGTGTACCACAAGGTAGTGTGATGGGTCCATTGCTGTTCTTAGCATACATTAATGATTTGCCGAATGTTGTTAAGTATCCTATGGTATTATTCGCCGATGACAGCACAGTAATTATACCCTGCGACGATACAAATGAATTTGAGAATGAAATTAATACCACACTAAATAACATAATTAATTGGCTTAATAATAATAATTTAGTTGTTAACGTTGACAAAACTAAAATAATAAGTTTTAAAAATAATTATAGTAATGATGAAACAAAATTGGACATACGATATTCAGGGGAAAGCATCGAACAAACTAATCATACAAAGTTTTTAGGGATTTACATTGACAGTAATTTAAAGTGGAAAACACAGATAGACAAAACATGTAATAAATTGAATTCATTTGCTTATGCTCTGTACAAACTGTCAAAAACCGTATCTGAGGAAGCAGTATTGACGGCATATAATGGTTACGTAGACTCGACTCTGAGATTCGGTATCATATTCTGGGGCAATGGAGTTAACAAAGGATCCGCTCTAATTGCACAAAAAAAGTGTGTAAGGGCTATTTGTGGTCTTTCTCGGAGGGAAAGCGCCAAACCACACTTTAAAAGGCTTCATATACTGACGGTGCCTTCTTTATATATATTTGAGATGGTTGTATTTATTAAGTCTAACATGCACCTATTTACTACTTATAATAGTAAACGGCATATGAATAAAATACGTATGCCCCAACACCAAACGGCACTATTCAAGAACAATATTTTAGGCATGGCACCTGTAATTTGGAACCACCTACCTGACAGAATTCGTAACATAGTTAACATACCGCAATTTAAAAAAGAACTACGAAAGGTCTTAATTAATAAAGTTTACTATTCCATTGCTGAATATCTACACGATAAGAAAATGTGAGTTTCAACTGATTTTGGTCCCTAGCTTTGTTTATGATCTGATTACTGTTGTGTCGTAAGTTTCTACAGATACTTGTATAAAAATGTTTTGTTTTATTATTTTTGAGAACATGCATGTATGTACATAACAATAATATGTTTGTATGCCTTTATGGCTAAGCATAGAGCAACAATAACACTACCTACCAACTTGTATACTTACCTATGTTTGACAAATAAATGTATTTGATTTGATTTGATTGTTGTTCACAAAGAGATTACAAAAAACGTCAGACAAATGAATTCTCTCTAAGGTCTCTCGCTGACGGTCAGTCAGCGGCGATTCCGGTGTAGCGGAATCGCGCCCCAGATGAGACCTTTCGCACGCGCATCACTAATATGCGCCCAACTTTACAATCAGCTCGCTGTAAAACCGCGCTCGACTTTTTTTGCCCGCCACTGCAAGTCGTATATCGCGGGGGTTATTGCCGGTTTTATAACTTGTGTGACTGATTTTACTACGCCGCCGTACAGTGGCGGAATTATAATCGGTGCGCGGTTGGATCACCCGCCTAGCCTACCTGCAATAACAAGCGGCCCGGCGGAACCTTACACACTGGCGGCGCACGGAATTTTTGTATTGGATTTACCGTTCTGGCAACGCTATCATGATACTCATGCCATATCTCCTTATTCTTGAGACTATAGTGTGCCTGTGCCACCAGGTATGGGAAAATTCGTGACGGTCAGTTTGTTTGTCTTGTGTGAACTGATGACAGTAAAGGATTTTTTTCATACCTTGAACCAAAATGGCGGTGGTTTGCGCAGGTAACGCGGTGCAAAAGTTGTAATAATACTGCGCGTAGGTCAACTGAAACCGCACGAGGTGTAACAATATTCCGATTATTATCCTTTATGACTAAAGTTGCCGCGTGGGCGGACATGTTGTTCGAGAGTATGATTTGAAAAAAAAATTAAAAAAAAAAAACGACCATGTGCGAGTCGGAGTCGCGCACGAAGGGTTCCGTACCACCGTAGAATGGTAGGGATAGTATGGAGTGCATAGTTTGGATTTTACGTAACAAAATATTGTTTACAAAGTTATTGGTGTGGTTACTTTCAAACTACATGTACGTAACCAGTTGCATTCATAAGTTTGTATGTGGTATTGAAATAATTTTTGTATGGGAGCCTCCTTAAATATTTATTTTATTCTTTTTGTAGTATTTGTTGTTATTGCGGCAACAGAAATACATCATCTGTGAATTCCAACTGTCTAACTATCACGGTTCATGAGATACAGCCTGGTGACAGACAGACAGACAGACGGAGAGCGGAGTCTTAGTAATAGGGTCCCGTTTTTATCCTTTGGGTACGAAACCCCACAATCAGACGATTGAAAAAAAATCAAAGGTTGGGTACCTGAAACTGAGAAAACTTTTTCCTGATAATGTGTTCGTAACTAAATTCCGTTATTCCCATCAAAAAAATATTGAAATATCCATAAAAAACATACTGCACTTCATTTGTCCTCTGCGGAGTAGCTTGTTCAAAACTGACAGGAAAACTGTTAATATCAGTTGTCCTGTCAGTCCATAACGCAGATGTCAGTCGGAACGTAAGCATCTATTGAGTGCTTACCTATGAAATTGGCGAATTTATCTTACAGATTCAGGAGTTCATGATTCGAGTAATTCAATAGCTATTTCCAGTTTTTTTTTATTGTTTTAAAATTAATTTCAATATTTTACATCTACTTATTAAATTTTCTTTTAATTTTCAGTTTGATAACTAAAATGTTATCTTCAAAATCAGTGCCTCCTAAATGTCATCCATTTTCATGATAATATTCGTAATATCTTTTTACAGCTGACACTTTTCAAAAATTATATAAAATTTTCTGTTAGCTAAATGTTGTCTCATTCATACACACAAAGTTTATAAAATTAGGATCTGTCATTCCTAAAAAAAATACAAATATGTTTGTACTGAAAATTGAGTTAACTTCAATTTCTCCTTACAAAACGCCAATTTCATATGTAAGGACCTAATATTGATATTATAGTTTTTTAGTTTTATAATTGGGAACAACCAGCCTCAAGTACAACCGGTCTAAAACTGTGAGAAATTGATGTCACAGGGAATGCTATTTTAAAAATAATTTAAACATATAATTAGACATCTATTCATCGAAATGTTCAGTACCTTAAAATATTCTAAAATTTTATAAAATAAACGTAACACGTTCTTACCTATTTTGTTTTTAGCATGGCCCTTTATTGTGCATCCGCCATTTCGTATGGAAAAAGATGTGGCCAAAGATAATAAAATCACTACCACAGATAATTAAATAGCGCTTTTCTAGCTGCTGAAGGATTTTCAGCAATTCCTCGCGACATTAGTGAACTAGGGCCTTGTAAGCTGATTGTGTACCGCAACATGCACCTATCCCGATCCCTTTGAAAGTTATGCTTTTAAGGATATTCGACCACTTCAGCGCACAAATATTCAAACATAAATACATATAAATAGAGCTCCGAGGTCTTGGCTTGCCTCTCACACAGGAGATGCAGGTTCGATTCCTGACCATTTGGTCAGGAATCGAACCTTATCTCATTGGTAAATACCAATGAGATAATTATAAGTACGTTTTACGAACGTTCTAGCGGTGATGGCAAACATCTTGAGGAAACCTTAATTACTCCATAGCTGCGGCGATGGGCTAACCCCTGTCACGCGAAAAATGGAGTATTGAATTGGGACTCAAAGTGGGCATAATTGTGCCTCTGCCACCGCGTATGGGAAAAAGCGTGACGCTATGTTATGTTAAACACATAAACATTTACATATAGGCACAAACATTGCTTCTGGTCCCACACTAGAATATCCTGTGTCGTGGGAACCAGAAACAGCGACGTCACACACACATAAACATCGAACCTGTTTTTTTACCCCCAGCCGGGCATCGAACCCGGGACCTCTGGTAGGCAGAGACCCAACCGCTGCGCCACAGTGGCACAATTCCTGAATACATTTACAGTCACAATCACAATCACCTTTCAAAAGGAATAGGATCGATGTCAAGAGAAGCATAATCGAGCAGAGCTACTGTAGGCTTATTATGTCATTCTGTCATCTGGGAATTTATATCAGAATATTTTTGACATCGAAAATAAAACAATGAAAAGACGCATTAAAAAGTCTCTTGTTACGATTCGCTTTCAGATAGGTTTTCCTAGATATCAGGGAGCACATGACAAGCCTACTGATTTGTAATGCTACAGTGCAGAATGCATTCCAATCTTGCATAGACCGCCACAGGTAGGTACAAAGATTCGTAAAAACTTAAAGCCTACGTAAAATACCGCCAAAGGCTTGTTACATACTACAATCCTCACAAAATAAAAGGCCCGGTGACAGCGTCCGTGTCGCTGACGTAATAATGTTGAATTTAGTTTGGGCCTCCGGGCCTTTCATTTTGTGAAGACTGTAAGTAGCCTTTAGAGTGTTAACAAGTTGACATGTCCCTGGTCAGCTTTAAGTATAAGCTGTGATTCTGGCACGAAATGAAAACACGTAGGTAGCTAACATTTGAATTATGTTTCAGGACGAAAATGGCGTTTTGTATTGCATTATCGCTGTACAATTAGAGTCAGTTTATTAAAAATATAAAGATAAAGTCAACTTGATTCGCTTGATTATGGACACTTCAAATTTTTTGTCTTACCCCTATGATCTTGGGAGTAATGCTACTGTTTGGCAAGCCACCCACAAGCATATCGCAGGATACAGTAGTATAGTATTGGGAAGTCCAGGACACTTTTTCAGTTGTGAGAGAATTCTCTAAATATCACTAAAGCTCACTGCGTTCGCCCTCCTTCTCCAAAGTGTCCTCTATCTTTATTAATATCATCATCATCGGCCCTTGTCATCCCACTGCTGCGCATAGGCCTCTACCAAAGCACGCCATTCGCTACGGGCACCCGCCAGTCTCGTCCACTGCTTTCCAGCCACCTCAGCAATGTCATCTGACCATCAAATTCAAATTCAAAAAGAGTTTATTTCCATAAGAAACACATAGGTAACATTTGGAGAATGTCAAATCTTAAACTAACACATGTATAAGGTACAGGGAAATATAGAACTCAATTTGAATTCCGTCACCTCAATGTTTTAGATGCTGGAGGCAAAGAGGCGACTAGAATCCAGCTTTATACGTTATTTTTTACAGAATTGGAGCAAACACCTTCCCAAGCTTTCTTGTCTTCTACATAATCTGATATTTTGTAGTAAGCTTTTTTACATAAGTGATTTTTAACAACATTTTTAAATGTATTTACAGACAATTCTTGTAACTCAGGCCGGGCATCGGGCCGCTGTTCTCCGTCCTGTTCGCGGCCGCCACGCTGTGGCAGCCTTGGTCCAACTTCCGTCCTCCCTTCTAACCTTGTCTTATACAGTCGAAGGAAATCCCAGCGCGCCTCTCACACCGGAAAAAAGTCCTAGCTTACCCAATACGATTCAGGGAAATTCTCTCACACTTGTGAAAAGTGACTTGGCCTTCCCAATATTATACAAGTGAAGCCTGCGATATGTTTGTTGTCTGTGGGCTGGTCTAATAGTAGCATTACCCCCCTGATTACATGTTAATCTAAGCTGTTCTGAATTTGTATCTCTTGACATAAATCACGATACCTTCAGATGACGAATGGCCGAGTCGGCAGTGACCCTGCCTACGAAGCCAAGGGTCCCGGGTTCGAGTCCCGGTGGGGGCAAAAATTTGTTTGATGAGAACGGATGTTTGTACCCTAGTCATGGTTGTTTATCTATCTCAGTATAATATTTATCTAGATAAGTATGTGTATCGTTGTCTAGTACCCAAGATACAATCCTAGTTCGGGGCTAGATCAATGTGTGTTAATAGTGTCCAAGGTATATTATATTATTGCGATTGCAGTTTCAAAGCGACGGATAGATGTTGTGGTACAGAATTAGCATTATCATGCAATTCTGACATCTACGAATTTCTGACGCCGTTGAAAAAAATACCAATCAGTCACCAATCAGTAGTATTATGATGTAATTTTAGAATCTAGGAATTTAAATGGATTTTGAAAAATTGCCATTAATTCTGACAATTAATTGTATGATGAGGCTGAACATCACACAAATAAGCAGTCGCAATAAAAGGCATTACATGTGAAATTTCTATACGGATTTATGTTGGGTTGCGGTACGGAATCGGCCTACTGGTCGATTTAGATTTGTTTATATGTCAACCAAGTGTCAACTGACGACAAATAATATCAACAAATCGACGGCAACATGTCATTTCTACACATTTGTACGAATATTTTCTCTTTGCATAAAACATAAAACATAAAACAAATATTATAATGGACCGCTGCAGATGTGAGGACTACCACAAGGCGGTTGAGAAGCTGAGGCTGTACACACTCGGCACGCATCGGCCTGACATCATTGATAACTTTAATAGTGAGTCCTGATATCCTCCATTTCTAGCTGCGAAGGGCTTGCCCCCTGTTACAAGTAGCCTAGTGGATAACAGGCTAGGCGTGCGCAACTGTATCTCTGCCACTCCATATGGCATGATTCACCAAATTAAAAACTTAAAACATTGATTTCAAGTTCAACCCTATTTCGTTCTCCACGGTTGGGAAGCGAATAAAGTCAAAGCACATGATATCCTCATCAAAACTTATGCTGCACCGAACCACAAACCAAAACGATATTTGTCTATATGTCACCGTAAGATAGTCAAAACTGTTAGTTGATAAACTAACGCGTTAGTTGATCATCTGTCGAATGATAGTAAACCAGACCGACAGGGTTTAGATTTCACGTTTCTTTTGTTCTTACATGTCAACCTAACACGAAGACTATTCGGGGGCTTCGCTGCGCTCGCCCCCTCTAGTCTTCACCTAAGCTACCGCAGTGCTTGCCCTGGTATTTCGTTTGCAATTCAAGTTTAAACCAGTTTACTATTTAACGGTTTTAACCGTTAGTTTAACAACTAACGTGTCATATAATTCCCAAAAACATAAGAGATATACTTGCAGAGAAACGCAGAGCAAGGAAAGCGTGGCAAACTCACAGGTGTCCCAGCAATAAAAAGACACTGAACTATATCACCAATAAACTTAAAACACTACTCGAAGATGTAAGGAATGAAGGAGTTCAGAAATACCTTAGAAGTCTTGATGGAACAGCAGGAACTGACTACTCGCTGTGGAAAGCCACTAAAAAGCTAAACCAGCCTCAGAAGCATCACCCCCCCATATGCAAATCTGACCAAACATGGGCGAAAAGTGACACAGAGAAGGCTGACACTTTTGCGTACCACCTAGAAAGAGTATTCGTCCCAAACCCAGACAATGGCTCTACTAAAACCAATGAAGTAAATGAGCTACTTACTAAGACTTACCAGCTTGATCTTCCAGTTGAAAATTTTTCTAAGAACGAAGTTGTTGCAGCAATAAAGAATCTAGCTAACCACAAATCTCCAGGGTTTGATCTTATAACTGTAACCATCCTTAAACATTTGCCAGTGGAAGCTGTGGAACTCCTAACATATATATTTAATGCCATTCTATAGCGCAACTTCATCCCAAGGCAATGGAAAGTGGCACAAATAATAATGATTGTTAAACCGGGAAAACCAGCAACGGATGTAAAATCATATCGTCCAATAAGCCTGCTGCCAATCACATCAAAATTACTGGAAACATTGTTCCTAAGGAGACTCATGCCTATAATCCACCAGAAAAACATCATTCCAGAGCACCAGTTTGGCTTCAGACAGAGGCATAGTACAATAGAACAGGTCCACAGATTGATAGAAAAAATAAACACCACATTCGAAAAAAAGGAGTACTGCTCTGCAATATTTCTGGACATCTCTCAGGCATTTGACCGAGTATGGCACGAAGGACTACTCTACAAAATTAGATTGTACTTTCCCATTAATTACTACTTATTCCTCAAATCATATCTGAGTGAGAGATACTTCTTTGTCAAGCTGGGAGAGGACTCAACTACTTTACACCCAATACAAGCAGGAGTGCCACAGGGAAGTGTCCTTGGACCTATACTATATATCCTTTACACCGCAGACTTACCAGTCAGCACTGATGTTGTTACTGGAACCTTTGCTGACGACACGGCAGTCCTAGCCTCAGACCAGAGCCCAACAGCAGCTTCAGCCAAACTTCAATCGAGCATAAATTCCATAACAGACTGGCTCAGGGACTGGAGAATAAAAGCAAATGAAACCAAATCTGTTCAAGTTACCTTCACCACCAGAAGAGACACATGTCCTCCAGTTATGATGAATGGGAATCAAATACCTCAAGAAGATGAAACCAGATATCTCGGTATCTTTCTAGACCGACGCTTAACCTGGAGAAAGCACATATTCACGAAGCGTAAAGCCTTAGGCCTGAAGCTCCACAACTTATACTGGCTCCTAAACAAAAAGTCGCAAATGTCACTGGAGAGCAAGTTGCTAATCTACAAATGCATCATAAAACCTATATGGACCTACGGCATACAACTTTGGGGAACGGCTGCCAAATCAAATATCGCGATCCTTCAAAGGTTCCAATCAAAAACTCTACGACTAATCACAAATGCACCATGGTACATTACTAATGAACGCATTCATCGAGATTTGAAAGTCCCAATGGTACAGGAGGAGATTGTATCCAACCTCAAGAGATATAAAGCAAGACTAGAAAGGCATCCTAACTCACTGGCCCTGAACCTGATTATGGAACCGATAACCTTCAAAAGACTAAAAAGAAGAGCACCACAAGATCTGCTAAACTAATCTTAGAATAAATTTAAAGGATGGTACACTGGTCCCATACCTAAAAGCCTGTCTACACATCAAACCTATAGCTGAATGTCCTAGATGACAGATTGCTGTATAAAAGGAAGACATAAAAAAAAATATATAATGAGCAGTACGCTACAGTTTAATATCTGTCGATGGTTGACCAACTAACGAGGAAAAAAACCTTACTTTATCAACTGATTGTTTTGACAATCTTATGGTGACCTATATATTTCTTGTTTTTGTTGATTTTTTCAAAAAAGTGCTTAATCAATTTTGATAACATGCATATGGGACCACCTCTAAAGTGTGACCTACCAATCACAATAAGAATAATTAAAATCGATTCATAATTGACGGAATAATCGCGTAACAAACATACAAAATAAATCAAATTGAGAACTGAGTCCTTTTTGAAGTCGGTTGAAAAGGCGCCCACAGCGCTATGAAATAAAACTTAGCGAATCTGTCACAAAACTTACAAGAGCACACGAGCTAAACCCCCCCCCCAAGCAAAAACCCACGGAAGCCGAGTGGATTACGAAACGATTTCCGCGCACGCGACGCCAAATCCCGCTCTTTATCCCTAATCGGATTTTCCAGACGTGTTAACAAAATTTTAAAAAGTTATTTTCGGGCGCGAGTCACGCGACCGCTTACCAACTAACACAATCAGTAGTTATTCAATATAGGTAGTACAACCAACTTAACATCGTTATTAAACTTTTATAACTTAACATCGTTATTAAACCGCCGTAAACTCATTGATATGTCCTTTCTATTCAAAATCTTAAACAACTTAATCGATTCGCCAACACTTTTATCTAAAATTAATTTTGTAACAAGAATACGCATGCCCATTCGCACTACGCGAAATAAAAATAATGTTGCACTTGTGCCTCCTAACTTAAAGAAAAATTACACTCGAAATAGCTTCGTATCTCGTTCAATCACCACTTACAGCAAAGAATTTTCTAACTTGGATTTATTTTATAATAACCTAATATCTTTCAAGAGAACTGTTTCAAAAACATGTAATAATAAGTGATAAACTTTTTATGTAAAATAATATTTAAGCTTTAAAAATTAACTTTTGTAAAAATATTGTGATGCTGCTTCAACTTAAAGTGTTTATTTTGTAGTTTTAAGTCCAAATACATTGTTAATATGAATACACCTTTTCAAATTGATGCAATCTGATTCCAATTGCTGCTGTACTATTAAGCGCCTCTTTAGCTCATTTATGTTTAATATAAGTTGAAATGTACTTTCGGCACTGTAAGGTCTATAATAGATTGTAAGTTTATTTTGATATCTCTTTTTTGTATGTATGACTGTTTGTTGCCATAATAAAGATAAATAAACAAAATAAACAACCACTGCACTGCATTAAAATGTTCTAAGCAGGCTGATTTTAAGACACTATTTTATAATTAAGACAACCCAAGTCTCCTTTCTGAATAAGTTTTTCCATGGTTCCAAGTCTGTTTGGGGAACTGTCACAACGGGGCTTTGTATCGAGCGCTTCATGAAATTTAAAACTATAGGTACTATGGGCAGTTGGTAGTCGTTAAGCTATCATGAAATATTCTGACAGGCCTAGTCTGACACCCTCCGTCAACCTGGCTAGTCCGCTGAGCCAGCCTGATAGAGAATGGCTGGATTCCAAGGCCTGCCTACAGTACTTATGTTACATATTTACAGATTACCAACTATTTGGTCTCTGACCTCTTAGGTCGCTTGCTCCAGCATTGTGCTGTTCAGTACAGCCCGGGCCGCGTTTCTATGGCTCCAAGCGAGCTGAGATCTCTCTCACATAGGTTAAGGTGGGGTGTGTGAGAGAGAGGTCACATCCGCTCAGAGCCAAAGAAACTTGGCGTGAACTGTATTTGTATCTAACCGCTTCTCGTATCATCAGGCGCCGGCTTCAACGCCCAATGGGTACGCCGAGGGGTGGACGCCATAGCCATAGGCTTTAAGATCTACCGAGCAGAGGAACTGCCGCAGAACCTGGTGTCTGAGGAGTGCTGGCGCCGGAAGCAGATGTGGTGCCCTTATATGTCGTCGGTGCGGAAGGGGGAAAACCTAGTTGAGGGGAGAACCAAGGGGGAAGCGTAACGCATATATTGGGTATACATGTATTTTCTAAAACTAATCATCTCCCAAATAGGTATTTAATTTTCAATGTTATATAATTTGAATTTACCTCTATGTTGAATCCACTGAAATAAAAGAGTAATACATTTCATTAGATACTCGTATGCCGATCCACTGCCCAATGATTTCCTTGGATTACATTTGATTATGTTTAAGACCTGTCATTGACTTCGAAAGATAATACTCGTAAAATAGACCACACACATATTTCCATAGTTTTAAATTATTCAATAGATTTTTATTAAATATTATTCCATATAAATATTTATTGAACTTAATATAAAATGGTGACAAAGTTGTGTGACAGTGAGGTAGAAAATCAAATGAGATGCTTCGATTCAATCTGATACAAGGAGGACTCATTTAAATAGAAATGTTAGGTTGGTATGGATATTCCTAAATTGAGAAATATCTCTTAAAATGTTTCTAGAAATAGTTGTCCATTATATTTTTTAACGATTGATGAATAATGCACAATAATGCATTTGCGAGGTTCCTTTGAATAGTTCCCTAAAACTTGCACAGAACCCCAATACTGGAATCGCTAAACAGGATAAGAAAACGAAATAAAAATATAACAGGCACGTACATTGCTTCTGGGAACCAAAAATAGCGTCGTCACACCCATTTAAACAACAGGAACTTGTTTTTTTTTCTCCCTTGCTGGGATTCGAACCCGGGATCTGTCGCCTACAACGCCGCAGAGGTCATCAAGGGATACCGTTACACTTATTCGTGTTCTACGTGCAGATAGTTTTGCTGGTAGAAATATCTCTTTAGAGCTAAGCTCGCCTTTGCTCATAAAATGTTTTGTCACCTTACCATTATGAATTCTGTGCAATAAAGAATATGAATATGAATATAAGTCATGTTTGAGACGATGTGCCATCATGTTTAATAGTATTAGATTTGTTTGGTTGCGCGGGAGTGTATAATACTCGTACGTTTATTACGTATCGTTTGAGTGAGGATGCGACTGTCATAGTGTTATCTAGCAATGCAACTTGGATTAATTTAAAAAAGTTAAATCCTTCGACGCATAACTTTAGAACTGCTCAACCGATTATAAGAAAACGTATCTAAGAACCATCGCATTGAGGTCTACTATCAACTTAAAAAATAACATTAAAATCCGTCAACTGGTTTGACCGCTATTCCTGGTTAAACTGATTACTTTTGAACTCCTGAATCGATTTTAACAAAACATATCTAAGAACCGTTGATGTGAAGTCTAGTTTCAATTACCAAATACCGTATTAAAATGTGTCCACCCGTTCAACCGCTTTCCCTTGTTAAGCTTATAACTTTTGAAGAAGGAAGTGCATTTATAGTAAACGAAAATAAAATCCGTCCAATTGTTTGACCGCTAGGGTTCAAAAACAAATATAGCGAGGCCTTTTCATTCCATACTGGGTGGCAAAGGGCACAGATTTACAGAAACTATATTTCATTTTTTTTTTTCGAAAAAGAAGTGTTAAGTGAAGGTGTATCCATACTATTCTCTCATCATCGCGGGCGTTCATTCGAGAGCCGGCCGGCACCCAATAAGTTAATTTGGCGTCAAACCCCTCACTCGCGGCGCGTCTGTAGATAACCTTCTCCGCACCAAAATGCTTATTAGACTGGAATAGATTAGTCGATGTGATACCGGTCATTATTTACCTTCGTAAACACCTGGTTGGTTCTGATGGGTTTAAAGTCATTGATCAGAAATCAGTGGACGTGACGTACATTTATCGACGACGATGACCTTCAGGCCCATAGTTGCGGCGATGGGATAGCGCCGTGTCACTCCAAACCAGGTTCGTGGAAATACGATTTTATAAAAAAAAAACGGAGCTACCGTACACGTTAAGCTGGTATAGGTCCCGGCTACTATCGCTACTTGGTAGTAGTCGTAAAGCTGTGTCAGAGGTCGTAATAGGGCAGCTCGGGCTGGCCGCTAGCCCGGGTCCCCTTCACTAAACCACACTGAGCCAGCGTGGTGGAGTATGGCTCGTTTTTTACTCGTATCAGGGCCTGTGCCTCTCGTTGGGGCATGAATGGGCTAGATTTATTTATAATTTATATATGTATAGTTAAAATAAATATCAAATATCCGACATTTGATATTATATCCGATTTAAATCGGATGAAAATATCCTCAAGGCAGTTTTCATGTCATCTGGTGCCCACGTATGGTATCCTAGTATGGGGCCAGAAGCAGTAAATGTTTACTGAAATAAAATAGGGGTGATCGTAGCGGCAACAGCTTCAGAAATTGCGCTGTTAACACAAATGCCATAAACTCAGGATTTCTGTATCACTATTACCACTACAGCTTTAATTACATCAAGAAATATTAGTCAATCGAGATTTCTGAACTACATTCCTTTGACGTTAAAATATTAAAAATTCTATTCATCAGAAAACACCCAATTATAATTTCGGTGGCACGACAAGACATCAATTTTTTACATTACGATATACTAAAGCACTTTTATGACAACTGATAATGATCGATTTAAATACATAATCTGTTATATCTTAGGCTTTTTATTTGAAGATAACGCGCTTAAGTATCTTAAATATATGTTAAAATATATGGACGCTGCGGTATTCGCGGGTGGGCCGGGCAGTTTGATACGGACTTCGAATTATCTCCATACAAGATTCGGTTTTTAATTTCCTTAATTACTGTTAATGGTGGTCAAACGTCGTCGAAGACGTAGAGGTATAGAGAAGCTGCGGTAGTTTATGTCGCGACTGATTGGACTGGTTGCTGTTCACCGTTTTTGTGAGTGGATAATTATTGAAGCCTGTCCATAATGGCTGATTAAGCCTTCGCCTCTGTGTCAAAGATGAGATTGACCGGATACTGAATAATAACTACCTATTGGAAGAATAAGATAAAATCAACATCAAGGCCTGTGCATAATATAAGATTTGGAGTTGCTCTGTCAGAAAATGAGATATTCCGGTTCCTACTTTTTCTTACGCTTGATTACGCACTACGACAGGGTCTCCCATGGCTATGCCACATGCAGGGAAAGTACCTTAAATATTGTCAATAAAAAAAACAACTGCCTTCAAAGATTTTAAGAAATCGCTTGTATCGCTGAATTTTACGATACCGTTCGAAAGGCTTAATCATAAAGATCGGTTTCGTCGAATCAAATAGTATCTTAAATAAAAGGATGGCTAAGAAATTTTTGTTTTTCATCAAATCTTACCTTATTTGCTAAAGTCCTTTGCAACAGGTTAACACGAACTCTGGATGAGTATCAACCAATAGAGCAGGCGGGCTTCCAGAGTGGCTACTCAACCATGGACCACATTCACGCAGTCAAAAAACTGATGGAGAGATGCCGAGAGTATGACCGGCCCATGTGCCTGGTTTTTCTCGATTACGAAAAGGCATTCGACAGCGTCGAGCACTGGGCCGTGTTTCGTGGATATCCTCCGGGAGCTATACCGGAATACATCTTTTCAAGTACGAATGCACAACCTTTCTGACTTCGTGCCAATCCGGGGTGTCCGCCAGTGGGACACCATCTCCCCAAAACTATTTACTGGTGTGCTCTAAGATAAGCTAAAGACAATCGACTGGGAAAGGCAGGCAAGATCAGAGTAGTACAAAGGGCAATGGAGTGTGCCATGCTCAGAATCTCCCTTCTCGACCGAATACCCAACGTGGAGATACGACGACGAACCAAGGTCCTAGAAGTGGGTAAGCGGATCGCGAGGTTAAAGCGGAGATGGGCGGGACACTTGGCCAGGAGGGTAGACGGAAGGAGGACAAAAACAGAGATGTGATGGTGCTCAGGGGACACCACTCAACCTAGAGGCAGTAGACCACCCGTCCGGTGGTCGGACGATCTTATCTACTTTGCTGGACGCCAGTGAATGAGGCTGGCGCAGGACCGTGTCGAGTGCCATGCTCAAAAGGAGGCCTATACTCAACAGTGAGTGCGGAAGGCAAAATAGATAGATAGTCTTACCTTAAATCAGTCAGTTATAAATACAGCAAAGTCCGTGAAAAGTAAATTGTTAAATTTCATAACATGCTAGTATTCGTTACAAAATTTTAATTGAAGTGTTGAATTTCATGCATTTTCTTTGATTTAAGATGATATGTTTTTAGACTTAAATAATCCTTATGATTAGGTCTTTCGAGCGGTATCGTAAAATTACAGGGTTATTTATAACCACATTCTGCGGGTTCGCTTCCCGGTTAACACAGCGATTTTTTGAAATCTTTGAATTCTGTTGAAATTGTTTTTAAAACAAAATAAAGTAAAATACTCTATCTACAATATTTACGGTTCTTTACCTGCTAGTCGCAGCGCCGGTATAAGTCTCCTTTCGTGATGTAATGACTAAATATAGGTCTAGTAGACGTAAAGACCTCACTGTCCATTCCTTACAGCAGTCGGTGAAACCAGCTATTCTTTGAATCGGTTATGATTTGACCGCGCGACTTAAATGTCTCGCCGTCCGCTAACCGGCCGATTACCGCCCGGGTGACAGCACGGTTCCCTCGCATCCCGGGTAACGTCGGTTCATTAACTAGCGACCGACAGAAGAAGGTTCGGGTTCGGTTTCGGCCAGGTTCGGCCGAAAAATCCAGGTTTGGCCCCATTTACCATTGCCATTTACTGGCCGAACCTTCGGTCCCGCCGAACCTCTGTATTCGTGATTTGTCGTGCGTAATTCGGCTAACTTCAGGTGAGTGGTTTGTTTGTGACTGGCAGCTGAGTTCGCCGGCCGGCGTTATTGTGGTCACATTTGGTTTACCTATGTATTCTTTGTCTTTCCATTTACTTGTTACGTTACTTTTATTAGGCATTGAAGTCGTAATTCATGTAGTTAAGTATTACTTAAGACATGTTACATTACAATTAAAAGATATTCAATCAATTCAAATTTGACAAACTACTATATTCATTAGGTACTGATAATAGGCTAGATATTTTATAAGTGTAAAAAAAAGGTTCGGGTTCGGTTTCGGTTTCGGCCGACCGGGGCCGAACGTCCGGGTTCGGTTTCGGCTGAACACCCAGGTTCGGTCGGACACTATCGTCAACCGATCGTTATCTTGCTAGGGCGCTATTGGTGACTTCAGTAATAATGTTATTTTGAGATTAACTACTAAACATCGGTTTATATTTTTTCTTGGTTTGCATTGTCACCACGGTCCTTATAATTGTCGATAGATCGAATTAGTATGTAGTAACTGATTTATTTGTATGTTAAACTTAGTTTTCGTAGAGCTTACCTGTATGCGGCATGTTTGCAGCTATCAATCTGTAACAAAAAAATAATCTTAATCTTAATATGAAATAATATTTCTACCTTCTCCCCAAGTCGCATTTTCTTGTAATCTTCCTCCAAATCAAACGGAAACAAAAGCCAAAATTATTGTAGCCTGTGACATCTCTATCGCCGCTGCGACTTGGTAAAAAAAAATCCAAGTGCGAGTCGGAATTGCCGCCGAGGAGTCCGCACAAATCACATTTTTGCTGTGAAGGAACTACACATTACTTGTGCAATTATACCCTCGTGCCAAATTTCACGAATCTAGGTCAACGGGAAGTACCCTAGTAGGGTTTTAATTCCTTTGCGAGTATCAAGCTTATTCAGCAAATTGACGGTTTAAACAGCCATATCTGTCAATGTCCTAGAAGTTTATTTTTTTCACAACTTCAAGGTACTACTGAGCAGAGTAAATGATATTAATTTAAACTTGATAACTCTACGTGTTCCTCAGAAAAGGGGCCTTGACAAACAGACTGAGAACGATGTAACTAAGCGTTCCTCTTTTCCTTTTAAGGTACGGTACCCTAAAAACACAATTTCCTCGATCGTGACACCGACGTCCCTTGAAGCATGAAAACTCCACTACGCATATAATCGCGCGCCCATTACCCGACGATAAGAGCCTTAAATCATAATTTATTCAAATTAAAAATACTTATCAAAATATGATGCGGTACTAAATCAGGAATTAAGTGAGCCGGTGCGTGCGCCGCGCGAAAATCGATGCTATCTCAGCGACCGATCACCGTGAAAATCCAAAATGTAAGTAAAAAGTCCTGTCGGCTACTTACACGCGAATATTAGTTGAAATTTTCGTGGCGTCTTGCTGCGAGTTCGACTGACCACCCGAACAACACTGTCCACCGGAATTACTCTGGACAATGCTGCCTCTGCCTACGAAGCCATGGGTCCCGGGTTCGAGTCCCGGTGGGGGCAAATAGTTGATGAGAACGGATGTTTGTACCCTAGTCATGCTTGTTTATCTATCTAAGAATAATATTTATCTATATAAGTATATGTTTATCTATTTAAGTATAATATTTATCACATACATCACTCCTGGCCCCATACTAGGATACCCTGTGTCGTGCCCACCAGAAACAGGAAAGTCACAAACATGTAAACATCCTTACTTACTTAGGGGTTTTTTTTTGTTAGTATGTGTATCGTTGTCTAGTACCCAAGATACAGGGAACCCTAGTTTAGGGCTAGATCATGTGTCTAAATAGTGACCAAGGTATTATATATTCGTAGAATCCGTATCATTTTAGTGGACAGTCTGGCTAGCTGGATTCTAGTATTTGTAATTTCACACGCCTAACTACATGATTCGCCTGTCACTACAATTTTCCTTGCGGTACGTGTTATGATGTTATTTACTTTTCCTTTTTAGTCTATTACACACAGGTGGGTTTTGACAATTTTCAAACGATTTCCAAAAGCGAAGGAGGTTCTCGATTCGACTGATTTTTTTGTATGTTTGTTACGCGATTATTTTGTCAATTTTGAATCGATTTTGATGATTTGTATTTTGATTCTTAGGTCATACCTTAGAGGTGGTCCCATATACATTTTAACAGAATATATTAAGCGCTTTTTGAAAAATTCAATGAAAAACCAAATTATATACGCAGATGACGTTTTAGTTTGCGGTTCCCTTCAGTAAAAATTTTGATGGGTTATTTTAGTGTATTTAGACGACATTCGCACCACGACCGGGGAGAAAGAGATGAAGTCGGTTTTTTTAAGATTTTAACTTGGCGAAATTATCTTCCATCTATTTCTATATTATCAATGAATCAATCAAGCTTAGTCGCCTCAATGACTCTACACAGCAGAAATATTGTGAGGATTTTAAGAACGAATCCTTCAGAACCCACCCACTGAACACGTCACAAGCTCGCGAGCGGGCAATCAGATATTGTCGCGCTGTTTTGCATAACACCGTAGCCGAGAGCTCCCGCCTAGATTGACAGCTCTTTATCGACCATTTTGATGATTTAGAGGCAAAAGGGAATAAACGACATATTTCCGTGATATAAGTTTGATAAAGAGCTCCGTGGTCTAATGGGTTTCAAGCTTGCTTCTCACACAGGAGATGCAGGTTCGATTCCTGACCATGTACCAATGAGTTAATTAATTGATCCTAAGTACAGTATCGGACGTTCAGTGTTCCGGATAACACGTTAAGTTTTAGGTCCCGGCTACTATCGCTACGTGGTAGTGGTCGTAAAACCCCTCCATCAACCCGCACTGAGCCAGCGTGGTGGAGTATGGCTTAACCTTACTCGTATCCGGGTAAAGGCCTGTGCCCCTCGGTGGGGACATTGATGGGCTCCATTTATTATTATTATTATTATTATTATTTATAAGATTGTGAATTTCAATTTAAATTTGTTTATTTTTCATTTGCATCCTAAATCATCCGTGGCCCAGCGGTATTCGCACATCAGAAACGATCGTGCAGGTAGCAACATCTGGCCGCGACGGGTACTGGATGGGTGTCCGTTTCTATGTGGCATTAGTTTCGGGCGCTTCCGTGTTCCTTTAAGCTGTAGGCCCCGCCTTCTGTCGCTACTCGGTGGCAGTGGTCGTAAAGCTGTGACAGAGGCTCTAATAGGGCAGCTTGATGACTTCTGACAGTCGTACAGGCCACTAGCCCGACGCCCACTGACACCAGACAGATGCAATGAGCCAGCGTGGTGGAGTATGGCTTAATCTTACTTATATCCGGTTGAAGGCCCGTGCCTCTCGGTGGGGGCATTAATGTTAATTAAAGTTTGTGAAAAGAATGGAAGGCGAATGATTTGGAGGTCCAATGATTGGGCGAATGATTTGGAGTTTTATTTCCAACGGTTGACGAAAACATGCTGAAGGAGAAAATTGTTAAAGAAAAAGTTTAGTGAACTCGAAATTGGTCCAAGAACTTTAACCAATTCAATTAACAGATGATTATTTAATTTACAAGCGACTTTAGGCATAAATAAATGAAACCAATTTCTAATTTATTGTGGAGCAATAAAAATAATAATAGTGTTGTACAGTAAAATATAAGACCGAAATGAGATAAATAACGGAACATTTCACTTCTGCCGCGAAAATATGTCGTTAATGACGTCTTTCAATCACTGATTAGTGTGTTCTAAAGGAATATTTTTAACTTTGCACCAAACTCCTATTATCTCGAGTGATAAAATCACAACAACTAAATATAGCGCGACCTAAAATGCCTCTAAAAACCGAGTAATTATGCAAAAGCCCGCTGAGGGCGAGCGTATCAAAAAATATTATGGAGACCATTACCATAATGTCTAACGACAAAATGGTAAAATATACGCGTGGCGCAGATCTGGACACGCCAAAGTTACCTCAGTTGTTGCTTTCAATATTTAGTCTAAGGTTATAGGAAAAGTGAGGAATTTTCTGCGACTACACGAAGATATTTGCGATATATATTTAAATATGGGTAGGGTTTAATCGCACAGTAAAAATACTGATTTGCACAGCAAAAATGGATCAACAAAAACACTTTTTAGGTTTTAAATATTTTATGTGTACTTAAGTTTATGTTTTCAAGTATGTTTTGTTGTTCTTACATGTTCAACCTAACACGAAGGATAAAGGGCTTCGCTCACGCCCTTTACCCTTCAACTAAGCTACCGCAGCATTTTGCCCTGATATTTGCTGTGCCAATCAGTATTATTGATGTGCAGTTTAATATTTCCCTTTAAATATTGGATTGAGCATACCGTTTTTAAGATCTATCTGGAGCTTGTTCTCCGCTATAATTCCCTGGTAGCTACAGAGATTAATAAAGGTATTAGTTATTCCTTCTCTCGCTTTATTAATAACTACGTGCTAATATTGTTAGTGAATTTGAGTTACTGGCAAAACGTGGCCGAAACTGTGCCTCTACTGCCCCGTATGGGAAAAGGCGTGATGCTTTGTTCATTTATTAAATTGTTGCATCATCATCCCCTTTAATATATGATGTAAGCTTCTTTTTCGTAAAAATTGCAGAGCGCGCGTAGTGAAACTATTGAGAATTTCACTTACCAAAAACTTAAGTATATTTCTGTCTCTGAATGTGTCACAAAAAAAGAACGTGACAGAACGAAACCTTAGTGAAGTTCTCAATTCAGAAACGGGCGCTAAAACTTCAAACTTCAAGACTACACTATCATTAAGTTCTAGGAAGGGCGAAGGGTGGTCTAAGCATTTTTTAAAGTAATTTTTCGCATTTCATATTGTTTTCTCACGTCTACGCTTCGCGTGTAAGCTGTGCGTGCTTATAATAATTTGTGCATATTTTATAGTTGAATTATGATAAACTTTTTAGTGTGTAACGCTTTGTGTGAATACTGTAATTAAATTTTTAGCGTTCGATATACACGATTGTGTGTGAGGCGTTACTTTGTAGTGGTTTATTTTGGGTGTGAATAGAACACGGACTTTTACATTATTGTAATAGGACACTGCCTGTTTATTTGTTAAGTAGTTGAATAGTAGCTTCATTCTCAACACCCAAAAGGGGCAAATCAGAATTGCCCTTAAGCAGCGAGTACGAATAAAGATTATACAGATATTGAGGTTGCGACAGACGTAGCTATGCCAAGATCATAACAAGTGGAGAAAAAGATGTGAAGCTTACGTTTTCTTAGGCGTTTTAGAGAGTGTGTCTAACAACATATTCCTTCTTTTCTTTTCGTAACATATACCGAAATTAAGTTACAACCTCCTTTCTAAGTACAGTCCGCGAAATCAATTATCCGAATGAAGGACCAAAATACAAACAATCGTAAAGGTGGTCCAACTTTGTGTGTGGCACATAAATGCAAATAAGCCAGCACGGGTCGCTATCTCTAGCGCGAGTCGCGCGCGCAGGAACACCTACGTCTCTGTATGTCTTTTTGCCGTTCTGCAACCGTTTCCTCCTTTGCACATACGTCTTTTTGACTTCCAGCTGATCGCTAAACCAGTCTTAGTTGGAACCGTTTGTTCGTAGGAAGTGGCGCCTAAAACGGTGGCAGAAAAGCGGTTTTTTCTCTAACTCGCTGCTTTGATTTGGTTTGCAATTGTGTTTCAAGGATTATGTGCCGCTTACTACGTTCTTCAGTTATTGATATTGAATGAACATTGCGCAAAGACTTGGTTGTGGCCAATGAATATATATTATACTTAGCAGTGTGTGTGTCAAATGGGATTATCGGTTGATTAAGGCGTTGTTAGTCATAGTCGCTGGCATATTTAACTTTAGACTCGTATTTTATTTAATGTGAGCTCGGGGAATAGACAGCTATTCCTAATATTTGGACTTGTTTGTTGCAATAAATATCTTTCACGTAGAAAGGTTTGGGTGGTGAGAAAAAGAATCACTTGACCTAAAATTACATCAACACACACACACACACACGAGATAGTCAGTGATAGTGATCTAAAAAGTTAGAGGCTTTAAGCAAAAGAAAATGTACAACCTTATCCATCAGTAAACTTTCATATAAAATCAAATAGTTAATTACACATACTTTCATAATCATAAACATAAACATTTACATATAGGCACATTGCGTCTGGCCCCAGACTAGGATACCTTGTGTCGTGGGAACCAGAAACAGCGACGTCACACACATATAAACATCCAAAACCTGGGGTTATTTTTTTCTTTACTTCCAGCCGGGGATCGAATCCGGGGCCTCTCGCATGGTAGGCAGAGCCACAACCGCTGCGCCACAGAGGTCGTCCTACTAACTTTATCCGCCTACAGGACCTATTTTAATTGTTGGCTTTGATCACCAGCATGTTCCTCCCCACTAAACCGTAACTCTCAAACGGCTCTCCTCGCCGCTATAACTCTTGGCTAAGCAAAAACCACTCCATTAATTAAACCGATTCATTTCGCCAATAAATGATCACATAACAATTTCCCCCTCCGCCCCACTCGCGTAAGGGCACCCACACACTCCTCAATCGCGATAAAGCCGGTCACACACTGCGCGAATCGACAAGTAGCTTAATTGAGAGTTGACCCGTGGGAGGTCTAAAGCGACGCCTTATGCTAATGAATTCGGCACCAGCTTTTTTTCTCCGAGCGCCTCCGAATCCAATCGAATTTGGAGATCTGCTGTGAAATTGGTGGTGATTAAAGGGCCGATGGGGTTTCTAATGATGGTACAAATGATCAAAGATGGTTAGATGTTTACACGAATAGATATTTCTATATCTTACAGCTTGGCAGAGGTAAGACTCTTTCTGCAGATAGCCCACTTTTGGTTGGTAAAATTACTCATTTTCTTTTGATTTTTTGAGCAAACCATCTAAGGTATCAGATACACCTTAAAGTAGCTGTAAAATACGGCCAGTATTGGAAATTTGAAAAGTTTTAATAATTTAAAGAAAACTGTCATAATGGATAGGAGTGAACATCAAAAATGAATCATTTCCTTTCAATGAGAGGTGTTACTTTTCTTTATTCATACATCCCACAAATATCAATCTAAACCACTTTTCCCTCTTTCGACTCAGGATCGATATCTCCCTATCATAATACTTAATAACATTGAAATCAATCGAGTGGATAAATAAAACCACGAAATGGACTATAGAATAACTGGCTAAACGTTGGTTCAATTGTGCCTTGCCAACCCGTATGGGAAAAGGCGTGACGCTATGATGAGTGAACAAGTGGAATGATTATAAAAACAAATAAGCCGACTGCATTTCCGTTCAATTTTTATTTATGATGATTTCTCTTTATTTTGATGCCCCAATCGATAGATTTTAAAAATAATAATAATTAAGAAACAATAAGTCGAAAAAAATCGGCCATTTCTATTTTTTATACCCAATGTAACTCTCAAAGTTGAGACGAATCTATCGACACCAAGAGTTGAAATCCATCAAGCTGTTCAGGCTACAGAGCGTGCCAAAGAAATATGCATACATACATGCACTCGAAAACAATAACCCCCCTTTTAGCGCAGTCGGGTATAAAATGTCCAGTGATATCTCTACGGAACCACGCCAATTCCCCAGCACCCGGTCTTGGCTGTTTTTTTTGCTCCTTATATTGTGAGGCGTATAATTCAGCTCTGTCCAGTTAAGATATCCACGTCCCGAGGTGGTCTCAGCCTGTTGACGCGTTTGTAGAACTTTTAAATGCCACTATCGTTTAGATCCATTTCCAAGAACACAGATAAACTTTATTCAGAGGACATTAAAGGTTTTACGCAAACGGTCTTACATTTTTCATTGGGCCTTGCGGCGAATACGGTTTTGGTTTAACGTGTTTTGTTTTTCGTTTTTGGAGTACAGCACTGACTCGGTGGCCAAAACAAGAACTGAAGTCTGAAGAGTATGAAATGTCATACACCATTGAGGCTAGCGATGCCAGCACCGGGTTTTTAGGATTCTTAGGGCTCCGTACCCGAAGGGTGCCAAACGGGACCCTATTACCCTCCGTCTCCGACCGTCTAAACAATAATATGTCGAGGGTTGAAATTTCACAGAAAGATTTTTCTGTTGCCGCTGCAGCAACAAATAATTATATTAAAGGGAGTGTATGGGAATACAACAGAGTAGGTTTAATACCATTGGCCCATGCGAATCTCCATCATATTTCAGACAACAGAATCCATAGGTGAACGAGTAGAGTTAAACTGATTGGGAGCTATCCACTAACTCCTGTGCCTCTTCTTCTCCAAATGTGAAAAGGAAACACATTGTTATAAATGATTCCTGGCTAAGAATGAGCGCAAATATGCTTTTGCCACCCTATGTAGGAACAATATGTGAGAATATTTAAAAAATGGCCGCCGTGCAAGTCTAGATGAACCTATTACAACTTAATATACAAACGCTTGAGCTCACATACACCTGCCGTTCTATTCATGCTCATTGGTTGCGAGTCATCCGGTTTGTGAAAATGCAGACTAATTATAATCTAGATGTCAGATAAGAAATTCAAGATGGCGCCCAACTAAAGAGCGATATTAGTGAATGTTTAGCGAACGCGCTATCGAACTGAAATCGGCAGAATCGGAACTGTTAAATACCATTTGATGAGCAACAAACAAGTGGTTACTAATTGCCTATCTATAGTATATGTATATAAACTGTTTACTTTATTGATAACAGTAATTTATGCGCCATTTTGAATTTTCATCCTATAGATTTTATACCACCCAATAATGATTTCCAGGGACGGTGTCTAACACTAACCATTCAAAGACCTAAACACTAACCATCCAAACCTAAACACTAACCATCCAAACCTAAACACTAACCATCCAAACCTAAACACTAACCATCCAAACCTAAACACTAACCATCCAAACCTAAACACTAACCATCCAAACCTAAACACTAACCATCCAAACCTAAACACTAACCATCCAAACCTAAACACTAACCATCCAAACCTAAACACTAACCATCCAAACCTAAACACTAACCATCCAAACCTAAACACTAACCATCCAAACCTAATAATGATTTCCAGGGACGGTGTCACACCTAAACACTAACCATCCAAACCTAAACACTAACCATCCAAACCTAATAATGATTTCCAGGGACGGTGTCACACCTAAACACTAACCATCCAAACCATCGTCATCGTCATTCAAGGCATTATGATAAAATAAGCTGTCGTCTAATGGCGCAGGATCTCAAATTGGGGTTCACCATACTAAAGCGCTGTTCTACTTATACAAAAAATAGCGACGGAAAAAGTACCTTCACATGGAATGTGTAAACGTTGTATGTAAATGAAAGGAACAAAATAAGAAAATATTTCAGCAATCTTGTTAGCAATCGTGACCGCAAGCTTTCGCCTGCAAATACAAAGTAGACCGAAAATAAAATAAATAACAAAAGATTTACGACCAAAACTGAGTGCACACAAGTTCATTAAAATTTTGATTCGGAAATCAAGACTACTTGGAACAAAGAGGTTTTATTCTACAGAGACGTTATTTATGAACTAAACCACATTTGGTTTCCGTAAGTTTTAGTTAATTTTCAGTCCATCAGTCGACAGCGCATACTTTGGTCAAATATTTGGCTGGGTTCCGAGATTATATTTATTTGATTATTTACCCCTCTTTCTACCCGCACTGAGCCAGCGTGGTGGAGTACGGCTTAATCTTACTCGTATCCGGGTAAAGGCCTGTGCCCCTCGGTGGGGACCTTAATGGGCTACATCTATTTGTATATTCGAGATATTCTGTTCTACATCTTCTGCCATATCCCGATTTCTTTCAAATAAAAAAATACAACATGTGAAATAATCGTTGGTCAAACGTCAATTGGAAGTAAGCACCTTCCTTCGTTAATCGCTCAAAATATCAATTTTAAGAACGAGTTCGCCCTTCTTTCGTCAATCCTTCAAATCACCAATTTTAAGGAAGCGTTCGCCTTTCCTTCATTAATCCCTCAGAATATCAATGTGAAGTAAACGTTCGCCCTTCTTTCGTTAATCCCTCGAAACATAAATTTGAATAATTTCTACTTGTCAGAGTTATAGAATATGGCTACCGGCATCAACATCATCAGTGGGTCGACCGCGCAAGCCCCTTCGTCGGAGACGGCTTCATTTTGACAGCTTCGTGTTTAAACGCGCAAGAATGAACTTTATCATTATGACGATACGGCAAGTCAATTCAAGCGTCGGTATCGGGATCAAGCCGACGGGGCTTGGGCGGTAGACCCACATTGTCTCCTTAGGTAATCAGGCAAAAAACTCATTTCTAAAACGATATACTTACTTTTCGAGAAATCTGACTTCAAAGGACGACAATAGTTATTTGAGTCACAAGGGAGCAAAATGATGTATTTACGGCGAGGGCGGTACATTGAATCCAGAGTGAAGAGAAGGATTCTACGATAGAATCCTGAGCGTAGCGAGGGATTCTAAGTTAGAATCTTGTGCGTAACGAAGGATTCAAGCGTTAACGCCCATGATGAAAATAATTATGTTCCTGAGTGACACATACAACTTTTCACACCGACTATGAGGAAAATTTAAATTAAATGCTCTAAAAAAAATATACTTTCACCACTTTCACGTAAATATTCTTTCACCACTTTTACAGTAATCGAACAACGTAAACATTTTTTTATAATGGTGGATTGTGAAGGTTTAGGGAAAGGTCACCACAGATAAAATATTCCTTTGTACTTTTACTACTTTGTAAAAATAATCGAATCGAATATTACAATGGTTTCGGATATCAATATTCATTATATCATAATAACAGTCATCGATAGTTTTGATTTCAGTAAAACAAATAATTTATTGTAACTTTTTTTAATATTTCGAAAAATTCATAAATTTTCATATAACGCTGTTAAAGTTAAAACTTGAAACATGTTCGTTTTCAATCGACTACGTCATCGTCGTCGATTGTAATGTAATTTCATAATTACATTCGATTATTTTAATCTTTAATAGGTACATTGCGTAAACGCTACATGCCAATGAAAAAATTAAAAAAGTAGCTCGAACAGAAAAGTAGCATTTTGCTCCCTCTCATCGTGGAGCAAAACTTACTTTTCCGAATGAAAGGTGTGAAAAAACAACTTTTTTGCACTTTGAACTCCGATTTCTCGCTCTGTAACTTATCTATCTTAATACATAAACACTGAAAGTTATAGCTTAGTCATCAGATTGGGCTAATGTTTATCCAAAAAATGGGCTCAACACTTCTATGACTGTAAAACCTCCCCCGACGTGTATGGCCGGTATCGAAGTAAAACCTCCCCCGACGTGTATGGCCGGTATCGAAGTAAGTTCATGTCGCACGAAAATGCAAATAGTCCCACACACCCACCATTTTCTAAATGTCAACTTTGGCTTTTAAAAAACAACAAAAAATCGCTGCTTAATTTATTCCGTGCTTAAAATCCCTGGCACTAATTAGAATTTGGGTTACAGTTAACTTATAAAACAGTTTTAGTAAGTGGCCTAGCATATTATGAGAATTTAACTAGCTATTCTTGAATGAAAATAATTAATATTGTATTTGATATATGCAGACATATACATTGCGTCTGGCCCCACACTAGGATACCCTGTGTCGTGGGAACCAGAAACGGCGACGTCACAAACATGTAAACATACAGACTTGGGGTCTTTTTTCTTCCTCCCCAGACGGGATTCGAACCTAGGGCCTCTCGCTTGGGAAGCATAGCCTCGACCGCCAAACCACAGAGGTCGTCAAAGACTATAAATAATAGGAGAACATACCACGAACCACGAATACATCAGCTTGTGTAAATACGATATATTAAACATTAACAACATTTAACATACAGGTACATATTGGTAGTTTATGTGAGTGCTACATAATGGAGGGCATTAATACTCGAGAGTGGGTTTATGAAACGAGCCGAAGGCGAGTTTCATAATAATATCACTCGAGAGTTTTAATGCCTAATTATGTACAGTTACATACACTAGTTTATCTACACACATATCATAAGCTCTCTTTGATGTGTTCAGGAACCGCATGTTTGACCGGCATTGTGGCTCTGCAGTTGTTTAGCTTGTTCTGTAGTATAAAATATAATATAATATATAATATATAATATATATATAATATATAATATGTATATAATATATAAAATATAATATAATATATATATAATAATATAAAATATAATATAATATAATAGTATAATTAGTTCTGTATATAATATTGTACCAACTTCACGCAGGCGGGCGTCGGCGTTCGAAATTTGAATGTCATAATATGTAGAAAAACTACACATTATGGTCATAATGTGTAATTTTTCAGATAAGAAATGAGTTTTTACCAAGTAGTTTAACATTATGCTGATCGTAACGTGCGGTTTTTGTACGCAGTAAAGAGGGTTTATGATACGTGTGTAGATAAATAGTAATATATTTAAATTTCAATATTTTTTACAAATACAACAAAGCCCATACTAAGCTCAACAAGGCTTGCTTGATGGGTACTAGACGACAATATATTTTAATAGATAAACGATATATTTAATAAAAAACATCCAAGACTAAGAAACAGATATTCCATCATACAAATATTTTCCCTTACCGGGAGTCGAACCATTACCCGCTAGGCTAAACCGGTCGTCAATACGGACGGCCTCTATGGCGCAGCGGTTGTGGCTTTGCCTACCATGCGAGAGGTCCCGGGTTCGATCCCCGGCTGGGGGTAAAGAAAAAAACAATCCCCAGGTCTTGGATGTTTATATGTGTGTGACGTCGCTGTTTCTGGTTCCCACGACGCAGGGTATCCTAGTGTGGGGCCAGAAGCAATGTATGTGCCTGTATGTAAATGTTATGTTATGTTATTTTTAATACAATGCATCTGGCCCCACACTCGGATACCCTGTATCACGGGAACCTGAAACAGCGATGTCACACACACACATATAAGCATCCAAGACCTGGGGTTTGTTTTTCTGTATCCCCAGCCGGGATCGAACCCGGGACCTCTCGCATGGTATGCAGAGCCACAACCGCTGCGCCGCAGAGATTTAGTCTTGTTTTTTTTTTTTGTTTTTAGTATATTAAAACATATCGATAGGAAGTCACCATAATACAATAAATAATAAGTTAAGTTAAATTACTTACCTACCTACTTTAAGTTACAATTTGTTACTGAAGTTATCTTGTAAACTTTTAATCCACCTGTTGACAAATCGTTTAACTAAAGCTGGCACGTTCAAAGTAATCATACTAACGCGCGCCGATTGACACGTGACACGAATGCAAAAAGATCACTCCATATTAATAAGCAGTAGAAAAAGCAAATCAATAACTGCCTCCTTCATACTCCTAAGTTTGACAGCGCGCGAGTGAGACAGACAGACTATTCTTGATGTCCTTGCAGTGCAACGTCACGCCGCGCGCTCATTCACAGGCACCACACAAGCGCAACGTGTAAATGTGTCGAACGTGCCAGCTTTAGTTAACCGGTCTGTACCTCTGTCTATTTTAATCCGTCCACTATGGTACGGGCTTTGCCTAGTGTAGGGGACACTGAAGGTCAGAAAAGTCACCCTTACACCACTTACTCTAATGACCTTCATACCTGTCACTTATTTCACATGTTATGGAGATAATAAATACATTTTAATTTTTCACTTTTTACCTTTGCAAGTTATTCCCCCATTTTTCCACTGACGACCCGAATGGCCGAGTCGGCAGTGACGCTGCCTACGAAACCAAGGGTCCCGGGTTCGAGTCCCGGTGGGGGCAAATATTTGTTTGATGAGAACGGATGTTTGTACCCTAGTCATGGTTGTTTATCTATCTAAGTATAATATTTATCTATATAAGTATGTATCGTTGTCTAGTACCCAAGATACAGGGAATCCTAGTTTGGGGCTAGATCAAAGTGTGTAAATGGTGTCCAAGGTATTATTATTATTATTATTATTATTATTATTATTTTGCGTGATAGTTGGCTATCCCATCGCCGCAGCCGCAGAGAAGAGGCCACGGAACACGTCATCAATAAACCCCTCGAACGCGCGGTTGAAATTTACGACTTCATCCAGCGCCAAAGTTGCACTTCGACTAATTTATGGGTAAATAATGACCGCTGATGACCGGCCGCGGCCGCGACAGGTATTTGGCTTTCGATACACATTCCCGGACGCTTTGATGTGCGCCCCGGAGCGCCCCGGAGCGCCCCGGAGTGCCCCGGAGCGCCCCGGTCCGCCCGGCTCATTACTGGGCTGATCAATTATTTAAACAGGACCGGGAAGGCTTCAATTGAGGGTCTTGGAATGGAGAGGTGCTATTGGCCAATCTCCGCAGGGGAAAAAATAAACTTATAGGTACATTGGGAAATATTAAACTGCACATTAAAAATACTGATTTGCACAAAAATGTCAGGGCAAAATGCTGCGGTAGCTTAGGTGAAGGGTAAAGGGGGTGAGCGAGGCGAAGCCCGCTTTATCCTTCGTGTTAGGTTGAAATTGCAAGAACAACAAAAAATAGTTAAAACATAAACTTGAGTACACATAAAATATTTTATCTACACACGTATCAAAAAACCCTCTTTACTGCGTACAAAAACCGCACGTTACGATCAGCATAATGTTAAACTACTTGGTAAAAACTAATTTCTTATCTGAAAAATTATACATTATGACCATAATGTGTAGTTTTTCTACATATTATGACATTCAAATTTCGAACGCCGACGCCCGCCTGCTTGCCGCCCATAGTTTGCCTGGGAAGTTGGTACTGACATTCAAATTTCGAACGCCGACGCCCGCCTGCGTGAAGTTGGTACTACAGAACAAGCTAAACAACTGCAGAGCCACAATGCCGGTCAAACATGCGGTTCCTGAACACATCAAAGAGAGCTTATGATATGTGTGTAGATAAACTAGTGTATGCAACTGTACACAATTAGGCATTAAAACTCTCGAGTGATATAATTATGAAACTCGCCTTCGGCTCGTTTCATAAACCCACTCTCGAGTATTAATGCCCTCCATTATGTAGCAGTCACATAAACTACTATAAAACATAAAGTGTTTTTGCTGATCCTTTTTTATCGTGCAAATCAGTGTTTTTGATGTGCGATTAAATACTAGCCGTAAACATTTACATACAGGCACATACATTGCGTCTGGCCCCACACTAGGATACCCTGTGTCGTGGGAACCAGAAACAGTTACATCACACGCATTTAAACATCCAAGACCTGTTTTTTTTCTTTACCCCTAGCCGGGGATCGAACCCGGGACCTCCGGCGAAACGCCGCCGCCGATAGCTCGCACGGTTACTTAGAATAGGCTACTCTTAGTCGACATTTTGGTTTGGTATGTAACTTTTTTTAAATTTAGATTTACAGAGCTCTCAAAATTTTCTTTCTATTTTTGTCGTCGTAGTTACATGGAAATACCAGATATATAAGCATGCATTTTGCACAAACCAAACACGGTATCATGCCTTTTCTTATCTTATCTTCGGTTACAAAAATAAGGTTATACGTAACATTTTGACGACCCGAATGGCCGATTCGGCAGTAACCCTGCCTACGAAGCCAAGGGTCCCGGGTTCGAGTCCCAGTGGGGGCAAATATTTGTTTGATGAGAACGGATGTTTGTACCCTAGTCATGGTTGTTTATCCATCTAAGTATAATATTTATCTATATAAGTATGTCTATCGTTGTCTAGTACCCAAGATACAGGGAATCCTAGTTTGGGGCTAGATCAATGTGTGTAAATAGTGTCCAAGGTATTATTATTACAAGGTATTATTTTCGTAGAGTTTCGAAGACTTCCCGCATCGTGACGTGATTCAGAATTCTGCCCTCGCGCAGCTGCTGCGCCGTCGGCGGAGTCACGAAACTTCATTTTACTTTTAAAATTAAATCACACTTCACACCTCCGAAATTGATCCAATTATCGGAAGTTAGGCCGGGCAACCGCACCGACAGCCTATCCCGAATAGAGCTAGCACGAATATTCTACGTATCGAAAGAAGAGGTGTTCGAGTCGACGTCTGGAAGCGACCGAGATTATACCCATCTATTTCTAACCCACAAAAATCTAAATAAGCTATCCTGAAATCAGTAGCAAAATTCCCAGTCAAATTTTCCCCCGTCCTCGTTTGTTTTCGTTCTCGAATTTCACCATTCGCACGGGTTGACAATATTGCTTTCTCTAATAGATTTGATTCCAGTATTTTTTTTTCGAGAAATAATTAGCACTAGTCGCCCTTATTCTAATCGTATTTTATTCCAATATCTTTTTTATGTTTAGTTTTATTTACATTTTTCCAGACTTTATTACGTGAAGTTATTCTCTTAATAAATATATTGGTTTCATTTACTTTTCTAAGTATGTTTTATTTCACATAACCATTTCATACTCACATCCCCTACCATTTGAATTGAAACTTTAATGTGCCAGGAGAAAATATAATTTCATAAATAAAACAAGACGAGTAAGTACCAAATTATAAGTTTATTTACAACTAATTAACCGATATGTAACTTCACAGAGTCAAACAATAAAATAAATATCTGCATTTGCAAGTACCTGTTTAATCTTACACTACAAAACTTTTTGTTGAAGTTGAAAAAGGATATTTTTTGAATGTACTTCTGGAGGTATTCCTTCGAGATATAACTCCCTATAAACTTAAAAGGTTTTTTCTAGTTGCTTGATACTTTTTCAGTCGACATTTCATCATTGGGGTCTATTTTCCTTAGACATATATATTTGATACTTAAATTGATGACTATTATAAAATAAACAAGGAGGTCGTATAAGTACGACCTCCTTGTTTTCTGTATAAGTACAGAAAGTGATAATATGTAGGTAAAGTATCCAAGTAATGAATATCAGAATTGAATTAAATCGTTTTTTTAAGTGGAAAAGAGTGAATGATAATATTTGCGCGTAAAAATAAATCGATTAGAATAAAATACGATCAGATAAAGGGCGACTAGTGCCACTTACTTCTTGCAAAGCAACTTTTGTCAAACCGTGCGAATTGAACGAAAACAAACGCGAGTGAGGAAAAATGCGACTGAGAATTTTCTTACGCGGAATAAAGGAGTTAGGGGAACTGATCTAGAAACCAAAAACATTGACTGGTAGGATTTATCTAGAACGCATAGAAAGTGAGCCAGTCAAAAGTGGTTTTTTCATCGTAAATCGTCAAAAAGACTAACTTTTTAACTCGTTATGGAACTCTGAAGGAATAGACACGTGGAGAAACTCATCTTTATGAGATTCTTCACATGAGACCTGAATATGTATCTTTTTACATATTCAGGTCTCATTTGAATGACGTCGACTTGACTTTTATTCCTTTGCTTATTTGCTTGCATCGAGTAAGTAAACGTATCTCACGTTTACTTACTCGATGCGTAAATGCTCGTGCTTACCCCACAGTGGCCTTAGGCGCCGCACGAACAACTTTACCTGACTAAGCACGTACTGTACCAAAAATTAAGTAAATCGGACTTGACCGAGGCGTTTTTAAAATCGGTACCGTCTCAATCAGATTCAGTTTACGCAGTTAATTATTTACTTTAATTGGTAAGATATAAAAAAATAGTCATGCAGGTTACGCCGTTTCCCACACGGGGTAGCAGAGGAACAGTTCCAGGAACAAGCCAGTTAGGACCGGGCCACACGATGCGGTGCGGCGCCGCAGCGTGCCGTGTGGCCGCCCCTGGATACTTGGTGGACCATTATTTGAAGTGTCACCGAATCGTGTAGCCCAGCCCTTACAATCGTAATAGTTACCATACTATTGGTAGTACATATTGGGGATTGATGTAGACAAAAGTGTACGATATTGTAAAGTTACGCAGCTAAAAGCTGGTTTTAGTTGAGAAACTATACGTTTAAATTCCAAGCACTGCTGCTATTATTTTTAACCTTTTCTGGTACGTAAAATAAGTGTATTATGGTAAAACTGCCAATATTTTAGCCCGCGGGTGCAAGCAATTGTATAAAGAGATATTTAATTAATGAGAGAATGGTGAGAAAATTATACTAAAACTCGTACACATGGAAATTTAAGACTAAGTAACCTAGCTTAGACTGCATTTTTATTTTTGATTTCAGGTGAATGGAATTTATGTATACTGCGATTTTTAATATGAGGCCAGAAATGTAAACAAACAAGTATCATTTTCCAGTACAAAAAGTTATAATATTAATGTCAAAGTCAACGGTTTTGTTCTAGAACATGACAGTTGTTTGTTTACATTTCTGGCCTCAAATTAAAAATCGCAGTATCTTTAGAATGAAATTAAGCTTTTTGCTCAGACCCAAATATAATAATGCATACAATATTTTAGTTTGGTAGCCATTCAAAAGATTTTAGCAACGGGTAACCATATTACATAGTACCTGATAAAACCACACCGTCCTTTTGGCTTCACCGCAATCTGGTAAAATACTAATGTTATATCAGAAACATGTTTCGCCACCTCGAGCCCCTAAATACCGATTCATCACCAAAACTGCAGCTTAATTTCGTCAAATTTACAAAATTTAACACTAATGTCAACCTGAACTCAGCCTCAGGCCTCGTCCTCTCGGAGGTGTTGAAATAACCAGCACCTTGTAATTACGCACCTGAGAAGGCGATGATTGGGTGCCAAAATCGAATTTGCCTTATTACACCTTGGCTCGTTTAAACGGAGGCGTAAAACACGCGAGGGGTTTACTAAGCTGCTGGGGCAGATGGGGGTTTAGATGTTGTGAAAGTAATAGCTTAATTGTAGTGGCGTGTCCAGTTTTGTGGCTAGGCGAGGGAAAAAACGCACACACTTTAAAAATAGAACGAATCCGCGCTGTCCACTTTTATGATGATATTTCGTGCGCGTGCGGCGGCCGGCTTCTAAGAAAATTCACTTCCTTAGGCCAACTTGCACCAGACTTTTGACAGTCGCTTAATACAATTTAGTACTTTGAAACTTAACTAAATCGAGGCATTTAAAGCAGGCTTATGTTTAAACGATCACCAAAAACGCACCTATTTTACTACCAATAAATTCGAAACGACCGCCAGAATTAGTAAACTACCACCAAACTTCTTTTTATGTTTTGTGTACTTAAGTTTATGTTTTAAGTATTTTTTGTTGTTCTTACATGTTCAACCTAACACGAACCCTAAGCTACCGCAGCTTTTGCCCTGATATTTTCTGCAACTTTTGGTGATCATTTACCATTTTGGGTAGCATTGACCCATTTTGGGTAGGAAAAATTATTTTGGTGATCATTCTATTTGTTGCCCTTAAAGTATTTAAAGAAATATGATTAAATGTGGTTGTTGCTTACTTGTAACTGTAGGACAACTTACATTCCCATGTAATGGGCAGATGAAGTTGATTTTATTTGTTCAGACAGATTGAGCGCTTTACGATTTCAACGGACTTTGGTGAGGAGAGCCGTTGACGCTCTGATGATGTTGATTTACGATTAAACATACGGTTAAATGAAATTACGAATCCAAACATAGCGTCACGCCTTTTCCCATGCGGGCTGGCAAAGGTACAGTTAAATAAATAATAAATAAATAAATATTAGAGGAAAATCTTATACGAATCAAACTAGGCCCATAGTAAGCTCAACAGGGTTGTGTTATGGCTACTAGACGACGATATATTTAATAGAAAACATCCAAGACTAAGAAACATATATTCATGCTCATCACACAAATATTTGCCCTTACCGGGATTCGAACCCAGGACCATCAGCTTCGTAGACAGGGTCACTACCAGCTTGACTTAACTGGTTGACAGTTGGTCAGTTTAGTCAGTTATTCAGTAGTCCAATTTTCGTGACAAGGGGCTAGCCCATCTCATTACATTGAAGTATCTCCAATAGGGACGGTATCTTCAAAACCTATCATCAGACATAATGGCGACCTAACCGTGTCCTAACATCAATAGCTCTAAAACAATGAAATCTTGTTTTATATTTTATATTTTTATTTTAACCTATTTAGTGCCTCAAATGATATGATACAATAACATAATAAAAAGTATGCAATACCCTAACCTAGTAAACCTTTTTGATCCACCTGGTGGCCTAACTTTGTTTAACTAAACGTCATATTTGTTTGAGAAAATATTTTTCATTTAGAAGTTAGATATATAGCTAAAAGTTTGTTTTTGTTCTAACCTATTGTTGTGATTGTACATGTTAAAATAAAAATTGAATATATATCTTTTAAACTAAAAACAACTTGTCTTTGACAAAGGTGACCTTAAATTTTCTGGGCTGAAGTATTTCGAAAAAACAATTTTTGGACCTCTGAAGTTGGGTATACTAAACCTATTATTCGGATTAATAACGTAAGTTTCTTCTCCTCGACTGTACCTATGTACTTTTTTGTAATTGTGTGTGTCTGTATGTAATTATAATGGGATATCCCACGCTGTGAGCCACCGTGACGGATTCGCTAGTTAAGGCTTTTGACACACCGAGCGGAGATCTTGTAGGAAACTGTATGGTTAAGGTTACGTACTGAGATACGATCTAGATTAGGGTAGCAAGAATATCGGGTTTAAAAAGAAATTGCTCCGTGGTCTAATGGGTTTCACGCTTGCTTCTCACACAGGAGATGCAGGTTCGATTCCTGACCATGTACCAATAAGATAATAAATTTATCTTAAGTACAGTATCGGACGTTCAGTGTTTCCGATGACACGTTAAGCTGTAGGCCCCGGCTACTATCGCTACGTAGTAGTGTTCGTTGAACCCCTCCACCACCCGCACTGAGCCAGCGTGGTGGAGTACGGCTTAACCTGACTCGTATCCGGGTAAAGGCCTGTGCCCCTCATGGGGACATTAATGGGCTACATTTATTTATTTATAAGTAAATGTAGGACGTTCTAACGGTGATGGAAAATATCGTGAGGAAACCTTCATTACTACATAGCTGCGGCGATGGGCTAGCCCCCTGTCACGAAAATGGAGTATTGAATAACTGGCTTAAAGTGGACACAACTGTGCCTCTGCCACCCCGTATGGATAAAGGCGTGACGAAATTTGCTACATTTATCATCATTTCTACAGCGAAATTACATATAGTGCCTTCATATTGACTTAGAGAGTATTCTTCTTAGATCTATTGTCGATATTTAGAGCAGGTTTAGATTATTAAAGTTAATATACGAATTATTGCTATTGTCCTTCTCTGCAGAAAGTTTTAGTAGGTATCTGATTTAATAAATTCAAAGTAAAAAAAACGATCCAAAGAGAGAAGCGTATTATTTAATGGCTTTATAATCGTTTTTTGATTGTTGACGTGGTTTTATTAGGCTTTTATGCCCTTAGCAAAAAGTAAGTCTACTGTCTACTGCCGGATACAATCGGATATATTCCTGTAATAGAATGATCAGGACAAAATAAAATAACCGATTTCTGTTTTTGTCTTTATGATATAAAAGGGGAAATATTAAACTGTAAATATTAAAAATATCAGGGAAAAATGCTGCGGTAAAATAGGTGAAGGGTAAAGGGGGTGAGCTAAGCGAAGCCCCCTTTATCCTTCGTGTTAGGTTGAACATTAAAGAACAACAAAAAATACTTAAAACATAAACTTGAGTACACATAAAATATTGAAAACATAAAAAGTGTTTTTGCTGATCCTTTTTTGCTGTGCAAATCAGTATTTTTGGTGTGCGATGAAATACTAGCCATATAAAAGCCTAAAAAAGCCACTTCCAAATAAAAGCATATTAATAATAATACCTTGGACACTATTAACACACCGACGACCCGAATGGCCGAGTCGGCAGTGACCCTGCCTACAAACCCAAGGGTCCCGGGTTCGAGTCCCGGTGGGGGCAAATATTTGATTGGCGAGGTCGGATGTTTGTACCCTAGTCATGGTTCTTTATCTATCTACGTATAATATTTATCTATACATATAAGTATGTGTCTCGTTGTCTAGTACCCAAGATACAGGGATAAGTATTTGTCTTTGTTTAAAACTTAAATATATTTTTTAGTCTAACGAATCTGACAGCCGTAACGAACGTAACAAAAAAACCTACTTTGTTGGGTGTAATTAAAAATTATAGTTATGATTACGACAAAGTGATGATAACAGTTAAGTGAGCACCTTTGTTGAGATAAAGCGTTTTGTTAAAGGTTCCGGTGGAGCTTGCGATGCTGGCCAATCGGCAAGTGTAAAAATACGGGCGTAAGACTTACAGAATAACCAAATGGGCGTTGTAGCACATGTAAACATGTAAGCGTGATGATGATGAAGAGACACGTATAATATTCGTTTTTTGAAGAGAAGAGAGATTAGGAAAAAAACAATCGGCCAAGTACGGGCTGGACTCGTACACGAAGGGCTCAAATATATGAAAAATGAAAATAATATTCGGTCCTTACATATGAAATTGGCGTTTTGTATGGAGAAATTGAAGTTAACTCAATTTTCAGTACAAACATTTTTATATTTTTTTAGGAATGAGAGAGCCTAATTTTATAAACTTTGTGTGCATGAATGAGACAACATTTAGCTAACAGAAAATTTTATATAATTTTTTAAAAGTGTCAGCTGTAAAATTATATTACGAATATTATCATGAAAATGGATGACATTTATCAAACTGAAAATGAAAAGAAAATGTAATAAGTAGATGTAAAATATTGAAATTAATTTTAAAATAATAAAAAAAACTGGAAATAGCTATTGAATGACTCGAATTATGAACTCCTGAATCTGTAAGAAAAATTCGCCAATTTCATGGGTAAGCACCCAATATATGAAAAAAGAAAATAATATTATGTCCGTGCGTGAACTCAGAACTTGAAGATTGCGCAACTGATCTCAAACCAATAGCGCCAGTACCTACAACCATGTGATACGCCGCGACATCTGTGATCTTATGATACATATGATACATGATACATTTCCCTTTCATGCCTTTGATTGCTGGAAGAAATCTCTTTTTAGAGATAAGCTCGCCTTTGTACATATGATTTCTCCTAATGTAACCTTTTATAGTAGTTTATGTGACTGCTACATAATGGAGGGCATTAATACTCGAGAGTGGGTTTCATCACTCGAGAGTTTTAATGCCTAATTATGTACAGATGGGAACGGATGTTTGTACTCTAGTCATGGTTGTTTATCTATCTAAGTATAATATTTATCTATATAAGTATGTGTATCGTTGTCTATTACCCAAAACACAGGGAAACCTAGTTTGGGGCTAGATCAATGTGTGTTAATAGTGTCCAAGTAATTATTACATTCTGTGAACATTTCAACTGTCTACTAATTATTCATTGTTCATGTTATACAGCAGCTGACGGATGGACAGACAGATGGACAGACGGACAGCGGAGGCTTAGTAATATGGTCCCGTTGGGCACTGGTGTGGATCGCTAATATAGATTCAAAACAAAATATATCCTGAAATCAAAAAATATCCATACACATGAACAACATAGACTTAGGCAATATTCCTACAGGAATATTTCGCGCCCACGTTTATGTAGTAAATAATACTCTACAGCGTTGTTACGGAGCTAGCCCAACGCGGCATTTCATAAAATCATCCATACAATTTTATGTTACATAATATGAATCTCCTACGGTCTTGAAATCGGATACGATTCTATAGATAATGGCTAATACATCTTTCTTCTATACTTATAAAAATGAATCGCTGTACGTTAGTCTTACTACTTAAATCTCTAAAATGGCCCGATCTGGAATTATTGCACTGCACTCAAAACTGTTAGGTTGAACATGTAAGAATAAAAAAAAATACTTAAAACATAAACTTAAGAACACATAAAATATTTAAAATATAAAAAGTGTTTTTGTTTTACCTTTTTAACTGTGCAAATCAGTATTTTTGATGTGCGATTAAATACTAGCCTTCGTATAATACCTATTTGGTTTTATTCTCCTCAATCTAGAGGAGGTTTAGACAGAAATAAAATTACGAATAACGCAAAGAAACAGCCAAAAATCGAAGAATATTTTATATGGAAAGTTCAGCCTCTTTAGTTAGATGGCGCTGATAGCCATAGATCTCATCACTCATGCACCTTCGTCGTTGAATAATTTATTTGCTACATTCAACCTCTTTGTTGGTAGCGGAACTCATGTTTGACAGTATGGCACTGTCAAACATGAGATCTACACACGTATCATAAACCCTCTTTACTGCGTACAAAAATCGCACGTTACGATCAGCATTATGTTAAACTACTTGGTAAAAACTCGTTTCTTATCTGAAAAATTACACATTATGACCATAATGTGTAGTTTTTCTACATATTATGACATTCAAATTCGAACGCCGACGCCTGCCTGCGTGCCGCTCCTAGTATGTGTGTGAAGTTGGTACTGACATTGGCATAAAGTTAGTAAGCAAAGAGTTTCGTTAATCTGAGTTCTGATGCTCAACAACGGGCCGATTTCGGAAACTTATGAAGGTGCCTCTAAAATGTTAAATAAATAGTTTTATTCCGGGGAACTATGAGAAGACGGGAAACGCGTTGCGAAGGCGCTCCACCGGCAGCTCTTAGATAAAACATCTCGCGGCGGACTCCCGTTGATGTCTTTTCTTTACCGCGGGATGGATAGACGTGCTACGATATTCGTAGCGGAAATATTTTCTTTATTTTCACTATCATCGATAATAATATAGGTAGGTATCAAAAAGTATGCAATTGGATGTCAGCGGAAATAATACGGGATCTAACACGAGAATTAAGTAAATGAAGAGTTAATCAAAGCTTATTAAACTTTTTAAGTAGGTACATTTAAACCTTCTCGATACTTTAATATTGACTCTTAATCTAATTTAATACATCAAAAACAATGAGAGATGGGGAAGCAGTCTTCAGATTATTTTAATAGTAGTTTATGTGACTGCTGCATAACGGAGGGCATTAAAACTCGAGAGTGGGTTTATGAAACGAGCCGAAGGCGATTTTCATAATAATATCACTCGAGAGTTTTAATGCCTAATTATGTACAGTTACATACACTAGTTTATCTACACACATATCATAAGCTCTCTTTGATGTGTTCAGGAACCGCATGTTTGACCGGCATTGTGGCTCTGCAGTTGTTTAGCTTGTTCTGTAGTACCAACTTCACGCAGGCAGGCGTCGGCATTCGAAATTTGAATGTCATTATATGTAGAAAAACTACACATAATGACCATTATGTGTAGTTTTCCAGATACGAAACGAGTTTTTACCAAGTAGTTTAACATAATGCTGATCGTAACGTGCGGTTTTTGAACGCAGTAAAGAGGGTTTATGATACGTGTGTAGATAAAAATATTTAAAGCATGTTTATAATTAAATGGTGATCGACATAGGTTAATGAAAAAAAATCTTACCTATTACTTTCAGCCAAATCGGCGATTTCACTACAAACTCATAACCGAGCAAAGTTCTGTCACTTTGAAACTAAACAAGGCAATCAAAAGTGACTCAAGGAAAATGAAAACACTCGATACGTTCTAAAGTCAAAAGAAGACTTTACTTCCGAAAAAACAAAACACAAGATGCAAACGTTCCAAAAATAAATCTACCCAATTTTTCAATTAAGTTCTAAATTGAAATTTCCCAAAAACAAAACATGATCACCCAGCCGTTGCTCAAGGTCCTTGCGTATTCTAAATTCAAATTTCCCGATCGCGCGAACCCCTCGGCGTGTCGGCGTGTCGCGGGCGCTCCGGTGGCGGACCGTGGCCGTTGTGGAGGCACCGTGGCGCTTCGCCCCGCCCCTTGCGAGGGTGGGGGCCGTGACGGTGGGAGGCAGGCAGGGCCAGTGTGTGTTGAGCTCCGAGGATTTGGTCGCTTGGGTAGTTAGATGAGCAATAGATTTTAATTCGTGTAAAATCACGAATATAACTTGTAATTACAATGGACTAGTCAGAAATGTAGGAACACGCGTATACGAATAGTTGTTTTTTATAGGTAGAGCTAGATTTTTAAGGTAAAATTGTCAATGGTATGTAATGTATGTACCTATATGGGCAAATATAAGTAGTGCAATAATCGTTTTTGCCTTTACCTCACAATTTTAGCATGCAGCATTTATAGCAGTTATATTATCACACATTTGGCGTAGTAATACATATAATTCTGAACTAGAAAGAGCTATCTCTTTTAATGCAACTTCTGGTGGAGCAGACGCAGCTGAGTATATGAGAGACAAAAACATACTTGTAACAAAAAACCGGGTACTTTTAAGATCCAGAGGGTTTGCTTTTCTTATTCAAAACCAAAATGTCGATAGTCTTACCACCCTAGCCATATCTACCTGCTTACACAACTCAACACAGTTCAACCTTGACTGGAATACTGAAGCACCATCCACGCCGTCCGCCAACCAATCCTGATCCTTACCACCATGGAATACCACCCACATCGACGGCATAAGTAACTTTGCATAAGGTAAGTCGCCGTACGGTTCGGGGCGGGAGTGTCAGGAGTAAGGGGATGTGCTCTGCTCTAAGTAGATTAGAAGCTGAAATGACGGTAAATGGATTTTCCCGATTGGTCTGAGATAGAAATGCGCTTGACTGTAAGACCGTTTGGATATTTAGTATCGATTAATGGAATTAGGTGTGTCGGAGTACGCTGTTTAGTCTCTTACGAACTGTCCAATTGCGTATGTATTTAGTTCGCGAGTTATATGTAAATAAGTGGGACTTTAAAATAAAATTCTGTAGAAAAATCTACCTCTGATATTGACGATCCATTTTGTGCGTAGTGTTTCAACTTCAGACATGTTTTTATATTCATATGACTATCAGAGTCCGTAACAGCAAGCAATTTGTGATTTTATCACCAAATAATATTGCCCTAGATTCTTATTCTTCCCTAGGGCATAGCCTAAGTAAAAATATAGGGTATTCCAAAACAAGGTCCATTTTGGCCAACGTGGTCAACTTACCATGCGTCTTGCAACGCGTGACGATCATGACGCGCTACAGTGACGCGTCACTCAGTCGTCACATCAGCACCCTCCGTGTGCAGCAGCGTGACGTATACCACCCGTGCTCGCTGCCCACACCGTCCTCATGTCCAGGGCGTACGGTACAAGCCGACTCGCTCAGCGGACGCTATACACTTCTTGAAGAGTTCGTCTCCGTGCTCCTACCAGTGCGTATACGGTGCAAGCCGACTCGCTCAGCGGACGCTATATACTTTTTAAAGAGTTCGTCTTCGTGCTCCTACTAAATACTCCTACTGGTAGGAGCACAATGACCTGACGCTCCTATTGTCAAGGTTGTTAACTGTCAAGTAGGAGCTTATTTATGGACAATACGGACATGGTTATCCTTGTGCGCCTACCACTCGGTCTGATAAAATCATTAAGTCGACGAGATATCGCTGGCACTGGACCATCAGGATTGGCGCTTTAGAGAAGAGGCCTGTGCCCAGCGGTGGGTCGATGTGGGCTGAGGATGATGGTTAACGATGGATGAGGTGCAAACCTCTGTAAAATCAACGGCAAGACTGCGCGTAAAGTAGCTACGGTAAATAAATATAGTTAATCATATGCAAGAAACTAAGTTTCACCCACTTCTAGTGTTGTATAATCACGTATCTTGGCATAACTATGTACAAAGTTTAGATGATAATACAATTTTGTGCTATCATCGAGCTGGGGCCATTACGGAGATCTAAGTTTGGGAGACTAAATCCTGGGATGCTTTAAAACCATCTAGTATTTGCTCACTAGATTAATAAGCAGGAATAAATAAATACAAAATTTTAACAGCAAGGCCTGGGTTGAGTTAGATTAACCCCAGTCATTTAAGTAATCTTGAACATTGTAATATATCCTTTTTACGACAATGTCGCTATAACATGCTTTTTAAGTTGCTCAAATGGCAATTTCACTGAATGCACTGACCCTTGAAAGAATTGCTACCCTTCGCCAGTCTAAACCGGGGCGCAACTAGTCTGTGATTATTTCTTTGGTTAACATTACGGCTATCGCAAACTTGGTGACCAAATCCTCGGTTACTTACTAGGGAAGTTATCGACTGAAAACTAGTTGCGCTTAGCAATCATATCGCGTTTAGCATATCCCACACAACCACTATACACACAGACCGCCATGGCATACACACGCCATAACAGGACACCTTCAACCAGTAATTAGACCTTTTTTAGACCTTTACACCCGATGTGAGTCATCAAAACTGGGAGATGTTATCTCGCTAGACAGTTACATAGGGATGTCGTGCTGAGATCGATTCTTTGTTGATAAATTAATCGATATAAAAACTTGGATCGATTTTGTAAATAGATTTTAAACACAGGTTTTCTCTCTCTATTATTATAAATGTCAAAGTTTGTGATTTTGGATGTTTAAATATAATTTCATCAGTGTTTCAAAAATGCACCTAAAGAATCTATCTTGCAAATAACGATACTTTAATATGATGGTAACCAAACCATCATTACTCCATAGTGAAGGCGATGGGCTAGCATTCTGCAATAATTGGCAAAACATGGGCACATTGTGCCTCTGCCACCCCGTATGGGAATAGGGGTGACGCTGTATTTCATTACTATAATCGATTCTTTGATTCTCGATAGGATCGTAGCAAGTGGAGGTCTCTGCCTACCTTCGGGAAAGAGAGTGAGCATATACATGAATTTATGTAATTCTCGAATTAGATTCGGATCGATGATGTGGTCTCCGATTCGAATCGACATCCCTAAGTGAGAGGCGCGTAAAGCGCGGCGGCTATATATATTTAAATAACTACTAATGACGGTTGAATTCTTGAAATACAGTAAGCGACCAACTGCTAACTAAACGCTAAGTAATAAATAAGTTTTGGTATTCAGTAGGAATATACAGGTGGTTGTGGAATCTCACTCGAAAACAGCGTATACGAGATCATCTTATAGGGTCTCCGATGTATGGCTGAATGTACAGACTAATCATGTAAAGACGCCTGTCACCTAACCCACTACTTCAAACGCGAGTCATAACTTCAAGTTAAGTTAAGTTCAACTTATTCTTCAGAACAAGAGATTTCTTCCAGCAAACCATAGTTAGACCGATAGTGGCGCTATTGTGCCGTTTAACTACCCCCTAGAGAAGTTGCATTCGCACTCAAACGAAAACGAGAAATGCGAACGAAATTGACTTGAAGCCGGACTTGGCAGCTGTCAAATCGCGTACATTTTCTGGGCGTCGGGTGGATTGATAAGTTAGCTAATGCTTCTTGTCTAGGGGGCCTGGCCCGGTGACGGAATAGCTAGCGAAAGGGGCACGTGAATAAAATTCCATACTTTCCATACTTCCATACGTTTGGATATCGTGTTAGTCAAGTTTATGCCTATGTACTCCCTTAAGGCTGGGCACCCCGTCAGCAGAACTTCCATTTTAATCTTCAGCTTTCTTTTAGAGGATTATGATTCAAATCTTAAACTCTTCATCGACCTAAAGAGGGCTAGCAGACCAACATTATGTTTTTAATAACGTTTAAATAAATAACAAGTCGATAAATTCAGATCCGGTGCAAAATTGTAAATACAATAAGTGTGAGTTTAGATTTTGTGATTACTTACTTCGGGAGACATTTAAATAAAATAAAATAATGTAGCCCATTAATGTCCCCACCGAGGGGCACAGGCCTTTACCCGGATAGGAGTAAGATTAAGCCATACTCCACCACGCTGGCTCAGGGCGGGTTGATGGAGGAGTTTGACGACCACTACCACGTAGCGATAGAAGCCGGGACCTACAGCTTAACGTGTCATGTGGAACACTGAACGTCCGATAATTTACTTAAGATAAATTCATTATCTCATTGGAACATGGTCAGGATTCGAACCTGCATCTCTTGTGTGAGAAGCAAGCGTGAAACACATTATAGACCACGTAGCTCTGATATGATATTTATATCGAGCAAAAGTAATCAAATTAAGTTTATACATTCACGATTACCTTCTGACACTCATGAACAACAAGCTAGTATAAAGTTTATACATTCACGAATACCTCCTGACACTCATAGTCAACAAGCTAGTATAAAGAAACAACCGCTTTATAACTCCTATATTGCATATCTTGAGACTTACAAAAGCTGTGTTGGCCTACTGCGTCCCCTTGAGGCAGGACTAATTTGACAGTTCATATTTCCGTAGGGCTAGCCTCCTATCGTTGAAATATTTATTTATTTATTTATTTATTATCTTTGGTACACAAAACAGCATTGAGATAATAAGGCAACGAATCATGGTAGATATCAGGGACACATACGAAGAGTAGGGTTGTTAGCGCTGATGTTGGATTTACACGGCGGGATGAAGAAGGGACGTGGCTTTCTAACTGATGATGATCTAACTGACGGAAGTTAATGTCTGAGAGAATAGAAGTTGTAATGGTGGTCTGGGCACATCCAGCAGTTCGGGATTACCTATTCCTTCTCCTTCTCCCACAGTGCTTCAATGTAGAGAAGTGGCAAAAAATAACGATTGCTAAGTATATGTAAATATTTATAGTAATAAAGATATTTGGAATTTATTGGAAAAATTAATGTATAATGTTATATACTTCCCCGTCAAATTGGACCTTATACTAAGTTTGTACATTCAGCCATAAATTGATGGTATCGGCGGTCAAGCTACTCACCTCGAAACTTTCTTACAAAAACTGGACTTCCGTTGAAACTTTTATGACAGATGTCAAAGCGTTATACTCGGTGTCGTGCGCGGGCGGGGTGCGTATCGCGCTGAGATCTGATGTGCGCACGACCAACCCGCTATTACTGGCAAATTACCGAGCTTTGGGCGCTGCCGCTCGCTGTAACTGACAACTTGGGTTTTATTTTGGGATGGTTTTCGGTGTACCTGACGATATATATTTTATACCTTATATTGATACAAACTTCAACCTAGCCCCTGAAGTGTTGCGGCAGAAATATAAACTGGCGTATCTTTTGATTGTGTTGACTTAGAATTTGATTTTTCTCTCTAAGGGAATGCAGACTTGAGTAATAGATGGTTATTTAATTTATATAATTTTCAAAGCTCCACGCGATGCTGTGAAAAATCATCTTAACAGTCGGACTATGAAGTGATTCTCTAAGGGTTAATTTTTAGGGTTCCGTAGAGAAACAAGGGACCCTTATAGTCTGTCCGTCCGTATATCGCAGCAACTTTAATCCGAAACTATCAAGACTACACAGTTGAAACTTGGTTTGTAGATGTATTGAATGAATTGACTTCCGATTCGTCTTCGACGGGACTCTCATATCCTATGCCTGCTCTACAATATTTTGTGGAACCCTCGGTACCCTAACTTCCTGCGTGATCGCTTCGAATTTCTTTCTTCATGCAGGCCTCGGAGAACTCACATGGCTACTATCCTTAAAGCCCCACAACGCTCCACTGCAACCTACGAGCACGGGTTTAGAAACCGCGCTGTGGAATGAACTTCCCTGCACCATCAGGGACAGTCCATCACTGAATATCTTTAAGAACCGACTAAAGAAGCACTATCTTTCACTTTCTATTTAGCTATATTATTGTATTAGTATTAGTATATTTGTAAGATATTTATTGATATGCTGTATTTATGTAACTGTGTATGTAGTCTATATTTCTTAGCGATAGGGTTTTATGTATGTGTAATATGTATTATATTAGAATATAGTCTTAATTGTACGCGCAATTCTTTCCCTTACCTATCATCTCCGTCTCCTATCCAACATGGTTTGCTGGAAGAAATCTCTTTTTAGAGATAAGCTCGCCTTTGTACATGTTTTTTCTATCATAAGTTATCTGTATATCTGTTTTGTTTAGTACAATAAAGAAATTACGAAAAAAAAAATGTATTCTGTAAAACGCTTTACGATTTTCATACAAAAAAAAAGGGGCAACCCATACATAGAACTGAGACCAAAAAAATATTTTTCCATCAAACCTATATGAGTGGTTGTCTATTGGTCTTTAAAAATTACGTTGAGGTTTTTGAAACTATTTTTCCTCAAAGTAAAGTCGTTAAAGAGTCAGACCCTTCCAAAGTGGATAAATTGTGTCTCCCGCCCTGTAACTTTAAAAGTAAGAGAGTGAAATATCTAAAAATAAATGTGGTGCATCTCAATAACACTTTCAACAAAAATTGTTTTGAACAAAATAAAATAAGCAGTTTTTAAAATATAAAATATTTATTAAAAACCGCAAATATAAGATTGTCATTCATACAAACACTATGAAAAACAAAGTCATTATTTGCTGGTGAATAATTATAGTGATATTTGGCTAGGTGTATCAGGTGTGATAGGTATGTGAAGTGAGTACCTTCCTAATTTATTTTTAGGCTTATATTCTACATTTATAACGGAAACCTAAATGTGCGAAGACCGAGACGCACTTGGCCGGTTTTTCATTTTGAGATCGGTAGCCTTCACACATTATGCCGAAGTGCTGAAGATAACTCATTAGCTCTGATTTGACGTTTAAAATTAGATGTCATCGAGCACACTTGGGTACTGTAGTACCCAAAAACCCGTTATAGGTTTTAAATTTTATTACAATGGCATAAGGATTAACATCGCGACCCCTCAAAAAAAATCGGGGCGATAAAGCACAAGTCCACAGGTTCTGCGATCGCACCGGCACACACGAAATTTGAAAAAAGTGTCTCACGCATCTGCCCCCGACCGCCGCACGCGCATGCCAATTATACGCGCCAAAATAATAACTAAACGCACAAATTTAACAACTCTCACCCAACGTGTATGTAGAGCGTCATATTAATAACCGTCGAAACCTTAATATTAATACCGGGTTTGTGACAGGAAGGTAAAACGAACACATCCATTGCACTGGATAATTTTACATGATAATATAATACTTCATTACACACTACTGCCCCTTCATGTCTTTATGAATTCATGGTCATCTGATCCCACATAAAAATCGTCCCGCGGGCTGAATGACCCCTTTCGATTTTTTGCGTGGGTGAGTGGACTTGACTCAACCTGCGGGCTCAGACGACTACTACTTTCAACTAAAGGGTCTACTCGGCCCGCGGGCTCAGACGACTACTACTTTCAACTAAAGGGTCTACTCGGCCCGCGGGCTCAGACGACTACTACTTTCAACTAAAGGGTCTACTCGGCCCGCGGGCGTAGACGACTACTACTTTCAACTAAAGGGTCTACTCGGCCCACGGATTTATAATTGGAGATATTTAAATGTTAACTTTAGACATTTCGTACAAGACGTCTTTTAATAAAAAAATATTTACTCAAGTTTTCTGGTGATATTTTTTTTTATTTAAGTATTATATTTATCTATATAAGTATGTTATTGTCATCTAGGACGCATAGTATAAGCATTACTTATTTTGAGCCTATATTGATTTGTGGATGTATGCGACTTGTACCGTCTTTTAATTTTTCTGCGTGCAGCGGATAAAAATTAACATTTCCAAATTTATTGGCAACACCGATGACGAACGATTAAAAAATGCAGAAAATCAACGTCATGCAAATTGTAAGTCGAACGTGACATATGTCTCATGCGATATACTATGTATATGACCCGAATAACGACCCGAATGGCCGACTCGGCAGTGACCCTGCATACGAAGCCAAGGGTCCCGGGTTCGAGTCCCGGTGGGGGCAAATATTTGTTTGATGAGCACGGATGTATGTATCCTATTGGTTGTTTGTCTATCTAAGTATAATATTTATCTCTATATGATGTGTATCGTTGTCTAGTACCCAAGATACAGGGAATCCTACTTTGGGGCTAGATCAATGTGTGTAAGTAGTGTCCAAGGTATCAAAGTATCAAGGACAGAGAAAGGCCAGCTTAGATGGTTTGGTCACGTTGAATGAAAGGAGATTGACGAAACAGATTTACACAGCGGGTGTGAAAGGAGCCGTCGGGCGGGGACCCAAGAAGGTCCTATAAAGACCAAATCGGCGATTTGTTAGTGAAGGGGCAAATACGAAGTACCCGTAACCGGCGCGCTTGCATGAAGATACTTATGAATGTTGAGGAAGCGAGAGATGTATGCCAGGGTCGTAGCAGGTGGAGGTCTTTAGACTCTGCCTACCCCTCCTGTGGGAAATAGGCGTGAGCATATGTATGTAGTATGTATGTGATATCCTAATTTGACCGTAACCGTGGCTGAACCTTTTAAACCATATCTTCCTACATTAATAATCTTTAGGATTATAGCATTCCTTACTTTTTGACCTACCCGAACTATTTTGGGTGTCCCACCATTTTTTTGTTACCTACACCTTTGTAATGTATCGAGAGTAATATTGTACGACAATAGACATTCTACAACTTTTTATTTTTCACATATCTATATATCTTGTCATACATTAATAATATTCATACACTTAATTTAGATATTCCTAGGGTAGCTGTTACTTAATATATTTATAGAAACTATTTCAAACATTAAATAGTTTCTGATGGGAGAGGCAACTGGGTCTTAAAACATAGGTTTTCCAAGCTTAGTTTAAATTTAATTTTTATTTTTATTTTTTACTTCATTTTAAATTTATTTTTATAATTTTTTCTTTTTCATTTTAAATTTCCTAACTATGTTATCACGTAAGTGACGTAATGTCTGCAGTGATAATAACCTTTAACGTTATATTTGCAGTGATGGACTAGCCCACTGTCACGCAAAATCGAATATTGAATAACTTCTGCCTAAACTTGGGCACGGTTCCCTTATGAGAAAAAGGTATGCCGCGGCAATATGTTTATTTATAAAATAAAATCCTGCTAAAACAGCAAACCTGGATTATAGTCTTCCTACCTGGCCGGATTCGAACCACCTCGCTAGTGAGGCAAACCCTCGATCCCACGCCAAGGAGGCAAAACAGAGAATCTAGTCAATAAAAATAAATTGGTACCCACAGCCCTTCACGTCCTCCCGGGTGGTGCTAAAGAGCAACAATCCAATCGATAACATTTCCAGGTTATCGAAAGAGAACATTTCCACATACAGTGAAATCTAGAAAAACACGCGATATTGGCGAAATTGACCTAGCTGTTAGCTAGCTGTAGTCCCAGCGTGCCCTCACTGTGGCTTGGAGGAAAGTAGCCAGCATTCTTGGGAGAATGCGTTATGTATTCAGACGTGAGATGGCGAACACTAGGGTGGATAGCATTAAAGTAGATGGCTTGTCAAACTTAAAGTTTAGCGACATCCTAGAATTCATTAAATGAACAAGAACATTTGGGGAGGGACATCTGTTGAATCAGCAGTAACCAGTGCCCAAACACTGGGAATTGGGTGAAATAGTCACGATAGAGGACCGATCACCCGCCTGTGGCTCAGCGGGCGCCCCACCTCGTCATCATCATCAACCTAGGTGTCAGACCGCCATTAATTAAGAAATAATAATGATACACATTACAACATTTACATACAGGCACAAACATTGCTCCTGGCCCCACACTAGGATACCCCGTATGGTGGGAACCAGAAACAGCGACGTCACACACATATAAACATCCAAAACCTGTTTTTTATGTATCTCCAGCCGGGGTTCGAACCCGGGACCTCCCGCATGGTAGGCAGAGCCGCAGCCGAGCGACACAGAGATCGTTAGGTATCTTTCTACAATAATTAAATATGTAATTTAATTTTCACAATAACTTATACTTCCCTATAGGTTAATTTACATTCCGCTTCTAACGAGAACTTTCGAAGTGCTCTTGCAAATAAAATACGATAAAGCCCTTTTCACTCCAAACATGTTCATCAATTAGAAACTTTAACACTTTGACATAAGGCACATTTAACAATGTGGAAACGAATCAATTACGATGGAATTAAATTAATACACAAGCATAGGGCGCGAGAAAGGGATAGACAATCGTTGAACTAAGAATATGATGTTGAGAGAAAGGGATGGCGATAGTTCTGACTAGCCTACCGCGATGTGGGCGTGTTTAAATAGATCCTAGCATTCATTTTAATTCTCGATTCATATGTTTTTATTAGGTTATTCTGTACTAGTAATGTCATCTGAGTTTACTTTTAATTCGAATATAAGGAGACGCGTATTTCAAGAAAACTTTATTGGTTAAATGACTTATTTGGTGATTAACGCCGCTAATTGGCTAGCATTGGAATTGAAGCGTTCTTTTAACACGATCGTGAATCGTGGATTGAAAATATTGTGAACTTTCACAGAACATAGTTTATTATACAATGCAGGATGTAACAAAGTTATTCAGAACAAGCACTATAAACCAGATTGAGAGGGCAACTCTGTTTATCGATTCTCTATACGTTTTAATCCGCTAAGCAAACCGATTAGAATGGACGGAGAAATAAAAAAAATAAAAATAATAAAAACATTTGAAAAAAAAAAACGTTTTTATTAAACGCTCTAAAAATAACTTAAAATTGAATCAAACCTATCAATTAATTACATCACACAATTTTTATTTATTTTTTGATACAAAAGCTTGCCGCGAAATTTACATCTTCTGTCGATTCAATACTATCAAACCTGACGTTGATTAAATATTTTTCATACTGGCAGTTATTTAATAACATAACATATCGTCACGCCTTTTCCCATACGAGGTGAAAGAGGCACAATTGTGCCCACATTGAGCCAGTTATTTATACTCCATTTTGCGTGACAAGGGGCTAGTCCATCGCCGCAGCTATGGGGTAATGAAGGTTTCCTCACGACGTATTCCATCACCGTTAGAACGTCCGTATAATGTACTTAAGATAAATGAATTATCTCATCGGTACGTGGTTAGGAATCGAACCTGCATCTCCTGTGTGAGAAGCAAGCGTGAAACCAATTAGACCAAAGCGCTTAATGTATTTAATATAAATATATATAAATTAAGCTCTAAAGTAATATCCCTTACAATTAACTAAAAATTTATTTTACACCCTGTAGAAACTACAGGTACTTACAGAGTAGATGCACTCTCACCGCACACGTCATTAGCTGTTGTATCATTTTCACTTCATGTCTGTGCACTCTCTGACACGTGCCCACAGGTACAGTGGGGCCACGGTTTGTTCGATAGTACAAAACATGGTGTCCTTGACTATGCAATCTTTTGCTGACAGGTCTTCCGCCTCCTTTGCTTTACAATCAACTTTATCCGCCAGAAATAAGATCGCAGACGCCCTGTACAACTGCCAAAAAAAACATAGGAGCACCTTTTGATGCTCGGGGGTAGGTACCAGCTAATTGATAATAAATTACATAGTTGTCGATAAAATTCTATGGCCTTATTTTTTTTAATGTTAATTGTAAAAAAGTGACATTATGTCTCGAGGGGACTTGGGGGACTCCATTTAGTTTGTGAAGATCGGAGCTGTGATATGGGCGCCATTCCTCTGTACTTTCCAATATTTTTTTAATTGTTATTAATCAGAAAAAGTCCTATTTATCAGCTAGCCAAATTCGACTGCCGGATACGTCATTAGTACTAAGAATATCGTATTATCATTATGACACAAAAAATCTAGAAAATGGTTCTAACATTATTGTATAAGACACACCGCTTTTAAAAAAAATCTTGATATCTGCCGATTGAGAGAGATGAAACCGATGTCCATCGATAGAGTAAATTATTACAACACATGTGTGTAATTATGAATTTCTAAAACAATGTCGTTTGAGAAAAATCAGAGTTCAAAGTGGAATTATCTTGTTGTCGCTCTTTGAAGTCAGATTTCTCGAAAAGTATATCGTTTTAGAAATGTTTGTAAAAAATACTATTCGCCTTATTCATAAACGTCTTATAAACCTATTTAACTATAAAGCCGTTATAATGCGTTTATCTTTGTTTGTCACTTTGAAATTTGTGTATGTGAGAAAAGGACAAAACACATTTTAGCTATCATAGGTTTGATAAGTTTTATGAATAAGGCGATCTTCATCGATCGTCGCCCGTGTCATCTCTGGCTGCAGATACCTTAGTTTTTGGACAGTTAGTGTGCCAAAAATGTTACATGCCCTTTCCAAATCCCTAAAATAAGTCCAAATAACCCAGAGCTTTCGCGCGAGTATTAAATCCTCGTCGATTGTTTTACAGCGCTATGAATATTTATTTCATTATGGCGGTCGGAGCTTTCATCTCAACTCCGAGATATAAAATTTCGTGCTAATGATACGCGTGTGTGATTGTTTTGTGAAATTCACGCTAATCGAGCTATCTGTGAAGAATGTTGTATTGTTACTTTGTTAGGTATAATAATACTCGACAAGACAGCGTCCGCCTGGCTCGAGAGACGCGAGCTGTTTCCGGAAACGGAAGTTTTGTGTAAGCAACACAGGACCTTGCTATTACAGTATACACATCATACACGAGCACACACTGGGAAGCCCTGAAACCACACAGCATATCATAGAAGCATGCAGATCACTCACACAATCAGACCACAGACATCGCACGACCAATTTCCAGTCCTCATCCACTAATACCTCGCATTCAAATTCTAATTTATCACACTGAAAATGGCCTCTATAAGTATATACCTGAGTCAGTTTTAGATGCAGCAGACTTCAAACTCTATTGTGACAGAACTATTTTTAGGTTTCGTAAAATTTCGATTCACTTGGTGAAGCGATTCGAATAGTCGAGTTGAATTCAGTGTTATTATCTTGGCAACGCCTGCTGGTTTCCTATTGGCTTCATCAATTCGCGCTCGTTTTGTAAAATGTTGGCATGACTGTTGGCGCCAGAAGTATGTTTTCATGGGAATAGTCATTTGAAACAATCTCTCTCGGGCTTGGATTGTCGAAGAAGGTGGTTGTGCAGAATAAAGTGCTGAAGTGTGAATCTCGCGTATTAGTTTTATTACACTATCATCACAGACAAAACCGTGCTTGAATAGCCCCGACACCTCAAGACATTACGATACCAAACACACACAATCTTATTACCAGGAGTACTACACTGAGGAAAAAACAAAATACTCAGACCTTGCCATAGAAATGAAAACGCAGTGGGAAATCTAATCCGTCAATCTGTCCCAATAATTATAAGAATACAAGCGTTATTTTACAAGCCATTCTCAAATCACTAGATTCGTAATTCAAAATTTCTTTATTGCACACAAATAGTATGAAGAAAACAAGAGTTACATGAAAATGGTGTCAAAATACGAGCTTGTCTCTAATAAGAGATCTATTCCCGCAAACCAGGATAAGATGGGAAAGGTTGATTGCTGAGCAGGGCACCCATGAGCACAACAAAATAAATAAAATAAACGGTTCATACATATTAATAGAAATAAATTAAAAAGATGATATAATACACAAAACAAATAACATGCCCAGATCCACATACATACATCTATTTTGACGACCCGAATGGCCGATTCGGCAGTGACCCTTCTTATGAAGCCAAGGGTCCCGGGTTGTGCACAAAGTGTGTTTTATACATTTTTTTAATCTAGCTTCAGTTAAGTGTTGTATTTCTTGCGGAATTTTATTGTAGAAGCGTATACAATGTCCCATAATAGAACTGCTAACTTTTATGAGTCTGAACATTGGAAAAGAAAGTTTATGTTTATTTCTAGTTTGCACAATCTATCTATCCAGATAGGACAATGACCTCTCCCACAAGCACTCAAGCTCTCATCACAGCTCAGGAACCAAACGTACTAAATTAATATCAATAAAAACGATATCGCGATGAAGACACCGGAAACACGTATACTGATGATTCTCAAAAACTCAGATGTCTTCGAAAATTATGTCCAGTTACAGAATAAGGTACTTAATACTGGTGGCAACTAATAATCCCGAAACAATAGGTATAACCCGACAACTTAATTCCACCCCACGTTTGATAACTTACTATGGTGACAGGTATCTGAGTAAACTCGTCGCGCTATAGTATTGGAAGTCGCAAATGAATCTAAATAACCTTAAGGCGAAGGAAGAGAGTTATAAATTGTATAAATCAAAGTACTGTGGGGAATAAAATGGCGTGGTGAGTGGCAGGACACGCGTCGTGTGATGGCTGCACATCTTTGGAGTTTGGGACGAAAGAATTGGATGGATATGGCAATGGATTTATGCATTTAGAGGATACTGGGTGAATTATTCAAGTAAAACATGCTCAATGCCTGATGACCTGAAAATGACATAAAATTTAAACTGCATCGTTAGAATTAAAAAAAAAACTTGCCGGGAATTAAACCCGTAGATTTTGAAAAAAAACTGCACTATCCGATAGTTTTGCTAATGTATCTTAAATATAGGGAATTTTACAGCACGGCAAAACAATTGAAAGTCTTCAATAAGTTAATTATATCAGGGTCTACGATGGTAATGTTTTAACTAATGATCGGAACAGGTAAAACTCACCTTAATAGTAGTTTATGTGACTGATACATAATGCCTAATTATGTACAGTTACATACACCAGTTTATCTACACACATATCATAAGGTCTCTTTGATGTGTTTAGGAACCGCAAGTTCGACCGGCATGGTGGCATTGATAATTGCTCTGCACTTGTTTAGCTTGTTCAGTAGTACAAACTTCACAGACAAATTAGGGGCGGGACGCAGGCGGGCGTCGGAAGTCGAAATTTAAATGTCATAATTTGTCGAAAATTTATACATTGTGGTCGTAATGTATCAATATTCAGATAAGAAATGAGTTTTTACCAAGTAGTATAACATTATGCTGGTCGTAACTCGCGGTTTTTGGACGCAGTAAAGAGGGTTTATGATACGTGTGTAGATAAAGATATATTCCTGTCGGGATGTCCATACTAACCTAAGCAGTCGTCAAACTGAGATGGTCGAAGTATTTACGAAGACAGCATTACGCCAAATTATAGAATTCGGCGCCCGAACAATTTCTGACAACAAATTGCAACCGAAATTTATCGTTTTGTTGAATGCACTCCCTTCACCTCATCCCTGCAATCTTATTACCGTAATTTAAGGTTGAATTTTGATTAAACGTGTATTCTTTAACATTGCAGGCTTTACTAATTTACTAATGAACGGAAGTTGGACTGAAATTGGGGAAATAATGATTTATTTTTGTTTTAATGACCCTAAGACGTACAAAGTTGGAATAAAGTTGTTGCTTTTGAGTACTTACATCTCTGTTGTTAAGAAATTATTATAATATTCCGATATTATCGAGACGGATGACATCCAGCACAGACTATGCCTAGTTTAGATCTCGATAAAGCACTCATTACAAACTCGAACTGGGAAACCATCCAAAATCGAACTTCGTTTCTGAGTAATTGTTTTTTGTCTGAAATAAATGTATTGTTATTGAATGCTGACTCTCGGTTTAATTATTGTTGTATGGTTTAACAGCTTGGCGCAAGTGACTTTTGTATAGAGAAAGGGGGAGATGGAAAATTAAAGCCCTGACCAAATGCCTTTCAAGGAGAAAGTTCTTCAGAACAGAATATCCACAATAGTCCCTAAATTTTTGCACCTTCCTGACACAACCTGTATCATCTCCAGAGTGGAATTCTGAAGGCGTCATAATTAACTAACTGAACAGGTTTAAAAATAGGTTTCCTGGGTAGGTGCTACTCGTCATTGTGTTTTGTCTTTTTGTGTTTATTTTATTTCCCATATTGTTTTGTTTATTTTTAGGGTTCCGTACCCGAAGGGTCCCAAACGGGACCCTATTACTAAGACTCCGCTGTCCGTCCGTCCGTCCGTCCGTCCGTCCGTCCGTCTGTCACCAGGCTGTATCTCAAGAACCTAGCTAGCTAGAGAGTTGAAATTTTCACAGATTATGTATTTATGTTGCCGCTATAACAACAAATACTAAAAAACAGGATAAAAGAAATATTTAAGGGGGCTCCCATACAACAATTCTTTTAATACCACATACAAACTTATGGATGCACCTGGTTACGTACATGGAGTGTGAAAGTAACCGCACCAATAACTTTGTAAACAATATTTTGCTGTGTAAAATCCAAACTATTCACTCCACACCATCGCTTCCATTGAACGGTGGTACGGTACCCTTCGTGCGCGATTTAGACTCGCACTTGACCGGTTTTTTTCTTTTTGTTTGTCTTGTGTATGATGCAGTTGAATAAATTTGCTATCTATTCTACTCGTATAATCAAACTCGTCTTTAGGGTTCCGTACCCGAAGGGTGCCAAACAGGACCCTATTACTAAGCCTCCGCTGTCCGTCCGTCCGTCCGTCTGTCACCAGGCTGTATCTCATGAACCGTGACAGTTAGACAGAAGTAATTTTCAACGATGATGTATTTCTGTTGCCGCTGTAAAAAAAAATACTAAAAAAACAGAATAAAATAAATATTTAAGGGGGCTCCCATACAACCATTGTTTGAACCACATACAAACTTATGAATGCACCTGGTGGTACATGGAGTGTGAAGTAGCCGCACCAATAACTTTGCAAACAACATTTTGCTATGTAAAATCCAAATTGACGACCCGAATGGCCGAGTCGGCAGTGACCCTGCCTACAAACCAAGGGTCCCGGGTTCGAGTCCCGGTTAGAGCAAATATTTGTTTGATGAGAACGGATGTTTGTACCCTAGTCATGGTTGTTTATCTATCTAAGTATAATATTTATCTATATAAGTATGTATATCGTTGTCTAGTACCCAAGATACAGGGAATCCTAGTTTGGGGCTAGATCAATGTGTGTAAAAAGTGTCCAAGGTATTATTATTATTCACTACACTCCATCCCTACCATTGTGGTGGTACGGAACCCTTCGTGTTGCACTTGACCGTTTTGTTTTACTTTATTTGTAGTGATGCCTCTGGAATCGGTGACATTGTCGACCGTGAAAGTGGGATTCAGTCTCAAGTTCGTTACCCAGTAACTGTTGAGTATTATTGAGTAACTGTTGAGTATTATTGAGTAATTTTCATAAAAAATAATAACAACTTAATACCAAAGTTATTTTGTGGTCTTTCTCTTTCTCATGCCAATTTGAATAATATCTTTCGCGAAGCGATTACAAAACGCGGAGCATTCTCTCATTAGTGGAAAAAATCTAATTGACTAAAATAATAACCTTTATAAAGGGAAATATTACTCTGCACATCAAAAATACTGATTTCCACAGCAAATATCAGGGCAAAATGCTGCGGTAGCGTAGTTGAAGGGTAGAGGGGGTGAGCGAAGCGAATGACCATGACCATGACACCAATGAGATAATTATTTTATCTTAGGTACATTATATGGACGTTTTAACGGTGATGGAAAACATCGTTAGGAAACCTTAATTACTCCATAGCTGCGGCGATGGGTTAGCCGTTAGTTATGCAAAATGGAGTATTGAATAACTGGCTCAAATTGGACACAATTGTGCCTCTGCCACCCCCGTATGGGAAAAGGAGTGACGCTATAGTACAAAAACGACTGATTATTTATATAATTTAACACACATGAAATTATGAAACATTTTAAATAGGTAGGTACCTATTTTGTGACGAAAGAACCATATCAATAATCCTTAAAAAAAATAACTTTTTCATAAACAAAGTAGTTTTTTTTCAGAACCAGTTTAGAGATTGGCCAAAAATACCTTTGGCCGTCTGCCAGTACTCGCCTTCAGATCGCATTTCCAACCGATTTTGACGAAAATTTGACACACAAGTACCTTGTTTTTTTTTAGTCGATTCAAAAATCGTTATCGAAAGTAGGACTTAAAGGGCGGAAGTTTGCTGTAGCGTTATTTATCGACGGATATCAATCAAATTTAAGAGGCTCACCAAGGACTTCATTCTACACAAGACGACCCTGATGGCCGAGTCGGCAGTGACCCTGCCTACGAGGCCAAGGGTCCCGGGTTCGAGTCCCGGTAGGGGCAAATATTTGTTTGATGAGAACGGATGTCTGTAACCTAGTCATGGTTGTTTATCTAAGTATAATATTTATCTATATAAGTATGTGTCTCGTTGTCTATTACCCAAGATACAGGGAATCCATAGTTTGGGGCTAGATCAATGTGTGTAAATAGTGTCCAAGGTATTATTATTATTAAGATGTTGCGTAAAAAAATCTAAAATTGGGGAGTGAAGGAGAAGCACTTCCGGGTATTTTCGACCCCCCTGGAACTGGGTTGTAGATAAAGCTAGACACCTGCATTTTCTGTGACTAAGCCACATTTTAACTAGGCAAATTCACAAAATTCAGTAAACTTGTAATAATACCGGTTTGTACCGGCTGATCATCAAAATTATAATGTACTTCTAGAAGACCAGCAGCTTGAAATTTTAAACAAGCGAGGTCTACTGTTTTTACAGAACTACTTAGTAGTTATGTTGTTTCTAAACACCGCGATTAAAGAAAAGGGATGTCTTCATAACATTCAATTTTTATAGATTAAAAAAGTGTCTCCTCTATGAGGAATAACCCTTCAAAAGTCTATTTTTGAAGGGTTATAAGGGAAAATCTATTTTGATGAATTTAGTTATCAAGTTAAAACAGGAAAAACTTGAAGACACAAACGAAGTCGCCTGTACCAGCAGTCTAATTATCACGAATAAAATCAACGTCGTTGCATCCTGCAACATTGTAACTAGTAATAATAATAAATGTAAGGTAAAGGTACTTTTCGTGGGTGCAATTACAATTTGGGCGGATTGCAGTTGTTCTGAAGTCTCAAGCAGCTGCAGATGCAAGGGTGCCTTGCTTCGTAGGGGGACCTTCGATAAATACTGTCGACAAGTTACATTGGCATGTGACCCAAAAGACCCACGGAAGTCGTGCAACATGGGTTCTCGCCTTTTTTCGCATACGGGTTGGCAGGGGCACAGATGCAGCCAAGTTCAACCAGTTATTCATACGTGCATACGCCTTTTTGACGGAAGAGGGGCCGACAGAGACTTAAGACCTCCACTTGCTACGAATACTATTCTTGTATTCTGTTATTTAATACTCCTTTCTATAGGTATCGGGCTAGTTAGGCCATAAAGAAAGTCAGTATTCTGATGCGATCTATATAAGTAAATCGGCCATGTGCTATTGGACTCGAACATGAAGGGTTCCGTACCAAGAGCGAACGAAAACTTTTTAGAGACTCCATCGCTAGAAAGTAATAATTAGTTTGGGCCGGTATTTTTGGGACACGGTTTTAGTAACCTATACCTGTATAGGTATAATAAACATTCTATGACCTCTGTGGTGTGGTGCTCGAGGCTGTGCTTCCCAAGCGAGAGGCCCCGGGTTTGAATCCCGGCTGGGGAGGAAGACAAATCCCCAGGTCTTGTATGTTTACATGTTTGTGACCTCGCTGTTTCTGGTTCCCACTACACAGGGAATCCTAGGGTGGGGCCAGAAGCAATTTATGTGCCTGTATGTAAATGTTATGAAAATGTCATACTATATTTACTTTCAAAATTAAACACGCCACTGAACGGAAAATAAAAAAGCATTAACAGTCTTTATCCCTTAGAATCCATAATCCATAGAATCCCATAGAATTCATAATTCCTTGTTTCATGTTTAAAACCATTGTTGACCGACCCTAAAATCAGTGCCACTGAATTTAGAAATTCAATTACGAGACACGCGTCGTCTATTTGAGCGGAGATTAGCTGGGTGCTGATTACATTAAGTAACTCGCACACTGTCCGATCGATTGACTGTCGCTTGGCTCTCACTGCCCAAAATGTCTGTTGTGTAGCCAGCTAGTTAAAACAACAAAGATAAGTTGCGATAACATGTTGCAGCAATATTTTTTGACGACCGGTTTAGCCTAGCCTACGAAGCTGATGGTCCTGGGTTCAAATCCCGGTAAGGGCAAATATTTGTGTGATGAGCATGTATTTTTTTTATTCTTGGATGTTTTCCATGTATTTATAATAGTATTTAACTCTATTATATAATCGTCGTCTGGTACCCATAACACAAGCCTTGTTGAGCTTAGTTCGATTTGTGTAAGATTGTTCTCTTATATTTATTTATTTATTTATTATTAACGCCTTTTTCCTTAAGCGGGTGGCATGGGCACAGCTACTTTTGCATCGACGTTTGGCCTGTACATTGTAACATTGTAATGTAAATCGACATAATAGTATTTTATGTGACTGCTACATAATGGAGGGCATTTATACTCGAGAGTGGGTTTATGAAACAAGCCGAAGGCGTGAGTTTGTGCATTAGTGAGTTTAGGCATTAAAACTCGAGAGTTTTAATGCCTAATTATGTACAGTTACATACACTAGTTTATCTACAACATATCATAAGCTCTCTTTGATGTGTTGAGGAACCGCATGTTCGACCGGCATGGTGGCATTGATCATTGCTCTACACTTGTATAGCTTGTTCTGTAGTACCAACTTCACAGACAAACTTGGGGCGGCACGCAGGCGGGCGTCGGCGTTCGAAATTTGACGGTCATAATTTGTCAAATTTTGTTACATTATGGTCATAATGACCAATATTCAGGTAAGAAATGTGTTTTTAGTTATCATTAGGCTGGTCGTAACGTGTGGTTTTTGGACGCAGTAAAGAGGGTTTATGATACGTGTGTCTATAAAGACCTTTATATAATTAATAATGTTTGAACCATCACACAGTTTACAGAAGCTAGATACATCTTGGCCACTGTTTGACATGACATACAACATGACAGCAGTATTGAAACAGCACACAGTTTACAGAAGCTAGATACATCTTGTACACTGTTTGACATATCATACAAGATGACAGCAGTATTGAAACAGCACACAGTTTACAGAAGCTAGATATATCTTGTCCACTGTTTGATATATCATACAAGATGACAGCAGTATTGAAACAGCACACAGTTTACAGAAGCTAGATACATCTTGTACACTGTTTGACATATCATACAAGGTGACAGCAGTATTGAAACAGCACACAGTTTACAGAAGCTAGATACATCTTGTCCACTGTTTGACATATCATACAAGATGACAGCAGTATTGAAACAGCACACAGTTTACAGAAGCTAGATACATCTTGTCCACTGTTTGACATATCATAAAAGGTGACAGCAGTATTGAAACAGCACACAGTTTACAGAAGCTAGATACATCTTGTCCACTGTTTGACATATCATACAAGGTGACAGCAGTATTGAAACAGCACACAGTTTACAGAAGCTAGATATATCTTGTCCACTGTTTGACATATCATACAAGGTGACAGCAGTATTGAAACAGCACACAGTTTACAGAAGCTAGATACATCTTGTCCACTGTTTGACATATCATACAAGGTGACAGCAGTATTGAAACAGCACACAGTTTACAGAAGCTAGATATATCTTGTCCACTGTTTGACATATCATACAAGGTGACAGCAGTATTGAAACAGCACACAGTTTATAGAAGCTAGATATATCTTGTCCACTGTTTGACATGTTATCACAAGATGACAGCAGTATTGAAACAGCACACAGTTTACAAAAGCCAGATACATCTTGTACACTGTTTGACATATCATACAAGGTGACAGCAGTATTGAACCAGCACACAGTTTACAGAAGCTAGATATATCTTGTCCACTGTTTGACATATCATACAAGGTGACAGCAGTATTGAAACAGCACACAGTTTACAGAAGCTAGATACAACTTTTCCACTGTTTGACATGACATACAACATGACAGCAGTATTGAAACAGCACACAGTTTACAGAAGCTAGATATATCATGTCCACTGTTTGACATATCATACAAGATGACAGCAGTATTGAAACAGCACACAGTTTACAGAAGCTAGATATATCTTGTCCACTGTTTGACATATCATACAAGATGACAGCAGTATTGAAACAGCACACAGTTTACAGAAGCTAGATACATCTTGTCCACTGTTTGACATGTTATCACAAGATGATAGCAGTATTGAAACAGCACACAGTTTACAGAAGCTAGATATATCTTGTCCACTGTTTGACATATCATACAAGATGACAGCAGTATTGAAACAGCACACAGTTTACAGAAGCTAGATACATCTTGTCCACTGTTTGACATGTTATCACAAGATGATAGCTGTACGAAACAGCACACAGTTTACAGAAGCAAGATACATCTTGTCCACTGTTTTACATATCATACAAGATGACAGCAGTATTGAAACAGCACACAGTTTACAGAAGCTAGATACATCTTGGCCACTGTTTGACATCTTATCACAAGATGATAGCAGTATTGAAACAGCACACAGTTTACAGAAGCTAGATAAATCTTGTCCACTGTTTGACATATCATACAAGATGACAGCAGTATTGAACCAGCACACAGTTTACAGAAGCTAGATACATCTTGTCCACTGTTTGACATGTTATCACAAGATAATAGCAGTATTGAAACAGTACACAGTTTACAGAAGCTAGATACATCTTGTCCACTGTTTGACATGTCTTACAAGATGACAGCAGTATTGAAACAGCACACAGTTTACAGAAGCTAGATACATCTTGTCCACTGTTTGACATGTTATCACAAGATGATAGCAGTATTGAAACAGCACACAGTTTACAGAAGCTAGATATATCTTGTACACTGTTTGACATGTCATACAAGATGACAGCAGTATTAAAACAGCACACATTTTACAGAAGCTATACCTTGTCCACTGTTTGACATATCATACAAGACTACAGCAGTATTGAAACAACACACAGTTTACTGAAGCTAGATACATCTTGTCCACTGTTTGACTTGTTATCACAAGATGATAGCAGTATTGAAACAGCTCACAGTTTACTGAAGCTAGATATATCTTGTCCACTGTTTGACATATCATACAAAATGACAGCAGTATTGAAACAACACACAGTTTACAGAAGCTAGATACATCTTGTCCACTGTTTGACATATCATACAAGATGATAGCAGTATTGAAACAGCACACAGTTTACAGAAGCTAGATACATCTTGTGCACTGTTTGACATATCATACAAGATGACAGCAGTATTGAAACAGCACACAGTTTACAGAAGCTAGATACATCTTGTACACTGTTTGACATATCATACAAGATGACAGCAGTATTGAAACAGCACACAGTTTACAGAAGCTAGATATATCTTGTCCACTGTTTGACATATCATACAAGATGACAGCAGTATTGAAACAGCACACAGTTTACAAAAGCCAGATACATCTTGTACACTTTTTTACATATCATACAAGATGACAGCAGTATTGAAGCAGCACACAGTTTACAGAAGCTAGATACATCTTGGCCACTGTTTGACATGTTATCACAAGATGACAGCAGTATTGAAACAGCACACAGTTTACAGAAACTAGATATATCTTGTCCACTGTTTGACGTATTATACAAGACAGCAGTATTGAAACAGCTCACAGTTTAGAGAAGCTAGATATATCTTGTCCACTGTTTGACATATCATACAAAATGACAGCAGTATTGAAACAACACACAGTTTACAGAAGCTAGATACATCTTTTCCACTGTTTGACATGTTATCACAAGATGATAGCTGTACGAAACAGCACACAGTTTACAGAAGCTAGATACATCTTGTCCACTGTTTTACATATCATACAAGATGACAGCAGTATTGAAACAGCACACAGTTTACAGAAGCTAGATACATCTTGGCCACTGTTTGACATCTTATCACAAGATGATAGCAGTATTGAAACAGCACACAGTTTACAGAAGCTAAATAAATCTTGTCCACTGTTTGACATATCATACAAGATGACAGCAGTATTGAAACAGCACACAGTTTACAGAAGCTAGATATATCTTGTCCACTGTTTGATATATCATACAAGATGATAGCAGTATTGAAACAGCACACAGTTTACAGAAGCTAGATACATCTTGTGCATTGTTTGACATATCATACAAGATGACAGCGGTATTGAAACAGCACACAGTTTACAGAAGCTAGATATATCTTGTCCACTGTTTGACGTATTATACAATATGACAGCAGTATTGAAAAAGCACACAGTTTACAGAAGCTAGATACATCTTTTACACTGTTTGACATGTCATACAAGATGACAGCAGTTTTGAAACAGCACACAGTTTACAGAAGCTAGATATATCTTGTCCACTGTTTGACATATCATACAAGATGACAGCGGTATTGAAACAGCACACAGTTTACAAAAGCCAGATACATCTTGTACACTGTTTTACATATCATATAAGATGACAGCAGTATTGGAGCAGCACACAGTTTACAGAAGCTAGATACATCTTGGCCACTGTTTAACATGTTATCACAAGATGACAGCAGTATTGAAACAGCACACAGTTTACAGAAACTAGATATATCTTGTCCACTGTTTGACGTATTATACAAGACAGCAGTATTGAAACAGCACACAATTTTCAGAAGCTAGATACATCTTTGCCACTATATGACGTGTTATCACAGGATGATAGCAATATTGAAACAGCACACAGTTTACAGAAGCTAGATCCATCTTGGCCACTGTTTGACGTGTTATCACAGGATGATAGCAGTGGTCTTAATAAAAAGACATTTGGGCAGTTATATCATAGGGAAAACCATTCTAAAGGGCAATGAAGTAAATTAGCATTAGTAGAATCGGGGGTCTGTTATCACGGGATCACGGGATTGGGGGATTGCGGGATTAGGGGTAATACCGGTGTGTGCAATACCGGTTGTGATATGGCTAATCGGGGCTGTTCGGTGTGACATGCGTTTTGTGACGTCATGTTATCTACGTAATGGCACGGTGTCCGAGGAAATTAATCAGTCGTATTTTAGGTTATTAGTTTATTACCTAAAATACGACAGTTTACTGTCTACGCCAGCATGAGAGGCAGTGGCTCAAGGTTAACAAGTGCGACCACTGCCCGTTTTGCCCCGCTTCCCCTCATCGACACTCGCCTAGCGTTGGCTCGCGTTACTACACGTCTGTCCTGTATTATTATCTACTCAAATTAAAGGCTGCTTAAAGTATTTCAGCATTACATTATTTATAAGGGCCATAACGAACCCCCTTTACATTTTGGCGACCGTGACCGGACTGTGCAAACATCGTCAAGATACTGTTTGAACTTTGGACTCGTGAACACGCGTCGGACGTGGCACATTCCAGCATCAACAACGACCAGGATAATTGAAGACGCAATGCCGTGAACAGGGAAGTGTCCATTCCTTCTTATCCTTATACCGTTTGAATATCATTGTTTCCCTCTTGATTTTGTGTTGTTAGTGATACTCGACCATAAACATGTCAGACTCATCAGATACTCCTAACGAGACAATGGGGGACAAAAGAACGCTTAAGAATTTATTTCGAAAGAGAGGTACAATTAAAGGCCTTATAACTAAATTTAGAGATCATGTAGCACTGTTGCAAAAGATAAAGCCGGAGGAGTTAACTAAGTTACATATTAGGAAATTAGAGCTCCGAATTAAGAAAATCGAGGCTTATTGTTTGGACTTCGAGTCAAAACAGGCTGAGATCGAACAGCTCACCACCTCGAATTTTGATGAACAAGTAGGAGAAAGAGATGTAGTCGTTTACCAATTGTATGCACTTCTACCGGCCGCTAGGGATATTGTTGAAACGTACATGGCAGGCGAACAAAAGGAGGACCCTTTAAATAAGTCCACTTGTACTACCATGCACGGGTCGTGTCATCAACATAGTGCGATTAAGTTGCCTACAATCAATCTACCATCCTTTGACGGTAACTACTTGAAATGGTTGGAATTCCGTGATACATTTGAGTCTTTAATACACTCGAACGATTCCATACCAAACATAAATAAATTTCATTATTTGAGATCGTCACTGGAGGGAGGTGCAATAACTGTCATTAAATCAATTGAATTTACCTCTCCTAACTATGATTTGGCCTGGAATTTGCTGTGCGAGCGCTTTAATAACAAAAAGATACTAATTAACAATCACTTGAAAGCATTGTTTGGTATCGAATCAATAACTCGTGAATCACTTAAAGTACTTCGTTATCTCATCGATCACATTCTTAAAAATCTAAGAGCCCTTGAATCATTAGGCCAGCCCACCGATCAGTGGGATACAATCATTATAAACATGGTGTCCTCAAAACTAGACACATTCACTAGCCGTAAATGGGAGGAACATAAAAATAATCTCTCCGATTTACCGTCATTGAGTGAATTCACAACATTCTTGCGAAATCGCGCCGACATTCTTGAAACATCATTCATGAATAGATCCGACAAACCAGACAACAAATCACCTCAACATAACAATCATAAAGCTGACCATAAAGTGACCAAGTCTTTTGTTGTCTCTCATGACGATAGGAAGGTACCATTATCATGTCCATCCTGTCAGCAGGGACATAGGATACTTGATTGCATAAAATTCAAAAACATGAACGCCGAAGATAAAATGTCTGAGGTCTTGAAGTTAAATCTCTGCAGCAACTGCTTGAGACGAGGCCATGAAGCACCAAAGTGCCGCCTTGGTTGTTGTAGAATCTGCCGACAAAAACATAAAACAATGCTATGTGCGCGCTCACCCCTAAATGAATCTATCTCAACAACAGATAGCCATATACCTATACATACATTGCCAGTCTCGTTGGCCGCCGCCGCCGCCGCCGTGACTAGTAAACAGGGACTTCTAGGCACAGCGTTAGTTCAAATAAAATCGCCACAATCTCCCGAGGATTATGTGGCACGGGCTTTGTTGGACTTCGGCAGCCAATCATCATTCATGACTGAGCACCTGAAAAAGAAACTAGGGTTAAACACAAAAACAACTGACACAATGACAATATCAGGTATAAACAATACACCTTTCCATGTTTGAGAATCCTGTGAAATGACCTTGCATTCCTTAACAGGCTCCTTTAATATGCAGCTAAAATGTTTGGTCACACCTCAAGTCACTGGAATCTTACCGAACGCCGAGATCAATGCTTCAGAATTGAACTTGCCGCCGAACATTCAGTTAGCTGATCCGAGTTTTCATCACTCTTCCGAAGTGGACCTCCTCCTGGGCGCTGAGGTATTTTTTGATATAATTAACAAGCGACAAATAAAGCTAGGTCCTAATATGCCTACGTTGCAGAGTTCTAAGCTCGGTTGGATTATAGCAGGACCTTTTTTATGTCCCGGCCTGAAAGAAAATAAACATAGAAACTGTAATTTCACTATGGAAATAAATAAATCCTTAAATAGATTTTGGGAAATAGAAGAATTAGCGTCAGATAAAATTCCCGTTACACAGGAACATGAACTTTGCGAATCACATTATCTTGAAAATACGACACGCTTACCTGATGGTAGGTTCCAGGTCACGATGCCCATGCGGGAATCGCCCGAATCATCACTCGGCGATTCCTATCATATGGCAATGCATCGCTTCTTTTGTCTGGAACGAAAATTGAATAAAGACCCGGTGGCTAAGAAACAATATTGCGAATTCATTAAAGAATACGAAGATTTGGGGCACTTAAGTAAAATAGTCAAACCTGATATCGGCTATTAAAGTCAAAGTCAAAGTTAAAGTACTTTATTACTGTAGATATTTACATATACTTAGCAAACGTCATTTTTTGCCTCTTCTCTACATTGGACCACTGTGGGAGAAGGAGGGCGTAGAAACTCCCACAGATTGATTTTTAGATCTCTTTTAAAAATAGGTTGTGCTTAACTAATACAATTATGTTTTTTTTTATTTAATAAGCAGGCAATAATAAATAATTACAAAATTATTAACAGCGAGGTCTGTGTTGAACTAGATTAACCCCCATACAGTCCTGTCATTTAAGTAATCTCGAACATTGTAATATCCCTTTTTCGACAAAGTCGCTTTAACATGCTTTTTAAGTTGCTCAAATGGCAATTCCAAAATCTCCAGAGGTATCTTATTATAGTAGAGAATGCACTGACCCTTGAAAGAATTGCTAACCTTCGCGAGTCTATATCGGGGCGCACACAGTCTGTGATTATTTCTTAAGTTAACATTGCAGCTATCGCTGAGTTTGGTAAATGTTGTAAGGTTCTTGCGTACATACATTATATTTTCGAAAATAAATTGAATAGTTACAGTTAGTATGTCAATTTCTATAAAAAGCTCTCTTAAGGAGTCTTTTCGTTTTAAATTATAAATTGCTCGAATAGCTCTTTTCTGTAAAATAAAAATAGTTTGAATATCCGCTGCTTTCCCCCACAACAAGATACCATAGGACATGACACTATGAAAGTAACTAAAATTTACTAGCCTAGATGTAGCCACATCCGTGCTTTGTCTGATGTTCCTATCAGCGTAAGCCGCAGAACTTAATTTACCAGCTAATTTATCTATGTGGGGTCCCCACTGCAATTTGCTATCAATGGTTTTTCCGAGAAACTTCGCATCATTTACCAATTCTAACGTGCTGTTGTCTTACACTAAACTGGTCTCAACTTGCCTGACATTTGGAAGTGAGAATTTGATACACTTGGTTTTACCAGCGTTTAACAATAAATTATTAACTGTAAATCAATTCAAGGTTAAAGACAATACACCATTAACATCACCAAAATCTTCTTTTTGTCTTTCAATTTTGAAGACCATCTAAGTATCATCAGCAAACAACACTATGTCAGTAAATTTCTCCACCATGAAAGGCAGATCGTTAATATATACCAGGAATAAGAAAGGGCCTAATATGGAACCTTGTGGAACGCCAATTTTTACACCCGATCCATCAGATTTAATGCCGTTTACTTCTGCCTTTTGAATTCTATTGCTTAGGTATGATCTTAGTAGATCCAACGCTTTATTTCTAACTCCGTAGTGATTTAATTTAATTATAAGCGTATTATGATCAACACAATCAAACGCCTTCGACAGGTCGCAAAAAACTCCGATAGCATCCTGTGCGGCCCCCCATGCAGAATTAATATGAGATATAAGGGTAATACCTGCATCCGTAGTCGATTTACCCCTAGTGAAACCGTATTGTTTGGCGTGGAGTTGTTTTGTACGGTTGAAGTGTGAGAGCATTTGATTGAGTATAATCTTTTAAAATCAAAAATCAAAATAAAAAATCATTTATTTCCATAGGATGTTGTTACATCACTTAGATCCGTCATTACATTTTTTTGGGTGAGTTCACTAACCCAATGGCGGAATCTGTGGAGAAGAGCTCACCGAAGAAACTCCACAGTCGTCGCATCTTTTGCGTTTCCTTTTTTAAATAAAATATTGTCAAATTACAAAATGAATGCTAATTATATATCGAAACAGCCTGTTACTCAAACAATCTATTCCCATGGACATCTGTCCTCTAAGTAATCAGATATCCTGTACTAGTATAGTAGTCCTGTAGTAGTAACCTTTTTTATACAATTTCTGTTTTATTATTATTTTAAACTTGTCTAAAGGTAAGTTTTTAATATCAGTAGGGACCTTATTGTAATAGCGTATACAATTGCCTTTAAAAGAATTACTAATTTTATGTAGTCGGCTTACATAAGCAACCAACTTGTCTTTATTTCTAGTATTAAAATTGTGTATATCACTGTACTTCTGAAAATTAGTTTTATTTCTTTTTACATACACAAGATTGTCATAGATAAAATTCAAATATTTTACTTAGTGTTGGAAGAACAGATATTGGTCTGAAATTTGAAGGATCACCCTTATCTCCCGACTTGAACAGAGGTATCAGTTTACTGTGTTTCATGAGGTCTGGGAAAGCCCCATCGTCAACACATTTATTGAATATATAAGCTAAGTGTGGGGCTATAACTAGAATTACTGAACCAATGACTTTGACTGCTATACCCCACAGGTCTTCCGTATTTTTTAAGTTAAGTAATTTAAACCTTTTGACATGCCCCACTTAGCTGTCTTTAGGCCAAACAGCGAATCTTCAAAAAATCGTAGTATTTGATTGCTCTGCGAAAACTAGCTCCGGCAAGTCATTGAACGATATTCAGATAATAGGCCCGGGAGTTCAAGATGAATTATTTAGAATACTTCTTAGATTTCGACAACATAAGTATGTGTTGACCGGCGACATACAAAAAATGTACCGACAAATCATGATGGAACCGACACAACGTAACTTGCAACTGATAATCTGGCGGGCCGACGAGAATGAGTCACTTGATATTTTACAACTACACGGCACGAACACTTTTATATTGTATCCTTGTTTACCTCTGTATACCAAGCCGCATTCAATCGTGTTTGAGTATTGCACGCACACTTTCATATTGTATCCTTGTTTACCTCTGTATACCAAGCCGCATTCGATCGTGTGTGAGTATTGCACGCACACTTTCATATTATATCCTTATTTACCTCTGTATACCAAGCCGCATTCGATCGTGTGTAAGAATTGCACGCACACTTTCATTTTGTATCCTTATTTACCTCTGTATACCAAGCCGCATTCGATCGTGTGTGGGTATTGCACGAACACTTTATATCGTATCCTTGTTTACCTTAGTATACCAAGCCGCATTCGATCGTGTGTGAGTATGGCACGAACACTTTCATATTGTATCCTTGTTTACCTCTGTGTACCAAGCCGCATTCGATCGTGGTTGAGTATGGCACGCTCACTTTCATATTGTATCCTTGTTTACCTCTGTATACCAAGCCGCATTCGATCGTGTCTGAGTATTGCACGCACACTTTCATATTGTATCCTTGTTTACCTCTGTATACCAAGCCGCATTCGATCGTGTTTGAGTATGGCACGCTCACTTTCATATTGTATTCTTGTTTACCTCTGTATATCAAGCCGCATTCAATCGTGTATGAGTATTGCACGCACACTTTCATATTGTATCCTTGTTTACCTCTGTATGCCGCATTCGATCAAATTCAGTCATTATTCTAAGGTGACAAATGAATCGTGATTTATGATTTTATGATTTATGTGCCAGATAGAGTTTATCAGGGCATTATGGAACAGGCTAACCTCTCAAGAACCTGGAAATTTTAAACTTGATTTTTTGCTTGTTAGAGTGTTCGCTAGAGTGCTGGGTTGTGAGGTCACGTTACATGGGTTAATAGGAATAACCTTCTCTAACGGAAGCTTAAAGAAGAAGATGGAAATTTAGAATGTAGGTCCTAAAAGTCAAGAAATGAAAGAGAGAGAGTGGAGTAAGTACTTTTTATTTTACAAAACCTTTCCTACCTTACCTAACCTAACATTATGTACAGGTAAGTAACTAACCTGACACTGGGACAGGCGCTTCGGGCGCCGAGTAAGCGATGCAGGCTTGTAGCGGCAGCAGTTGCCATGAGGTGCGACACTGGTCTTGCGTGCCAGTCAGTGTAGGCAGGCGAGTAACGGCAACAGTGAGCAGGAACCGCAGCACCCGTCTGGCGGGCCGGTCAGAGGAGGCAGAGAGTAACGGCAACAGTGAAAAGGAACCACAGCACCCGTCTGGCGGGCCGGTCAGAGGAGGCAGTGAGTAACGGCAACAGTGAGCAGGAACCGCAGCACCCGTCTGGCGGGCTGGTCAGAGGAGGCACTGAGTAACGGCAACAGTGAGCAGGAACCGCAGCACCCGTCTGGCGGGCCGGTCAGCGGAGGCAGCGACTTACGGGAACAGAGATCAGGAACCACAGCACCCGTCTGGCGGGCCGGTCAGAGGAGGCACTGAGTAACGGCAACAGTGAGCAGGAACCGCAGCACCCGTCTGGCGGGCCGGTCAGGGGAGGCAGCGAGTAACGGCGACAGAGAGCAGGAACCGCAGCACCCGTCTGGCGGGCCGGTTAGCGGAGGCAGAGAGTAACGGCAACAGTGAGCAGGAACTGCAGCACCCGTCTGGCGGGCCGGTCAGCGGAGGCAGCGACTTACGGGAACAGAGATCAGGAACCACAGCACCCGTCTGGCGGGCCGGTCAGAGGAGGCACTGAGTAACGGCAACAGTGAGCAGGAACCGCAGCACCCGTCTAGTGGGCCGGTCAGGGGAGGCAGCGAGTAACGGCAACAGAGAGCAGGAACCGCAGCACCCGTCTGGCGGGCCGGTCAGAGGAGGCAGAGAGTAACGGCCACAGTGAGCAGGAACCGCAGCACCCGTCTGGCGGGCCGGTCAGAGGAGGCACTGAGTAACGGCAACAGTGAGCAGGAACCGCAGCACCCGTCTGGCGGGCCGGTCAGAGGAGGCACTGAGTAACGGCAACAGTGAGCAGGAACCGCAGCACCCGTCTGGCGGGCCGGTCAGGGGAGGCAGCGAGTAACGGCAACAGAGAGCAGGAACCGCAGCACCCGTCTGGCGGGCCGGTCAGCGGAGGCAGCGAGTAACGGCAACAGTGAGCAGGAACCGCAGCACATGTCTGGCGGGTCGGTCAGCGGAGGCAGCGAGTAACGGCAACAGTGAGCAGGAACCGCAGCATATGTCTGGCGGGCCGGTCAGAGGAGGCAGAGAGTAACGGCAACAGTGAGCAGGAACCGCAGCACATGTCTGGCGGGCCGGTCAGAGGAGGCAGAGAGTAATGGCAACAGTGAACAGGAACCGCAGCACATGTCTGGCGGGCCGGTCAGAGGAGGCAGAGAGTAACGGCAACAGTGAACAGGAACCGCAGCACATGTCTGACATGCCGGTCAGAGGAGGCAGAGAGTAACGGCAACAGAGAGCAGGAACCGCAGTACCCGTCTGGCGGGCCGGTCAGAGGAGGCAGAGTGTAACGGCAACAGAGAGCAGGAACCGCAGCACATGTCTGGCGGGCCGGTCAGAGGAGGCAGAGAGTAACGGCAACAGAGAGCAGGAACCGCAGCACCCGTCTGGCGGGCCGGTCAGAGGAGGCAGAGAGTAACGGCAACAGAGAGCAGGAACCGCAGCACATGTCTGGCGGGCCGTTCAGAGGAGGCAGAGAGTAACGGCAACAGTGAACAGGAACCGCAGCACCCGTCTGGCGGGCCGGTCAGCGGAGGCAGAGAGTAACGGCAATAGTGAGCAGGAACCGCAGCACCCGTCTGGCGGGCCGGTCAGAGGAGGCACTGAGTAATGGCAACAGTGAGCAGGAACCGCAGCACCCGTCTGGCGGGCCGGTCAGCGGAGGCAGAGAGTAACGGCAACAGTGAGCAGGAACCGCAGCACATGTCTGGCGGGCCGGTCAGCGGAGGCAGCGAGTAACGGCAACAGTGAGCAGGAACCGCAGCACATGTCTGGTGGGTTGGTCAGCGGAGGCAGCGAGTAACGGCAACAGTGAGCAGGAACCGCAGCACATGTCTGGCGGGCCGGTCAGAGGAGGCAGAGAGTAACGGCAACAGTGAGCGGGAACCGCAGCACCCGTCTGGCGGGCCGGTGAGAGGAGGCAGGCGAGTAACGGCAACAGAGAGCAGGAACCGCAGCACATGTCTGGCGGGCCCGTCAGAGGAGGCAGAGAGTAACGGCAACAGTGAGCAGGAACCGCAGCACCCGTCTGGCGGGCCGGTCAGAGGAGGCAGTGACTTACGGGAACAGAGAACAGGAACCACAGCACTCATCTGACGTGCCGGTCAGAGGAGGCAGAGAGAAACGGCAACAGAGAGCAGGAACCGCAGCACCCGTCTGGCGGGCCGGTCAGAGGAGGCAGAGTGTAACGGCAACAGAGAGCAGGAACCGCAGCACATGTCTGGCGGGCCGGTCAGAGGAGGCAGAGAGTAACGGCAACAGAGAGCAGGAACCGCAGCACCCGTCTGGCGGGCCGGTCAGAGGAGGCAGAGAGTAACGGCAACAGAGAGCAGGAACCGCAGCACATGTCTGGCGGGCCGGTCAGAGGAGGCAGAGAGTAACGGCAATAGTGAACAGGAACCGCAGCACATGTCTGGCGGGCCGGTCAGAGGAGGCAGAGAGTAACGGCAACAGTGAACAGGAACCGCAGCACATGTCTGACATGCCGGTCAGAGGAGGCAGAGAGTAACGGCAACAGTGAGCATGAACAGCAGCACCCGTCTGGCGGGCCGGTCAGCGGAGGCAGAGAGTAACGGCAACAGTGAGCAGGAACCGCAGCACCCGTCTGGCGGGCCGGTCAGAGGAGGCACTGAGTAACGGCAACAGTAAGCAGGAACCGCAGCACCCGTCTGGCGGGCCGGTCAGAGGAGGCAGAGAGTAACGGCAACAGTGAGCAGGAACTGCAGCACATGTCTGGCGGGCCGGTCAGCGGAGGCAGCGAGTAACGGCAACAGTGAGCAGGAACCGCAGCACATGTCTGGCGGGTCGGTCAGCGGAGGCATCGAGTAACGGCAACAGTGAGCAGGAACCGCAGCACATGTCTGGCGGGCCGGTCAGAGGAGGCAGAGAGTAACGGCAACAGTGAGCGGGAACCGCAGCACCCGTCTGGCGGGCCGGTCAGAGGAGGCAGGCGAGTAACGGCAACAGAGAACAGGAACCGCAGCACATGTCTGGCGGGCCGGTCAGAGGAGAAAGAGAGTAACGGCAACAGAGAGCAGGAACCGCAGCACCCGTCTGGCGGGCCGGTCAGAGGAGGCAGCGACTTACGGGAACAGAGAACAGGAACCACAGCACTCATCTGACGTGCCGGTTAGAGGAGGCAGGCGAGTAACGGCAACAGTGTGCAGGAACCGCAGCACCCGTCTGGCGGGCCCGTCAGAGGAGGCAGAGAGTAACGGCAACAGTGAGCAGGAACCGCAGCACCCGTCTGGTGGGCCGGTCAGAGGAGGCAGTGACTTACGGGAACAGAGAACAGGAACCACAGCACTCATCTGACGTGCCGGTTAGAGGAGGCAGGCGAGTAACGGCAACAGAGAGCAGGAACCGCAGCACATGTCTGGCGGGCCGGTCAGCAGAGGCAGAGACTAACGGCAACAGTGAGCAGGAACCGCAGCACCCGTCTGGCGGGCCGGTCAGAGGAGGCAGCGACTTACGGGAACTTATCATATCATAGGTTTTGTCCACTAATTAAGGTTAAAAATGGTAATAAAACCTCAAAACCGAAATGGATAACACCGGGCATACAAAAATCATGTAAGACTAAACGCGAATTGTTTATCCAGTTAAAACATTCAAGAGACAAATCCTCGATCTCGAAACGCTACAGTAGATACTGTGCAATTTTGCACAAAGTAATATCGTGTGCAAAACAAAAAGAAAATGAATCACGTATTTTGAACTCGCATAACAAAGTCAAGACAACATGGAGTATAGTTAATGAAGCTGTCAAGGGACGTAAACCTCGAAAATTACACAGTTTTCTGGGGCTCACAAATGGTGTTGAAACAGTCAAAGATGAGTCAGAAGCTCCTAATTTGTTAAATAACTACTTCTCAAACATATCAAATTCTCTCAATGATAAAACAGATTTACATTATATCAATCTCCCTGGTTACCAGATGAACTCAATGTTTGTGAGCCCAATAACGAAATGCGAATTATTGAAAATTGTTTCTAGTCTGAATAACAAGAAATCATGTGGGTATGACGGCCTACCAATGCCTATTATTAAGAGCGTTATTGAGGTCATTGCTGACATTATTGCACATCTTATAAATTTGTCAATCACCACAGGAACTTTCCCAGATCGACTGAAGAAAGCCCATATAATTCCATTACACAAAGGTGAAAGTCGACTGGAAATTTGTAACTATCGCCCTATTGCACTGTTGCCGAGTCTATCAAAGATTTTTGAAAGATTCTACGTTAATCGTCTAGCAGATTTCTTGATAAAATACAACATCATATCTCAAACTCAATTTGGTTTTCAACAGGGTAAATCAACAGTGGACGCAATATTCACGATGATGGACTTTGTGGCAGATTCTTTAAACAAAAAGTCTAATGTAGTAACAGTGCTACTGGATCTGTCCAAAGCTTTCGACCACGTTGATCATGATGTCTTAGCCTGTATACTTGAGCGATATGGTGTCAGAGGAAACAGCTTAAGCTGGCTAAAATCATACCTCACAAACCGTACACAAAGAGTAGTGGCTCCTTTTGTTGACGCTAAAACAAATATTCTTAGGAGCACTGAATCCTCCATAGCGGGAACCACACGTGGTGTACCTCAAGGTAGTGTTCTGGGTCCTCTTCTATTTATCTTATACATAAATCACTTGCCTGAACTCATAGAAAACAAGATTACCATGTTTGCTGATGACATCTCAGTGTTTTTTAAATTTGAAAGGAAGGATGCTACCTTATCCGATGAGATAACGAGATCTATAACGACTGTCGTAGAATGGTTGTTAACAGTAGGGCTAAAAACCAACGCGAAAAAAACCAAATTAATACATTTTCGAAACTATAATACACCCAGAATCCATTTAGATATTAGAATAGATAACACTGAAATTGGATTAGTAGAGGACGCTAAATTCTTGGGTATTTGGGCAGATGAATTCATGAATTGGAAAAAACACATTGAAGTACTGGAGGGAAAACTAAGTAGCTTCACTTATGCCCTTAGATGTCTCAAGAAAGTTACGACCACTCAGGCGTCCCTGCAGGCATACTATGCTTTCTTTCATTCTAGGATACTGTATGGATTGGCATTGTGGGGAGGTAGTGTGGATATAAATAAAATCTTTGTTCTGCAAAAAAGGTGCGTCCGTATTCTGAGTGGAATTAAGGATAACAGGGAAAGCTGTCGCGATCTTTTTCTGAAATTAAAAATACACACAGTTACAGCTATGTATATTATTGAACTGTGCAAGTTAACACGGCGTTATCCAAAAGAGTTCCCAATCAGCACTGAATGGAAGTGCAGTCGACTAAGAGATCGCTTTAGGCTACACCTTGAAGAAAAGACTTCCAGAACTGCGTCCCACAGTAAAAGTACAAGACAAACGGCAATTAGGACTTACAATAAACTACCAACTGAAATAAAATCCCTCTCTGGTAATCAATTTATAAACAGTTTGAAGAATTATCTTTTATTAATGTGTCCATATAGTTTAAATGAATTTTATGAGAAATGTGATAATAATGATAACCTATAATTTAAATTATGAATATAATATATGTGTGATTTATTTCATTTATGTGCGAATCGTAATTCAACCATTAGTTTGTCGAACTATTAATGCTATCTTTATGTTATTGTTGTTGTTGTCATGTTGTTACCTGTTTAATTTGATTGATTTGATTATGATGGACAAATTTCTCAATAAATTAATTTCACAACTGCCCTTAATTATATAATCTGCAAATATTATGTTACTTTAATTTAATTTAACTTATTTAAAATATGAAATTGTAAATAATATATACCTATTTAATATTTTGCTATGCCTTTATAAGGTAAAATTACACTTGTACATAATTTGTTGTGAACACCTCAATACTGTAATTTAAGGCAATAAAGACTTACTTACTTACTTACTTACTTACAGAGAACAGGAACCACAGCACTCATCTGACGTGCCGGTTAGAGGAGGCAGGCGAGTAACGGCAACAGTGAGCAGGAACAGCAGCACCCGGTTTCCTGACCGTTTTCTGGCAGCGGCAGCAGTCAGGATTCCCGGGCCTAGTGGGCACTTTTGAGAGCTGAAGTAGACTGACCTCGGGTGTAGATTTGTTAGGAAGACTCGGGTCGATTTCAAGATTCATATTTCAAGTCTTAAATTCAAATTGATGTCATCTCCCAGAGGCCAGTAAAACTATAACTCCAAGGAGGAGGATGACCTATGTGGTACGTATAAAAACATGGATCAGGCTGAATATTGACAATCAATTCAAAACGAACATTTTGAAAGTTACTCGTATAAACAAACATGATAATTACAAATTCCTATAATATAAGTCCTTTTGTAAGGCTGGACTATCGATCAAAGGGTCCTTGAGCTTTAGATAGAGAATGAATAAACTAACATTTGGATTTACAGTCTTCGTCAAAATGCAGGTACAGGTGAGTTTTAGGAAGGACTTTAGCGGATGAACTACTTTTGTTGACCCTGAGGGGAGGAGGGGGGGTTGGGGGAGGGGGGTAGATGACCCCCTACTACTCCCCCCCGCGGAAATGCCTAGTTTCTGAGATATGATTATTTAAAGTTTTGAGGTTATGTTGTTAAATTAAAACAAAATTTAGACTGACCTTGATCTTTAAGTGGGGGGAGGGGTAAGGGAGTAGATGCCCCCCCCCCCTACTACTCCCCCCCCGCGCGGAAATGCCTAGTTGCTTTCTTCGAAAGGGTCATTTGTCTGCCTCGACACCTTTCTCCTTCACAAATGCTCCATAATGCTATCATCAAAATTTACATGTAAAGTAGCCACAATAACCTACTCTAGCCAAACGTTTTTGTTTGCATACGTTGCGCTCTGCTCCGCTCCGGTTTAGCTTCTTCAACGTTCTAACACAACCTATAACCCGATTGAAAAGTAGCCACAATAACCTACTCTAGCCAATAGTTTTTGTTTGCATACGCTCCGCTCCGCTCCGCTCCGCTCCGCTCCGCTCCGGTTTAGCTTCTTCAACGTTCTAACACAACCTATAACCCGATTGAAAAGTAGCCACAATAACCTACTCTAGCCAATAGTTTTTGTTTGCATACGCTCCGCTCCGCTCCGCTCCGGTTTAGCTTCTTCAACGTTCTAACACAACCTATAACCCGATTGAAAAGTAGCCACAATAACCTACTCTAGCCAATAGTTTTTGTTTGCATACGCTCCGCTCCGCTCCGCTCCGGTTTAGCTTCTTTAACGTTCTAACATAACCTATAACCCGATTGAAAAGAAGCCACAATAACCTACTCTAGCCAGTTGTTTTTGCTTGTAAATATCGAGAGAACAAGAAAATAGAACATTCGCGAAACTACTAGAAAAGGGACTACTACTTTGCCGCCCAACCAAAAACGCGGCAAAACGCCCCAACAAAATGCGTTCCGTTTTAAACAAAATTGACAACTTTTTTATTATCAAAAGTGATATTTTACGAAAGAAATACTAAATTAACTTTGATTGACGTAAAATAAATAAACAAACATAAATTGCAAGTTAAATGAACGTTTTTATTAAAATAGGTATTATTAAAAAAAGATTCCACATTTCCTCCTTTTTTTAGAGAATTCTCATCTTTTCAAATATTCGTACAACGAAATGTAGGTAATGTATTTTGACCACAGACAAGATTTAAACATATTATTTGCGTTGCGTTACATCATTTTACATAGTATTTTCAGATTTTCAAAAAATCATATCTTAAAAACTATTGTTTTCCGCACCCTGAAACTTTCAGGGAGATAATCAAATGACCCCAACATGATGCTAAAAAAGTTTGGACGCCCCAGCGAGTAGGTCATCCGCTAAAGGTGAGCCGAGTTTTAGTAGGTAGCAGCGGATAGAGAACGGAAAACGCTACAGTGTACCAGAGGAAACGTGCATGGAGGCGGGATCCAAATATTTCCTACTGATGTTATATTTTCCACCAACTTGAAAAAAAAAGATAATAAAACGCGTTGCTCTATGCCCTCTGAACTGGAAAATCCTTTACAATATTCTCACGCCTCAGTCCGTCTGTCTGTCAGCCCGTGCAGTAGGGGGCGGGTTGACACGCACTCTCCATAACACTATACTAAATACTCGTGACAGTGAACCTTGTTCATGTTTATTCGAATGAACTGGCACAGGAGGTTTGTTGAAAAAAATACGCACACACACTTTGAGGCGAGTATTTCGAACGCGAGATATCACTATTATTTTAATAACTTTGACAACCGGAGTATGGACTACTTTAAAGTAGAAATATTTTATTTTCATACAAAAAATAAATCTAGTTCATACTAACAAAACTCACAAAAACATGTCCTTTTTTACACAAAACAAATATGTACTTAATGAGTTGTTGTATTGAGTTATGTAGTGCTCTCCGTAGTTCGAGACTATATTAAGCATTACTCATCTCACAGAAACAATATAAATGTAGCCTATTAGTGTCCCCAACGAGGGGCGTAGGCCTTTAGCCGGCTTTATAGCTTAACGTGTCATTCTAACCAAGTATTTTTATTATCTTTGACCTAACCGTTATGGCCTGCATAGTCACCTGATGAAACTGGATTTTGTGTGCTGCTGCCTGCTCCATAGCTAATTGGTGCTTTGTTAATTATTACTATTATTATTATTATTATTTTTAATTGTGTTTTGGGTATTTTCTTTTTGTAAAGAAAATATTTGTAGTTTTTTCCCTTTTTGTATAAATATTTGTTAATTTTTTTACAAGTACCTACCTAATATCGACCCTTGAGTAAATTGTACCTTCTGGTGTTCTGGAGGGCCGGCTGAAAACCAGCGCTGAAACTGAGGCTTGTCTCAGTTCAGCATTGCTGAGCCGGTTCTTATTGACACTGTCTCTACCTATCTGATTTATTTGTAATGACTGTTGTTTAATTGTGTTAATAAAGAAATATCATATCATATCATTTCATATGATATCCGAAACACAGAACTTCCGATAATGTACCTAAGATAAATTTATTATCTCATTGGTACATGGTCACGATTTTAACCTGCATCTCCTGGGGAGAAAAGCAAGCGTGAAACCCATTAGAACAAGGAGCTCACAGAAAGAATGAGAAGTAAATAAAACCGAAGGGTTCGATACCATTGTATACCTACAGGAAAACCTAAAACGACAGTCTTTTGTACGATTATACCTTTATAATTTTTTAAATAATAAAATATTAAATACTAGGTAGGGCTACATTCATGGCCGTATATCTAACCATGGAAAAATGAGTTTTTATATATGTAGTATGTAAGTTTTGAACCGGAAGTGGATAGAAATTGAGTAATTTAATTACAGAAATAAAATAAAATATGATAAAAAACTTGATATTATTTATTATAATTCGAATGAGCAATTATTAATCGTATAATGACAGATAGCTAAGCATAAAAATCTATACCTGCAATTAAAGATCTTTTCCGATTAGATCCGACATCCAAATAAAACAAAATTGCTAAGGAAATGGCCATACTAATCATTTATTGTAGGGTACTTCTTTTAAATCTCAAAAACCGGTAAGGTACATTATTTGTTGTTATAGCGGCATTAAAAATACAACCCTCTGTGAAAATTTCAGCTCTCTACCTATTCCGCTTGATCCGGTAGAGCCCGGTGACAGACGGACAGACAGTGGTAATAGGGTTCCGTTTGGCACCCTTAGGGTACGGAACCCTAGAAAGATTAATGAAATTAATCTTTCAAAGTTAAAGTCAAAGTTATTCCGGGAGTAGAGTGTGGAGTAGATGTACTACCCGGGCGAGCTAAGTTGGCACCTGGCTCGTGTGAAGTTAGTACGTTGTATACAGTACGGTTTTAAATATTGCTACATCGAAATTCGAAAATCGATATAACGTTTATTCTCACAGTAGACAACGCAAGCACGGATAATTGTATGAGAACCTATGACGTCACGAGCGCTTTTTAAATCTGTTAGTGGAAACTGAATTTTTATTGTATACGTTTAGCCATTTATTAAATACTCCATTTTTGCATGACAGGAGCACTGCAGCTATAGAGATTAAATGTTTCCTCACGATATTTTCCATCACCGTTAGAAAGTTCCATCATCGATGTGTTCTGCTGAATGCACCCATTGGTGTAACACGCTGAACTGATTGAAAGTGAGTGACAGACAACGCACAACCAAAACCTAATATCGAATTTAGATTAAGTAACATATAATACTGTACTGTACACACTGTAATTTGCCAAACGTCATTCGAGTAAAAGCATTCGCCAAAGCATTTCAATACTTTTCAATTCATTACCTTTAATAAATATGAATAGGTACTTATTTGTATTTTATTTATAAAGTACTACACAAACAATTTATAATTATTATAATATAAACATTACGCATGGACTAAATTTAAAAAATACTGATTTTTAATATATTTAATATATTACTTAAACATAAATAAATATTACACTCTGTTGTACGTGCCACTGCCGAAACCAGGCATATTCTCAAAATAAAACCCAAATTTTTGGCACCCACGATACAGGTTCGCCTAGTGTAGGGCCATAGTTAAATCAATGTTGCACTAACCATCTTCACACTATCTCCTCTAACCTAACCTAACCCATGACTATTTGTTATTGGTGCGGAATTAATTCACTTTGTATACAATGTTAAGTACAACACTATCTACCAACATTTGTAAAATTATGTCTCATGTATGTGTGTGAATAAATAAACTACCTATTTGATTCGATTTGAGTCAGGTGTCTTGTTAGCGCGCCCGGTTAGTAACTCTCGTTCCATCTGTCAGGCCTAGACGGCCTCCGTGGCTTAGCGGTAGACGTTCTGCCTCACATGCGAGCGGTCGCGGGTTCGTATCCAAATAATTTCTAATGCCTCCATGTAGTAGTACCACTTTTCATAAATACACTTTATACCGACAGTTATATCCGAATATAAAACAACAAACACACAACATAGCGTCACGCCTTTTCGCACACAGGGTGGCAGAGGCACAATTGTGCCCACTCCATTTTGTGTGTCATGGTGCTGGCCCATCGCCGCAACAGAGTGAAGGTTTTCCCACGACGTTTTCCGTCAACGTCAGAAAGTCCATATAATCTAAAAAATAAATATAAATGTGGCTAATTGATGTCCCCACCAAGGGGCACAGGCCTTCATCCGGAGACGAGTAAGATTGAGCCATAGTCCCCCACGCTGGTTCAGTGCGGGTTGATGGAGGGATTTTACGAATACCGCTACGAAGTACCTAATAATGTAGTCGAGGTAAATTACTTATCTCATTGGTACAAAAAACTACTAAACATATATTTTTAAAAGAACATAAGTAATTTACTTTTTCTGTTCCGCTAATTCTTCGGACGACGGGTGTGTAGCTCACCCGGAAAGTTTCTCTCATGATGCGTGTGCGCAGCCGCCCGCCCTGAGGGCGTCCAATTGTGGTCAGCGTTGCGTTCCAATATTAGTAGGACTACTTACAGCATAGCCAAGTAGATATTTTAATAAAAGGTAAAAGAAACGAGCCTTTTCTTGACAAGTTATCACATCTACCCGGAAACATTGAAAACCACTAATTCTAGGCTAACTAATTATTTTCTAATTTGGTGGTGTTGCTTCCATTTGTTTACATTATTTTATATACCTACCTTGGATTTACTATGGTAATCTTATTGTGCATTGTTCTTTCTTATACACATAGACATTTCTATAGTTGCGGCTATGGGCTAGCCTCAGTATACCATCTGTATTTAGCGGCTGTCTAAAAGTGTGGCACAAGTCTATTAACGTACGTTATTAATTAAATACGTGATTCAGGCGATAAGCAAGCAACTTGTTTATGATAATTTATTCGTGCTATTATTGTCTGTCCCGCTTTTGTTATGTTATTGCTTTATTTACCAGATTGTAAGGAACTGAGCCCCGAGCACGAATTATTACGCGTCGAATAGAACGGGCACTGACGCTTTTTAACAATGGAGATAATTTCATAAGCATCGTTATTAATTTAGGCAACAAATATAATGATCACCAAAATATGATTTCTTACTATATAAAAGTTGCAGAAAATATCAGGGCAAAATACTGCGGTAGCTTAGGTGACGGCTAAAGGGGGTGAGCTAAGCGAAGCCCCCTTTATCCTTCGTGTTAGGTTGAACATTTAAGAACAACAAAAAATACTTAAAACATTAACATAAAAAGAAGTTTGGTGATCATTTATCCAAACACAATTTGGTGATCATTTATTAATTCTGGCAGTCATTTCGAATTTATTGGTAGTAAATTTTTGAATTTTTTGGTAATCGTTTAAACGCAAGCCATTAATTTATAGCCAAATCGACGAAGTTTATGTAAAATTGACGTTTTTTGTATGCAAAAACGGTCACTTTTCCACCGCTATCGGTTTATTTAAATTAATGACAAAAGAGGCTGGACTCGCTGACTTTTACGATCTGTCAAATTATTCGTGAGTATATTTTGCAACGCAGCCGCACAACATTGTCAATTTCTGTCCATTTCGAGATATAAGTGCTTCTTTAGAATTCGTTAGTGGCTAAACGGTCACTTGTTTCTGGGTTAAACTTAATTCTAGTATTCACATTCATATTTTAAAGATGCAACTTAATTGCGAGTATTTAAAAATTCAGGAAAATACCGAAAAATCGTTAAAATCATTCCAAAATGCAATATCTCATAAGTGAGGCAGTTGCTCACGTCCGAAAGGAATACTTGGTTCCTATAGCCACAAATAACAAGCCAATAGCAACAAAGGTTATCTATAGAGAGCCTGACCAAATTATGATCCTTCAAATACACTTGAACCTGGCAAAATTAACCTCAAAAGAGGTTAGCATGCCAAATGAAAAGAAGACGAAGCAAAGTGTACTGAAGGCGGCGCAGTTGGCCAAACAGCCTTTGTAAATCTCAAGTTAAGTAATAAAGCAGTTTAATACTTTATCTAGCAGTAAGATAGTAATATTCGATATACAGAATGTAACATAAAGTTGTAATCATTATTTGAGGTGGTGATGGTTAAGGACATCATTCTGAAGAACTTTCACTATGAAACCGATTTGTTAAAAGCAACTTTGTTTATTCTAAAGCCTGTCGGCTCGTTTCATAATAAACATAAACATTTACATACAGGCACATACATTGCCCCACACTAGGATAAGATGAGTCGTGGGAACCAGAAACAGCGACGTCACACACATATAAACATCCAAGACCTCGGGTTTTTACTTTATTTATACCCGACTGGGGATTGGACCCGGGACCTCTAGCATGGTAGGAGGGGTCGTCATAACATCACAAGAGTGTTTTAATGCCTAATTATGTACAGTTACATACATTGCTATATCTACACATATTATAAGCTCTCTCGTGACGATCTTTGTGGCGAATGTTCACTATTGGCATTAAACATATTGCTCAGTTTGGTTTCACAAAGGGTCGTTCAACAGCCGATGCTGGTGTTGAACTAATCGACAATATTTTTGATACCTGGGAAGACGCAATGGATGCAATAGGTGTCTTCTGCGATCTATCCAAGGCTTTTGATTGCGTCCATCATGACACTCTTGTCAGGAAGTTACGCCATTATGGTGTAAAAGATCAGGCACTTGGCCTTCTGGAGTCATATCTAACAGATAGGGTTCAGATGGTCGATGTTAATGGGAAAAGATCACCTGGGTCTTCAATAAGTATGGGCGTACCGCAAGGTTCAATTCTTGGTCCTTTCTTGTTTTTAGTATATATTAATGATTTACCTTACCTTGTTAAAGCAAAACATGGGTTAGTATTGTTTGGCGATGATACTTCTTTGATATTTAAAGTTAAAAGACAGCAATCAAATTATGACGAGGTAAACAATGCTATCTCTAGTATAGTGAACTGGTTTACTGTTAACAATTTATTACTTAATGAAAAGAAAACTAAATGTATTAAATTCGTGTTACCCAATGTGAACCCGGTAACTACAGATATATTTATAAAAGGACAGAGATTGAACCTTGTGCAGTCGACTGTCTTTTTGGGCATTACTTTAGACGCCAAACGACAATGGGATCCTCATATAAATAAATTGTCGAACAGACTGAGTTCGGCAGCGTTCGCAGTTAAAAAAATTAGAGCTCTTACCGACGTAGACACCGCTAGACTAGTCTACTTTAGTTACTTTCATAGTCTAATGACCTATGGTATTTTATTGTGGGGTCACGCTGCGAATGCTAATAGTATATTTATTCTGCAGAAACGGGCTGTTTGTGCAATTTATAGATTAGGGCCTAGAGTGTCACTGAGGGAAAAGTTTAAAGAAATCAATATTCTGACATTTGTGTCTCAATATATCTATGACAATCTTGTGTATGTAAAAAGAAATATAACTAATTTTCAGAAGTACAGTGATATACACAATTTTAATACTAGAAATAAAGACAAGTTGGTTGCTTATGTAAGCCGACTACATAAAATTAGTAATTCTTTTAAAGGCAATTGTATACGCTATTACAATAAGGTCCCTACTGATATTAAAAACTTACCTTTAGACAAGTTTAAAATAATAATAAAACAGAAATTGTATAAAAAAGGTTACTATAGGATATCTGATTACTTAGAGGACAGATGTCCATGGGAATAGATTGTTTGAGTAACAGGCTGTTTCGATATATAATTAGCATTCATTTTGTAATTTGACAATATTTTATTTAAAAAAGGAAACGCAAAAGATGCGACGACTGTGGAGTTTCTTCGGTGAGCTCTTCTCCACAGATTCCGCCATTGTGTTAGTGAACTCACCCAAAAAAAATGTAATGACGGATCTAAGTGATGTAACAACATCCTATGGAAATAAATGATTTTTGATTTTGATTTTGAAACGGCTGAGTCACTGCATGCTCAGTTAATGGCTGTCTGATTTATTTGAAGCCTAGCTTATATACTAAGTTGTTATATGATGACATTATAAAATCACAATTCCTGTGTCGCCAATGTGCTAACGCGACAGAACTTGGGGGCTGGCACACTCTGTTATTTCTCTGTAGATCAGTGTAGCGTCGTTTGAACATTTAAATCCTATTCTTCTAAAAGTAAGCTGAAGTTTAAATTCTAAGCTCCGCTGCCGAGGTGCTCACCCTTAAGTATGGATAATGATAGATTAATCTGCGTTTACCTGTCTTATCTTAATAAATAGGTATATTCTCTATTTTGAAAAGAAGAAGATAGCATTATCCGATAGCATTACCATACATAATACTAGTGGGTCTGTGAGCTGTAGAGTGTAGACCTCGCGAGTGACACTTTCTTTTAATTCAAACTTACAATAATAACAATAATAATAATACCTTGACACTATTGACACACATAGATGTAGCCCCAAACTAGGATTCCCTGTATCTTGGGTACTAGACAACGATACACATACTAATATAGATAAATAATATACTTAGATAGATAAACAACCATGACTAGGGTGCAAACATCCGTCCTCGTCAAACAAATATTTGCCCCCACCGGGACTTGAACCCGGGAGCCTTGGCTTCGTAGGCAGGGTCACTGCCGACTGAATGCACCAAGTTACTTACATGGAGTATAAAGGTAGCCGCACCAATAACTTTGTAAACTACATTTTGCCGTCTTAAACCCGCTCTACTACTACTAAACTATTGATTATACTTATAGAGCGTGCTACTCTCACGGTCTCTACAAATCCAACGACAGCACATTTGTTAAAATCCGTCAAGGTGTTTGGACGGTAGCGATTTTTTGAAATTTTAATACCCCTTCATATCCGCATTTTGAAAAAAATCCAAAATCTGATTCGACAGAAAAATCTATTAAATTTTCGAACCTGATCACAAAAATTTACGAGAATCAGTTGAGAGATGCGGCGTGTGGAGATAACATCCGGTCACACATCCGGACACATGGATCATATAGCCCGGATGGCTTTATGATCCATGCGCGCCTGCGCCGTGCGTCGTAAGGCGAGAAAACCATGCTAAGGTAAGGGCACTGAACGTGACAGAACTAAGGCCGTTGACCGAATATTCATAATTTATCTCAAAAATGGCCTTAGTTCGGCGCGAGCGCAACAATTTGCTCTCGTTTCGAGCAGTTTTTTTAACGTCACGGGCGAATTTGGGACAATTTGCGGAGTTTGTGTAACAGAAGTGTGCCGGGCATAGTCGGGGGCTGCCGTACAGACTCAGTGTAAATAACATTAAATAAAAGGTATTTGTATTTTTTGTTTTTTGATCACCATAATCGTATAGTGCACCAAAATCACTTTACATTGCTTTCATGTGGTATACAAAGATGTCTAAATTATGGTTAAGTCCCAAAACATCGTAGAATTTCAAGACAAACCCCACAACTATGGTTTTTGAAGAGAAATAAATAAATACACATAATAATACATAAATCTTATCAGAATATAAATTAGAACTTAACCAATTAGATGTCATCTGCTGCCTAATTCACTAACTCAAATCGACCGCAATTTGAGAAAATGTGACAGATTTCCCATACAACAACGATTGTGTGGATTTCAGTTACTTCATCGTTATGATCAAAGAGTTTTAACTTGGATTAAAAGTCTATGATCAAAGTCATAATGTTATTAGCTTCACATTTGACGTGCTATAGAAGAAATGCCCACGCGCACGACCGGACTCACAGATTGTTAGCACGGAAAGCATAAAGGAAACCACCCAAAAGAAAAAATGTGATATCCCGCTCTAACGTTCTTCGTTAGAAAGAGAAATGAATTTGGACTACAAGCTACGGGGTGGCACCAGATTGCATGGTCACCATTTTCAACCGACTTCGAAATGAGATTCTCAATTAGACTGTTGTTTGTATGTTTGTGACGCGATTTTTCCGTCAATTATTAATCGACTTTGATGATTCTTGCTTTCATTGGTAGGTCATAAAACAGAGGTGGTCCCATATAAATTTTATCAAAATTGATTTAGCGCAAAAAAAATATACACAGATAACGTTTTGGTTTGTGGTTCCGGGCAGCAAAAGTTTTGATTACGACTTTTCATGTTCGAAAACTTCATTCGCATCCCGACCGGGTAGGTAAAACGTTTAGTGGAACGTGGATGTATCCTTACGGGATCTGTATCTCTATTCTGTATATTTTGTAATTTCCCATATTCTTTTAAAATTTTAATTACAGCCGCTTTAAATGACTGCTGACGGTATCAACGTATCATGTAATTCTGACAATTGCTTTAAAAAAATGCCAATCAGAACATCGCCTCAACAAGCAAAGTCGTAAGAAAAGACAGCGCATGTGGAACAACCGTGTTGTTATTGATGATTTTTTCAAAAGCGAATGATTTTCCTTGATATCACAATGATAAGGCTACATGATAAGGCTACTTTTTCGCAAAACGTCAATTTGAAGTAAGCGAACATTCCTAAAAAAAACAATTAGAGATTGCGTTTCAGTTTCGCAGCGTCCTGTATATCCTTGAAAGGTGTTATGCAGCATGTGTGAAAGGACCCTTGCCAAGTCACGCGACAACATTTGGAGCCAATTTGGGGCATTTATAGTATTTATTTTTGGTTCTGCGTCTGCGCATCTCCGCTTGCGGTGAGGCAGGGTATAATTTTGAGACCGCTACACTTTCGCATTTTAGAAACTCGGGATCGCCTCGGTTATTAGCAGTGATCGGAATCGAGCCAATTAACCTAAACTTTGTGGAACCCCAACCAATATCCATGGCTGCGGCGATGGACTAGTCCCTGTCACGAAAAATGGAGATTTTTATAGCTGGCTTAATGTGGGCTCTTTGGGGAGGAGAAGGCGTGACGCTATGTTATATGATATTTGTTTGTGCACAAAATGCAAATCTTCACCATCATCATAAATCAACGCACATTCCCCCACCGCTGGGTATATAGCCCGCTTCTATACCACGCTATTGACTCCAATTCCCAGCTGCGTCAAAAGACTCCTCTTATTCATAAAAGGCATGTTCCCCATAATTTAGGCGATTTGGCGCTACCTATGAATTAGTCCTTGACAATCTTGTATCCGCCAGAATGGCTACAAATCGCATGAGTTGGAGGTAAGGGAGGCATAAGTCTAACGGTGGACTAAAACACGCTGAAGAAGAAGATCTTGCGCCGTAGCTTCAACCGTGTCGCTTGTTTTAACAGCGCGAAGATTCGATTTTCTTACCGATCTCACACGCGCCTACCGTCGCTCCACTTACGATACCAAACACAGCATCCAATCAAAATTGGTCGCGAATCGCCGACAACTTTTTACATCAAACCCTTGAATATTTCATAATGCCGATGTTTTACCTTCCGACACAGGTAAATCCAGCTCTTATTAGTTTCCCTGTAAGGTTGGTTTGATGGTGTGTGGTAGTGAGCAATTAAAGCGTACACAGTCAGGTCATTACGCGCGATTGGCAATATTCCACGCTTTTCTTACAGATTGGACCACACCACTCGACAGACCGGATCAACTCAATACCGTATAGTTCCACTTTTATCTGCTCTCGGGGAATATATATCGCGTACGTTGTAACTACATGCTACTTTATACCGGGGTTCCAGACTGGATTAAAGAAGGAGTTAAGAAAAACTGGAGGAAGATGTGTAGCGCAGGAGTATGCACGAGTGAGATCAATCTGTGGTTTTTTCTTCACTCTTCACAGTGTCCCAATGTAGAGAAGAGGCTAAAATGAAGTTTTCTTAACATATGTTAATCTTTACAGAGAATATGTTTTTTTCATTATTGATAAATAACAATTGGTTCACAGAATGTCAGCTACGAGTATGTAGCTGGGCCGACCTACATTACTAAATTAGTATGCTGCCTGGCCTAGCTAAGTAGCCTTGTAAAGTATGTTCAAGGGTACCAACTGAGAAAACCATTTCGAGATAATTGTGTTCTCGACCAAACTATGTTATTCCCATCAAAAAATATAAAGTAAATTCTGAAATATCCATAACAACAGAATGCCCTTCATTTCTCCTCTGCCACATTTATTTACTTTTTGTAGAACCTCCAACGCCGTTAAGTAAACCTTATTTTTAAACATTGTTAAAAAAGGCACGAAATCTATTCCCCGAAATGTTCAAATTAGCATATTAAAAGGGAAATATTAAACTGCACAGCAAAAATACAGATTTACACAGGAAATATTAGGGCAAAATGCTGCGGTAGCTTAGGTTAAGGGTAAAGGGGGTAAGCAAAGCAAAGCTTCCTTTATCCTTCGTGTTAGGTTGAACATGCAAGAACAACAAAAAATACTTAAAATATAAACTTGAGTTAACATAAATAAATAACACATTTAAAACATAAAAATTGTTTTTGCTGATCCTTTTTTGCTGTGCAAATCAGTATTTTTGATGTACTATTTGATGATAAATACTCTAGCCATATTAAAATAGGCTAAAAATTACTATGTATATTTTCATAACAACGCTGATTACGTTTCTTACCGTATTTACGGGCTTGTAGTATTTTTGGAGCACAGTGGATAGATTTTAAAAAGACCATACCTACTTCGGCACTGGCAGTCTTGAGCATTGTTCAAAAAAATGTCGACAAATATCGCCGTTTCCTTGCGGTCATTCCACCGCACATCGGCCCACACTCCAATCATATCGCGATATTTATGAGTCGACGAGATATCGACAAAAACCTACAAAATCCCGCGCCGAAACCTCTCCCTTTTTATGTCTTCTTCTCGTCCCGCATTTTTCGGACAAAACTGATTGTTTAGCGGAAAAAATTACGCCTGTTAGCCGAAATGGCGAGCATAAATAAAAGATGCGCATCGGGAATTCTCATTCGGTTTTTGCGCGTTGAGCAGCGATTGTGCGCGTTGCGACAAAAAGCCGAGGGATGTACGATTGAGAAAGGTACGCGATGTCAAATGCTCCGAGATTTATATTGGAGGCTTACACTTTGCGACTTCTGGCTGAACGCAGGCGCACAGTGCCTCTGCCAACCCGTACGACAAACTCTATCGGCCTTACTAATAATAATAAAAGAAGTTATTCACGGTTTAACTTATACAGTGTTTTATCTTGCTTTGACATTTGACATTTACTCGACGTATGAAAAGGACAAAACACTGAATAAGCTAAATCGTGAATAACTTTTTTTATTAGTAATGCCGTATGTTTTTATGTTTATTTGGTGACTTTAAACGGGTTGCGGATCGAGGGATCACTGATCGGATAACTGATCATGGATCCGATCAAATTAATAGTGAAAATTGTCCAGAACGATGTCCCTATCAGTTTTTCAAAATATGACTACATCTTTCTGTGTATGTAGTATTTACTTAGTAAATTAGCTAGTGGAAGACCGAAGATCGGGGAAGGATACTGTCAATGAAGTTCCACTCAGAGGAAGCTAAGTGTTTGTAACAAACACACAGTAAGAAAGCAAAGAGTTTCGTTTATCTGAGGTCACAAATGAATCACAGAGTAAGTTAGCAAAAGTATGTGGCAAATAAACAGTGTCCTCTACCCCTACAGTAATCTTCCCCGATCAACCAAGCAGTCGAGTTATTACCACAGCTATCGGACGGTGTAAAACGACCCATTCCCGGTGTTTTGGTTCGGTTCTGCTATTTGAAGTGTTTTAATAAGCGTCAAAGGGATATGGCTCTTTTTCTGATCAGAGGGCGAAACATTCATCTGCTGGCAATAATAAATACATTCTTCGATAAATTTTTGGACCATCAACATTGTTGAGTTTTAATTGAGTGCCTGTCAAATTACGATGGTCAACGGTTATGTAATAGGATGCTCATCAACACTGTCTACATACTTGCATCTTTTTCATTACTAACATTCAGCACACACAGGATATAGATTCAGCTATCTTCTCCCTTGCGATTCCAAGTGTCCGCTGAGTCGATTAAGAGAATCATGAACTAAGGGGCAAATGGACATGGACAAGGAGCTCCTGAAAGATGTTCGAAAGATTGCTTCTTGTGTTATTTGTTAGTTGTTTGAGGACTCGTTTATGACTCGTCTGTGATTCAGTCAGTATGTACTGACATTCTTCATATATCACGATTAATCTTAAATCCAAATCAAAGTCGCCACAGTCGTGAAATAATCTCATTCAGCCTCCGTAGCCAAGCCGCATATAGGTACTCGCTAACCTAACACTGTTCTTCTTCTTTTTCCTTTATTTATGGCATGCTAACCTCTTTGGAGGTTAATTTTTCCAGTGTCAAGTGTATTGAATTGTGATCGTTCACAATTTAGTCAGGTTCTCTGCCGAAAACCTGGGAAATTGACGTTCTTGAGAATAATTTGTTGCTTAAGGAGCAAAGCATTACCCGGGAGGACTTTAAGGGCTGTAGAAACCAAGTATCTCCTTCGCACTCGCCTACCTAATAGGTTAGGTTAATACCTAACCTAACCTAGCCTTACATTCGCTACTACGCTAAGAAAATGTATGGGGTTTGACGTTTGCAGCATAAAAACACGTGAGACTTTACACGGCAAACATCAAATCGCATACATTTTCTTAGAGCGGCGAATGCTAAGTTAGGGAGGCAGTTGCTCATGTCCGAAGGAGGTTCTTAGAGCCTACAGCTCTACCATGCTTAGGAGCAACAAAATATCCCCAAGACGTCGACAGACCTGTCCACATTTTGAACTTTCAAATACTGGCAAAATTAACCTCAAGAGGTTAACACGCCATATTTAAATAAGAAGAAGAAGAATGCTTAGTTAGCGAATGCAACTTGGCTAGGGGGGCTGATTGGTCAATTTTGTTGAAGTTGGCGAACATCCAACAAAAGTTAAATTTGAAAGGTAAGAGGATAGATGTCAGATATAGAATAGAGCTCTGAGTTACCAACCGGTTTAGTTTCTTTGCAGTAGCTCGGAGTGTATATGAGATCAGTTAAAACCACAGCAAAGCAAAGCAATTTTAATGGAAGACTTAGCATATTGCTTGGATCCTAACATCACTGAATGAGACTATAATAATAATTTTTATTTTATTTAAAAATAAGAAAAGTATAATAATAAAACCAAAAGTAAATCTTCAAAAAAACCGACTTCAATCTAACCGTGTTTGATTAGCAACCATATTTTTTTATTTTTCGCTTGTAAAACAATTCCAATTCCCTTTAGGTATGCCTGTATTACTTGAAGGGTTCCTTCGATTTCACCATTATCTCTCTCATCAGATCCTGACGACGTTGATAAATTATTGAGAAGCTCTGCTTGTCGTCACCATCACGTCCACTTTGTCATGCATTATTACAAGCCTATATTACTAAGCAACCATAATAAATTAATCAAATAACTACAAAATAACAACCTGTGGGACACATAGTGTACGGGAAGATAGTAAATACACGAGTAACTATGAAAAATACAAAAAAATCGCAATATCTGTCTATAATATGTGAAGAGTTTCCTCTATTTCTACAGTATCCCATCAACAGGTCATGACCGAATGGCAATGGGACCAATCTGAAGGTAAACTCAATCGAATACAAAAATAATTTTCCAAATCGGCCCATCCGACTTGGAGAAATCACTGTACAATAAATTTAAAAAGACAACACAATAAAAGAACTCCAAGAATTAAGAATCACCTCCTTTTTAAAATTAGAAGTCAGAAGGTCTCTCCGTATTTGCTATTGCCCTCCTGATGCACGGAGGTCCAGTGTTGCAGTATTTTCATTTTACATGATTTCTTTCACAACTCCACACACATTTGTATGGATTTGTCGAATTTCACTCGAGTTAAGTCTTATTCCCCTTCTAGCTAGTCACCCAGCTAATACTTCAATCCTGTATGTCATCAGCGCGAAGAGATCTGGAGCCCTGGCGTCAGCGAACACGCCCGACGCACTTCTGTGTCTCGGAGGTCTAGGGCTACGTAGGGCATTGTTGTATTGTAATCTAAGAGCGTTATAAGACCGTCTGGTGTAGCTGGTCCATAACTGACATATATAAAAACACTGACAGTAGGCCCTTTTTAAATTATTAAATTATTAGGCTTTATTTATTCCAGTGGTAAGGATCTATCCTATCTGTTCAATATTTTGCAAAATCCCCGTTACCCCACATATCTTCGCCAACGTTTTGAGTTTCTTTTCCCCAGGGATAGCAATCGGAGATCCCACACGGTGGCTCTCCTTTCAACTCCTCGGCATAACACTGCCGCTTACGAACACTCGTTTAGGTTAAGAGCAATCCGACTGTGGAACGCACTTCCCTGCGCTATTAGGGAAAGTCCCTCAATTTTCACTTTTAAGAAAATGATTGAAAGTGCATTTCCTTTCTCTTCCGTAAAAGGTACCATATCTATGTAAGTATATGTATGCTTTATTATAGTTTATATATTTTTTTCATAAAAAAAAAGTAGTCCCAAGTTAAACAATAAAAAAAATGTGCATACTATATATTGTATTTTATGTAGTTGAACTTCATATTTTTATTTTATTTGGTGAAGTTTATACATATTTTGAAATTATTCCTTCGTATGTTTATAGTTTTATTCTTGTCTTGCCTAGGTAAAATTTTCATACAATTAAATCATTAAAAAATACAAATAGCGCAGGGTAAGATGAGATTAACACTAAGGTTATAAAGTATGTGGTAATTCTATTAGCTCCAACTCTATGTGACATAATAAATAAGTGCTTGCAGTACGGCAAATTTCCAGAAGAATTGAAAATAGGAGTAGTAAAACCCCTATTTAAAAAACAAGACAAACTAAATATGAGTAATTATAGGCCTGTTGCACTAATACCTGTAATTGGAAAAATATTTGAGAAAGTAATACATCAACATATATATACATACTTTGAGAGAAACAACTTGTTTGCACCAGAGAAAAAAGGGTTCAGGAAGAATAAAACTATAAATATGGCAATCTATGATTTTCTTGCACCAATACTAACCAATGTTGATAAAAGAAATCCCGTGGTGACCATTTTTATGGACATGAGTAAGGCTTTCGATTTTGTAAACCACGAAATCCTCTTAAATAAACTATGTTACTACGGGATAAGAGGAAACGCGATCAATCTGGTAAAATCATATCTGGAAATACGAAAACAAATAACGAAAATAAAAAGAATATGCATTGAAGCCAAAACTGAACAGAATTACGTCTCCAACCCAAGAGAATTAAAGCGTGGAGTACCTCAAGGTAGTGTCATGGGGCCGTTATAATAACGGCCTAATAATACCCTAGAAATAATTTCTAGGGTACATAAACGACATGCCGAAAGTGACAAATCATCCCATGGTGCTATTTGCGGATGATAGTACAGTTATAATTTCTTGCAATGACCCAAATAACTTTGAAAATGAAATCAATACTACCCTAAACACAATTATTAAATGGCTCGACAGTCTAATGATAAATATTGACAAAACCAAAATAATGATCTTTAAAAATAAACAAAATACATTGACTACTAATATTGACATTAACCACTCTGGCAAAAAAGTTGAACAAACAGAGGTAACAAAATTTTTAGGAATAGATAGTGATAGCAATCTTAAATGGAAAACACAAATAGAATCCACATGTAAAAAGCTGAATAATTTTTCGTTTCCTTCGTTGTACATTTATTAGGTAGCTGCTTTCGTTAAAACAAATTTTAATTTATTTAATTATTACATAAGTAAACGCCACAAATCAAAAATTCATATGCCCCAACATAATACCACTTTATTTAAAAACAATATCTACGCCATGGCACCTATAGTTTACAACAAGCTGCCGGATAATGTGCGTAATATAGACATATAACACTATTTAGGAGGGAATTAAGAAAGTTACTTATTAAGAAGGCATATTATACGTTAAATGAATTCATAAATAACCCAACAATATAATAATAATAATAATGAATATATGTAGAATTATAATGTCAATATACAATATACTAATTAATTACTCATAGAAAATTTTATGTTAAGTTAAGTTGCATGTACTGTACTTTTACATACTTAATATTTGTGTGCCCTACGGCGAAACATAGAGAACTATACCTACTGTTCAACATATTTTACCTATGTTTGACAAATAAATGATTTGATTTGATTTGATTTGAGGTATGCTGGAAGAAATCTCTTTTTAGAGATAAGCTCGCCTTTGCTTATAGCATTTCTTGTAACTGTCTGTAACTTTATATTATCTGTGCAATAAAGAATCTGAATATGAAACCTTCGTGTGCCCGACTTGCACTTGACCGATTTTTATCTTTCTGGCCCTAGTGATACAGTAAAAAAGTTGTTAAGAATGTTATTGAATCCCCTTCTTATATGGGCACAGTTCTTTCAGTGTCGTCTGCTGGCCCATGAGCAACGAGCATCTGTCAAATGTATCCAAATTGCACGTTTTGTCTCGTTCATTACTTCATTACAGATTGCGTCTGCGTGACTAGGCCGCGGGCGAGAGGCTATTTAGGGATGTGGCGTTGTGGAGAAGGAGTCTTTGATTAGGTGGCTTTAAGAGCATGTGTGGTCTAATGGGATAATTATTGCTCCAGCTGTTAGGGAAATACATCCAAGACCTGCGAGTTTTTTTTCTTTAACCCCAGCCGGGGATCGAACCCGGGACCTCTCGCATGGTAGACAGAGCCACAACCGTTGCGCTACAGAGGTCGACAATGTTATGATATGTTTCCTTCTAACATTTAGTTGCAGAACATTGTCATGGGTATTCTAATTTAATTTAATATTTGTACGCCCTTCGGGTGAGAGTGTGGTGAACTATATCTTTATCATTAACAATCCTGTATACCCATATTCAACAAATAAACGTTCATGTATTCTTGTATCTATTGATAAAGGCCCTTAACTTGGCTATCAATTAATACCCGAGCACGCCTGTCCAGAACTTATTGTGGAAATAAAATAATAAAATCACTATAAAATAATATTTTTCAAAACATGTATTTTCTTTTTGACAACTAAAAACAAAGAACAACAACAAAACTTAGATGACAGCTTAACAAACCTCATACATATAAAAAGAAAGTTTAAAGTTGCATTAAAGAGTATTTATGTAGATATGTCACTAAATACTCCTTCAACAGTAACATCTGAAGAACGGAAAATGGAGAATGAACTGGTGAAAGTGCGCAGATGTATAATAAATATCTTCTCCACACCCTCTTACCAGCAGACAATCTCAAACATCGCACAAACATTCAATCAGATGATTGATTCGGTCGGCATCTCTCATTAATTAACTGCGCCGCGGGTGTTATGAGTATGAGCAGCCCTCAGATTTGAGACATCCTTATTAATTATCTTCTAATCGAGCAGCACTTAGATTTGAGACACCGTCATTAACTTACCTTCTAATTTGGGCACCCGCGTACGAGTTTGATATTAAATGTGTGGAAGAGCTTTGCCAAACAGCTCACGCTCATTGTGTTTTGGAGAATTTATGGTCACAGCACAATACTATATTATTGTACTACTACGATACGAGATGCAAACGAAATATTAGGTAGTGAAATAAATATGAAAGTATTTCTGAAGTTGAAGCATTAAGTACGAAAAGGCTGGTAAATATCAGAAACGTAATTATATGTATTCCAACATCTAAACACGTGTATTAGTCGAGTCATTCTATGGTTTCAGATAAACAAATTAATAAAGTGCTGCAACTTGTGTTATACCTTTGGTTGAAGTTTTTTCAGGAACTCGTAAAGGTATCAAGTTGAAATTGACATCAATAACTTATGTATAAAGAACCTTAGAACTGTGAAAAAATCCAAGTTCTAAGTTAACGCAATCCAAATGAACGCCGTAAAATATTACGGCATTTAAGTAAGTTGACGTCACCTTTATCGACACTCTTTAGGGACTCAAAATGTATCCTATAAGGTACTTACCATCGACATAGAATGAATGAAATTTGGCAAAAAGCCAGTCATGATCAAACATCTCCCTGCCTCGTGGTTTACCAACGCCATCAAGCGTTTAATAGCAGAAAACCGTGAAAAGGGAGACCCAATAACTAACTAGAATCTCCTAGCTTTTAAATGCCTCTGAAGCCTGTGCAACCGGATGAACCGCGATGCCAAGCGACGCCACATCCATGAGCGTATAGAGATGTACACCCCAGCTCAGGTCTGGAAGTTCCTTAAAACCCTTGAGGTGGCAAGTCCCAGGAATCTTCGTCGGGTTATGTCAATCTTAATGGTTTTAACCAGGTTTTCTCTTATCCCCCCGCCGTTGTGGACCCTGCCACTAAGGGGGCAACTCTTCGTCGTCTAAGGTTGATGGCAGCAGTCTGCACCTCACCGTTTGACATAAGGCTCGTAGAAATCCTCACAGTAAGAAAAGCATTGCTAGCTATCGCATCCAAAGCTTCTGCTGGCGGCAACGTCAGCCATCAGATAATCCACAGCGTCCTTGAAAAGTTGTTTCCTTCAATTACCTAATTTATAAACTTCTATATATCGGTTAATTCCTTTCCTAGTCTGTGGGAGAAAGAACTCGTCACCCCACTGTTTAAAAAATCCCATCCATCCTCCTTTAAAGATAGGCCCATATCAATCTGTCCCATTCTATCCAAAGTCCTTGAATGCCATGCCAGCCATTGATCAGAAGTTGGTCAACTTCCAACAGCTTGACTTCAGCGAAGCATTCAACTGCGTCGATTATGGCAGTCTTGTCAAAACATTGCTAGCTGGTTCGAATCATACCTGAGAGGTCGTCAGCAAACGCATTAAGTCTGAAGACCGAAACTCAATGGTGTGATCTTTCTTCAGGAGTGCCACAAGGTGGTATTCTCTCTCTTATTCTATTTTCAGAGGACGTCGGAGATGCTCTCCAATCTGCAGATGATCTCCAAATGTATCTCCACTTTTCCCCCGGCTCTGAATGCTGACCTCAAGAATTGAAAAACTGCGTCTCATCATACGGGCTTTTGGTAAACCCGACCAAATCACTAGCCATGAGTTTAGGAACCAGGCACACACTTTCCTTGTTACAAAACCCCATTATTTCTGTATCGTACAAAGGCATCAAAATAGATTATACTGATAAGGTGAAAACCTCGGGGATATTTTTCACTGCCAGCTGTTTTGGTCTCCACATGTCAGCCAGATTAGCAGCCGGGTCTTTGCGTCCTTCCACTGCCTCAGGCGACTGCAGACTTCTTGCCGCGGTATACCAAAATCACCCTTGCACAGTCCCTCTCCTGCGGCAAGATTTAGTAAAATAAAATAAAAGTTTCAAGTCTAAATCACTCGAAACCCATAAATTTTCGCATAAGATAGTTTTGCTGGAAATGCTCTACTCTACTTACAATATATGCACCGAATAACAAATCTCCTTGTATTTATTTGACTTCCCTCGCCAGTCAAATAGCGGATCATATTATTAAAATGCCATTCTAGATAGCCTATCGCCGCGTAGGCTATCTCAACATGACTGTGAAAATGGAAATCCAATTTGACAGTAAGAATATGCGCGTTTCATCAAACGACGCGACGTTTGACGAAGCCTTTGAATTTAAAGCAGCAATTTCAGTTAGTTCACCTTAACTTTGCCGTTTGATAAACCGCGTCACTGCCCCCGAATTAAGTCATCAGATAAATTATAATCAATCGTTTGACAAATTGATGATAGATTTACGATACAGCCATTTTAAATTTCACGGTGAAAACCGGCCCTAATGTAATTATTCTTAGCGGGATAGTTATTTTAAGCTCTTTTACATATATTTGTAGTTAATCATGTTACTAAAAAGATGCGACCTTTCGGAAGTTATTATTAAAACTTGAGTAACTATCAGTCAGTCACTTCAGGAGGTTCTTAGAAAATGTACAGTTAATAATGAGCAGTTGACTATGTATAAGGCAAATTTGACCTCATCACATTGTTTTGTGACGTCATCGTTATATTTCTACGAATATAATTTGTGTCCGTGACTGCGTGTCCGGCGAATCAAGACGGCGATCTCTTTCAATCCAAATTGGGTATCTGAGACGCTGTGATGCTTCGGGAACACAGCCTTCGTCAAGTTGACGTTCCTGAGAGGCGGGGGCTGGTTGGGATTTAGCTTTCGTGATATCATCCTCCGGTTCTAGGAGGACGTCTTTGGGGCGCCTTTTGTAAAGGTGTTTCTTATGTCTGGGGTCGGATCATAAAGGGATGCTTGTACGATAAGCGGGTTCGGGTGGCTAGATGCATTAATGAAGAAGCGTTCGGACGCTTCTTTCATATATTGCTTTACTGTGGGGAGTCTAAAGTCACTATGGAGGTCTACGTTGCGCATGTACCACGGGGCACCTACGGCTTTTCACATGAAGCGATTTTGTAAAACCTGAAGGGGCTTAAGGGAGTGGGAGCAGAGTGTAAAGACTGGACTTGCATACGTGAAGACCGGGCGGATGCAAGTTTTATACAGAGTTATTTTGCAGCGCAATGGGAGTTTGTTTTTACTTCTCATGAGCGGGTGAATCTGCATCCCAATTATCTGTCATAAACGCAGCTACCCTAAAATATCAACAAGACAATAAAAACTATGACAAGCGTCATTTAAACCCAATAAACACTCATCAATACAATAACCCTTATGTGACATGATTTCAACCTGTCTTCGAGTCAGTAGGGTGCCGCACCCTAAATATAAAATGCCCCGGGGTCTGATAGACCACCCTACGACTTCCGACCACCCGTGGGACCCTATCTAATCCGAATTAACTGTTGTAAAAACTATCGTCTCGTTAGCGAATGCAACCCCAGATAAAGTGTAGTTCAAGCGCAGAAGGGCGTTTGGATCTAAATAAAAGGGTCCATTTCGTGCTTCCAGTAACCTCATTACAATTTAGAATCTAGAGACTTGTTTATTAACTGCATAATTATTGGTAAAACTACTTATATACTATTATGTATTGGAAGTAAAAAATACTTCTTTACTGAGTTATTTGATTTAGCTATTCTATGGCAATGATGTCCTAAAGCAGAAAAATGCCGGACATTATTTATGTCACCCTCTCTCTCCCAAATTGTTTATAAAAGAATGTACAAGATGCAAGATGGGATTTTCAGGTTCCTATTTGTATATGAAATCTGAAAATGAAATAGTTGTCTGTATGTAAAAAATATCTTTATTTCAGAATGTAATCCTCAACTGAAGACGGCCTCTAAGGCGCTGCGGTTGTGGCTCTGCCTACCATGCGAGAGGTCTCGGGTTCGGTCCCGGCTGGGGATACAGAAAAAAAAAAACGGTTCTTGGATGATGGATGTCGCCGTTTCTGGTTCTCACGACACAGGGTATCCTAGAGTGGGGCCAAAAGCAATGTACGTATCTGTCGTAAATGTTTATGTTTAACTATTTGGCAGCCTGATGGCAACAGAAAAAGGGGACGTCCAACAAGAAGATGGGAGGATGATATCCGTCTAACATTGGGACCATATTGGACGAGAGTGGCAGCAGATAGGAAAGAATGGAGACAGTTGGAGAAGGACACCATATAACGGATAAGATAAGATAAAATGGAAAATATGAATAATTGACCTGAATTTGAAATAAAAGGCTATATTATTATTATTATTATTATTATTTGGCAGCCAGAAATATAACTTTTCTGATAAATAAACGCTCGCGTCCAAACTATGAACTAGCAGTATCAGTGATCAGGATTACATAAAGTTAATTTGGTCGCGTGCGCTTTTGACCCTAATCTAAAGCGTTATCTGTGTAAAAAGCTGCGTTGTCAATCAACGGTCATAGCGGCGGAAGATTTGGTTCTGTGAACCTTCGCTGAGAATTGGGGTCTGTGATAGTGATGATAAGGGGTGCCAGTTAAATTTAACAACCAGTTAAATAGTGACTTTCGTTTACCTGGTAAACGGTTTTGGAAATTAATTGCCGATGTCGGGTTCTTTTTTTGTAATTATCCAGTTTGTTTAGCTATTAGTTTTTCAACTTTGCTCATCAAAATTCCCCCCCAATATATTTAATTTGCTCACCACTTTTCACCAATCAGAACACGATTATTTGAGATGAGTTTTAATTGGGAAATATTAAACTGCACACCAAAAATACTGATTTGCACAGCAAATATCAGGGCAAAATACTGCGATAGCCTAGGGGAACGGTAAAGGGGGTGAGCGAAGCGAAGCCCCCTTTATCCTTCGTGCATAGGTTCAACATGTAAGAACAACAAAAAATGCTTAAAACATAAACTAAGTACTAAAATACTAAACTAAGTACTAAAGTACTAAAATATTTAAAATATAAGAAGTGGTTTTGTTGATCCTTTTTTTCCATATTTAATCCAGTATTTTTGATGTGCGATTCAACGCTTTTTTTGTATGTTTGTTACGCGATTATACCGTCAGTTATGAATGGATTTTGATGATTCTTGTTTTGATTTGTAGGTCATTACTTCAGGGGTGGTTGCATATAAGTTGTATCAAAATGTATTTAGCGCTTTCTGAAAAAATCAGCAAATACAAAAAATATATACACAGACGACGTTTTGGTATGTGGTTCTGTGCAGCAAAAGTATTGATGAGGACTTTTCATGATGGACTTCATTCGCAGCCCAACCGGGGAAGAAGAAATAAGGCTTGAATTTTAAGTCGTTTTTTTACTTGGTGAAACATCAGAGATATTTCTCTCCTTTTCCCCCAATTTTTTTAAATCTGAAGGCTCCAATACACTAGTGGACAAAATATCCCCAAAAATGTCAAGCAACACTACAATGCTGAATTGTCGCGAGGCATGTTTCGGAACACTGTGCAACGTTGCGGCGTCATGTTGCAGCGATATTTTGTCCCGTGTATCTGAGTCTTAACGGTAGTCGTTCTCATCATGCAAGGACCTTCATAACTCCCAAACCTGCGGCGGTGGGCTAGCCCCCGTCATTCTTAATGGAGTATTGAATAACTGGCTTTACGTGGACACACCTCTGCTATCTCGTATATGGGAAAATGCGTGACTCTATGTCGTTGCTGTTGTAATTAGTATTATCATATAAGCTCGTCTATATAGGTTCGACATAATGATATAATAATAATACCTTGGACACTTTTTACACAGATTGAATTAGCCCCAAACTAGGATTCCCTGTATCTTGAGTACATATTATATACATACATATTATACATAGATAGATAAACAACCATGAGTAGGGTACAAACATCCGTTCTCATCAAACAAATATTTGCCCCCACCGGGACTCGAACCCGGGACCCTTGACTTCATAGGCAGGGTCACTGCAGACTCGGCCATTCGGGTCGTCATTCTATGTCATCCTATGAGCATTAAATTCGCTTTAATCCCTGTTTTATCACCGTCCTTCCCCATGACCTGCAAAGTCAGGGTCCCCAACACCCAATACTGTTGTGGTACACTATCCCAATTATGTGATTATTTACATTAACCCCAAGCCGACGACTGATCTTCATTGACCCCTCACCAAGTACACAACTGAAATTGTACCAAACAGATGGGGTGGGTCAAGAGATATTGGTCTATTGGTTTTGGCAGATGTGGTGACAGGTTAACAAAGTGTGTTTTGTCTTTGTTTACGCTTTTCCGTTTGTCAAATGGTTTGTGAAATTGAGTGCGGTTTGAGAGTGTTTAAATTGATGTTACAAATGTTAGCGAATTCGGTCAATGGTGGTGGATAATGTGGAGCCCATATGCTCAGAGTTTAGGGATAAGCGACGATGAGGGGTCCAGTTAGGTGTCTATAACTGAGTACTTGTCACAAAAGTCTCAGGCAAGCAGAGTCACAGTGGCACTCATCAGCCAGTAATTCGATACTCTATTATGCGTGACAGGGAGCTAGCCTATCGCCGTAGCTATGGAGATATGAAGTTTTAAAGACCGTTCGTTCGTCCGACCATATGCCCTGTCATTTGGCAACCGATTTAAAACATCCAAAAATGTGTCTAAAAACGTAAAAAATGAATTTTTAACCTTTTATTTGCTCTGCTAAAATACAAAACTTTGACTTGCGAAGCAGAACCTTATCCATTCAGCGTCTGAGGTTGTCAACTTAAGTCACTCCTAGTTTATGACCAGTTACGTCATGTTACTATTATTATTAGGTTCCGACACACTATCATAAATAGTTTCCAACAGCCTTCGCCGGGAATCAAACCCAGCGGGGTGCCTGTCAACCACGACTACTGTGTCGGTTGAGCCGTCAGGGTTTTTTGCTAGTTTTTTGTCCCTGATTTAATTGAGATGTTTATCAAACATCCATTATCAGGCCACCTATAAAATAAGTTAATTAAAAAAAAAACTTCAATTTGATTAGTTTATTATTCCATGTTCTATATATTTTACTATGCATGTTCCAATAAATTATGAACTAAAATTTACTTCAATCCTTGAAATTATTCTATTAAATTATTGTTGCATTTGATCAGTTTTCGTATTTCGTATATATTTATTGCACATAAAACGACATAAGATATAATAAAACAGAAAGGACATCTACAAAGGCATGCTTATCTCTAATAGAGATCTCTTCCAGCAAACCCAAGGTTCCAGTTTTATTACTCAAGTGATTCGTATTATTTTGTTATGTTTCGACTTCAATTTTTTCACCAATCCTTCCAAAACATACCTCGTTGATGTCTTTTCTACGGCTTTCATTCGGTGTCTTTACTTTTATTTTTTTCCTTGTGGCTTAAAATAGTGCATGCATATTATAATTCAATCAAGTTAATATATCAAGCTTAGAAATAAACTAAATAAACATAAACATAAACATTTACATACAGGCACATACATTGCTTCTGACCCCACACTAGGATGCCCTGCGTCGTGGGAACCAGAAACAGCGACGTCACACACATATAAACATCCAAGACCTGGTTTTTTTTTCACCCCAGCCGGGGATCGATCCCGGGACCTCTCGCATGGTAAGCAGAGCCACAACCGCTTCGCCACAGAGGTCGACGAAATCGATAGCTAAATTGTAGTTCTTTAGTAACAACACTTGCGCCTGGAAAAACATTAAAAGCAATAAACTTTAAACGTAACAGAGCGCGTATATCAGTCATACAGCTAAGCTACTTAGTAACTAGAAATTAGCCCTATGAAAACTGACTGAGATGGTTATTTTGATTTGCTCACATTTTCGGCATTTTGTAAATACACTCGACTGCTAAACTAAGTATCACACTTTTAAAATTGCAATAACTTTTTAAGTACACAAGATATACTTTCAAAATATAAAGGCCTCAAAAAAGAGTTTAATTTTATACTATCGTTTCAAGAAAAGTTGATAAAATTTGCTACAAAACGTTTTTTTATTTTAAATCTCTAATTTCTATAGTTTTTATAAAAAAAAAGTGTATTGCTTAGTTTTGCAGGCCAGGGTAGAATGTTGAGTGTCTTCGCAGATCAGTACCAGGCGCTTGTCAGCGGTCATGACTGTTTCCAAAAAAGCTTTAAAAAATCTCGCAAAATAAAAAATATCGTAGGGAACAAAGATTTACACGCCATTTAACAGATCTTCAAAAAAATGGTCAAGTGTAAGACCGAAACATGAGCTGAGTCTGAGGTTCTGTATCTTACTGGCCCCTAAGAGAATAGGGTCCTGACTGAATTGGAACAAAGGGTGCCGTATCCACAATTAAAATCGATAAAGATTTAATTTAAAGATATACACGCCATTTAACAGATCTTCAAAAAAATGGTCAAGTGTAAGACCGAAAGATGAGCTGAGGGTTTTGTATCTTACTGGCCCCTGAGAAATTAGGGTCCTGACTGAATTTTGGGGAATGGTAGTACCCAACTTTCTGTTTGACTCCCACTGTGGGGTTGCGATCGGGGCTGTGCTTCCCACGCCAGAGGTCCCGGGTTCGAGTCCTGGCTGGGGAGAAAGAAAAAATAAAACTCTAGGTCTTGGATGTTTGTACATATTTGTTTCGTCGCTGTCTCTGGTTCCCATGACACAGGGTATCCTAGTGTGGGGCCGGAAGTCATTTATGTGCCTTTATTTTAATATTATGTGCAATTTTCCCCAGGAAACCTATAGTCGAAAACGAATATATTTATACAGACGTATACAATCGTCGTATAATTTAGTTAGGATTCTATTAGGATGTTTGTACCCTAGTCATGGTTGTTTATTTATCTAATTATAATATTTATCTATATAAGTATGTGTATCGTTATCTAGTGCCCAAGATACAGGCAATCCTAGTTTGGGGCTAGATCAATATGTGTAAATAGTGTCCAAGGTATCATTATTATTATTGGTATCTTCAATCTGCGGAACCCCACAAATAGCCGAGTCAAAGTGGTTGCGACAAAAAAGGACCATTTAGATAAGGTGGGACAATGGGATGACCAAGATGTTTGGTTTTTTCGCAGTATAGTTGCCTGCAAACTGAAGTTCTGGACAAGCACAGGCCACAACTCAAAATTCTACTATCCACTAAAAGTCAATCTGTCACTAGAGTTAAACTACGATAAATCTACGCGCCTGCAATAGGAAATGAACCTTAAATCATTCATAAGAGTAATTTGTATTGTCATTTGCGCGCCATGATATCGTAGTTTATCTCTCATCATATTCACGCGGCACTTCATTTGAGTAGCATAGCAGTGTTTTGGGCAAAAGTTTTGGACCACACTATTCACAGGAATATTAGTTCATCATTAGCTTTACTTAGGCAACAAATAATAGAACAATAATTAACTACTTACTGAAGGTAAGTATAGATGTAGTAGATGTAGTAAGATGTAGGTAAGCGAATAACGAGACTGAGGTGGAGATGGGCGGGACACTTGGCTAGACGGGAAGACGGACGATAGACCAAAGCAGTCACGGAGAGGTAGCCAAGGCGAGCGACAAGGCCAGTGGGCAGACCACCTACCCGATGGTCCGACGGTATACTACAGTCGACAGGACCTCAATGGATGCGGATGGCACAGGACCGTAGGGGTTGACGCTGTAGAGAAGAGGCCTGTGCCCAGCGGTGGGTTGATGTGGACTGAGCATGATGATGATGACTAACTTATGAACGCCTTCGGATTATTTGCAATTTCTAGCGCCTCATTCAAGAAGTCGCCATAAGCTCTATGTGAAAGAGTCAAAGTAATAGTCAAAGTACTTTATTACTGTAGATATTTACATATACTTAGCAAACGTCATTTTTTGCCTCTTCTCTACATTGGACCACTGTGGGAGAAGAAGGGCGTAGAAACTCCCAAAGATTTATTTTTAGATCTCTTTTAAAAATAGGTTGTGCTTAACTAATACAAACTAATGCAAAATTTAATTGTTATGATTAATAAGCAGGAATAAATAATTACAAAATTATTAACAGCAAGGTCTGTGTTGAGCCAGATTAACCCCATACAGTCCTGTCATTTAAGTAATCTTGAACATTGTAATATCCCTTTTTCGACAAATGGCAATTTCAAAATCTCCAGAGGTATCTTATTGTAGTAGAGAATGCACTGACCCTTGAAAGAATTGCTAACCTTCGCGAGTCTAAAACGGGGCGCACATAGTCTGTGATTATTTCTTAGGTTAACATTACAGCTGTCGCTAAGTTTGGAAAATGTTGTAAGGTTCTTGCGTACATACATTATATTTTCGAAAATAAATTGACTAGCTACTGTTAGTATGTCAATTTCTTTAAAAAGCTCTCTTAAGGAGTATGTTCGTTTTAAATTATAAATTGCTCGAATAGCTCTTTTCTGTAAAATAAAAATAGTTTGAATATCCGCTGCTTTCCCCCACAACAAGATACCATAGGACATCACACTATGAAAGTAACTAAAATATACTAGCCTAGATGTAGCCACATCCGTGCTTTGTCTGATGTTCCTAACAGCGTAAGCCGCAGAACTTAATTTACGAGCCAATTTATCTATGTGGGGTCCCCACTGCAATTTGCTATCAATGGTTATTCCAAGAAACTTCGTATCATTTACCAATTCTTACGTGCTGTTGTCTAACACCAAACTGGTCTCAACTTGCCTGACATTTGGAAGTGAGAATTTGATACACTTGGTTTTACCAGCGTTTAACAATAAATTATTAACTGTGAACCAATTCAAGGTTAAAGACAATACACCATTAACATCATCAAAATCTCCTTTTTGTCTTTCAATTTTGAAGACCATTGAAGTATCATCAGCAAACAACACTATGTCAGTTAATTTCTCCACCATGAAAGGCAGATCATTAATATATACCAGGAATAAGAAAGGGCCTAATATGGAACCTTGTGGAACGCCAATTTTAACACCCGATCCATCAGATTTTACGCCGTTAACTTCTGCCTTTTGAATTCTATTGCTTAGGTATGACCTTAGTAGATCCAATGCTTTATTTCTAACTCCGTAATGATTTAATTTAATTAATAGCGTATTATGATCAACACAATCAAACGCCTTCGACAGGTCGCAAAAAACTCCGATAGCATCCTGTGCGGCCTCCCATGCAGAATAAATATGAGATACAAGGGTAATACCTGCATGCAGTCAGCTGTCATTTTACAATTTATGCTTTATCTGTTCAAAGGGCTTATAGGGACTTCTTGAACTAACTACCCAACGTGTAGTCAAAGCACATTATTATCCTCTGGGACCTCACGATATGGTGTCGGAATAGTTCGTTGGTTTTGGACTCTTTTATACGTCGCGCCACACGTTATGAGCGGTGGCCATGAATGTCAAAAAAAAAGTCAAAGTACTTTATTACTGTAGATATTTACTGCAGCGTGAACTCACAGACGTCGTTTTAAGACTCCTTTGTAATGCTAATTTTTATTTCGATTTTATTAGGATACAGGCTGGTTGAAGTTTTTAAAAGTTTATGCGAAATTGAAAGTTCGAATTATTCTAGAGTCTTATTGGTAGTTGTCAGTTTTGGCAGGACTGGAAAAAATCATTCATTTTCACGTCGAGTCCAGCGTCAAAAGCGCGTTACTAAGGTATTGATTACATTTTAAACGAACCAGCAATTTCGGTGTTCTCTTGGGACATAGACAAGTTCAGTTTGTGATCTCTTTTCCGGTTTAATTTTCGGTCTTGGACTCGGTTGTCATTCAATATTTTGTTGTAAATTTTTGATTTTATTATTAAAATAAATTATACGTGTTTTGTCAGTGAATGTTATTACTTATTTATCACTACATTACATATACTTAGCAAACGTATTTTTTGCCTCTTCTCTACATTAGACCACTGTGGGAGAAGAAGGGCGTAGAAACTCCCACAGATTGATTTTTAGATCTCTTTTAAAAATAGGTTGTGCTTAACTATTACAAATATGAAAAATTTAATTGTTATGATTAATAAGCAGGAATAAATAATTACAAAACTATTAACAGCAAGGTCTGTGTTGAGCCAGATTAACCCCATACAGTCCTGTCATTTAAGTAATCTTTAACATTGTAATATCCCTTTTTCGACAAAGTCGCTTTAACATGGTTTTTAAATTGCTCAAATGGCAATTTCAAAATCTTCAGAGGTATCTTATTATAGTAGAGAATGCACTGACCCTTGAAAGAATTGCTAATCTTTGCGAGTCTAAATCGGGGCGCAGATAGTCTGTGATTATTTCTTAGGTTAACATTACAGCTACCGCTAAGTTTGGAAAATGTTGTAAGGTTCTTGCGTACATACATTATATTTTCGAAAATAAATTGACTAGCTACTGTTAGTATATCAATTTCTTTAAAAAGCTCTCTTAAGTAGTCTGTACCTTTTAGATTATAAATTGCTCGAATAGCTCTTTTCTGTAAAATAAAAATAGTTTGAATATCCGCTGCTTTCCCCCACAACAAGATACCATAGGACATCACACTATGAAAGTAACTAAAATATACTAGCCTAGATGTAGCCACATCCGTGCTTTGTCTGATGTTCCTAACAGCTTAAGCCGCACAACTTAATTTACCAGCCAATTTATCTATGTGGGTTCCCCACTGAAATTTGCTATCAATAGTTATTCCAAGAAACTTCGTTTCATTTACTAATTCTAACGTGTTGTTGTCTAACACTAAACTGGTCCCAACTTGCCTGACATTTGGAAGTGAGAATTTGATACACTTGGTTTTACCAGCATTTAACAATAAATTATTAACTGTGAACCAATTCAAGGTTAAAGACAATACACCATTAACATCATCAAAATCTCCTTTTTGTCTTTCAATTTTGAAGACCATTGAAGTGTCATTTATATTGCTTAGATATGATCTTAGTAGATCCAACGCTTTATTTCTAACTCGGTAATGATTTAATTTAATTAATAGCGTATCATGATCAACACAATCAAACGCCTTCGACAGGTCGCAAAAATCTCCGATAGCATCCTGTGCGGCCTCCCATGCAGAATTAATATGAGATATAAGGGTAATACCTGCGTCCGTAAGCGTTTTACCCCTAGTGAAACCGTATTGTTTGGCGTGGAGTTGTTTTGTACGGTTGAAGTGTGAGAGCATTTGATTGAGTATAATCTTTTCTTTTTAGTATTGGAAGAACTGATATTGGTCTGAAATTTGAAGGATCACCCTTATCTCCCGATTTGAACAGATTTATCAGTTTACTGTGTTTCATGAGGTCTGGGAAAGCCCCATCGTCAACACATTTATTGAATATATAAGCTCGGTGTGGGGCTATAACTAGAATTACTGAACCAATGACTTTGACTGATGTACCCCATAGGTCTTCCGTATTTTTTAAGTTAAGTAATCTAAACGTTTTGACAATGTCCTGGGGATATACATGATGAAATTTTAAATATACCTTACTGACGCTAGTGTTATTTTTTAATAAAGTCTCTGCTTCATATGGAGATAAATTTAGACGATCTGTTGTGAGTAAGGGTACATTGGTGAAGAATGTTTCAAAAGCTCGAGCAATATCAGCGCTGGATTTAACAACATCATCACCTATCTTTAGGCAGAAATCATTGTCCCTTGGTATAACTTTGCCAGTTTCACGGTTTATTATTTGCCAAACTGTTTTCATTCCATTATTTGAATTTTTCTATTAATGTGTAAAGTTTTTGCAGTTCAACAAACCAACTTGAAAGTTTTGGAATATTTTTTAACATATTCATGAAAATTTCGAACAAATTTATAGGTTTTTTTTTCATAAAGGTCATACAAGATAACTCTACTTTTACGAATTCCAAACTTTGCCCAGTCATTAAATTTAGATTTACCGTTGTAGTCACCGACTTTCTTTAATTTAAAAACTTTATTGAATTCTGTCTGAATAATGTTGAAGAAGTCTGAGTAGATTTTTTTTGGGTTCTGTTTATTAAAATCCGGTACTGGCAAATTTATATCTAAGTTTTTCGTATATGTCTCTAGTCTATGGGATGTAATAGACCTATAAAATGATGGACCAGTGTTATCCTTAATAGCAATTGGGAATGAAACTGTTTGACCACTGTGATCGGAAGGTAAGCAGTTAATTACACTTTTACTTGTGAATGCACAGTCACAAAAAACGTTATCTAAGCAAGTTTGGCTGGTAGGTGTAAATCTAGTCGGCTTTAAAAATACATGACATAAATTAAACGATTTGAATAAAGTTATTAATCGTTGTTTCATTGTTGTTCCTACAAGCAAATCTACATTAAGATCGCCACAAATAATTAACTTTTTTCTCTTATTACATAGTTTAGTGAGGGCTTCCTCCATAATTTTCTCAAATATTTCGAAATTTCCATGGCCTTTTTCATCCCTCGGTGGCCTGTAGACACAAACAATAATATGGCTATCTAACTCAACACAGGATACCTCTATTTGTCTTTCAACAGTAAGTGCAAGAATATCTTTCCGTTGTTTCACCTTTATATTATTTTTCACTAAGATTAAAGAACCACCTCTATCAGCAGTCTTTCTATTGTAACAACTGACAATTTTGTAATTATTTATGTTAAAAGACATCATATTTTCTTTCAACTAGTGTTCTGTAACACAAATAATATCAATGTCAGAATTTTTTAGAAATAATTCTAATTCAAGTTCTTTGCTAGGTGGCCCCTGGATTTTTTGATGGGTAATATTTAGCTTACATTTTTAAAAATTTAGTGACTCTTGTATGCCACTAAATTTGTCAATACAATAGACGATAGAGGAAATCTCTAATTTCCTCTATTGTCTTATGAACTAATTTAAATTACTTGGAACAGATTTCAATGTTGCATGCAAAGTATGATATCCCAATAGGGGTGCATGTCATATTACTCTTAACATAAGCTGATATCAAGTTGAACTTGGTTAAACCTACTATAGCTGCGTCGCATATATTATATAAGCTAACAACGTAGCTACTAATTTTCTATATTTATTAGACAGGTACAGTGTATCCTGTGTCAGAGTAAAGTTATGAATAAAATTATTCATGTCGAAATATAAAATAGCATCGCTGTGATGACACGTCATATTAAATAAATTAATATTCATTCTATGCACTGATTTGTTCTGTAGTTCTGTCGAATTACAGGCATATGGAAAGTTTTCATTTCATCCTACTATGTAAGTCTAGAAGTGTTTCAACACTTTTATTCAAATCATTCCGACTAATGTTTGAATGATTTCCCACCATAATTACAATAATGATTTCCCACCATATTTACACCTTGCAGTCACCTTGCAATACCTGTACATATGCGCAGTAATTCCCGCCAACGTCGCCCAGCGCTCTTAATTCGTGGCGCGAGGTATACAAGCCATACGTTTGAAAATATGGTCCTCAAAAGGTATGGAAATCATTTTGAATAAATTATACTATGAAAGCGATTTGATCATAGCAACTTTAGTATGAAATTCTAAAAGAAAAATAATACATATACAGACATAGAGGTACAAACATACATACACACATATGCTCACGCCTTCATCGCGGAAGAGGGACAGGTAGCGGCCAAACTCCACTTGCTACGGTCATGGCATACATCAAATAAAAAACTCCAACATTCTTCGTGAACGAGTTAATATAATCCAGGGACAGGAATCGCAGATCCCATACGGTATCTCTTCTCTCAACTCCTCAGCACAACACTGTATGTTACGAACCCACGTTCAGGATTAGGGCAATCCGACTGTGGTTTAACTAACTTAGGGTTCGTCCAACCATTTTCATTTTGAAGAAAAGATTGGAACTCCATCTCCTTTCTCCGCATTAACTTTGAGTACTATGTTAATAAATATGTCACCGGAAGATAGTCAAAACCGTAAGTTGATAAACTAACGCAGTAGTTGATCAACTATCGACAGATAGTAAACCAGACCGACAGGGTTTAGAATTTACGTTTCTTTTGTTCTTACATGTCAACCTAACACTAAGACTATTCGAGGGCTTCGCTGCGCTCGCACCCTCTAGTCTTCAACTAAGCTACCGCAGTGTTTGCTCTGGTATTTTATGGTAGTTGACCAACTAACGAGAAAAAAAGCCTTAGTTTATCAACTAACGGTTTTGACTATCTTACGGTGACAAATATATATATATATTATACGTGAGTATGTATTATATATATGTATGTAAGTATTAGAATGTATTATATTCCTTTTATTATACTTTATCTACACACGTATTATAAACCGTCTTTACTGCGTTCAAAAACCGCACGTTACGATCAGCATTATGTTAAACTACTCGGTAAAAAATCGTTTCATATCTGGAAAACTACACATTATGGTCATTATGTGTTGTTTTTCTACATATAATGACATTCAAATTTCGAACGCCGACGCCTGCCTGCGTGCCGTCCCTAGTTTGTTTGTGAAGTTGGTACTGACATTCAAATTTCGAACGCCGACGCCCGCCTGCGTGAAGTTGGTACTACAGAACAAGCTAAACAACTGCAGAGCCACAATGCTGGTCAAACATGCGGTTCCTGAACACATCAAAGAGAGCTTATGATATGTGTGTAGATAAACTAGTGTATGTAACTGTACATAATTAGGCATTAAAACTCTCGAGTGATATTATTATAAAACTCGCCAACTCGCCTTCGGCTCGTTTCATAAACCCACTCTCGAGTTTTAAGGTGCTACGAAAATAAAATGGGTTTTTTTTCGAATCCGTTTACTCCACCATGAAGTCATCTACAGATTTGATTTTTGGGTAAACGTTTATTGAGTATTTCATTAAGATTTTCACCAAAACAAAAACGCGATTGGATGAAATTTTCTCGATAGAATTTAATTACGAAAACACCTCTAAATTATATTATTTTTTCCTGTAATTCTGAAATCCTAACTAATTTCATTGTGGAACTACGTTTAAAATGTAGATATTATGTATTCGCAAAATCTTCTTAAAAAACTTTTTAACAAAATAGCGTAGTTTATTTTTAAACAATTATTCTGTGGTTTAGCGCTACGTTTTTTAATTTTTTCCCGATTCCGTCCCTCTCACACTGCGGGTCTTTCCGCCTGGAGTAACGGGGACCTTTGCACGGACGAGGTATCGCCTTATGCCCTCCATTATGCAGCAGTCACATAAACTACTATTAAACGTTGGTAGGTAGTAATTTAATTTATTGGGCACCAGACTGTCCTTACTAGCAATGGACTGCTGTCCTGCCTAGGTTTGCTGGAAGAAATCTCTTTTAAGCGGGCCCTTGCACATAAGTTCATGTATTTTTACTCATTATTTACCGTGCAATAAAATATATTAAAGAAATAAAAGATTAAATAAACACCTCAAAAAACATCCTTGTTTAATTTCCATCCAACCGGGAATCAAAACCACTCTTCAATCTCAATCTCCTCTCAACTTCTTCTCAATCTGCTCCAAACTCTTTCCCTTGGTCTCAGGCATCAGGAAGATGCAGGTTACAGCACTGACAAAGTTAAGACACGCGAAGATGTAGAACATGGTGTACATCCCCAGCGCTTGGCTGATGGGCGTGAAGCAGATGGTTTGCAGGAAGCAGAGAAACCACCCGAGGGACACGTACGCACCCATAATTTTCGCTCGGATCTGGAAGGAAATTGCAGTCACAATCAGCATATACAGGATGACTTTGAATCAGAAACTACTTTCCCAAAGGATCATATGGTCGCAATTCAGAAAATGTTCACTGATCCTCAGTACTTGGACCTGGCCATCTGATTACAGGTTCGTATGGGAGACCATAGCTTTCTAGAGGAAAGTTGTTCATAATAACGGTTATTATCATTCCCCGAAATTTGGTCAGCTAATTAAATGTCATTCTGCATGTGAGCGCGCAAGACACTCATTCATAGATCTACGTATAATAAACAACCCGAAATATCTACACAAGCAAAATGTCAAAATGATTTCAGTCAACATCCGTGTTGACGCAGAGGACGCTATCATAATTGAGATAAGTTGGCTGTGTAGATATTGCCGGTTGTTTCGGTTGAGAAGAGCTATTTCAGTTACTTTCATAGTGTCATGTCCTATGGTATCTTGTTGTGGGGGAAAGCAGCGGATATTCAAACTATTTTTATTTTACAGAAAAGAGCTATTCGAGCAATTTATAATTTAAAACGAACAGACTCCTTAAGAGAGGTTTTTAAAGAAATTGGCATACTAACAGTAGCTAGACAATTTATTTTCGATAATATAATGTATTTACGCAAGAACCTTACAACATTTTCCAAACTTAGCGATAGCTGTAATGTTAACCTAAGAAATAATCACAGACTACTTGCGCCCCGGTTTAGACTCGCGAAGGTTAGCAATTCTTTCAAGGGTCAATGCATTCTCTACTACAACAAGATACCTCTGGAGATCTTGAAATTGCCATTTGACCAATTTAAAAACCATGTTAAAGCGAATTTGTCGAAAAAGGAATATCACAATGTTCAAGATTACTTAAATGATGGGACTGTATGGGGTTAATCTGGCTCAACACAGACCTTGCTGTTAATTATTTTGTAATTATTTATTCCTGCTTATTAATTATGCTAATGGCATAAGTATATATTTTTTGTATTAGTTAAGCATAAGCAATTTTTAAAAGAGATCTAAAAATCAATCTGTGGGAGTTTCTACGCCCTTCTTCTTCCACAGTGGTCCAATGTAGAGAAGTGGCAAAAATGACGATTGCTAAGTATATGTAAATATCTACGGTAATAAAGACATTTGGAAAAGTAGCTGGACTGAATTGAATGACTCCCGACTCAGGGGTGGTTATTTACGGCACTGAAGCAAAAAAATATCTTTCAGTGAAAAGTAATATAAGTAAAGTAAGTAAACACATAAAACACGACAATTTGTGCATCAATATTATGCAAGAGGATAATAAAATAAAAATTTAGTAACAAGCGATAAACGTAAGCTATCGTCCGCAAAACTAGGCCTTAACGTAACTTTTCTAGGTGTGCTGGAAGAAATCTCTTGTCTTGAGATAAGCTCGTCTCTGTACATGTTTTTTTTTTTCCTTTTTATATTTATGTATTCACTGTTTTTGTGCAATAAAGTATATTTAAAAAAAAACTGTCGAGTGCGAGTCTTATTGTGTGCCCAAAATGTGCCCTGTAGTTTGGGAAAAGGGGTGAGGTTGATAGCCCTGGATTTTGTCTAGGTTCGTTCCGGTACCTCAAAACCACTGGAGCGATGCAGGCGGCGCACGCGCCAAACCACTGGGCCCGAGCGATAACCGGCCCGTAAACCGCTACTGAGTGGTGGAAGTTATCAACCGCAAATACCACGTTATCGGTTTGCACTGTTACGGTTACTACATGAAATCTAGGCCATGTATTTAATTTTTACCCGCTTCCAAGGGTTATGTGGTTGACTTGTATGTATGTTTGTATGTATGTTTGTATGTATGTTTGTTTGTATGTATGTTTGTATGTATGTGTGTATGTTTGTTTGTATTTATGTTTGTATGTATGTTTGTATGTATGTTTGTATGTATGTTTGTATGTATGTTTGTATGTATGTTTGGTATGTATGTTTGTATGTATGTTTGTATATCTGCTTGTATGTATGTTTGTATTTATGTTTGTATGTAAGTTTGTCTGTATGTTTGTAAGCATGTTTGTATGTATGTTTATGCCGGTCGACTATGTTAGTCATATTTTCACGTAATGTTAAGATAAGTTGACGACAGTCACAGATAAGGTATATTTATATTCATCACGCACTATGTCTTATGCACGTCATTAATAACATGTACCAACCTAGTATATAAGCTAGGATTTCCTATAATAAATTAGTCTAGTATTTGCGCGCATCTTAAGCCTTTTACTTTAGTCCCGAAGATGTCGCTCTCCTTATAATTGCCTCTGGCAAATGTTTGTATGTATGATTGTATGTATGTTTGTATGTATGTTTGTATATATGTTTGTATGTATGTTTGTATGTATGTTTGTATGTATGTTTGGTATGTATGTTTGTATGTATGTTTGTATATCTGTTTGTATGTATGTTTGTATTTATGTTTGTATGTAAGTTTGTCTGTATGTTTGTAAGCATGTTTGTATGTATGTTTATGCCGGTCGACTATGTTAGTCATATTTTCACGTAATGTTAAGATAAGTTGACGACAGTCACAGATAAGGTATATTTATATTCATCACGCACTATGTCTTATGCACGTCATTAATAACATGTACCAACCTAGTATATAAGCTAGGATTTCCTATAATAAATTAGTCTAGTATTTGCGCGCATCTTAAGCCTTTTACTTTACTCCCGAAGATGTCGCTCTCCTTATAATTGCCTCTGGCAAATGTTTGTATGTATGATTGTATGTATGTTTGTATGTATGTTTGTATATATGTTTGTATGTATGTTTGTATGTATGTTTGCATGTATGTTTGTATGTATGTTTGTATGTATGTTTGTATGTATGTTTGTATGTATGTTTGTATGTATGTTTGTATGTATGTTTGGTATGTATGTTTGTATGTATGTTTGCATGTATGTTTGTATGTATGTTTGTATGTATGTTTGTATGTATGTTTGTATGTATGTTTGGTATGTATGTTTGTATGTATGTTTGTATATCTGTTTGTATGTATGTTTGTATTTATGTTTGTATGTAAGTTTGTCTGTATGTTTGTAAGCATGTTTGTATGTATGTTTATGCCGGTCGACTATGTTAGTCATATTTTCACGTAATGTTAAGATTAGTTGACGACCGTCACAGATAAGGTATATTTATATTCATCACGCACCATGTCTTATGCACGTCATTAATAACATGTACCAACCTAGTATATAAGCTAGGATTCCCTATAATAAATTAGTCTAGTATTTGCGCGCATCTCAAGCCTTTTACTTTACTCCCGAAGATGTCGCTCTCCTTATAATTGCATCTGGCAAATGTTTGTATGTATGTTTGTATGTATGTTTGTATGTATGTTTGTATGTATGTTTGCATGTATGTTTGTATGTATGTTTGTATATCTGTTTGTATGTATGTTTGTATTTATGTTTGTATGTAAGTTTGTCTGTATGTTTGTAAGCATGTTTGTATGTATGTTTATGCCGGTCGACTATGTTAGTCATATTTTCACGTAATGTTAAGATTAGTTGACGACCGTCACAGATAAGGTATATTTATATTCATCACGCACCATGTCTTATGCACGTCATTAATAACATGTACCAACCTAGTATATAAGCTAGGATTTCCTATAATAAATTAGTCTAGTATTTGCGCGCATCTCAAGCCTTTTACTTTACTCCCGAAGATGTCGCTCTCCTTATAATTGCATCTGGCAAATGTTTGTATGTATGTTTGTATGTATGTTTGTATGTATGTTTGTATGTATGTTTGCATGTATGTTTGTATGTATGTTTGTATGTATGTTTGTATTTATGTTTGTGTGTATGTAAGTATGTATGTATGTTCATTTGTTCCTCCAGAACATCTAAACTTCTTATCAGAATGTGACAAATGATGAGGTATCGCTAGAAGCGTCTTAACCGTTTACTCAACATAAGATATGTGATGTCACACTTATGAAATATGGCGCCCTTTAGAGGACATACATTCACGGATTAAAACCTGTTGCCGTTATCAATATCGGGCTAAAACGAGCAAAAAGAATCACGTTTGTTTTATGGGTAATATAAAATAATTGTTTTGTTTTAATTTAATTATTTTACTGTATCCCTCTCACCTGAAAGCTAAATATTTCCGACAAGACCACATAGGGTATCGGCAGCACCCCAGCGCCGTAGCAGAAGATGCAGCACACTATCGACAGCACAGACAGCCAGGCCGGCGGGGGGATGCCCAGGTGCTGCAGCAGTATGGCCGTAGCGAGCACCATTTGCGGCAGCGCGGACATCATCAGGCACGAGACCAGGAGCGGCTGAAATATTGAGTACAAAAATAAAATCATTAATAATAATGATAAACCTTGGACACTATTTACACACATTGAACTGACGACCTCTGTGGCGTAGCGGTTGTGGCTCTGTCTACAATGCGAGAGGTCCCGGGTTTGATCCCCGGCGGGGGGTAAAGAAAAGAAAATACTCCCAGGTCTTGGATGTTAATATGTGTGTGACGTCGCTGATTCTGGTACCCACGACACAGGGTATCCTAGTGTGGGGCCAGAAGCAATGTATGTGCCTGTTTGTAAATGTGATTGTTATGTGTTTGTGTGTTTGATCTAGCCCCAAACTAGGACTCCCTGTATCTTGGGTAACCAGACAACGATACAAATACTTATTTAGTAGATAAACAACCATGTCTAGGGTACAAACATCCGTTCTCATTAAACAAATATTTGCCACCACCGGGACTCGAACCAGGGACCCTTGGCTTCGTAGGCAGGGTCACTGCCGACTCCGCCATTCGGGTCGTCATTACATCATTATTTCATTTATTTCGTTGTGGTAATGGGCTGACCATGAACACAGCTGTACCTCTACCACTCCAGCGTTCCAGTTCCAGGGGGATTCCCCCCATGGTGGTCAGAATTAATCCTCGATGTCCAATTAAACTATTTTCGAGTAGTATGCGCCGCTCCTATAACAGTGCTTATTAGGTGATCACAACTCGAATTGCAAGCCATAACATGATACATAACATAGCGTCACGCCTTTTTCTATGCGGGGTGGTCGAGGCACAATTGTGCCCACTTTGAGCCAGTTATTCAATACTCCATTTTGCGTGACGGGGGGGCTAGCCCGACGCCGCAGCTATGGAGTAATGTAGGTTTCCTCACGATGTGTCCACCGTTAGAACGTCCGTATAATGTACTTAAGATAAATTAATTATCTCATTGGTACATGGTCAGAAATGGAACCTGCATCTCCCGCGTGAGAAGCAAGCCCATTATTTCAAAATTTCTTTATTGCACATAAATTATTATTATTATTATGATTAGCCTACATCATCCCACTGCTGGGCAAAGGCCTCTCTTCCCCTCCTCCACTCTTCACGCCCCTGGGCTACCTCCCACCAGTTGTTGTTCTGGTACCTCAATTCGTCACTCCAGCGCTTCCTGGGTCGTACATAAATAATGTTAAGAAAATAAGAGTAACAGGAAAATTGTGTACAAAGACGACCTAATAAGAGATCTCAGAGGGCCTAGGTGGGGCCTAGTGAAATTTTCAGTACGTCACGAGAAAAGAGAGTGTATGACCCCTTCCTGATTTAAAACTCGGCATCGCATATAGAAAAAAGGGTGACGCTGTTTATAGGGTTTCATACCCGAAGGGTGCCAAACGGGGCCCTATTACTAAGCCTCCGCTGTCCGTCTGTCTGTCCGTCCGTCACCGGGCTCTATCGGATCAACCGAAATTGGCAGAGAGCTGAAATTTTCACAGAGGGTGTATTTCGATTGCCGCTGTAACAACAAATAATGAAACATACCGGTCTTTAAGGATTAAAAGATGTACCCATACAATAAATTATTGGTTTGGCAATTTTCTTAGCCATTTAGTATTTTTATTTCTTTATTGGTGAAAATTGGACTCTCCGGATGTTATGTGAAAAGATCTTTAATTGCTAGTATTGAGTGCTTTGCTCAGTTATTTTTCAATATACGATTTATATTGCTCATTCGAATTATAATAAATTATGTAAAGTTTTTTATAATATTTCTGTTTATTTCTTTAGATCAATTTCTATCACTTCCGGTTTCAATGAGCAAAGAGTTTCGCTAACCTGAGTATATAGTTTAATACTTACATACTACATGCACAAAACTATTTTTCAATGTTCGATGTCCGGTCTTGAATGTACCTACATAGTTATTTAATATTTTATCATTAAAAATTAAAAAGATATACTCATAAAAAAAGTTTTACGTTTTTCCGTGTGTGTGTGTGTGTGTGTGTATGGAATCCTTCGTATGCGGGTCCGACGTCCTACTCGCACTTGACCGGTTTTATATAGTGTATTTTTGTGTCTGCAATCACCTTACGTCCAAACCTCTCAATGGTGGTGGTGGAGAGCATAGAGCCGACGACCATGATGGCGGGCAGCGCCAGCGCCTGCAGCTGGGGCTGAAAGGTCACGCCCATCCCCTCGATGATCACCGACGCGTACGCAAAGATGGCGTAGCTCCCGCCCAGGTCCAGCACTGCGATCATGATGAGGCCCAGGTAGAAGCCACGGCGGGATGCCTTGTCCGAGACTGAACGAACATAAAAATTTATATAACCATATTTATTCATGACAGTAACAATGTTACATGTCAATTGATTGACGCCCTTACGAGTTATGCCAATTAAATAATAGCTTATTAAGCTACAATTACATTTAACATATAATTACATACATTAAATTATTACATTAATTAAATTATTACATTTGTCAGATTGAAAACATTGTTATTGCACGATTGGTACCTAACCCAGTGAATTATGGGTATTAAGACACATTTGCCTCAACAAGGAATTCCTTAACGTAATAGTAAGCCTTCTTAATAAGAAATATTTTAAGTTTATTTATGAAAAGTCGATCTGAGTTGGTGTCTGTTATGGATTGTGGTAGTTTGTTAAAAACTTTAGATCCCGTTACAAGGATAGCATTGCATGTTTTCACCAGACGATGCTTTGGACATTGGATGTGAGTCATTCTCCTTGCACTGTACCTATATCCTCTAGTATACCTATACCTGGGTTATCGAGTCTCTTGAGTGTTGCTGTGAGGTGCACTCACCTCTTGGGCCACTGCCCAAGGATATCATGTCAAAACATATGTTGCCACGAAATCGAAATCTCATATACATTTAATTAGCTGACAATATTTTGGGGGGTGATAGTACCCAACATTAAGAACAACTTTCCCCAAAAAAAAATTATTGGGTCTCCCGCAATGACGACGATGTACATGACGACCTCTGTGGGGTTGCGGTTCGAGGGTCTGCCTCGCAAGCGAGAGGTCCCGGGTTCGTTGTATGCGTCTGTATATAAATTGTATGTATTTATGTTAACTTGTAATCAGCTGATCGGGTCAGAAAGATGAGAGGAGATCGAGGGACGATTTTTTCTTTCATTTGCCTCCATTTGTTTTCAGCGGAAAAAAATATATGATGGGTACTACTATCATTCCCAAAAATGAGGTTGGCTAATTAAATGCCAAGTTGCTCAGAATATTATCCCTAAAAATTCCTTAAAAGACCTGTTTACTCTGTAATTTCCGATTTCACCCACAGTTAAGGGACTCTTAACTGTGGGTGAAACTCTGTTTCTTAGCTGTCTAGCGATTGTTTCGGTGGCCGGACTCGTATATTTATAGGGGGTCCCCAAGGAGCTTAGATTACCCTTACACTTAGGGCAAATCAAAACAACCGCTAGGTGGCCCCTGGAAGAAATAAAGTGTCCCCTAAAAGATATGGATCGTTGGTGAAATCGGCCAACGTCTTAAGCTCTTGTGATTTTGTTGTGTACTATCAGGGAACCAACTGTTGATTCAGTGTATACTTATATAGGCCCCTCATGTACACGTGATTCAATTCGCTTCTGATACTGTCAAATCTTGAACATGTATCTTCAATTCAATGACGACATATCTCTAAAATCTACAACAAACATGGCGTCACGCCTTTTCCCATACGGGATGGCACAGAGGCACAATTGTGCCCAGTTTTCGGCAGTTATTCCATTCTCCTCTTTGTGTGACAGGGAGCTTGCCGATCGCCGCAGCTATGGCGTAATGTAAGGCTAGGATGTAAATCTACAAATACATAACATGTAAATCAACAATATTGTTTCATGCGACTATAAATGAGAATAGGTTATTCACTATTTGTTAGATGCTGTTGACAATTAAATCGTTTAGCTGATTATCTGCAGTTGTTGACCTCAATAGCTTTGGTCAAACGACATTTATAGACTCGATTTTTTGCCTAGACAATAAGATTTTAAGTATTTACAGCCAGTTGCAGCAGCGCACACATAGTAACTTCCTCTATTTATGCTACGCACACACAGAGTCGCGAGACAAGATGAGTTGAAGTGTGTGTTACTAACTACTGATTTCATTTTAGTCCTGAAAATTCTAACTTTAGTTAGGACCCATATTTTTCATCGGGGATAAAAATAAATAGTAATGCTGGAATGGAAAACAGATGAGTACAGTACACCACACTGGATTTCTGATATAACACTTAAATATTTTCATTTTCAACACCATAAGGAAAAGCGTTACAACGCAACAATATTTTAGTAGTAGTGTAGTTTATAGTTATTTGTTTATTCAGTAACCCATTGAAGGCCGTGTCGTTAAAATGACATAGGTACAAAGTACTTACAAATACGTTTAACAGAGATCTCGGGCAGCTTATCACACTGGTCCTGGGCTGCGGTCAGCTCCGACATGGCTCCCTCGACCACTTTGTCCTCCTTGTCTCTTCCGTATAAATAAGCCAAAGTCTCTTTGGCTTCCTGTAAAAATATTATCACAACTTTGTACCTATATATTTTACTAACAATCCAAATGGGCTATTGAGTAGTTACCTAATACTTACCTAGACACCTAATACCTAGACACCTAATACCTAGACACCTAATACCTAGACACCTAATACCTAGACACCTAATACCTAGACACCTAATACCTAGACACCTAATATCTAGACACCTAATACCTAGACACCTAATACCTAGACACCTAATACCTAGACACCTCATACTCCTGGTTATGAGGCATCGCGATATTGAACCTCATGCCACGGTAATAAAATTCTAAACCTGTAACGGGAAAATGACATCTTTGAAAGCCCTCGGGCGTTGAGAGGTTTACGTGGGCGTTGAGCCAGTTATCCATTCAGTTTCCCCTACCATCTTCACCCTCAGCTCACGTTGACGCACCCCAGGCTTGTCATCTCAGTCAGTAGCTAAAAAGCTAATCAATTGTCCGACCAAAAACATGTTTGCAAAAACCCACCTCAATCCGGCCCCACTTCACCAAATACGGCGGCGACTCCGGAGACTTCAACAGCACCAGGGCGTTGACAAGAGGCAGCCAGATGGCAATCCAGAGCACCGTGTTGTATTCCAAATACGAGCCCATTGCGTACATGATCAATATACCCAGCCCTTGCAACAGCATCCCGAAGGAACATATGGCCCCTCTAATGGAGTCTTGGCTGATCTCTTTCGTGTACAGTGGAGCGACGGTGAAGACACCAGCTCCTGCCACACCGCACAAGCATTGCGAGGCAATTATGGCGTAGGGGTTCGCGGAGATGATCTTGAGCGCCCATCCTAGCTGGAAGATGGAACGATTTGTAAGGGAATTTGTTGTTACGTGAAATTTGCTTTATGAAACTATGATGTAGCAGAAAACGTTTTCGCGTCCATTATATCTTCCTTTAGCACACGGGTTCCCAACCCCCCGAGTGGGGCGCGGCGTGGTCCAAAGGAGTGCGCGACGAACCGCACCAGAACTGGATTTATTAAAATGAATAATTTCACGTCGTGAAAATGATATTTTTCATGGGAAATTTCAGACGCGGGTAGCGCTGCCCCTCACAACAGCTCGTGTTTGTTAGTTACTCAACTTAACAACCAAGTGAAATTTCGTTCCACTTTCTCATCAGTAGCTCGATTCTGTATATCTTGACATATGCCGATTCCTTCCAAATTCAAATTAAAATCGTGTGGAATAATCGCGTTCTGATTGGTCAATGTCACTTTGAAGTTTCAACGGCGAACAGCTTCCAAAATATCGGTAATAATAATAATACCTTGGACACTATTTACATACTTTGACCTAGCCCCATACTAGGATTCCCTGTATCTTGGGTGCTATACAACGATATACACATACTTAAGATAAATATTATACTTAGTTAGATGAACCATGACTAGGGAATAAACATCCCTTCCCATCAAGAGGCAGAATCACTGCCGACTCGGCCATTCGGGTCGTCAAAAATTCGATTTGGAATCTATCCGGATTGATTTCACATCACAGTTACAGAATTGAGCTACAGGTCTTGTCGGTTGTTAGTAACTCGACTCAATGACAATGTGAAATTTCTAAGGCGGCTTTATGTAGTCCTTGCGTCAATTCTCGGATTGCTAGCTTAGCCTTCCCTCTCTCTTATAACTCCCCATTTCGCCCCTACTTACTAACAAAATGTTAATAGTTTTTAACTTCATATACAAAGAGGGCGCGGTATTTAAGCATAGCGTTTAGGGAGGCGCATAGTCAAAAAGGTTGGGAACTTACGCTGTAGCAACTAAAGAGGGCTATAGTAGTTGCCGTTATAGCTTACAGGGGTAGGCGATGTGTAGCGCTATTAGGGAGTTATAACTAAAGGAGTTATAATTTTCCTGTTATCACCCTTATATCAATAAGGCCGGCTACTCATACACCTGCCGCAGGCACAATCTAGGGCGCACGGCGGCGGTCGGGACAATATCGGAATGGTCTCTACACACATGCCTGCGGTTCGGTGATCGGGTTTAAGTTAAGATAAGCATATGCATTGAAAATGGCCCAGGATTATCGACAAATCAAAAGATTGAAAAGGCTCTTTCTGTGATGCTACCGCAAAAAAAAAGGAAAAAGAGATACGGGTGAAGAATTAATAATAATACCTTGGACACCATTTACACACATTGATCTAGCCCCAAACTAGGATTCCCTGTATCTTGGGTGCCAGACAACGATACACATAGTTATATAGATAAATATTGTACTTAGATAGATAAACAACCATGACTAGGGTACAAACATCCGTTCTCCTCAAACAAACATTTGCCCCCACCGGGACTCGAACCCGGGACCCTTGGTTTCATAGGCAGCGTCACTGCCGACTCGGCCATTCGGCAATTGGCTACAGAAAAGAAGTGACTTGTGCTACATGAATATTATGAAATTGCCCTGATTTCGGCCACGTGCAGGGCGCCAGGGGCAATCTCCTGCCGCCCTGCCGTAGGGCCAATCTAGGAAATTACCCCTGCTTGCCTATACACATCACAATTAAGGTGGCATTTAACCTCTCAAAAACCGAGGGTATAGTTGGTACGGGTTGCGATTTTGAACCTTATGCCATGGTAATAAAATTTAAAACCTAAAAAGGAAAAGTGACGCCGGTGGTACTCAAGAGGTTAAGAGTCATCCCCACTTTTACACGCTATATTGCCCCTGCGGCAGGAGCCGGCTGAAAGATGCCAGTCAGATATTATAGTGCCATTATAGAACCATATGGCAATAAAAAGTTATGCCCATTTGGGGGTACTGAGTTTTAGTTTAGGGTCTATTGGGATGATTGTGATAATCATAATTTATCCTTCATCATCACCATCATTATTATCAACCCACATCATCCCACCCCTGGGCATAGGCCTCTTATTTTCCTGGTCCTGCTGTACCATCCAGTGAGAACCCCTCGACTTCATGATATCTTCGGACCATCACGCAATCGGTCTACCCTTGTCTCTCCTCTTGGCCACCACTATTACTCTCTAAAACAATACTCACAGCTTGAATCAAAGCCACAACAATCAGACAAACACGTCTGCCGTATTTATCCATCGCAATACTAAAAAATGCGCAACTGAAGGCAGCAGTTGCACTTAAAGAGCTTGCTATGACCGAAATCTGAAGGTCTGTGAGGGGATAACCAGCAGGACTGTCCGGCCCTTGAAGAAGTTTGATGTGTGGTGAAATCCATCCTGATTGGAAACTGTACGTCAATATCGTTGTGTTGGCTGAAAACAGAAATGTTGAAAGTTTGTAATATCATTTCATTTTGCACTCTACGAATAAAGCCACACAATAAGGCCTTTACCCGTATACGAGCAAGATTGAGCCAGACTCCATCAGGCTGGCTCAGTGCGGGTTTATGGAGGGGTTTTACGACTGTTACTTATTACCAAGTAGCGACAGCAGTCGGGACCTATAGCTTAACGTGTCATCAGAAACACGAAACATCCGTTATTGTACTTTAAGTTATTTTGCTTTTTATTTTTAAATGATAGGCCAACAAGAGGTATATTATTTATAACTGTTTATCCACCGTCCTGCACTTACTGCTGACTAAAGCCTTCCTATTTAGTAAGAGATATTTCACGGTTTTGCACCAACTTAATCCAGACATGACTTCCAGACCATCAGAAATTTGCCTACACTCAACACCACGAAAGTCTGATCGATGCTAATGAAACAGAAATGTCACGAAACTGTTTATTTTCGGTTTAACGCTGAACGCTGCTTTTCGGTTTTTATTCATCCTCAGCCGGGGATCAAACTCGAGACCTCTGGCTTGGGAGGCAGAGCCTGGAACCGCAACGCGTTAGACTTCGTCGTAGTTATGACCTTAGATAGCCAGTTATTCAGTCCATTTATGCGTGAATTAATAAATATATCGCCGCAACTCTGGAGATTGATTGTTTAGAACCAAACGGTACCTAGTCGCAATTACGTCATGATAGTATTAGTACATTACTGTCACGGTCTGTAATGACTGCGTTGCTGGTCGCACTGTTGGTGGCCGAAAGCGGAGCACAGCGCAGCTCAAGGCCTACACAGCGCGATCAGCTTTGCAGCCTTTGATGGACAAGCCGATAAATGCCGAGACCGAAGGTCGAATGCTTTTATAGCGCGGACATCAAAGGCTGCAATGGTGACCAAGCTTATAGGCCGAGAGCGTAGCTAAGCTAAGCTCGAGGCCTTCATAGTGTGGCCTGCAGTGCAGTCATTGCGGACCAAGGCTTGTATAGTACTTTACTCAAATAATGCGAGTAATTAAATAAAACCAGCTAATTATAAAATTGAGAGTGAGCTTTTTTTTGTCACACATAACCAAATTCTGAATAAAGCCTTTTTGCAGTACCTTTTTTAGTGGCAAGAAGATCTCCCGCTCTTTTTTTTGTCACACAACCAAATTCTGAATAAAGCCTTTTTACGCTACCTTTTTTTACCATTTTCGAAACAATCATGGAATTTGACAGGAAATTGCCGTTCGCTAAAATACGACAGTAATGGATTTTCACAAGAAATTGCCGGCACCTTTTCTGGCTCCCCCAAGTAGCGCGGAAATGTCGACTTTGCTCAAAGAAGGTTGACAAAATAATGAGCATGCTAGGTTTGTTTGAGTAACAATAGGTTATGGTGCAATCGGAATCTATAAATCTATGGCCTAACCGTTTTGTTATAGTAGTTATCACCACAGACATTTAATAAGATAGTTATCACTTTGACATAAGACCGCAACGTGAATCGTTTTGGGAGGTAACATCGTTTTGGCCGGGTTGGGATTGTTGTGTCGAAATCGTGTAATTTACTACCAATCTGCAATCCATCCGCCTAATTGTAGGGTAAAGATTAATTAGCCCGCGGACCCGCGAGTGTATTCGTGAACATAACCTCAAAGGTGATACCACTTTGTGCCGAGAGACACCGAGATCGGAACCCCGACCTCGGCGCAAGAGTGTTGGACGGTCGCGTGTGTTCGGAGCCTCACCGGGAGGCCACCGCGTTTACTAGAATTAGGTAGATCAGTGTGTGTCCTTTGGCTGTCGACAAGGCTGATGCTGGAGAACTTCCTTCGTCGAAGAATTGATACCCGACTGTGCCCGCGCGCCCGGCACCTTCGACGGGAGAGGAGACCGTCACCGCGGTAGGGCAAACATAGGAATTTGTAAGTTTAGCTCAGTGTATACCCGATGTTCGAACCTCTCCCACTGTTGGACTTAGTCACATACCAACTCATGGGCCCCTAGTCTGAGTCCGGCCCTGGGGGGAGGTCGAATATTGATGGTTTCCTCACGATGTTTTTCATCTGCTGTTTAAGTATTGTTACCTGTCTGGGGATATAAGGAGTAGCCATACCTACTAAACCCATCACCCACTGTTTAGTTTGGCTTCCTTTCGCTTCTCCTTTTACTTGCACTTCCTTCTTTACAGTCATCTTGAGAACTTAGGAATTTTACTGAACACTTTTTAACCGGTTTACTGTTGCGACGAAATGTCCCCGTGTATCTAGCACTTAAATTTTTTGCTAAATAGTAGGCCTATATCCAGCAGTGGGTGAATGTGAATGCGATGAATTTGTATACTAGCCTCAAAAAATGAGGTCTGTAACTTGACTATTTTGAAGGCATGGCGACTACTATGTTTATTTTTCAGCAAGTGAAAGTTCTTAAACGCACTTTATGGTTTTATCATTGTAACTATTATCTGCACAATCTTTTATCTCCGAAGGGTTGTAATAATTCTGCACTAGTGCGATCTCTACGAGATGATTCAAAGAATACTCCTCAGTAACTGCCGCGTCTTATTAAATCAGGTGTTCTGTTTATTTTGATGATAAAGCCACGCAGAGTATTAATAGGCGTAACGTCAAGGCGTGTGAACTATCATGAACATTATGTAAAAAGAAATAAGAGCCATGTTCAATCAAATAGCAAAACTACGGGGCTTACAATACTCGCAGTTCAATGGGCTCCAAGACCTTTCAAAGAAGGTTGTACTATATCATTGACAAATTAAGAATACATTTTATGTCACGCATCACCCTGCAGATAAAAAAAGCTTATCTATTTACGATATTGTAGATTTGCAACATCTCAACTTATCGTTTCGTTTTAATAAACGGCTTATGTTTAAACGATTACCAAAAACGCACCTATTTTACTACCAATAAATTCGAAATGACTACCAGAATGGATATATGTCCACCAAATTGTGTTTTGATAAATGATCACCAAACTTCTTTTTATGTTTTGTGTACTTAAGTTTATGTTTTAAGTATTTTTACATGTTCAACCTAACACGAAGGATAAAGGGTCGCTTCGCTCACCCCCTTTACCCTTCACCTAAGCTACCGCAGTATTTTGCCCTGATATTTTTTGCAACTTTTGGTGTTCATTTATCCATTTTGGGTAGGAAAAAAATATTGTGGTGATCATTATAAACTTAATAAACTTGCTTATAATCAAAACTTAACGGGTTTAAGCGGATTTTTTATAGCTTTACACATGAAACCCGGCTAGAACGACGCCGAAAAAATGCTGATTCCAAATATGACCAGTACGATTATTTTATCTTTACCGGTCAACACTTCTCGGCTTTTTGTTTTTTTTTTTCAAATCGTATATCGATTAACTATTTTCAGATATTTCCCTATAATCTTTATGATGCTCCTCTGCGCCAGATTTCAAGCTTCAAGTACATCTTGATCAGTATAAGCGATAAAAACCGAGAAGTGTCGGGCCGTAAAGTTTGATGTAATCGTACTGTACTTATCTTGGTATCATTTTAATCGTCAAATGGTACCTATCAAGTCAAATTTGTCCGGCTGACTATAGGTTCTAGTAATTTTGAAGTTGTAATTGAGCTGCAGTATATGTTTTGAAACTTAAAAAGTCTGACAATCTTTCCGCAATTCGTTGATATCTTTCAAAACCTACTGTTGACTTTCCTACTAGCGCGATGAGAGTTTGTTGAAATAAACTCTCATCGCGCCAGTAGGAAAGGGAATTCACTGGGCTGACCTAAAGAAACCCGGCCCAGCCTTTTCAATTTCTTACTACTTGTATGATTACTTCAATTTAACCTCTCGACACTTTTCGGTTTTAGTCACTGAAGAAAGTGGTCAAGATGTTCTGGAAACTTGAAATTTGGCACAGAGTTGTATCATGAAGAGTACATTTAATGAAATCTGAAAACAGTTCATTGATTTAAGATTTAGAAAATGATCAAAAAACTGAGAAGTGTCGACCGGTATAGTTTAAAATAATCGAAATGGTACTACATGATGAAACAGTCGTACTTAATGAAATCATCACAACACTATACCGAAAGTTGCCATTGAACTTCAATAAATTACGAAGATATAACAATGATTACGAAGCCTACGTAATTATTTATTTTATTTAAAACTATATAAATAGTAAATCACTCGGTGATAGTAACAATAAACAGCATCATGGAAATGTTTGCGTAACGTTACAGTGTATTTGCGTATTTAGTTATCGTTTGGTTTATGCCACGATGGAATATGCTGAAGCATTATGGGAAATACCAGATACTAAAAATAAGATTGAGAAAACATTTATTCTGACAGTCAGGCAGCTTAAAGGCGCTAAGACAACCAATGAATACATCTGCACTTGTTAAATAATGTAAGGCAACAGTAGTAATAAATTGGGAAAGCTGGTGCACGGTTCCCAGGGAACCGTGCACCAGCTTTCCCAATTTATTGCCCAAATTCTTATTGATATAGCTGAATAAGAGCTGATTCTACAGCTTCACCTGTTTCATTCATGTACTTGATTATTGTTGTCTATAGGAATGCAGGTTCCTAATATATTAATACTCAATAGCGGTTAGCTGTTTCAGTCATAGTACTTGATTACTGTTGAACTATAGGAATGGATTTTCCTAGTACATCAGTACCTAAGAAATACATCTGATCTGAGACCTGATTATACTAACCAGTAATAATATGAGCGGAGTACCTAAATACATCAGTTAACAAAGTGAGCAGTTAGTAGTACCTACTATACTTAATGTGAGCGGTTGAGTATTGCGTTCCTATTATATTAAATACTAATTTACATCTTATTGCCTTTGTTATTTCATCACAAATAAAAATGCTTAAGTGGTTTCAATACCCTGTTTATTTATTTTATCAAGCTTACAGAATATGATTTCAACATAACTAAGGGTACAAGGTTTCCTGCATGTCCTTTATCAGTTTCATTGTATCTTCATATATATTATCAAATATGCTAAGGACTGTATATTGAGCAGATATATCAGGTTCACAATTTTGCTCTGATGCTAGTTTACTTGCATCAAAAATTTCAATTTTTACTACTTTGTAAGGTTTTTTGTTAGTATTATTCGGTTTCTTGATAATTGTATAAAATACATGTTTATTTTGTCGTTTTGGGTGTCGCACGCAGCCAACAACGTCTTTCCCTCTGATACCCGAGTCAGATTATCCAACTCCTGTTGCGTCATATTAGGCTTGAATTGGAAAAGATCTTCAGAGCTCTGAAAAACAAGAATAATAAAATTTAAGTAAAATAAATAGTGGAAAGTGACTGATACATACAAGTAACCTATACAAAAACCCCTTAATGCATAGCCTAACCCGAAATGCATCGCAGTTTTCAACCTTATTGTTTGGTAATACAGTTCAAAACTAATGAAACCATATGGGTAAGTATGCAGAAGAGGGTTAATATCGATATTCACTTACCATCTTTGCTAAGATATGGACACAATTACACAAGCGTTCACTTGTACTGAAATGATGAAACTAAAAAAAAACATAACCACTCAAGTAGGTGAAACCATGAGTGAGACTACTTTGAACATAAAGCGATTTTCAAACGATTAAAAACCTAAGGTAGTAGTAAAAACAAGTATCATTTCTCAATAATTAGAAAACCTACAGTATTTTTTAGGGTTCCGGTCACCCTACGGGTGAAAAACGGAACCCTATTACTGAGACTACGGTGTCTGTCCGTCCGTTCGTAATAGCTGTCAGGCACGGGATCTTGTACGATGTCGCGGAAGCGGAACCCTTCATGTGAGAGTCCAACTCGCACTTATCCATTTATTTCCATCTTCAGAGAACAGTCTGTTTTCTGAGGAATTTGACAGAATATGCGAGTCCATACGAAATGATCTTTAAATCATTATTCATAAGGGTCATATCATTATTCATGCTTCCTGTACTGTTACTGCGTCAACATAGGCATCAACTTACTCGTCACCAAATTTGGATCCTAAGATATCAATAATGCTGATCTGACTGATGCATCTTTGGCTCACCTTAATTCTACACACATCGCTTTCATTCTTTCTCGTAATTTCGTGCTGAATTATAGTGACAAAGTTTTATGGAAACCGATCACCATGTAAGTACCTTTACCTTTTTATTTCCGTTTTTCAGTTAATGTAACTTAATTCACTAACTGGAAAAATGTTTCTTTGATCTTTTATATTCCTGAGTACTCTAGTTTTTGGGAACTTGCGTTTCAAGGGTATACTGAGAAATATGATGCATTTATACATATAACTCATAGCTCCGTGAGCTGTAACTTTATTTACTCTTTTTAACCTTGTTAGTGTAGAGGATTACAGACAGACTGACTGATAGAGGGACCAACGCATTTTTGATCAATTACGAAACAGGAGGTTTTGTTTGATAGAGAAATTAAACGTTTCTTTGGGAACTGATGTTTCTTAGAATAAAGGTTTTGAGAACTGATAGATAAGAATAGGTATTCTCAAACATTTAGTTATTACTACTGTATTACTGTACTACATCATATTACAGACAAATTGATTATTTTATTTTTTCACATTACAGGTCTAAGAATATGTTTTTATCATCGGACTCTGACTCTGAATCTTCATCATCAAGCTCGTCAAGTTCGTCGAGTGCTAACTCACACTCATCGGGAGGACGTGCAACGAACAAACCCAATCAGATGACGAACGTGCCCCTACCTGTTGCCCAACCCTTGGCTCCAAATGCGTTGCCTGAGCCTACTGCATCCACTTCTAATCAAGAGAACGTTGCGGTGAAGCAGACTCGGAAACGGAAACGAGTTCCCACCAAGAAAGATCAGAAAAGGTAAACTTAGATTAAATTCATGCTTTAATAAGAATGTTTAAATAATATAACCATAAACCATAATAACTGTTGTTGTAGGTATTGAAACTTTAGAAAGCGATTTTGCAATCCCTCAGATAAACACACATAGTATTTATTAGACACAAGTTAAAAATAAAGGCTGTAAAAGAAAATCGGTTAGGAAATCAATCACCTAGAAGGAGTAAATGAGCATTAAAAATAAGTTATAATCTGATGAAAATATTATTAAATTTTCAGGTCTCAGGAAGATTTGAAGTCAGCTGAATCTGCAACTTCAAATAAGGCAGCAGTTGAAGTAGAACCTGTAGCTGATGAAAAAAAGAAAGAAAAGTGAGTATATTTTTCTTTTTACATGTTATTAAGTATATTATAGAGCAGATTACAGATTTTAACTTAATTTTAAATCTTGAGTAGGATGAGAGTACCTTACGGGTAATTAAAACCCGTTTCACCGGTTAGAAGACCTCTTTGTCTGTCAAAAACAATTTCTGAAACGAATTGCTCCTAACTTGTATTACCATTCGGGTGAACCTATCTCTAGATTTAACTTTGCTAAGATAATCTAGGATAAAAGAAAACAGTATACTAACATTATTGTGCTCTAAACAGGAACTCGAAAAAAGGCAAGAAAGCAAAACGGATGACCGCCACTGATCTGCTTGGTGGTGAGAGCGACGAAGATGAAGACTGGAAGATGAAGAATGGTAATGGCTGCGATTTAAGTTCATATCTTTATCGTCGGGTGGCCAAGGGTTATAATAATATTGTCCATTGAGAGGCGGGTCATATTTAGAGTTACCTGATGTTATAAAATGGACTAAAAGCTGTATAAACATAAAAAATAATGATGATCATTGTTTTGTTTGGTGTATAGTAGCAGCACTGTTTCCACGTAAAACTAGTGTGAATAGAACAAGATCATATCCATATTTTAAATCCGTATTGAATGTTAAGGTAATGAACTTTCCACCTTCAAATAGCGATATCAAATTGTTTGAAAAATGTAATCCTTCTATTAGCATAGGTGTATACGGATTAGATAACGAGAATAACATTACTGGACCTCTATATGTAACAGGTGAAAGGAAAATCAATCACGTGAACTTGCTATACATAGAAAAGGGGAAAGAAGGGCACTACTGCCTGATAAAGGATCTTGAACGCCTAGTTAAAAGACAAGTCACACGACATCATGGAAAAGCAAAATTATGTGAAAATTGTTTACAGTTTTTTACAACATTGAGTAAGTTTGAGTCACACAATTGTGCAAAAGTTTTAACTGTTTTACGAGAAAAAAACACAAAATTAACATTCAAAAATTTAGAAAACCAACAAAAACACAAGTTTGTGATATATGCAGACTTCGAAAGTATGTTGTGTGATCACCTTGAAGATAGTACTAAAAACAGTAAAATGTACAAACTTCATACTCCATCATGTTTTGCATATTATATTTGCTGCTCATATAATCCAAGTCTAAATAAATATGTTACCTATAGAGGTCCAGATTGTGTGGAAGTATTCATAAAACGGATATTTTCGCATGCAATGTTCATTCAATCAAAACTCCGTATCAACAAATCGATGACTCCATTAAGCAGTCAACAACAAGAAGATCATTTTAATGCGACTGTGTGTCATATCTGTAGAAAATCATTTACAGATAATGATAAAGTGCACGATCATGATCATGTCACCTCAGAATATCGAGGAGCGGCTCACTCAAATTGTAATTTGCTGTATAAAACTAAAGAATTCATTCCTGTTATATTTCACAATCTGACTAATTACGACTCACATTTATTTATTGAAGAATTGATGAAATATGAGGGTGATACTCATATCATACCCAAAACCAAAGAAAAATATATTGCAATCACTAAATACTTCAAATTATCTGCTAAGGAAACACTTAAAATCAAATTTATAGATTCTTTTCAGTTTCTCAGCTCCAGTTTAGATAACTTAAGCAAAAGTTTATCCTCAAATGATTACCATCATTTGGCTAAAGAATTCAAGAACAAACAACAGTTTGAATTAATCAGGGAAAAGGGAGTTTACCCCTACGATTACATGGATTCCTGGTCAAAATTTGATGAAACTTGTTTACCGACCAAAAAACAGTTTTATAATAGCTTATTATCAGAACATATTACTGATAATGAGTACTTCAGAGCGCAAAAAATTTGGGATATATTTAATATACATTCTCTTGGAGAGTACACTGACTTGTATCTCAAAAGTGATGTTTTACTTTTATGTGACATCTTTGAGAAATTCAGAAATAGTAGTTTATATTACTATAGATTAGATCCTGTTTACTATGTATCTTCACCAGGATTGAGCTGGGATGCTATGTTGTTGTATACGGGTGTTCAACTTGATCTGATAAGTGATATAGACATCTACCAACTAATGGAGAAGGGAATTCGTGGAGGCTTAGCACAGTGCTCATTAAGGCATGCTACAGCCAACAACAAATATACCCCTAATTATAACAGTAAAAAGGAATCAAATTATCTCATATATCTTGATTGCAATAACTTGTATGGTTACGCAATGATGAAAAAAATGCCAATGTCCGAATTTTGCTTTTTATCTGAGACTGATATAGCAAAATTCAATGTGAGTGATATATCTGATAATGATAATTATGGATATATTTTAGAAGTAGATTTGGTTTACCCTGATCAATTACATAAATCTCATAGTGACCTTCCATTTGGTCCAGAGAAATTCATACCACCGGGAGGAAAGTCAGAAAAGTTGATAGCTAATTTATATGATAAGTTCAACTATGTCATACATTATGTACATTTAAAAGAATGCTTAAAACATGGCTTAAAATTAAGCAAAATTCATCAAATCGTAAGATTTAGACAAGAAAGTTATCTGAAAATATATATTGATTTGAATACTCGGTTGCGACAAGCATCCACATCAGCTTTTGAAAAAGACTTTTTCAAACTTCTAAATAATGCAATATTTGGAAAGACCATTGAAAATAAGAGAAAACAGGTTGATGTGAGATTGATTACTACTTGGAGAGAAAAAATTGGAGTTGAGAAACTAATCGCCAAACCTAACTTAGAAAGCATTGCTATTTTCTCAGAAAACTTTGTAGCTATACAGCTTAGTAAGGAAAAAGTTGTATTGGATAGGCCAATATATATTGGATTTACAGTATTAGAATATGCCAAACAACACATTTATCAATTTCATTATGATTTTATACAACATGAGTACAAAGACAAAGCTAAATTATGCTATACTGATACTGACAGCCTTATGTATTCAATATATACACACGATTTTTACAGAGATATGAAAGAAAACATGTCAGTATTCGATACAAGTAATTTTAAAAATGACAATACTTATAGCATCACAAAACAAAATGAAAAAGTTCCAGGTCTGTTCAAAAATGAAATGGGAGGTGACAACTGAATTTATAGGTTTAAGAGCTAAGCTGTATTGTATTCAGACTGAAAAATGTCTCATTAAGAAAGCGACGGGTGTTTCTAAGTCAATTACAAAGCAAATAACTTCTTCTCAATATAGGGCTACATTAACTCGAAATATTGACCTGAAATGTAAAATGAATATTATAAGATCAATGAAACATGTTTTATATTCACAGAGAATCAATAAGCTCGTTTTGAACAGAGATGATGATAAAAGACAAATTATGACGAAACAGGTGACAACATTACCATGGGGTCATTGTGATTCACTTATGTAAAACTGAACAGATTAAATCTAAATGTATTCTAGACGATAGTTTTGCTTGAGTTAAATGCAGAGCATTACATACAATCTTCTACGTTAAACTCTGCATTTCACTTACATGCTAACTAAATGCTGTATTCTTGTATCTTATCATTTGTAATTGTGTATATCATGATATTGATTATATCAAATAAATATTTTATATGAATGTATAAACATTTTTCAATTTTTCAAACCCTATAGTAAATAAACATAAAATTTTTAGGGAAGTGGTATAAATAGACCTAACTGAACAAGAATGTTTTAGATAACAATATGAAGTTGATAAAACAAGGACTGGATTTAGAGGTTATTGATATTAATATTGGGTCAGATTCTCAAAATGTGCAAGACATAGCGAGCTTTTACCAAATACAATTCGTTGTATCATATGTGGTCCATCTAATTGCGATAAAATAAATGTGATGCTTAGTTTATTACTTCATCGCAATGGTCTAAAATTTAAAAATATATACCTTTATTCTAAGACAACATTTCAACCAAAGTATCAATTCTTATGCGAGATCTTCAAAAGGATTCCAGAAATCAAATTTTATGTGTTTAATGATGATAAGGATGTCCTTCACCCAAACGATGCATTGTGTAATTCTATAGTAATATTTGATGATGTGGTCTGTGAAAAACAAACTAATATACGTAATTATTTTTGTATGGGGCGTCATAAATCAATAGACTCATTTTATTTATCACAAACATACTCGAAAGTTCCAAAACAGTTGTTAAGGGATAATGCGAATTTATTAATCGTTTTTAAACAAGATGATACAAACTTGCGACATGTATATGATGAACATGTGAATGGTGACATGTCTTGGTATGCATTCAAAGCCTTATGCAAAACAATTTGGAAACAACCACATCAGTTCTTAGTCATCAACGCAGATTTTTCAGTTCAAAAGGGAAGATATAGAAAAGGATTTGATGTTTTTATTACATTAGATAAGTGATCTACTTAAAAAGCTAACTTTTCAATAATAATGTCATTGTTAGTCAAACGTTCGATAAAAGTACACCGAGGAATCAAACTGTCTATCTTCATAAAAATGGAACAAACTCTGAAAGAAAAATTAATAAAATCTGTTGATTCTATCAAATCCAAAATGGAAGAAATGCGAAAAGCAGAAGATGAAACTGATATATCAATGAAAAAGATTTTAAAATCGGTTTCAGAACCACTTTAGACCTTAATCACTCATAACAACTTCACTTGTAATAAAAAAAATACTTGTAACAGGGAAAATAAAACAGAAAATGCAAATATAACAAATTCTACGGAATTTGAAGATGCTGACAACGATAGTGAATTTTCTGATTCCAGTTTCATGCCAGATTATATAGAACAAACTAAAAATCCCTCTGATAGTAATAATTTAAACATGACAACCGATTTAAGGGAACTAAATAAAATTAACATACCATTTGGATTGAGAAATGAACAAAATCTATTATTTATGGGTAATTCTCTTGTCAAAATAACAAAATCAAGTAACAGTAATGATTGTAATCACTATATTACTTTGAACGACAAACGGTTCGAATTAACTACTGGTGTGAGAGAGTTAATGTTACAAAGCAAACCAGATTTAACACTTGTTACAGATCGAGATAGACTTATTTATAAAGAAATGCTTCTTATCACTAACGCTCATAAAAGAGATTTTGATCCTCATGCGCAAATAAAAGGTAACAAAAGTACGACGTATCTAAAAGTTATTAAACCCCTTCTTTTAGAACCAGTTAATTCCATTAATGTGAATGAAGAATCCAAAAATATTCATAAAAGTCCTGTAAAAAGTACACAATTAGCTAAAAAAGGTGGTAGTTTACCAAAATTAAAAAAATATAACCCAAATACTGATTTCATATACTGGGATGATGTTAATGAATTGGTTGATAGATTAAAAATATTGATTGCCTCTCGAGACGCTGGAAATAGTAACCATGACAATGAAATTCTATCTATTATTGAGGAGCTCACAGAAGCTGGAATCATAAGAGATTAAAAGTGATATTTTCGTTAACTTTTGTCAGTACACTAATAGAAACCGAAGATGAATGTTGACAAGTTTAGACACCACATTCATAAAAATAAAAGGTTCAAATGTGACGTTTATCCAACAGAATACGTTTTGGATCTCACATATGATGGTCAATTTGATGCAAAAGATAAATTAATAAAAAACGTACAATTACCAAAAGATATTCAAGACTGTGCCACTAAAGGATACGTCGATAAGTTATCTGATGTATTTTTTAAAAGATTACAAACTTTGGAGCAGTCATTCACTGAATTAAATAGAGTAATTGAAAACAATATTAAAATAAATGACAATAAGAAAAATAAAAAATGACTAAATCAGATGTTGTTAATGAAATACACCAAAATGCAAGAATACATTTTCCACGGCGAAGTGTCATTATGAAGGATATTGATGACCTATGGCAAGCTGATTTAATTGATATACAACCTTATAGTAAAGAAAATTCAAATAATAAATATATACTTATCGTTATAGATACATTTTCAAAGTATGCTTGGGCAGTACCGCTAAAACGTAAAACAAAAGAGGAAGTGTACAATGGATTTGAGTCAATACTTTCACGAGGTCGTCAACCCTCTAACCTACAGACTGATTTAGGAACAGAGTTCTATAATGATAAATTAAAATACTTATGAAAGCATTTTCAATCAATCATTACTCTACTTATTCAACTAAAAAAGCTTCAATCGTGGAAAGGTTAATAAGAACTATTAAGTCTAAATTATACAAAGAATTCAGTCTCAAAGGCAATTACAAGTGGAGCGATGGTACATTACATAAAATTATTCATTTGTATAATAACTCTTTACATCGAACTATAGGATGTAAGCCTGTTGACGTTACGGAACATAGTAAAAAAGTAATTTTGGAGAGGTACGCTAGATTATAACATATCAATATAATGGATAGGAGAATACAAAGATTTGCTTTTGGAGATTTTGTGCGTATAAGTAAATATATAGGAGTATTTGCTAAAGGCTATACACCAAATTGGTCTACAGAAATATTTCAAATTAGAAAAATCCAAAATACTGCTCCAATAACATATTTATTAGAGGACTCTAGATGTTTAATTCCACGCCTCAACCGAACGGCGTGGAATCATGAGGGGCTGGGTTGTTGCCAGCATGGGAGAGAAAATCTTGATTGTTACCTTACCTTGTCGTCGTAGACCGGAAATCGAAAGCTCGATTCGAGGCAGGAATACGGGATAAGGGCACAAGTTTGGGTGGGATTGGGAATGAATCTCACTGTCGCTGCCCGACGCTGTCGCCGGCGTGCTGCCTGCCGACACGTGGAGTCGCCGTCCGATACGACGATGTCCAATCAACACGGATCACTTAACCGCTGACGCGAATCTACTTATTTCCCGACGATGTGGTAGATTTACACTCCGACCAGGCTCGACACCTGTATTAGACGATTGTTACACCGAATTACAATCAATGGCCCGATGCCTGAGCAGACATGCTTGTTCTCCCGACGAGAAAAGATAACCTCCAATTTCTCCTCTCGTTTCGATACGAGTGACAGCTGCGGTTCTGTTTCCGTTCCGAGTCGCGCAACAAGAGGAGGTGCGTTCCGAATCATAAATATTAAACACTAGACATCAACCAATTCGAGGAGCATTTTATACCGAAGAACTACAAAAGACAAAACATCCTCAACTTTACCTCATCGAAAAAATTTTGAAAAGAAAAAGTAATAAAATGTATGTTAATTGGTTAGGATTGTCATCGAGTGAAAACAGTTGGATTCAACAATGTGACATTTCTAAATAGTAAGTTATATAATGGATTATGCTAACATCTATACCAGTCATGTTTAGAACATGAAAGGATGCAGTCTTCTTAATTGGATCATAAATAATTTACCATTTGAGTTCCATTTTCCTGGATACAATTATTGTGGCCCAGGAACTAGACTAAAAAAAAGACTTAAAAGAGGGCTAAAAGGAATCAATCCGTTGGATGAATATTGCAAAGAACACGATATGGCATACAACATGTACTCTTCTCTAGAAGATAGACATAAAGCAGATATAAAATTAATGAAAATGGCTAAAATACGTTCTTCTGCAAACGATGCAACTATTGGTGAAAAAATAGCTGCTCATATAGTAAATAAAGCAATGTTAGCTAAAGTGAGTACAGGAGCTGGGTTGAAAAGTCGCAAATAAAACAAAATCACTAAACGTGAAACTGGGTCAGAATTAAAAAATCACCTAAAGAATATTATAAAATATACAAAAAAACACTTGTTAAATTTAAAACCTACCACTAAGAAAGCAGCCATTGAGCTAGCTATAGCTGCTGCTAAGGAATTTACTACAGGTGTTCCTATCAAAGTACCACGTATTATTCCAGTACCCAAAACTGGAGGTGTAATACCGCTAATACCAATTTTCGCGGGTTTGTCAGCTGTCGGAAGTTTGGCTGGTGGAGCATCTGATATTGCAAAAGTTATCAACGAGTTTAAGGCTGCAAAAAAACGACTTTTAGAATTCAAAAGGCACAACGAAAAAATGGAATCAGTTTGCATTGGAAAAGGTTTACAACTTAAAAGACATAGAAATGGTTTAAAAGTTTATTTACCTGAAAACTATACTAAAAAAAACTAATACGCAGGCTACCCAAACGAGCTCTTACTAATATCGACATAATAAAGCATGCGAAATATATTCCATATTTTCGAGGAGTGTTTATGAGAGATGAGTTACCCAAATTTCCTCTTTCAAAAGAATGCGGTATAATGAATTTAGATAGTTCTCAAAATTTAGGCTCACATTGGGTAGCCTATGTAAAGCTTAATAATTATATTGAATATTTTGATAGTTATGGTAATTTAAAGCCACCAAAAGAATTTGTCAAGTATATTGGATCTGGTATACATTATAACCAGGAAAATATTCAGAAAGATCATCCTTATAATTGTGGACATCTTTGTTTGAATTTTTTAAATAATTTTTGGAAAAATATAAAAGCAGTTTGAAGTTCAAGTCTTGTCAGTCTTTTAATTTTAATCATGTCTATAACACTAACTTTTACTGGTAATAAACCAATATTGGAGTCATATTTTCAACCGCCATTGAACATAGATAGCAAGTGGGAGTGTGGTCTGTTATATTTTTCTGCATATAATTCAATTCCAAATATAAATTCAAATAACAATTTATTTCATTACGGAAATGATGGTGAACAGGTCACAATACCACATGGAACATATGATCTATATCGCACCTTTAGTACAGTATCGACTCAAATCAAAATTTTGGGTTTTGGACTTTTTGAGCTAGATGGACTTAAAACTCACTGCTCAACAAAATGGCTCAGTCAAAAAGAGAAAAATGATAAGTGAACTCGAGAAAAATATATCGGTCTCTCTCGCACTTACTTCCCGCGCCCCGCGATTTTACCGCAAGGAAGACCCAACCAGTACAGTGCCGATACTCGACGAAAGCGGGACGGCCGTGCGTTGACGCATTCGTAAATGTGTCGTTATTGCCCAAAAACTCAGGTATGTATCTAATTTTTATTTTTGTACTTTAACGACGGATTTAGAATTATGCCTTTCTATCACAAATAAAACCAAAAAATTGTTGGTGTAACATGTATTGGGTCCATTTTTTACAATATATTACTAAATGTTACTTTCATAATTCGAATTAGTTCATTTTTGTATTAAAATTGGTACGAGTATAAATGTCTTTAATGTATTAGGCCATTATTGGATGATAAATGAGTCTTGAAAAAAATATTTTAATGCCATTTTGCCTAGTTTCAATTGCTTTTGTATAAGTACCGTCACGAAAAAAATTCAAATTCATCGCGCGGCGGTTGTTAACCTTTATAGTAAAGAACATAAAGGCGTCGTTGGCATCATCAAAGCGAATGACACCGGTGTTTATATTCGTGCCGCTACCTATAAAAACGGGAGGTAGTACTCTATTGTATTTGCTTAGTGAATAGGTAGATAATTTCATTAACTCTCCTTCATAATTTTCAGAAAAATGGCGTCGCACTCACGATCTAAAAAAATTATAAAATTATTAAACATCATACAAGTCAACTCGGATGCCAATGCCACGGATGAAAAAATCCCGCTATTAAAAAATAATGTGAGTTTTGCTATTTTCAACTAACTAACACAAGCTGTAGAGTCTTCTGTACTTTACGTTACACTAACCAGGGAATCTGCTATGCGCGGTTGCTTGACACTGTTATTCGATGGCTTACTATGTTGGCTTTACGCGATAGGTAAGTAAATGTAATATTTATTTTTTTCAAGGGGTCTCCCGGAAAGGAAAACATCGGCCAGTCCCAAGAGGCGGTGCCTGAAATGGCGAGCCTACGTCCATCGATACCTACGTCAAAGAGGTCAAGCAGTTCGTCCAATATAAAATTGCTTAACAGTATACCTGACAACCTGGATGTCTTGGACGAAAACATACCGCAATTAAAAAAGAGTGTAAGTTTTGTTATTTTTGGTACTTACTTATTTTTAAACATTGGACCTTAGGTACCTATGAATTAGGGTAGGCTTATACCCAGCAGTGAGCGGAAACAACCTGTCAAATAACTAGCAAAAGCTGAAGTCGCCTATACCTACATTACACTAACTGGGGAATCTGCTATGCGCGTATTCTTCGATGGCTCACTATTCTGTCTTCAGGTATCTCCTGGAAAGGAAAACATCGGCCAGTCACAACAGACAGTGTCTGAAATGGCAAACCAACGTCCATCGAGACCTACGTCAAGGAGGTCAAGCAGTTCGTCTAATGTAAAACTGCTTAACAGTATACCTGACAACCTGGATGTCTTGGACGAAAACATACCGCAATTAAAAAAGAGTGTAAGTTTTGTTATTTTTGGTACTTACTTATTTTTAAACATTGGACCTTAGGTACCTATGAATTAGGGTAGGCTTATACCCAGCAGTGAGCGGAAACAAGCTGCCAAATAACTAACAAAAGCTGAAGTCGCCTATACCTACATTACACTAACTAGGGAATCTGCTATGCGCAGTTGCTTGACACTGTTCTTCGATGGCTCACTATGCTGGCTTTAAGTGCTAGGTAAGTAAATGTAATATTTATTTTTTTCAGGTGTCCCCCGGAAAGGAAAACGTCGGCCAGTACCAACAGGCAGTGCCTGAAAAGGCGAACCAACGTCCATCGAGACCTGCATCAAGGGTGTCTAGCCGTAGTAGTTCATCTTCTTCTAGTTCTTCCAGCAGCTCTAGCAGCAGCAGTTCTAGCAGCAGCAGTTCTAGCACGAGCAGTTCTAAAAGTACCAGATCCTCAAACACAGGCGCGGCAATCGTTAAGAAGAATGCAACTGTCTCAATGACCACAACACGTCAACTTGATTCGCCATCAATTTTGAGTCTACCTCCTTCTCCTCGTCAACCAATGAAATCTTAAGGAAGAAAAGCAACTTCGGTAGACTACCACATTTCACCAATTCATTCAGATGAGAGCGACGCTGATCTAAGCGACGGTGATCCCACGTACAGTCGAAATAACAGTAATAGCAGAGCATGTTCACCCAGTACAACATCTACCATGTCGGTGAATTCTGCTGCTGCTGATACCGCTGCTGATCTACTGCTGCTGATGCTACTGCTGCTGATGCAATGAGACCGCGTAAACGAAAGGCAGACCCAGCAAAATGGTTACGTAATGATAGTAAGACAAAAAGAAACCGTGGCGAGAGTTATAAATCAGCTTCTACCAAAAAAACTGTACCGGCACGGGAGATAAAGCCGCCTTGCCAGGAAAAGTGCCGATTGAATTGCTCTACAAAAATCGATCACAACAAACGTCTGGAACACTTCCAAGCCTTCTGGGCGTTAGGCAACATTGATTTACAGAGGTCATACATAATATCATGCATGACAGAAGTACAACCAAAGTACAAATATACAAATGCGGCCCGTCCACGACAACCAAATCACGCCTTCTACATGAAAGCAAATAATGAAAAAATCAGAGTTTGCAAGACATTTTATATGAATACTCTGGACATAACGGATAGAATGATCAGAACAGTAAAAAAAAAGACAGACGAAACTGAAGGTTTTCTCCAGGTAGATAGACGAGGTAAACACACGAATCACAAGAGAGTAGACGAACAATTAGTCGAAGACATAATTGATTTTATAAATTCTATTCCCCGGATGAGTCTCACTATCTGAGAGCATCCACAAAAAGAGAATTCATACAAGGAAATAAAACAATAGCAGATTTACACAAGGACTTCGAGGTGGAGCAAAAAAAAAAAGGTAAAAACGCGGACTCGTACCATAAATTTTATGAAATATTTAACACTAAATTTAATATAGGAATGTTCGAACCCAAGACAGATCAATGTGACAAATGCTTACAGTGGATGAATTCTTCCGATCAACAAAAGCGGGAGATGAAAAAAGAACAAGAAAACCATCTAAATGAAAAGAATAGCAAATAGCCGGATAGCAAAAAAAACAGCCCGAAAAAATATTGACCAGAACAACCTTTGCGTGTGTTACGATGTGCAAGCCATAATGCAGAGTCCAAACGGAACAACGTCATCGTTTTTCTATAAATCGAAATTAAATAGCTTCAATTTTACTATAACAGAGCTAAACAAATTAACTGAACGTGAAGAAAGAGATAACTTAGAAGACGATTATAAAAGCTATGGAGAAGTATATTGTTATTTCTGGGACGAAACCCAAGCTAAAAGAGGAGCTATTGAAATAGGAAGCTGTGTTCTGGACTATTTGCAGAAGGCATCGGAAAAAGCAGGAGATCAAGAAATAAATGTAACATTTATATCTGACAACTGCTGCGGTCAAAATAAAAATAAATATTTGGCATCACTGTACATGTACGCTGTCATGAAGATAGACAATTTGAAAACGATAACACACAATTATCTTATCAAAGGGCATACCCAAAATGAAGCTGACAATGTCCACAGCTTAATCCAAAAGCAGATAACAAGGGATCTGAAAGGTGGACCAATTTACTCTCCATTGCAATACATAGCAGCAATCAAAAGAGCAAGAAAAACGGGTAAACCGTTTTCAGTCTATTGTCTTGAAAATGATTTTTTCCTCGACTTAAAGAACTTACAAGCAAATTGGGGATACAACTTCAACGTTGACTGCTCGAAAAATACCGACGTCTGGAGCGACATAAAAGTGATGAAATTCACCAAAGAAAAACCGTTTTCGTTTTTTTATAAAACTTCATACACTCAAGATCGACTGATGGAGATCAATGTGCGTAATAAACGAAAAAAGATGATGGAGCTGACTGACATAAAGCTTATAAAAGCATATTCAGCTCCGTTTGAGCTAGGTTATAACAAGAAAAAAGATCTCAAAGAATTAATCGACAAAAAGTTGATTGATTCATATTATTCTAGTTATTATAATAATATGTTAAAGTAAAATTGTGTACTAAACTATGTTTATGTTAAGTTTTTAACTTATTTAGATATTTTTTCTGTTAACTTGTTAACTGCTGACTGGGGCTCATTCTGAAGGACACACTTACTTAACCTTTCGTCAGTGGGTACTTTTATAACAATTACATTTCAATTGTTATCTGCCCATACAGGCCACTGTCACAGACGAGGGGTTTAAATTACTTGACAACATTAACTTAGACAATTTTTATGCGATAGCTATAGAATCCATTTTCGAACTCACTTTTGAAATGGTTTAATTCAAGCTAAACTGATTAAAAAGCGAGTTCAAAAATGAAATCTACGGCAACCGCATAAGAGCTGTAGGAGTTATGGTTGTCAATGAAGCTTATTAAGTGTGTCCTTTAGAATTGGCCCCATATTTATTTCATTAAGTAGTTAGTAATTTACTATGTTAAGTGAACGTTCCTACTCTATTCTATAACGAAGGATACCTATGTAATTGATTAAGCTCAATTAGTTTAAGATTTTTCGATTTTTTTAATGAGTGTTATCTTTTCATTATTATTAATTACCGCCAAAGTATTATAATTATAATTATTGTTGCCTGAACGTACATTATATTTTTTCTATCGCCTTAGTTGTATGATGAATAAGTGTAACCTTTATTAAATAAAGATGATACCTAACGCTGTTATTTGGAAAGTAGATCGTTTTCTTGCACAACATTGACTAATTAGAATCTATTCTGGTGAATATATAGTACTATAATGCAACTTTATGAAATAGTCCGAAAAATATTGTCAGGCATTAATACTATAGTGACCTAAACCTGAAATAGCCACCAAACAAAAAATTATATTTTATGCAAGAGAGACCGAACTCTAAAGAGTTTTTTCAAACCCAGTTTTTAAGAACAAACATGATATTTTTTCTTATTATTATAGTAAATAATAAAGCTCGATATATCTTAGAACAAGCGTGCCAAATTTCATTAACATGAATATAATACTTTTGACACCAAATGCAAATGAGTGAAAAATCACGTAGTCCATTTTTGTTTTTTGCGATTTCCCATAAAGTCGGATTTTTTAGTTAGGTCGTTACTGTACTAAAGGTGCGATATGATCTTCTTCATTTTTTGGAATCTAGTGTTAAAAACTGTAAAATTGATATTAAACCTAATAACAATACGTTAAATTGTTCAATATTTTGTACGAAAACAATACATATTGATAAAAAAAATAGTGTAGGCAAAATTTTAGGTTTTCTGAATACTAAATTAGAACCAAATAAATGGCATGATTCTGTGACTCCAGTAAACATTATTCCATTGTCTGTCATAAGGATCGAATGTGACTTTGTGCAAGGATCTTATTTAAATGGATTTCCATCTCACGTAATACATGAGTTCGTGCCAAATGTTCCTCCAGGTCATCAGTTCATAGAAGTGCCAAAAAAAAAAAATATACTTACCAATAGAAAAAAATAATATTTCATCAATAACTTTAAAAATCACTAACGAAAAGGGAGATTGTATTAACTTTGGAAAAGAAAATATACAATTACGTTTACACGTTCGGAAAGCAAAATGTTAGTTTTCAATAAAAAGCTAACATAAAAGAACACAAAGTTAATATTCCTACTACACTTAAAGTGAAACGACGTACTATAAAAAATAAACTTTCCAAATCAAATAAAGAATTTCTTAAAGCACTTGGATTTAAAATATGAGTATATTACAGATATCTAATTTACCACAATTCGACAACTCGATCGAGAGTTGTGAAATTCACACATATAGTCCCTATAGTAACAGTTTCAGAGAAAATGATGAAATCAGAATACCTATCCAACAACGAGACTTATATTTGCTTCCATCCGCAAGTTCGCTATTCATTGAAGGCTCTGCAATTGCATACGGAAAAGAAGAAAAACCGCTTCAAAAACAGTTGGATTTTAGTAACAATCCTTATCTGTTCCTGTTTCAAGACATCAGATATGAATTGAATGGTATTGAAATAGATCGTACAAAAAATGTAGGAATCACAACAACAATCAAATCAAGCATATCTATGAATGAAGGTGACAGCAAAATAGCGGCTCTTTGGGGTTGGAATATCAATGGTTTTAAGAGCAATGGTACTTTTAGTATTGTAATCCCTTTGAATAAAGTACTAGGATTTGCTGAAGATTATAATAAAATATTAATGAACTGTAAACATGAACTTATTCTTAACAGAAGTAATTCAAATTTAAACAGTGTAAAAATAAGCGATTCAGAAATATTAAAGGTAGAAATAAATATACACAGAGTACAATGGCGAGTACCACATATCAAAGTATCAGACCGTGAAAGGTTAATATTACTCAAACAATTACAAAATGATAGACCAATTCAAATTTCTTTTAGAAATTGGGATTTATATGAGTACCCATTATTGCCAACAACAACGAAACATACTTGGTCAGTGAAAACCACTTCTCAGTTAGAAAAACCTCGATATATCATTTTCGGGTTACAAACTGGTAAAAAAACTGTAAAGGAAGTGATAGTAGTGAATTTGATCACTGTAATTTATCGAATGTAACACTGTTTCTGAATTCTCAGTATTATCCTTATGAAGCTTTGAACTTGAACTTCAAAGACAATCGTTACAGTATTTTATATGAGAAGTTTACTAAATTTCGTCAATCGTATTACGGCGTTCCAGCAGATCCGTTGTTCAATATTGTTAATTTTAAAAGTATAGCTCCACTATTCGTTATTGATTGTACAAGACAAAACGATAACTTGAAATCTGGTCCTATTGATGTGAAACTCGAAATTGAAAGTTTAGAAGATATTCCACACAACACAACTGCCTATTGTTTAATAATTAATAATAGAATAGTAGAGTACAAACCTCTGAGTAACATTGTTTGCAAAATATCATGATTTCTATAATCGATATTCAAAGATTCAAAACAGATGAAATTTTTTTTATTATCAAAGAGATAGCAATTTTGAGCAATAAAAAAGTTCAGGTATATTTAATAAAACCACCTTTCCCATTTTATGAATTATCTAAAACAGAGAAGAGACAAGTGTGCTGGATCGAAAGAAACAGGAAAATATTCTGGAGGGAAGGATTTATACCAATAAAGATTACATAGACATAGTTAACATACTGAAAGACAAAACAATACTTGTAAAAGGTCTTGAGAAAGTTACCTGGTTACAAAGTATACTAGAAACTAATAATATAATTAATTTAGAGGATAAAGGTTGTCCTAGTATTTTAAGTTTGTATGAAAAATATAATCAATCAAATTGCGTATTTTCTTGCCTGTATCATTCCAATGTTTGTGCATTAAAAAATGTAATGTGTTTGAAACTGGTGTACTGAGAATAACATTTTTTAATTAATAAAGCAGTTTTTTTTTATTTTATCCCTTAAGAATTAAAAAAGAGGTATAATTCAGTGCAGCTAGCAGTCAAACTAGTTCAGTTGAGTTGTACATTTCAGTTCAGTAATATACCTGTTTAAAACAGTGCCAATTCCTATAGTTCAAAAGAAATCAAGTTATTAAATGAGTGAAACGGCTAACCGCTATTGAGTACTAATTTATTGGAAACCTCCATTCCTATCAACAACAATAATCTAGTACATGAATGAAACAGGTGAAGCTGTAGATTAGCTCCTATTCAGTTATATCAATAAGAATTTGGGTAATAAATTGGGAAAGCTGGCGCACGGTTCCCTGGGAAAGGAACTGCAGTACACAAAATCCAGTTCCTGATACATCAGTACCCAAGCACACCAGTTTCAGGGCGACAATAAACCGCTCAAGGAGCGCCGAAGGCGCTCCTTTGTGAGCGGTTTGCTCGCACCCCACCCCAACTCCTTGCGATACTGTGAGACATGGTCATACTTGCGCAGCCCGAAGACAAACCGAATCCCGAGGTTTTGAAGTCGTTCGAGTTTGTTCAGTTGTTCTTCGTTCGCACCGATCCAGCAAACTTACGCATAGTCGATTAAAGGTAGTAGGAGGGACTGGGCAAGGGTGCTGCGGCAGGAAGTGCTGCAATCTCCGTAGGGAGTAAAATGAAAGAGACTCTTCTGCTGACCTCACAAACATGGGGCGACTAGGACAACAATTTATCAAATACAACCCCAAGATTCTTGGCCTTCTCGCTGTATGAAATTATGTTACCATCATACACTATAGGGTCGACGGGCATTTTCTGAACTAGGTTATGAGACATGACACTATGAAAGTAACTAAAATATACTAGCCTAGATGTAGCCACATCCGTGTTTTTTCTGATGTTCCTAACAGCGTAAGCCGCAGTTCTGCGGTAATTTACCAGCCAATTTATTTATGTTGGGTCCCCACTGTAATTTGCTATCAGTCATTTACTAATTCTAACGTGCTGCTGTCTAACACCAAACTGGTCTCAACTTGCCTGACATTTGGAAGTGGGAATTTGATACATTTGGTTTTACTAGCGTTTAACCATAAATTATTAACTGTGAACCAATTCAAGGTTAAAGACAATACTCCATTAATAACTCCATTACTCCATCATCAAAATCTTCTTTTTGTCTTTCAATTTTGAAGAACAGTGAAGTGTCATCAGCAAACAACACTATATCAGTCAATTTCTCCACCATGAAAGGCAGATCGTTAATAAGAATAACCACGAATAAGAACCAGGAATAAGAAAGGGCCTAAATATGGAACCTTGTGGAACGCCAATTTTTACTTCCATACCATCAGATTTAACACAGTTGACTTCTGCCGGTTGAATTCTATTGCTTAGGTGTGATCTTAGTAGATCCATCGCTTTATTTCTAACTCCGTAATGATTTAATTTCATTAGTAGCGTATTATGATCAACCAATCAAATGCCTTCGACAGATCGCAAAAAACTCCGATAGCATCCTGTGCGGCCTCCCATGCAGAGTAAATATGAGATATAATATGAGAGTAATACCTGCATCCGTAGTCGATTCACCCCTAGTGAAACCGTATTGTTTGGCGTGGAGTTGTTTTGTACGGTTGAAGTGTGACAGCATTTGATTGAGTATAATCTTTTCAAAAAATTTACGTAGTGCTGGAAGAACAGATATTGGTCTGAAATCGGAAGTCGGAAGACAAGGGTGATCCTTCAAGATCACCCTTGTCTTCCGACTTGAACAGAGGTATCAGTTTACTGTGTTTCATGAGGTCTGGGAAAGCTCCATCGTCAACACATTTATTAAATATATAAGCTAGGTGTGGGGCTATAACTAGTATTATTGAACCAATGACTTTGACTGATGTCAATGAGGTCTTCCGTATTTTTTAAGTTAAGTAATTTAAACGTTTTGACAATATCCTGGGGATACACATGATGAAATTTAAAATCTACATTACTGATGCTAGTACTGTTTTTAATAAAGTCTCTGCTTCATATGGAGATGAATTTAGACGCTCTGTTGTGACTAAGGGTACATTGGTGAAGAATATTTCAAAAGCTCAAGCTACCTCAGCGTTGGATTGAACAACATTATCACATATCTTTAAACAAAAATCATTGTCCCTTGGTATAACTTTGCCAGTTTCACGGTTTATGATTTGCCAAACCGTTTTCATTCTATTATTTTAATTTTGTATTTTTCTATTAATGTGTAAAGTTTTTGCAGTTCTATAAACCAACTTGAAAGTTTTGGAATATTTTTGAACATATTCATGAAATTTTCTATCAAAGTTGTAGGTTTCTTGTTCATAAAGGTCATACAAGATAGCTCTACTTTTATGAATTCCAAATGTTGCCCAGTCATTAAATTTAGATTTACCGTTGTTGGCACAGACTTTCTTTAGTTTAAAACTGTATTGAATTCTGATTGAATAATGTTGAAGACGTCAGAATAGATTTTGTTAGGGTTTGTTGGTAGGTATGTTCATCAAAATCTGGTATTTCAAACTCCAATATCCAAAACATTTGGAATTTAGTCTGGACCCGGATAACTGCACTAATATGCAGCCTGGACCCGGATAACTGCACTACTATACAGCCTGGACCCGGATAACTGCACTACTATACAGCCTGGACCCGGATAACCGCACTACTATACAGCCTGGACCCGGATAACCGCACTTCTATATGGCCTGGACCCGGATAACCGCACTTCTATACAGCCTGGACCCGGATAACCGCACTACTACACGGCCTGTACCCGGATAACCGCACTTCTATATGGCCTGGACCCGGATTGTAGTTCGATGTCGAACGACACCCAGTGGTCAGTCTTAGATTTTTTATGTATATAGTTAGGTATGTTAAATATTCTTATAATAGAAAACTTGTGTTGAATAAATTTTCGGTTTCATTCTAATTTCTTTCATTTCTTTTAAGACCTACTTTCAAAATTTTCTTTATTAAGCTTCCGTTACGGGAGGTTATTCACAACAACCCTTCGCAACGTGACTACACGAGCTGATGCCCGCTCAATGTGTGGGGACCCGGACACAGTAGGGAGGTCTGACTTCTGGGCATGGGTAATACCATTTTTTTCCCCTCCAACACAAAAAAAAAAACTGTATAAAAGACAAGGTTATTACCATAAATTGATACAAAACAAGAATTACGGCAACATGCGTTCGACGTATTTCGAGACTTGCCAAGCATGTGCCAAGATTGCGCCCAAACTTGTAGACTACTACAACGAATGCTCAAGATGTCTAGCTCCAACCCTTAGGCATAAGAAACATCTTCTGATAAAGTTTCGGCTCTCATGCACATGCCCGAAACGAGCCGCGTAGAATACACGTCATCCTAATTCTTGTTCGGTTTTAATAAACTTTGTCTTCTAAACGTCCCCAATAAACGAAACCTAACGGTTTTGGTCCGGGAAACGCGGTGGCAACAACATTGTAACTACCAGTGTTGCTTAATTGTCCCTACTGAGATTAAGTAAATACTTTCCTTGCCTTTTTGGGGTCCGTCTTGAGATAAACAATCAAACATCTTAGACTGCCTGCAGTCTTTGGGGGACCCCACTCTAGGCGAAGTCCACTCTACGCGAAGCTATCTTATTGAAGATATTTCTTTGTGACAGTTGCTGATATGGGTAGCCTTGATTCTGGTCCGATAAATCACTTAACAGCGCCGTTTCTTGCCAACTCATCTGCTTTTTCTTTACCTTGAATCTCTTCATGACTATGGGGCCTATACTCGTACAATATCTCGATGAAATGGCGGATATCGAGTGATTCCCATAAAAAGTCGATATACGTATATCAATTGCGTGAGAATCAACCTCCAGGAACCCATACGATTATTTCTCATGTCCTTCCCCTATAGTCAAGACTTGTTGCCTTACATTATTTAACTAGCGCAGATTAATTGGTTGTCATAGCGCCATGAAGCTACCTGACTGTCAGAATAAATGTTTTCTCAATCTTATTTTTAGTATCTGGTATTTCCCATAATGCTTCAGCATATTCCATCATGGCATAAACCAAACGATAACTGTATACTAGAGAATGGGGCGTGGCCTCAGATGAATCAAACACTTTGAGGGACTCATCTGTGTCTTTACCAAACTCCTTTCACCAAAGTGCCACTTTTTCCCCGAGTTTTCTTTCATTGGATTGTATTTAATTGTACATAATTTTCTGTATCCTCCTTGACTGAAAATAAATTCAATAATACTTAAGTAAACACTACCTTCAAAATCAAAATCAAAAATCATTTATTTCCATAGGATGTTGTTACATCACTTAGATCCGTCATTACATATTTTTGGGTGAGTTCACTAACACAATGGCGGAATCTGTGGAGAAGAGCTCACCGAAGAAACTCCACAGTCGTCGCATCTTTTGCGTTTCCTTTTTTAAATAAAATATTGTCAAATTACAAAATGAATGCTAATTATATATCGAAACAGCCTGTTACTCAAACAATCTATTCCGATGGACATCTGTCCTCTAACTAAGTAATCAGATATCCTATAGTAACCTTTTTTATACAATTTCTGTTTTATTATTATTTTAAACTTGTCTAAAGGTAAGTTTTTAATATCAGTAGGGACCTTATTGTAATAGCGTATACAATTTCCTTTAAAAGAATTACTAATTTTATGTAGTCGGCTTACTTAAGCAACCAACTTGTCTTTATTTCTAGTATTAAAATTGTGTATATCACTGTACTTCTGAAAATTAGTTATATTTCTTTTTACATACACAAGATTGTCTTAGATATATTGAGACACAAATGTCAGAATATTGATTTCTTTAAACTTTTCTCTCAGTGACACTCTAGGCTCTAATCTATAAATTGCACGAACAGCCCGTTTCTGCAGAATAAATATACTATTAGCATTCGCAGCGTGACCCCACAATAAAATACCATAGGTCATTAGACTATGAAAGTAACTAAAGTAGACTAGTCTAGCGGTGTCTACGTCGGTAAGAGCTCTAATTTTTTTAACTGCGAACGCTGCCGAACTCAGTCTGTTCGACAATTTATTTATATGAGGATCCCATTGTAGTTTGGCGTCTAAAGTAATGCCCAAAAAGACAGTCGACTGCACAAGGTCCAATCTCTGTCCTTTTATAAATATGTCTGTAGTTACCGGGTTCACATTGGGTAACACGAATTTAATACATTTAGTTTTCTTTTCATTAAGTAATAAATTGTTAACAGTAAACCAGTTCACTATACTAGAGATAGCATTGTTTAACTTTTGTTGTTTTAACTTTAAATATCAAAGAAGTATCATCGGCAAACAATACTAACCCATGTTTTGCTTTAACAAGGTAAGGTAAATCATTAATATATACTAAAAACAAGAAAGGACCAAGAATTGAACCTTGCGGTACGCCCATACTTATTGAAGACCCAGGTGATCTTTTCCCATTAACATCGACCATCTGAACCCTATCTGTTAGATATGACTCGAGAAGGCCAAGTGCCTGATCTTTTACACCATAATGGCGTAACTTCCTGACAAGAGTGTCATGATGGACGCAATCAAAAGCCTTGGATAGATCGCAGAAGACACCTATTGCATCCATTGCGTCTTCCCAGGCATCAAAAATATTGTCGATTAGTTCAACACCAGCATCGGCTGTTGAACGACCCTTTGTGAAACCAAACTGAGCAATATGAATTAAATTATTGAGATAAAAATGACTTTGCAATTGATTAAGTATGAGTTTTTCAAATATTTTGCTAAGCGTTGGTAGTATCGATATGGGTCTAAAATTGGTGGGGTCTGATGTACTACCAGCTTTGAATAAAGATATAACTTTACTTAGTTTCATCAAGTCAGGAAACACACCATTATCTATACATTGATTAAATATACAACAAAGGTGAGGTGCAATACAATCTACAATGGAACTAATAATTTTTACTGATAGACCATGGGCGTCAGCTGTCTTTTTCATTTCCAGGGATTTAAACGCTTTTACAATGTCTTCATTATTTACGTGCCTAAATTTAAAATCTGTTTTACATTCCTCAAAGTTTTGTTTAAGTATAGATTCAGCAGCAGCGGGAGATGAATTTAAAGACTTGGTTGTTGAAACTGGAATGTCCGTAAAGAAATTTTCGAAAGCTTTTGCTACTTCTAGGTCTGTACTTAGCAATTGATTATCTATCTTAAGCTTGAAGTTATTATGTGTAGCTTTGGCCTTTCCAGTCTCTCTGTTTATAATTTGCCAAGTCGTTTTCATTACATTGCTACTAGATTCAATTTTGTTTTTAATGAAATTAGATTTGGCTACGGCACAAACGCGTTTAAACATTTTTGAATAACTACGAACATAATCTAGAAAGGCCGTATTTTTGTTATATGATTTCTCTTCATAGAGTTCATATAATCTTCGTCTGCTCCTATGAATTCCAACTGTCGCCCAATCACTAAACAAAGCTTTGTTATTAACTTTTATAGTTTTTGATTTAAATACCGTATCATATTCATTTTTGACAAGGTTAAATACTGAGTTGTACAACAAATTTGGATCGTCACTGTATGGTATTTCCCATAGTTTATCTTAAATATTATTCCTGTAGTGTTCAAGCCGAGTGTCACTAACGGGCACACATGTAATATCCTCTTTTTGGTCCTTTTTTATTTTAATATTGAATATACCTATCTGATCAGAGTGATCAGAGGTTAATTTATTGATGACCGATTTGAAAATGGGCGTAATGTTAGTAAATATATTGTCAATGCAGGTAGCAGATGTTGCAGTAATTCTAGTAGGCTCCAAAAACAGAGAGTTCATGTTGTGACATAAAAATAAAGATTTTAATCTAGTACAAATATTGTTATCCTCTAACAGATTAACATTAAAATCACCACAAATTATAAAAAAATTGTTTTTATCGCTGATTTTAATCAACACTTCATCCATTTTCTTTTCGAATAAATCAAAGGATGAATCTGGTGGTCTGTATACGCTCATTACAATAAGTTGTTCAAGTTCAATACAGGCTATTTCCATGGTACGCTCAACAGACAGGCTCACTATGTCAACTCGTTCCTTATATTTAAAACTATTATTTACAAGTATTAAGGAGCCACCGCGATCAGCTGTTTTTCTGTTGAACGAACTAGCAACGTGGTGGTTATTAAAGTTGAACATGAACTGATAACTCTTTAAAAAGTGCTCTGTTATACATAAAATATCAATATTATTACAGTTCATGAATAACTCAATTTCCAGTTCTTTACTTAACATGCCCTGTATATTTTGATGAACCACGTTTAAAATATTCTTACTTTTACATTTTTCATTACTAGTAACTTGATTTAATGGGCAAGATGAAGGTATATTTATACAAATATTAATATTACTGCCAGAGTTACTCTCTGTTGTCCTATGGGTTAATTTAAAGAGCTTGGAACAGATTCCAAGGAGTACATGTCGTTATTATTACACTGCTCAATAGAAGCAGGCGTTTCATTAGTCAAAAACTTGACTGAGTTCAAAATAAAATAAGATAGTGACTGTGCTATCTGTTTTGTATAAAACCTAGATAGGTAATACCTATCCTTAGTCAAATAAAAATATTTTCCAATACAAATATTGGTGTCTATGAAATGAAATTTTCAGTATGACGACATGTCAATGTGTGTATAAATGTATTATAATCATGTCTTATATGATTTTCATGTTGTGACAAAGATTGGCTGAAGGGAAACGCAAACAAGATTATTCTATCTACATTTTGTAAAGAATTTAATTTGGAAAAGTATTTAGTAATTAGTTTTTTAGATACATTTTCCCTTCTACCAATTAAAATAATTAGGGTGGTTGGTTCTAAAAACTGCGATGACAACACTTTGTTTAATATTTGTGAATATGTGGCGCCAGGCATACAGTTATTTAATATTGCCTGGCCCACGCGCTGACTAAGTTGTAAACCCATATTTTTTCCAAGTTCATCGCTGTACATTATATACCTATCCTTTGTCCGAGAGAAGGAGGCGTTATTGATAACACTATTAGTACTCAAGTCGACTGACGGCGGCGCCTGGGTCAGTATCAGCTGTTCGGCCGGCTGCTCGGCGGGACACACGGTCGGCACGGAACAGTCCGCTCGAGCTTGTTTACAATCACAGATGTGATTGTCGGTCAAAGATATAAAAGTGTCATAATTATACTTACACGTCTCCAACAAACTTTTCATAGCCGACACATGTTCCTTAATTTCGTATTGTGCTGACTCATATTTACGTGTAATACTTTGTAATGATGAGTTTAAAATATGCATATCTGACTGGAGTCGCCGTGTGTCACATTCGTACTTTTCTGTAGTTTTTTCCAAACATAATCTACAATCATCGATTTCGTTAATTAATTCGACACGTTCCTTGCTACAATTTACATTTTTACAAAATATTTTATTTCTATTAGCTAGTTTTTGTGTTTTTTTTATATAATTATTCAGTTTAACATATTTCTTTAATTTATTTTTACTACAGCTCATAGTGGTTACTGATTGCGATATATTAGGACTATCACACGTGAGATCAATTGTCACAGTTGAATTTTGATCTATGGGTGAGATGACAGAAGCTACAGGTGGAGTGATCAGCTCCAAAAAGAGTGACTGGGTCTGCCCCGACCTGAGGCTATCGTTTGCAGTTTGTAGTGCAGAAATTTCGTTACGTGCGTCGCGAAGCTCCTTCTCCAGGACAGCAATACGCCTCAGGGCATCTTCGAACGCACTGCCACTCCGGTCGAAGCCATCTACCAGGTGCTGAAGCCGATCCCTATCTCCCGTCACATCAAGGAACTTGTTGTGCAACTCTGCCATCTCACTTTTTAATTTTAAGTTCTTATTAACAATAAGCAACACCTCCTTCTCACTTTCATCCCTTTCAGTAAGCAACTGCTCATTGGTTACCTTACACTGTTTTAATTCATATAAAGCTAATTTTAAGTTATCTTCTAGTTGACGGGCTGCCTCACTTCTGGTTGTTGGCATTTTAAACAAAATAAAACAACAGTAAAAAGCAAGATTGAAGCACGGCTGTAGCACAGCTGATAAGCAGTCACTTCATTGAGGTTATGATTAACGAAATGTGCAAAAAAAATAAGCTATTCAACAAAAAACAAAGTAATTCCAAATCAATTTACGTGCCTAAGTAATTAGTTATATCGAAAATATCGTTAATTATAGCCCAGTAGCAAATTATTTCAAATAAAATACTCAACCGTCAACGTTACGTTTTTTAAATACACAAAATAGGATAACTATTAGAATTTTATACACTTATGCACCAGTTAACACAAAATACACTTAATTAATACGTATAACAAATGCGATTAACTTGGAAAATTGTATTAAAGTATTTTTAAATCAATAAAATGTATCTAATCTTTTGTTTACAACCTATTCGCCAGTGTTGCCAGCGCAAGCAACCAATGATAAAACAGGTGGTAGCCGTCTCCCGGTGCACAAAGATTATGTTCGACGACAGGTTCCTAAACATGGCTAAAGCCATTTCAACAGGACCTGAAAACGAAGACACCTTCGACACGTGGAAGGTATCGGAAATCACATGGGTCAACGGAGTTGGAGTTCCCGGCTTCGATGATAAACCAGGTACAGTTTTCCAGTCCTATAAATTGTAAGTATACTTCTACAGACAGTTTTAGTCGTATCATCAAATCGAAAGTTTCGATGTGAAAACTCGGTTTTAAGCCGGTAACAAAGTATAATTAATTTATCTAATAACAAATAACATTAAAAATTCAATTAGGTATCATTATTACTTAGATTACAATTTACAATCACGAATTATCATTCAATTTCTCATTTTCAGTCAGAATTATGTTTAAATCCTTATTAACTATTTGGATAAATTTCCAAAGGCTCATACCAAAAATGACAATTTCTGGGTACTGAGTGATACACGCATTTAGCAATGTCAGTGCCTGTACGGGCCACACCCGTCGCGAACGGCGGCCGGGAGCGCAACATTGTGTAACGGCTTGGGGCTGATAAGGCACAGCTTCGCAGAGCTGCGGGGTTATCCACTCTATTGTGTATTAGGAGATAGTAGTACACTAGTAACGCTTGCTTCCTTCTCAACTCTAGGGTGTCAATTCCCACCATTACTGCCATAAACAAAGTCGGAAATAAGTGTAGATAGTACCCATACACCATCTTAAATAAGGATCTTGCAAATTTACGCTGTCCTGTTTCCAACATGAGCTTATATTTGACTTCATGTGGGTCCCAGATTATGGGGACCATGGTGTATTCAAGCCTGCTACGGACAAAGGCATTGTACAATGTTACGACATTGAAACATCACCAAAAACCTTCGCCTGCCTCATTACAAACCCAAGCGACCTGTAAGCTCTCTTACACGTATCTTGAATGTGGTCATTAAATGTTATCTGTGTGTCCATAGTCAGTGTCAGGTCACGTATTTTATTAACTCTCATGATAGGAGTGCCAGTTATAGAATAGTCATGACAAATAGGAGTCAAGAGTCGAGTGTAAGTCATAATCTTGTACTTGGAGCTATTGAAGGTCAAGTTATTTCTCACACTCCACTCAACCACTCTATCAATGTCTCGTTGCAACAGCTCAACGTCATCATCACACTCGATGCTCAAAACAACTTCAAGTCATCAGCAAACATAAGACACTCGGCAGTCCTGATGACTTCAGGGAGATCGTTGATCATAATAACATACTGGGTAGGGTCAAGGGTGCTTCCCTGACTTACACCAGAGCAAGTATCATAGCACACTGAAAGCTTACCGGAAACCTGTACGTATTGTAACCTGTTAGCAAAGTAAGCAAACAGCTTCAGTAGCTTGGGAGTGAAACCTATGGGAGCAAATTTTTTCAGTAGCACATCGTTATGGTCACGATCAAAAGCTTTCTTGAAGTCAAAATAGGTCACATCTACTTGTTTCTTTTTGTCCATTGCTAATGATACGTAGTTAACAAAGTTAAGTTGATTAGTCACCGTTGAATGAGCAGGACGGAATCCATGCTATGCTTCTGCTAGGTGAACTCCAATTTGCTGGGTGACTTAACAGTTAATTATGGTTTCAGAGATCTTACCAAAAACAGAGAGGACAGATATGGGTCTATAGTTGGCCACTTCAGCCTTAGAACCGTCCTTGAGCATGGGCGTGACACGCGACAATTTCTAACGTTCTGGATATATAGAGGTTTTTAAGGCTGTGTTGTAGACGTGAATGAGAGGTTGCGCCAGTGCTGACTAACAGTCTCTTACCACGAATGGTGGGATGCCGTCAGGTCCAAGGGATTATCCTGGCTTTAGTAGTCGTCTAGCGCGGCGTAGGTCTGCGACGGAGATGTTATCGATCGCGATACGCGAGGTGCGTCCCGCTGGTCCGGCCTTCCGCTCTGCAGCCCCCGCAACGAGAAGCGGCTTGTCAGGCAGGAATACCGATCGGAAGTAATCGGCAAAAGCATTAGCCGCATCTACTCAGGTCACTTTGTTACCTTCATAAGTGCACATGTTGCAAGTCTGTCTACACTTACGTTGGTCCTTTACAAAGTCCCAGAACGTAGTAGGGTCAGTGCGTATGTGCCGCTCAGTACGTCGTATGTAGTCAGCATAGGTGAAGTCGATGAGGTCTTTAACTCGGGTTCTATAGTACCTAAACATTTCCTTGTTGAATTTCTTACCGTCAGCCTTGATTCTAATTTCTAATTGTGTTATTGCACTTTGGCACGTTGCAATACCTGTAAAAAGGTTTTTTATCTTCAACCATTGCCTCACCAAAATAAAACTGATTTGGGTAACTAATTGGCACCGGTAATATGCAAAACAAACATGGATTTCGGGTGGCGTGGCATATGACGTTATCCGCCGCCGCCGCCGCGACAAATCACCGCGACAAATCGCCGCGTTTTGCGGCTAAAATTTACTCCGTGATTTATTATTTATAACAGTATTTTTATTGTTTTCTATGATATTAGGATTTAAACAGTGATTAGAAAAGGAAAATGAAATACATCGATATTCTCTATTATCCTTCAATCACAATTGTCAATTTTCCATATTTTCCCTTAAAGTGTGGCTTCGTCCAGTCATTTGGGGCTAAAAAAAGGCGTCTGGACAGTTTTCACGGGGTTTAGAAAATTGGTAATTCATTATTATTATTACATTATTTATTTTCAAGATAACACTACCAAATGATTGGACTAGCTACCCAAAGTTGAATCAGCGAATAAGGGGGCAGTATAACTCCTTCTTCGTCAGTGGTCCAATGTAATAGCGAGGAATGGAGTGGATGGTAATGGAGAGGAATGGTATACTACCAGAATTGCAATCAGGCTTCCGTAAGGGTAGGGGAACATCAACAGCCCTTATCGATGTCGTAGATAATATCTTGTCTGAGCTTGACCAAAAGCACAGTTCTGGTATTGCTAGATTTTTCCCGAGCTTTCGTCTGTCTGAACACGCCTCTCTTATTAACGAAAATGTCCTATTATGGGTTTGATAGTGCCACGGTGAAGAGGTTTGAAAGCTTACTGTCGGGCCGTGGGCAGGTTGTTGGATTGGAAAAAAGCGATGGCACTACGTTGTTTTCCTCGACAAAGCGCTTAACAAGGGATGTGCCTCAAGGGTCAATATTAGGCCCCTTTTTATTTATTCTTTATTCAGCGGAGATCGCTTCTGTCGTGGAAAACAGCATGTGCCATCTTTACGCAGATGACACCCAATTATATATATCGACCGTTCCATCTGCCGTAAAGACTGCTGTCCAATCCATAAACAGCGATCTGGAGCGGGTGGCGTCATGGTCTGTGAGGAGCTGTCTTGTGCTAAACCCTGTTAAATCTAAGTACATGGTACTTGGTACAAAAAATCAGATCCATAACACAGTCCAAGCCCTTGCCCCCAACGATATAGCCATCAGGAGTGAACCAGTGGAAAGGGCTGTAGAAGCAAAAAATCTTGGGTTGTTGATGGACACTGAGCTTTGTTTCGAAAATCACGTCAGAAACGTAGTCAGCAATTGTTTCTACCGGCTTAAAATCCTTTATAATATACGTGATTACCTTAGCACTGATTTGCGTGTCAGGCTAAGTGAATCACTGATATTATCCAGATTAAACTACTGTGATGTCGTCTATGGTGGCTGTACACTTGGACGGACGAAAAGGTTAATACAACGTGTGCAAAACGCATGTGTACGTTTTTGTTTTAAAATCCCTCCTAGATCCCATATCACCCCATACTTGGATGCAGCAAAACTCCTAAATATGGAGGTCCGTCGGCATTTACACCTTGCCAAATTGCTCTTTGGTGTAATACGCACAGGAACCTCACCCTACCTGCACAAGAAGCTTAAATGGGCGACCCAAGGACGTAGCGTGCACAAAGAAAGAATATTGATACCAACGCATCGAACGACGACTTTCCGCGGGAGTTTCCGTTTTGCGGCATCTAAGTGTTGGAATGATATTCCCCCTCCAGTCCGTGAAGCAACTAGTAGGTATGCCTTCGAGCGCAAGCTCAAGGCATATTTGCTGGATCAGCAGAGACTACTCCTCCCTTCCGTTCCAACCTCTCGCTGCAACAATACTTGAATCTGTGGTTGCTCATTGACATTGCCAGTGGGATCGCCTGCCCCGCACAACCTAGGTAAATTCTATATTTATAGTAAATGGAAAGTATGGCTACCGCTCAACAAATGTATTTATATTATCTCTGTTATCACATATTTTGATTTATTATATTTTTTACTTAGTATTATGTTATATATTAATGTACATATGTTTAATTGGCTGTACCACGCCGCAGACTGTGACGCTCGCGGGGTAACACTCGGCGCTGACTGAAAATCAGCGCTGAAGGCACGGCCTTCAGCATACTGCTGAGTCAGATGCCATTTGTAATGACAGTGACACACCACGACCGTCGATATCGCTCGATAGAATGATTCAGAATGATTGATCGATTGTATGAATGAATACAAGAATGAATGAATGAATTATTTTGTTTTCTTCCGTCGTGTGTATTCTAAATTCTCCCATTTGTGTTTAGTATATACACAGTCAGGTCATTAGTTCTGTCACACAATAAAAACTTTTGAATTTAGAACGCTGGCCACAAAAAAGTTTATTGGATTCGAATTTCGAATTTTTCATGAAAATAAAAATGTGTACTTTTTAGAATTTTCCTCATTTTTAAATATGGAGTGGACACTTAAAGAAGACCGGGTCGCAGTTATTGCGTTGCATCGTTGCGGTTACGCGACAATTCAGATTTTCGACTTACTGAAAAATTTGAATATAACCAAAAGATTCGTTTATCGTACCATAAAACGATACAATGAAGACTCTAGTGTAGATGACAGGTCAAGAAGTGGTCGCCCTCGCTCTGTTAGGACTCCAGCAGTGATAAAAGCTGTGAAGGCGCGAATTCAAAGAAATCCCGTACGTAACCAGAAACTGTTGGCCCTTCAGATGGGGTTAAGCAGGACCACGGTGAAAAGGGTGTTAAATGAAGACTTAGGGCTTAGGGCATATTGAAGAAAAACAGGACATCGTTTGGACGCTCGTTTAATGGACCTGAGACTGAAGAGATGCCGCGCTTTGTTGAAGCGGTACGCGGGAAAAAAGCATCGGGAAATTCTTTTTTCGGATGAAAAAATTTTCACCGTGGAAGAGAGCTACAACAAACAAAATGATAAGGTGTACGCACACAGCAGTGAAGAAGCGAGCAACCGTATTCCGCGTGTCCAACGAGGTGATTTTCCATCCTCGCTCATGGTTTGGTTGGAAGTCTCTTATTGGGGCTTAACTGAGGTACATTTTTGTGAGAAAGGCGTAAAAACGAATGCAGTTGTGTATCAAAATACAGTCCTCAAGAACCTTGTGGAACCTGTTTCTCATACCATGTTTAATAACAGGCACTGGGTATTTCAACAAGATTCTGCGCCAGCTCATAGAGCGAAAAGCACACAAGACTGGCTGGCGGCGCGTGAAATCGACTTCATCCGACACGAAGACTGGCCCTCCTCCAGTCCAGATTTGACTCCGTTAGATTACAAGATATGGCAACACTTGGAGGAAAAGGCCTGCTCAAAGCCTCATCCTGATTTAGAGTCACTTGAGTGACTCTAAATCAGGATGAGGATATATAATTGATGAGGAGATAAATGAGGAGGATTGATAAGGATGCCTCAAGGCATCCTTAATCAAGGATGCCTTGGCAAGGCAGCCGCCGATATTGACATGGACCTCGTTCGTGCTGCGATAGACGACTGGCCGCGCAGAATAAAGGCCTGTATTCAAAATCGCGGGGGCCATTTTGAATAAACTTTATTACCATAAGAATCTATGTTTTATTAAGCTCATTTTGCTATATAAATGTTTACATAAATAATAAACATGTCAAAATTATTTCATATTGCACATGTGACAGAACTTAAGACCTGACTATGTATGTCACCGGAAAATAATACGATCCGTAAGTTTATAAATTTCCTAATTTTTTTCCGCAAGTTTATAAACATACTAACCTAACCTAACCTAACCTAACATAACCTAGCCTAATATAATCTAGAAGGAAGTTTATAAATTTCCTAGGAAGTTTTTAAACTTGCGGATCGTATTATTTTCCGGTGACATATATATTCCTTATTTTCATTTAAATTTCTTTAATTGTAATGTATTTGTGTGTGTGTTCACTGTTTTTATAATAAATGTTTCATCTTCTTCTTCTTCTAATAACGTATCTACAGTAATTAATAATTATTTTTTATCCAGTTAAGTCTACCATTCCACTGTTGGGTTAGTTATAGACTTATTAGGGTAAAGTTATTCTCCTTCTTCTTCAGCAAGTTCTTGTCAACTGCTGGACTTGTGCTATGTTGATTTCTATCGAATCGATATAAGAATGTTGAAGATTGCGATGTGAAAATTCGATACTTTGAAAAAATGCTTTGGCGAAAACATACTAATATTTATGTTATTAGACCTACCTGTATATTTTGAATAGCAACGTTTCACTAAAATGTAATTTTGCATTTACACATCACTTAGGCGTAATCAAACAAGTACCACGTAAGTAAGCACGCAGGCGCAGACGCAGGCCGGTAAGGGGCGGTACATTGTGTTGCTCAAATGAAAGTGTCTCTTATATGTCGTAGCAGAGCGAGTGTGAGTTTTCGAATGTGCATTCATGCCTGAGACACACAATAACTAAACTAGAAAACCATAAAACAAATTGAATAATCAAACATAAAACTAAAAAGGCTATTCACGCATGATTAAGAGTTTATTCCAGCGTTTATGTCGTGTATAACTACAATAACATCAGGTTGAGTGAATAATTAGTAGGGAAATGGGGCACAGTCGGGCATCGAGATGTTATCGCGGGACTCAATTCTGCTGAATTGTAGCAGGAAGACTTTGGAATGTAGAGAAACGTAAATAGGGTTGACCTGTCGAATGTAGTCTTGAAGGTGGCTAGAAGTGGCAGACATCAATGGTATCGACAAGTTCATAGAATTAAAGTATGAAACGTAACGAGATAGATAGATAGAAGATAACATGGTGCTTGACGGGTGTCAGTCTTAGTCTGTTAGTGAGGGGATATTGGTTAAAAACATCGATTAATCAAATTAATCCATACCCTCTTGAAAGATTTGTGAACAGGATGCAGCAAATTTGCATAGATTTTGAGATTCTTTTTTCAATTTCGGTTCTTTCCGCTTGTTATGGTAACTAGTGTTTAAAAAGTGGATTTTATGAAGTTTTAGGTTATCTATCATATCACTTCTAAGATTTTATGAACTGTAAAGGTGAAGACGTGCTTTCCTGGTATTAAAGATGGATAAAACATTAACTATCGCTAAATAAATTGTCAAAACAAGAAACATATGGTCGCAAACGAAAAAAATATATTGGGTCTCCCATAGTAACTTGTAATCAGCTGATCGGGTCTTTGTACTGAGGGACGACTTTTTTTCATCAGCGACCATATGTTTCTTGGGGAAACTTGTTCATAATTATGGGTACTAAAATTCCCCAAAATATGGTCAGATAATTAAATGTTACCCTGTATATTCATGCCGGTCAAACACATAATAACACCCTCCTTTTGGCATCGTTGACATCTGCAGTAAAAATTATGTCTTTTATTGACGCAATAAGAAAATGTGAAAAGAAAAAATATAGGATTGGACTGAGTAAAAACACTGTTAGATAAATACAAATCTTTAGATAGTAAATTGTGATTCCCGTAGAGTTTCTTGGTGCTATCTTCTCTAATGGGCGTATTTTCGAAGCACTAGAGTTAATGGAGTTTTCTTTTCCTTTAGCGAGACTCAACCATGAATCAACACTTGAAGCGGAAATTTCCTTTTTCAAACTCAACACATTATAAACGAACCAAATGGCCGAGTCGGCAGTTACCCTGCCTACGAAGCCAAGGGTCCCGGGTTCCAGTCCCGATGGAGACAAACATTTGTTTGATGAGAACGGATGTTTGTACCCTAGTCATGGTTGTTTATCTATCTAAGAATAATATTTATCTATATAAGTATGTGTATCGTTGTCTAATACCCTAGATACAGGGAATCCTAGTTTGGGGCTAGATAAATGTGTGTAAATAGTGTCCAATCTATTATTATTATAATCAGTTACTCATTAGCTTAGTTGATCACATTTGTTTTTTTTATCTCCATGTATATTAGAATTGAGTGTATCTCTTGTAAAAATACATTATTTTCGCCTACTTTTATTGCAAATGATTTAAGTTTTTAGTTTTGAGTTTTTGTGCGTAATCACTATTTTAAATGTTGTAACTAACACAACTGCGCCATGCCAATGGCCAAAGGCGTGACGCAATATAATAATAAAAATAATAATACCTTGGACACTATTGACACACATTGATCTAGCACCAAACTAGGATTCCCTGTATCTTAGGTACTAGACAACGATACACATACATAGATAAACAACCATATAGGGTCCAAACATCCGTTCTCGTCAAACAAATATTTGCCCCCACCGGGACTCGAACCCGGGACCCTTGGCTTCGTAGGCACGGTCACTGCCGACTCGGCCATTGGGGTCGTTAATGTTGCAATGTTCTTTAAGTTTACTTATTATAGTACCACCTCTAGCCATCCCTATGTCTGCCTGGAAGTCCACAGGTGCTACTTATCTGCCCATCAGCCCATCAGCCCATCAGCCCATCAGTCCATCCCCCGCTTCACTGACCAAACGCAATCAGCTCAACACAACGACAGAATTTATATTAAACGAGTGTATATCACACTAACATGTCACTTACTTTGTTCTTTTTAAAACGCACTATTTTTGTTCTTTTTAAAATGATAAGACAAGCTAAGACATTTTTTTCATTTTTAGGGTTACATACCCAAAGGGTGAATCAGGACCCTACTACTAAGACTCCGCTGTTAGGCTGTCTGTCTATCTGTCCGTCAGAGTTAAAAAGTTGCATTTCGTGCCTTTGAGTCCCTCGCTCACTCATGATTCTAACGTAGAATCACTCGCTACTCTCGTCCTTTGCTCTCTTGTTGAATAAATAACTATTATCTATTACAATGAAAAACTGTCCGAAGGCACAATTTTTGTACCTCAGTACCAATCGGCAAACCACGTGTCCACGGAAGACCAATGTAATATATTTTACTAGGATCGTGTGAATAGAATTTATCGATCATATGACATGGTTATACATATATCTACTAAAACATCTTATGTAACAAACAACACTGTCTTCATATTCTTCGATACTTAATATACTTTATTGCACAAAAACAATTAATACAAAACGATACAGAAAAAATTCTTATACAAAGGCGAGCTTCGATCTAAAAAGAGATTTCTAACCTAGAATGGAGCGGACAAAAAGAAACTACACGTTTTTCTATCCAACAACTCTATCCATAGGATTTAATGTTCCAATATCTATTTGTTTCCTAGCATCGATATTAATCAGTCCTAATCACCCGATAGATAAGCACAAAACCGACATACTTACAAACCCTCAAAAGACTAATCAAACTATCGGCCAATCATTTATAGCACTTATAGCACCACCCCCAAGCGGCGCCCTTTGAACTATATTCACCCCAATCCAAGGGCCATCATTTCCACCCTCTAAATGTCCGACATGAGTGATAAAATTAACGATAAGCTACATTGTAGCGCTGCTACAATGTTTTTGGCAGTGGTGGATCTCTATGGTACTCTAGTGGACTCTAAAGCAGAGGAACGTCAACAGAAAAAACCGGGCCTACTGACCTGTTGAAGTTACATTGGACATTCGATGTCATTTCATAGAAAATTGTAGAATGTACAAATAAATTTTTATCTTATCTTATCATTTAAGGGTAAATATGTATCTCGGAAACTGTAAAATCTATGACGATTTTCCCGGATGTAAATGCTATCTACACACAAATAACGATGGTCCACATACCTTCGCATGTGGATACTAAATAGACTGATCAATCAGAATAATTACACCCATAGCACTTAACTTATTTAGTTCCACTTAGTAGGTAGACTGTGGTAGTACTAGGCTTTGGTAATACAGCGGGGCAGGGGGGCGACACTAAAGGAAGGCCATTTTAACACGTTATATTCGACATCTGTTAGTCTTAGATTCATAATGAGGTAAAAAACTCCGATTAAATTGATGAATCGATACAGAATTCAAACATTTGTGTATGAAATGCAGTCATAACTGCATTCAATATTTTTTGATCGATCGATTTTTTGGGTAAGATGCCTAGTTTAAAAAGAACTAAAATGCATTCAATTTAACTTTTTACTTCGCCAATAAGTAGGTAGCAATGAAACCAGTATTGCCAGCCTTAAAAGCCTGCCAGCGACCGCCCAGGTGAAAGCGTCATGACGTCACCCCTCCCGCACCCCTCAACAGCCGCAGGAAGCTACTCAGTTTGCGTTAGGTTTATACCAACCTCGATCAAAGGGAAAATAGTCGTAAACGCACTTTACTTTTTTGTGGAGAGGTCTTTAAAATAAATTAAGTGGAATCATGAAATAAAGATAAAGTATATAAATAGTTGTGGGTTAGTTTAAAATAGTTTTATTGATTTACTATTAGCCAATAATTTTATTTATGTTGGTGATAACGTTTGTTTCTAGGTCAATAATAAGGATAGATTTAGTTGTAGATTAGTTGAACATCTAAGCCAACCACTTTCTGTCAGGTAGCTTCAATAAGTCCACCTGCCACGAAAAAAAATGGGGTCGTTTTCTAATCCATTTACTCCACCATGAAGTCATCTACAAATTTGATTTTTGGGTTAACGTTTATTGAGTATTTGATTAAGATTCTCACTAAAGGAAAACGCGATTGGATGATTTTTTCTTGAAAGAATTCAATTAAGAAAATACCTCTTAATTGTTTTATTTTTTCCTGTAATGGCAGCTATGCCCGCCTTTGCTCCCGCTTGGTGGCGCTAGCGTAGTTGGGGGTCACGTCAATTTGACAGCTCATAGTGAGAGTATGGTGTTTTGTTGATAATTTTAATTATTTTGCGAAAAATGGCAGAAAAATACGGATCTTGGACTGTTTGCGACTTAAAAAAAGACTTAAGGTTAAGGAATGCAAGAGTTACTGGAAAAAAGGAGGACCTCATTGAACGGTAATGAACTTATCTATTTTATAACCTCAAAAATTACACTCCCTTGGATTATCCTTGGAAATGCCTCAGCCTATTTTTTATTTCAGGCTGGTGGCGTATGATCGCAATAACAATTTTCAATGCAACGCTTTGGAGGGCCATGATGTAGTAGATCCAATATCATTATCGGGGATTCTTTGGCCGTCAAATGAAAGTTTTACGTCTCTCCAACAAACTTCTGCAGTGCCGCAAATAGACATTGTCCACATCAATAACTACTTTCTGAGCGTATATAAGCTTGCTGAAGGAATCAGTATGTGCGCAGCAGTCCACAGAAAAGGTTACAGCATGATGAAGAATAACTTTTTGTTAGCTGTGGTGGAATCTAAATCTGATGAAAATCATTTTTACCGAGCGCAAGTCAACAGCGAAATGACAAAAGCACTAACTTACTATGTGAAATTGGTTATTTCCATTGATGGAAGCATCTCCGAAGCTTCATGTGAATGCATTGCTGGCAAAGGGTTTAGAGCGGTGTGCAAACATGTTGCTGTTTTGTGCTATAGCTTATTACAACTCAAAGAACGAGGTGAATTGTGCATTAAAGAAGCATGCACTAATAAAAAACAAGTTTGGAATATGCCTAAAAAACATAAACTGGACATTTCACCGAAAAAAGCAGAACTTATAAATTACACTGTACCAGTGTATAAAGTACAAAAAAAACAAAAAGGGAATTTATGCTATGACCCAAGACCACAAGAATTTAAAAATATGCCAGGCTTTAACGATAATGTTAGAAGTCAAGTAATAAACTACACAGCAAACAAGAAAAGAAGTCTTTGCATCAATGGAGCATTTATTGTAGCAAGTGTGCCAGCCATGGCCCATGATCATGACTATTTATCCACTTCAATCATGCATCAAATGATATACAACCGCATTCAGGTTAGCATATTTTCAGATGTCTTGGTTTCACCTGTCATGCACCATACTGCAGTGCTAGTCAGAGGGTAGTATATACAGTCAAGAGCACGTCAACCTAATTTACATTTTAACTGCAGATTTACATTGCCTGTAACATAACTGACTAGAGTGCACTAATGTAAAGGTTTACATGCTGTCAACTGAACTTGCCTATTACAAAGGGAATATTCATTTGAGTTTGTTTTTATTTTATTTTTATTGTGATATCGTTATTTTTAGGTCACAGCAGAGGAAAGAAAATGCCTTGAGAAAACCACACAAGCCCAGAGTAACTGTCCTACATGGTTTCGGGAACGGTCTATGCGATTAACAGCCTCAAGTGTTGGTACCATTGTTCACATGACTGACAGGAAGGACAAGAAATTGTTAGTAGAATCTATCATTAATCCAAAACCTTTCCATTCTCCTGCAACTGACTGGGGAAAGAAAAATGAAGCAAAAGCTATCCGTGCATATGAAGAAGCAACCAGCAACCAAGTTGTAAGATGTGGATTGTTTATTTCGTTAGACCAGCCTTACTTAGCAGCATCTCCTGATGGTCTTGTGCAGTTATTAACTGTTTTAGAAGTCAAGTGTCCCTACTCAATAAGGGATTCTATAATAACTTCTGAGAGCTTGCCATATTTGAAAATGAAAAACAATGTGCTTCATTTGAAAGCTAACTCAAATTACTATTATCAGGTACAAACTCAAATGTACGTCACCGGTCGTGTCTTCTGTGACTTTGTCATTTGGACCAAAAATGACTACAAATGTATATCTGTTAAAAAAAATGATGTAATTATCAATAAGGAAATAATTCCAAGAGCTAAAGACTTTTTTGATAAGTACATGGTCCCAGCCCTAGCTGAGAAGTATTTGATGTAAGTAGGTTATAAAATAATAAAAAGTCTATAAGTATAACACAATATTTTATTTATTATTTTCACCAACATCCATTATATTATTACGAAAATTTGCTAACATAAAGCAAACAAATATTATTCTACTTCCTAGTGGTACTAAATTACTTGATAAATACTTAAGAATCTTGTATGTTTTGCCCAAACCAATTATTCTCTCAACATGTATTCTACTTGATGATATTATTTTAGAACGACAAAGTTGAGCAGGCTCAAGCTGACCAGACCTTTTTTTCAGAAATTCTGGCATATTTACAGTCACGTCTTTTGAGGCTAAAATATCTTGAATCTGAAAACCTCGATCTGCCAGTACAATATCATTTTTTTCAAGTAGATGAAACAAACCACACTTTTCAAACAAACATCTGTCACTGATGGAGCCTCCATAACTATCAGAAACAAAAGTTATATTACCTGTACTAGACATACCAACCAATACTTTCAGTGTATTACAAGATTTGTATGTTGAATAAGTGAGTTGCTGGGCTACTGGATTTTTGGGCTGATCTATTTTTATCTCTGTACAGTCAATAATTACTGTACTGGTACATTTACGGCCTTTGAACTTGGCATTTTGTTTGGCAGTTGTTAGTGGTACCCATATATTCAGTTCTTTAAACTGACAATACAGAAAGTTGAGCCATGTTATAAATATACGGCTAACTAGTGGTTCACTGATGTCAAATTTATATGCCAGTTCTTTATTTATCATGTTACGCCTTAGTTTTACAATAGTAAGAAGAAACTCATTTGCCGGAGACAGGATGCGAACACTCATACTGCATCCAGATGGATAATACAATAGATGATTTACTGCCGGCCCTAAAATATTAAAAACAAGCCAGAAGTGTTCATGACTATCAAAACCCGTATAGAAGTTTAGTTCACCTTTCTTTGCTTCTGATTGCAAATTTTCAATACAAAATGTGTTAAGCAGAGTACATGTCATAGTAGATGAATCACATTTCTGCACCTCTCCATATTTGTCTTTGTTTGCTTCCGTTGTCTCCAAGGGTATTTCAATCTCATTACAAGGTTCCGGTATGATTTGCTTTGATGAACAACTGGCTGGTAACAAAGAATCCTTGGCTAGTGAACGTTTTGTGGCGCGTTTTTGTCTCTGCTGTGTTGGTTCTCGGGGTTTTTCAGTCCAGCTAAACTGACTTGGTACAGCATCCTTCTTGAGTCTAGGTTTCGCTGTACAATAACAAAAAATATATTATATACCTAACAGAATTAGAGGTTATATTAGAAATAAAATTAAACTCGCATACAGGTAATGCTGTTTTTATATTCACGTTACTTATGATTCAGAAGGACAGAATCCAACGGCATTGCATAATCTGTTGGAAGAAAGTGTTGTTTGCAAATGCGTGCATTTTTTGTTGGGTTGAATTTATCTCTTCTTATAGCTACAATCCACTTTTTTCGCAGCTGTTTATCATTAGGAAACCTGTGCCCTGATTTCCTCATCGAGCAAAAAGGCACCACACAACACTGAGGCATTTTGGAACAGCAAAATATATGTATTTGCAACAAAAACAACATTAAATCTTGGAAATATTATATAGAATTTGACAGCTTCGACAGATAGACTGACCTCCAACGCAACCAGCGCCATCTGCCTTGAGCTTTTGAGATTAGGTGCCATTCTGAAATCCTAACTAATTTAATTGTGGAACCGCGTTCAAAATGTAGATGTATTCGTAAACTCTCATTGAAAAGATCTTTAACAAAATAGCGTAGTTTATTTTTGAATGTTTTATCTTGAATGTTTTATGTTTCTGTGACTTCGCTGTTTCTGCTTCCAGACGCTGGGTATCCTAGTGTGGGGCCAGAAGCAATGTTAGTGCCTGCATAAATGTTTGTGATGTGATTATGACACTTCACTGTTCTTCAAAATCGAAAGGTATTTATTTTTTTGATGATGTGAATGGAGTATTGTCTTTAACCTTGAATTGGTTCACAGTTAATAATTTATTGTTAACTCTTTTCGTCACAGTGGTCAGCTTGTCTAACCACCAGTTACGTCGCTCGTACGTTATTACAGCACCATCTGTTGATTATTATTCGTACTACTATGTCTTATTGAATTATAAGTATTTCTACCCGTGATATCCGCTACCTGTGGCGCCACGGCAATTTATTGCTACTAGAATTTTTTTTTTTTTCAAACTCAAACTCAAACTCAAAACGTTTATTCTGTAAATAGGCCACAAGGGCACTTTCACATGTCATTTCATTTCATTTTTTACAGAACATTTGGTATTATTATCATATTATCAGAAAAAAAAAAAAAGTACTTAATTATTGTTTCTGAGAGATGTAAAGAGTCTTATGTCATAATAAAATAATTAAAATATAAATAACAGAGATGTATAGTCTCTTTAGTCAATAATACAATGATAATAGGAGATGTAAATGGTCCCCACAGTCAAGAGTTGTATAATTAAATTAATCTTTGGAGGTGTAAAAGGCCTCCAAGTGTCCAGTAAAAGAAACTCTGGCAGTGAGGATGCTCACAATTAATTAGAACAATTCAGTCCCAAGCATTTTTATCGTCTATGTACTCTTTAATACTGTAGTAAGCTTTAGAAATAAGCCTTTGCTTGATGTATTTCTTGAACTTATTAATTGATAGATCTGTCAAAGTGCTTGGGAGTTTATTGTAAAATCTTACACAATTACCCTTGAACGAGTTTTTTATTTTATGGAGCCGAGTAGTGGGCACTGCAAGTTTGTCCTTGTTTCTAGTATTAAAGTTATGTATATCACAGTTTCTTCGAAAGTTAACAATGTTCTTATGGACATACATAATATTCTCGTAAATATATTGACTATGGACTGTCAATATATTTACTTCTTTAAACTTATTTCTAAGAGAATCTCTATTATTCATTTTATAAATTTTATAAATCGCACGAACAGCCCGCTTCTGCAGCACAAAAATAGTATTTATGTCAGCAGCACTGCCCCAGAGCAGAATACCGTAGGACATAATACTATGAAAATAACTAAAATAAACTAATCTGGCTGTTTTTAAATCTGTCAAGTGACGGATTTTCCTGCATGCAAAAGCTGCAGAGCTCAGTCTGTTCGATAGCTTATCAATATGTGGACCCCATTGGAGTTTGGAATCCAACGTTATACCTAGAAACACTGTGCTGGTTACCAATTCCAATTCCTCATTTTTAATTGTTATACATGTCTGATTATTTTTAACGTTAGTAGTAAGAAACTTAACACATTTAGTCTTTTTCTCATTTAATAGCAAATTATTAACATTAAACCAATTTACCACTCTTGATATGGTATTGTTCACGTGATCATCAGTAGCGTGTTGGTTTCGCTTTGTTTTAAAAATAAGTGAGGTGTCATCAGCAAACAGTACCATATCATGACAGTCCCTTCCTAGAAAGGGTAAGTCGTTTATATAGATGAGGAATAGGAAGGGTCCCAATATTGAGCCCTGTGGCACGCCCAAAGAAACCAATGATCCTGGTGATCGTTCTCCGTTTACGTCTACCCTTTGTATTCTTCCGTTCAGATAAGATTTTAACAAATTCAATGACGTGTCTCTAACTCCATAATGATGTAATTTCCTGATCAATGTTTCATGACAAACGCAATCAAAAGCCTTAGATAAGTCACAAAAAATGCCTAGGGCATCTTGTGACTCTTCCCAGGCATCAAAAATACTTTCAATGAACTGAATTCCGGCATCTGTTGTTGAACGACCGCGAGTGAATCCAAACTGTTTGTTATGCATTAGCTTATTTGATTCAAAATGATGTAATAGCTGTGATAAGATTAATTTCTCAAAAATTTTACTAAATGTTGGTAGTATTGATATAGGTCTGAAATTGGTGGGGTCTTGAGTACTACCTGCTTTGAAGAGGGGAATTATCTTACTTTGTTTCATTAAATCAGGAAATTCACCGCAGTCTATACAATTGTTGAAAATGACCGCTAGGTCAGGTGCAATTAATTCGATCAGGGATTTAACGACGTGAACAGAGAGTCCCCAAAGATCATTCGTTTTCTTAACATTTATCAATTTAAATGCCTTTACGACATCTGAACTTGTGACGTGCTTAAAATTCAAGTATGAAGCACACTCTGAGACATTATCTTTTAATATTGCAACAGCAGACAAAGGTGACGAATTTAAATACTTAGTCGTGGAAGCCGGTGCATTAGTAAAAAACGATTCAAATTCAGTTGCAACTTCTAAGCTAGAACTCGTAAGCTGTCCATTGATTTTTAGTTCGTAATCGTGACTCGCTTTTTTACTACGACCGGCCTCCTCATTAATTATTTTCCAAGTCGTTATTATAACATCGGAACTATTCTTAATTTTACTACTCAGAAAATTACGTTTAGCTGTATGACAGTCTAATTTAAATTGTTTGGAGAACTGTTTGACTTGTTCTTTAAATTCGTCACTCATGTTGAACCGTCGTTCCTCATACAATGCATACAATGCTTGCCTGCGTTTATGCAACTCTGCAGTAGCCCACGTACTAAAGTCGTTTGAACCACCAACCACAACCGATTTTGAAGTGAATATCGCGCTGTACTGTTTCATAAAGGTTTCAAAGAATAAGTTATACATTATATTAGGAGACTGTTCAGCAGCCAAAAACGGTAGTTCCTGGGCTAAAGAGTATCTCATTCTTTCTAACCGGTCAGCAGTTACTGGCACAAACGAAATTTTCTTTTTAATGACAGGTTCTCTAATAGAATCAAATTGAAATAATTGACCTAAATGATCTGAATCCAATTCACTGATAACACTTTTACTGATTGGAATAACATCAGTAAAAATGTTGTCAATGCATGTAGCACTAGTAGCAGTCACTCTTGTTGGCTCCATAAATAAATGGCTAAGCCTGAATGATGAGAAAAGATTTATTAATCTAACGCTGAAAGTAGTTCTTTCTAACAGATTAACATTAAAGTCACCACATATAATTAATCGTTTCGTACTGTGTGATGAAATAGTTAGGACGGATTCCATTATTTTCTCGAACATTTCAAAGTCGCTCAAGGGTGGCCTATAGACACATATAACGATGAACTGTTCTAATTCCACAGCTGCAAGTTCTATAGTTCGTTCAACAGATAAGGAAACAATGTCCTTACGTTCCTTGAATTTCATTTGATTGTTTAGTATGATTAATGCCCCACCATGTATTGAATTAAGTCTGGTGAACGAACTACCAACCTGGTGATCTTTAAAGCTAAACATAATTTCATTAATAGTTAACCAGTGCTCTGTTATGCACAAAATGTCAATTTTATTACAATTTAAAAATAACTCTATTTGTAGATCTTTGCCTCTAATACATTGAATATTCTGATGAACCAGGCTTATATACTTAGCATGTGAGCTTCCCTTATTTTTAGGGTTTTCTAATATACTAGAACATATGTTGCCAGAGCCTGGGTCCTCTGTTGTCCTATGAACTAATTTAAATGCATCCTGTTATTCTGGTCTGATACCAGATTCATATTAGGCTGCTCAGTAAAAGCAGAGTTAGAAGCCAAATTTTTGGCTGTAATGTCATATAAATATAATAGTGACATAGCTATTTGTCGTTTACAATAATTTGAAAGGTAAAATCTACCTTTAGTCATAGTAAAATAATTACTAACATAATTGTTAGTGTCAATAATATCAAACTTATTATTATATGTACATAAATTGTACATAGTTATATTCATATTATGTCTATATACATTTTCATTTTGTGTCAATTGGTTGCAGTAGGGAAATGTGAACAATATAATTTTTTTCACACTAAGACCATTCAATGTTTCATAAAATTTTATTAAATTATTTTTGTTCACATCTCCCCTATTGCCCATGAAAATTATCAGTGTGGCACTGGCTGTGATAGTGCTGTCATTCAAAATTTGATTTATAATATTATCTACAGTGCTAAAAGGTGAGCAATTACTAATAACACTATGTCCCTTAGAGTATGAGTGGAGTGCTGAGCCCATGCCACTTCCAATCTCATCACAGTACATTATAATATCAGGTGTGGTGGTCATATCAGACTTGGCAGAACTATTATCAGTAACACCTTGTGTTGGTAAACTGTCACAAAAGCCCGGAGAGTTGCCCGCTGTCAAACAACCACCTTTCTGCTCACAGCGACAAGTATGGTTGTTGGTCAGCGACTCAAACCGCTCACAATTATGGTTCATTTCTTGAATTAAATCATCCATAGCCAATGAGTATTCATTTATAACTTTCTCAGAGTTCAAATATGCACTGTTTAGTGATCTCAATGAATCCTCCAAGCTTTGGATTTTCAAATGTAAGTTTTGTGTGTCAGTTTCATACATCAACTTAGTACTTTCTAATTCTAATACACACATATTCAAATCATGTAATAAGTTTACATTTTTCTTGCTTACTTTTAAGTTTTTAGTACACAATTTATTATGTTTTATTAATTTCTGAGTTTTCCGTATATACCTATTTATTTTACCTAGTTTGTTATTGCTGCAACTTAATAACCTTGATGTGGGCAATGTGTCATTAGTTAAATCAATGACATCATCAAGGCTTCCAGTTGCAACAGTAACCAGCTGCGGGCTGATCCCTACGACTTCACTGTAGAGGCTCTGGGTCTGCAACGCTGCGGTGTTTTCCTTCTCCTCCTGGAGTGCATGTATTTGTTCATGGGCATCGAACAATGCTTTCTCCAGGGAATCAATCGATTTCAGGGCTTGCTCGTACTCTGCACTACATACAGTGAAGCTATCTACGGTGACCTGCAGCTTGTCCCGCTCAACAATTACATCACTACATTCTTGTTCTAATACACATAATTGTTTCTTTAGCTTATCTCTACTTTCAAGTACTGATAATAGCTCTTTCTCATTTTCCTCCCTTTCACAGAGTATTGTAATTGACAGTGAATGTCGCTAATTTTCAAGTTTCTGGATTTTGCACTTGTGTGTTTGGTTATATAAGTAAAAATTTACGTGAAAATAATAGCAAATTCTTCCATATATGTATGAAAGCGGCGGTCGCCACCGTTCCACATGGTGTACGTAAAGTTATGATTACTTAGTAGTAATTGTATTTTTTGTTCAACTTTAGGTAATGGCGCAAAAGGCTTTATCTGGAAGGGAAATTGAAAATGCCCTTGAAGAATATGTCGACATACCTTCGGATGATGATAGCTTTGCTGGTGGAGACGGCTTGGACAACGAGAATGAACCTGAGTTCTTTGAGGACCATTTTGCGCTCAGAGAAATTCTTCTCGGCGAAAACGCTCGCGATGAATTTGAGCCCGAAGACTATGTCCCATTGTTAAGTTTGGCTGCTTCAGCACCACCATCAGAGTCAGCATTGCCAGAGTCTACACCATTACAGTCGGCACCACATCCTGCTCCAGCACATAATCCAAAATGAAAGAGAGCCTACACCATGTTACTTCCTGAGGATTACATTCTAAATGATCATATACCTGCCGATTTATTATGTCTGGCTGCTCATAACGAAGTGACTCCCCTAAAAATTTTTCAACTGTTCTGGACGGAAAAGATCGTTGAACACTTGACGTTTCACACCAATCTTTATCAACTAAAAGGAAGTACCTACATACCAGTAACTGAAGAAGAAATGACCATCTTCATTGCATTAAACCTGGTAATGGGAATTAAGAAGAGCCCGAGTTATAAAGATTACTGGTCATCACCGCCGGATCTACGAGACAACTATATATCATCATTTATGCCTCTGACAAGATTTTCCTGGATTTTGGGCCATTTGCACCACAATGATAATAATTTGGCGTCTCGCAGAACCGATCCTCATTATGACAAGCTGTACAAAATCCAGCCATATCTAACTTATGTGAGAGAATCTTTTCGTAAGATATACCAGGCTACAAAAAACATTGCCATTGATGAATCGATGGTAAAATTCAAGGGCAGAAGTTGTCTCAAACAGAATATGCCTAAAAAGCCCACAAAGCGTGGTTACAAAGTTTGGACTAAGTGTGCATCGACTGTATATTTTTTTGATATCGACACTGAAAAAGTTGGAGACAAAGTGGAAACTGATTTCGGAGGCAAAGTTATCAGGAAGTTTTGCGAAGGAATGGAAGACAAAAATCACAGAGTTTACTTCGACAATTACCTCAATACTTACCAATTACAAGTCGATTTACGGGAAAAGAAAATATATGCCTGCGGAACCGTAAACGCTACGCGTAAACACTTGCCAACACTGTAGACTGACAAAGAACTTCATCGTGGTGATTCTGACTTTCGTGTCAGTGATAACCAGATGGTAGCTTTCATGAAGTGGAAGGATAAGCGTAGCGTGCATATGTTGACCAATTTTCATGACCCAAAGAAAATAACGAAAGTCAACAGGAGAGAAAGAAATGGAGAGGCCGTTGAAGTCACTTGTCCATTTGCTATAAAAGACTACAATGATAATGTGAATTTCGTGGACAAATTCGACCAACTGAAAGGGAGCTACAGCATCGATCGCAAGTCGAAAAAGTGGTGGCATCGCCTGTTTTTTTCATTTCCTGGACTGCGTAGTAGTAAACGCTTTTATCCTGTACAAGGATCTCCAAGAAAATCCCGCGACTTCTCTCGACAAACTCTGTCTGAAAGATTTCAGACGTCATGTGTACAGAGACATGCTGGTTCCTGCTTATGTAAGCAGAAAAAAATATCGAAGATCCGAAAACAGTTCTCCATCGTACGGCATCATGGCTTCGCCTCACGCAGCTTCTATAAAACAACATAAGCCAGAAGTGCCGCAATCGATTCAACTGGCTATCGCTAACCATCAGCCAATCAGAGGCACCTCCAGGCGTTGCAGCAGGTGCAGTACGAAACAAGACCCTGTACGAACTGTCTGGTGCTGCAAAATATGCAAAGTTCCTCTTTGCTATCGCGAGGGAAAAACATGTTTTGATGATCATCGTAAGAAATAAGTAAAAGCTGTGTTTTATGTTAACCTTTTATAATTTCAAACTTGTTCCAAAAATAAAACCATTTGCTAGATTTTTTGGTGTTTTCTTCACGGTGGTTACAAGTACTGACCCGCCCCGTAGTAGAGTGGTGATTTTTTCTGCAAATTTTTTTATAAGTTGGCTCAAATGACTTGGAAAACACAAATTTTACTCTGCTATCAAAAAAGTGTGCCGCAAAGAGTTAAACGCAGGTAAAACCAAATGTACATATCATATTCTCACTTCCAAATGTCAGGCAAGCTAGACCAGTTTAGGGTTAGACAGCAACACGTTTGAATTAGTAAATGATACGAAGTTTCTAGGAATAACCATTCAGTATTTAAGAACTACCCTCAATTTAATCTTATTCTGAAATCCCAACTTTGAACCTTTGAGTAATAATGTAACATTATTACTCAAAGCTTTGAACCTGATTTAAAATACCTACCTATCTAAATTAGGTGCCTATCGAAAAATCTAAACGATTAAAAAACTACATATACCCTAATTGCTCAAATAACGACGGAAAATGACGGGTTCATATTGCCACTTTTTTGTAAAAAAATAAATACAGATGGTTTAAAAATGATTTCGTTCATTCTATTGCATCAAAATAAATGATATCATAAACACGTTACGATAGCCTACCATAAATTGGGTAAATATTTACCAATTGAAAATACGAGGCCATTTAGTAATCGGATAAAAAAAATGTAGAAATGGCAGATGGGTGTGATTTTTATAGTGTTCATTGTGAAACCTGATGCTCTATTCTGTATCTTTTGACAGATCCAGATTCCTCTCAAATTCAAATTACAATCGCTTTAAATGGCGGCTCATCTCAAATATAATCACGCTTTGATTGGTTAAACATCATTCGGAGGAGGCCATTAATCTATTTTGTATTTTAATAGAAAGACCCAGATGTCAGATATAGAGCTACTTACTACTGCCAAACATACGGAGAAAAATATATTAACTACAATTTTAAAAAGGTTTGAATATCAAACGACTAATACACTTATTTTTATGTTTTTTTCCTTTCACTTTCGGATGAATCATCATTCAGATTAATTAAAAATCTATCTGACATAGTATCAATAAGTATCTATCTGACATAGTATCAATAAGTATCTATCTGACATAGTATCAATAAGTATCTATCTGACATAGTATCAATAAGTATCTATCTGACATAGTATCAATAAGTATCTATCTGACATAGTATCAATAAGTATCTATCTGACATAGTATCAATAAGTATCTATCTGACATAGTATCAATAAGTATCTATCTGACATAGTATCAATAAGTATCTATCTGACATAGTATCAATAAGTATCTATCTGACATAGTATCAATAAGTATCTATCTGACATAGTATCAATAAGTATCTATCTGACATAGTATCAATAAGTATCTATCTGACATAGTATCAATAAGTATCTATCTGAAATAGTATCAATAAGTATCTATCTGACATAGTATCAATAAGTATCTATCTGACATAGTATCAATAAGTATCTATCTGACATAGTATCAATAAGTATCTATCTGACATAGTATCAATAAGTATCTATCTGACATAGTATCAATAAGGTGGTCCAGATGGCACATTTGGTTTACATGTTTTATACGATCTTCCACTAGATTTAAAAAAATTGGCTCTTACACTACCTTAACACGTATTTTACCCCAACAATGCCTGATTTCATTATAATTATAATATTTAAACCATTTATTTTGCGTTTTTTTAGAGACGATCTTTATTTACGGCTTAAAACGCTGAAGATCTTACCGGGGGCGTCGCAAATGACGTCACACCGTGGCAAATGAACCCGTGAGTGATAACACTCCATCTTCCGTCTTACACACAGTCACAGTTACACGCACACATCTCTCATTGTCACACTTGTGAAACAAAACATGCTTTTAGATATGAGACGGAAGATGCATGATCTGAGCAGTCAAAGATGTTGGGTTGGGTGGTTTTATTATTTGCAGCCACACAGCCTTTCACTTGCCTCCAAACTAACTCTATAGGATTCAGTGCGCAGCCGCAGGGGTAAGCGTAAAACCATGACGCCCCACATTGCTGCCATCTCATCCACCGCATTCCATATTTTCCTCAATATTACACATTTTGGCCGATACCAGCAAGGAGGCTTTTACCATATCAGTTTGATAATCGAGGTCAAAATATTTAAGATCCTCGTAACAAGCCCTTTCATTTGACATGTCACACGATGCAGTATGAAAATCGTCTTTTTAGGGTCCCGTACCCGAAGGCTGCCAAACCCGTTTATTACTGAACTACTAAGCCTCCGCTGTCCGTCTGTCCGTCCGTCTGTCACCGGGTTCTACCGAATCAACCGAAATAGGTAGAGAGCTGAAATGTTTACAGAGGGTGTATAACAAATAATGAATAACAGGCATTGAAGAATATATAGTCTGATATAAAGAATGTATATATCTATTGGAATAACCGGTGGTGGATCGCCCCCACCAATGTTTTTTTCACCTCAATACAGAAGAATACACCCCAGTAGTATGAGAATGGGATACCCCCGTATGTCACCCGGACAGTTCACTAATGGAGTGATCAAACAAATGGCTTCGGTTAATCCAGATGCAGATAGCGCTGGTGATGTTAAACCGGCGAAGTCAAGTCAACCAGTTGAAACTGCAGCAGTCACGAGTCAGCCTGAGGTCACCTGCCAACCACCCAGAGCGTCGACGGAGAATCAAGGCTATCAAAAAAGAAAAATACTATTGTTAGCTGATGAACGGGGTATAGGTATGAACAAAATTCTGAAAAACATCTTGGGCAGTCTATACAGTGTTGAGTCTTTTATTAAGCCACAAGCAACCATGAATCAAGTGATGACATCTTGTACCAATCTTTGCAAAGAATATACGAATAAAGATTTCGTCATTGTATTGGCAGGGTCAAATGACAGGGACCCTCTGAATTTACAATCTATGCTATACTATGAATTGAGCCAGAGTAGACATACAAATGTGATATTGTTAAATGTCGACTCAGGAAAATTCCTAAATGAGAGAAAACTCAATAGCACTTTAAAATTTCTGTGCTCTCGTTTTGACCATACAACTTTTGTAAACACAGGAAAAATGTCTTCGAAACTCTATGTTTGTAGAAACGTATATCAGGAAATTTTAAGGTTGAACTACAGAATAAATTATGACGAGTACAAAAATTCGGTAGTGCACAGTGTATGTAATAAAGACACAGCTTTCAGTAACGTAGAGACGCAAACAGATGATGATGATGTACAATGTTTTGCCAATGGGGTCAGCACTAAATCTACTAATCCCAGCCAGGATTTTCGGTAGGGTGTCACAGGGATTTGCATTTACATGAAAGTACACACTTTACAAATAAGAATATTTCACATGTTAATGTTTGTAGCCTAAATGCTTTTAAGCTGTCCTTACTTGAGATCTGGCTCTGTGGGGATATAGGAAAACATGTAGAGATTTTGTGTATAACCGAACACCACAGAGTCTATGACGACCTGGCAAGGATAACATTGCAGGGCTTTACATTGGCCGCTAGTTTCTGTCGCAAATACAGAAGGAGTAGGGGTGGGGCTTGTATATATGTAAGAGACGGCACTCAGTACAGTGAGTTACCTGAAATAAAAGATTTGTCTATCCCAAAAATATTCGAAGTCTGTGGTATTAATCTGAGCGGAAGTTACATTATTTGTGCTTACAGACCGAAAACAGTTAAGGATGATAATTTTATAAATTATTTAGAAAATGCTTTGGCGCTTGTCTCAAGACATAGAGATCGTAATATCATAATTTGCGGTGATTTTAATATTGATATTCTTGTGGACTCTACTGAATCCAAAGAATTTATAAGTCTGCTTCAGTCTCATTGTATGAAGCCATTTATAACTGAACCAACTCGTATCACCGATCATAGTCGGACCTGCATAGATAATATAATTTCAAATGTAGATTTAAACAAGTCGGGTGTTGTAGAGTTGGGCTTATCAGACCATACCCTTCAGTATGCTTCCCTTAATATATCAGTAAAAAAGGATAATTCTAAATATTATAAGTTAGTAAGAGATCTAAAGGAAACAAACCTTCATAAGCTGTCGACGCAGTTACTTCAAATGTCATGGGACGAGGTGTATAATGAAAAAGACTACAATAAATGTTTTGACTATTTTCATGATAAGCTAACAGAAGCCTTTGAGATCTGTTGCCCGTTAATTAAAGTTAGAGGGGACACAAACAAAAATAATAAAAATTGGTTAACACCGGGAATCAAAAAGTCGTGTGAAACAAAACGGGATCTATTTATTAAGTCCAAAGTTACTAAATGTGAAACTGATTCCACTCATTACAAAAGGTATTCAACTTTATTAGGCCAGGTAATCCAACTAGCAAAACAAAAGTATAATGAGAAAATTATAATAAATTCAAACGACAAAGTTAAAGCTACTTGGAAATTGATAAATACGCACATCTCTGGGAAAAAACATCTAGAGACTAGAGATTACACCGGTTTGACTAATAATACTAATTCGAAAGTGGCATTCAATAACCAGGATGCAGCCAATATTTTTAACACTTACTTTATAAACACATGTACTAGCAAAAACGTACAATCAAACTTAAAATTGCCTAGATTTAATCAATCCTCTATGTTTGTCAAACCCGTCGATAGTTTTAAATTAACAAAAAAGATAGTAAGTCTGAAAAATAAAAAATCATGTGGTTATGATGGGATGTCATCTATGGTTATTAAGTCAATAGCCAAGGCTATACATGACCCCCTTCTTTTCTTAATTAATAGATCCTTAAGTGAAGGAGTTTTCCCAGACAAACTAAAAAAGGCGCGAGTAAAACCAATACACAAGTCGGATGACAAGCTTGATGTTGCTAAATATAGACCAATTTCCTTGCTCTCCATAATTTCAAAACTGTTCGAGAAAATAATGGCTGCTCAGTTACGAAAATTCCTGTGCTCTGAAAAAATACTAGCAAAAGAACAATTTGGTTTTCAAAAGGATATGTCGACAATAGACGCCATCTTCGAAATGACGGACTTTATAGGAGAAGCACTTGATAATAATGATAATATAATAACAGTCCTTCTTGACTTATCAAAGGCCTTCGACCATGTTAATCACGATGCTTTAATAAATATTCTGAATAGATATGGTGTTAGGGGGATAGTGAGTGATTGGTTCGTGTCCTATCTTAGCGGCCGGTCTCAATTTGTTGCGTTACCTACTATTGATGAAAGTGGAGTGCTCCGTGAAGTTGAGTCGAACTGTGAAGAAATTAAGGTTGGAGTCCCTCAAGGGTCAATACTAGGCCCGATTTTATTCCTATTATACGTCAACGACCTTCCCTTGCATACTTCAAACAAAATTATAATGTTCGCTGACGATGTCTCTGTTTTCTTTAAGTTCAGTAGAGGCAATCATGAAAACCTATCAAATACAATAAATAACTCAATAAATGGCATTATAGAATGGTTTGACAGTCTTAACCTAAACACAAACGTAGGTAAAACGAAATTGATTCATTTCAGAAACTACAACACCCAAGTACCACAACTCAGCATAAAAATAAGGGACGAAGAAATTGAATCTGCTTCTTATGTAAAATTTCTGGGAATCTACACGGACAGTAACCTAAACTGGATGAGACATGTAGACAAATTGGTTGGCAAATGCAGTAGTTTCTGTTATGCTTTAAGATCCCTTATTAAAATTGCTTCAAAGAAAGCAGCCTTGCAAGCCTACTTTGCCTTCTTTCAGTCAAGAGTGCTTTACGGTTTGGCTGTTTGGGGAGGTAGCGTCGATATAAATAGAATCTTTATCTTGCAGAAGAGAGCCATCCGCATTTTAAACAACATAAGCTCTAGCATGGAGTCTTGTAGAGAGTCTTTTAGAGAGTTGAAAATTCACACAATCACTGCTCTATATGTAATTGAATTGTGCAAACTTACAAGGCGCTATCCACTTAAGTTTCCCCAAAAAAAAACAGGTTTAAGTGAAAGACTAAATGAAAGAAACAAGGGCTACTTAGAGGTCCCACATTGTCGAACAGCTTCGTATACACGTGCTACAAAGTTGACTGCCATCAAAGTGTACAACAGCCTACCCTTAAGTATTAAAATACTAACTGGAAAAGGGTTCATCACAGGTCTAAAAGACTATTTGTTAACTGTGTCGCCCTATAATTTGGACGAGTTTTATAATTTTAAGAATAATTAGCGAATAGGATTGTGGCGGCTGTTTATTTTATCCTGTTTGCCTTGCGTATTATAATATAATTGTATTGACCAATTATTGTATAGTGACATATTCTATTAGTGAGTGACATATATGACGATTATTTACCTCTTATTATTTTTTATTTAATTCTAACTTGTTTTTTACTTAAATTAATTTTAGTCAAATTTTAATTCGATTTAATGTAATTTAATTCATTGATCTCGAGCCCTGTGACATTGTATTGAATATTTATTGCTAATCCTATATGTTATGCATGATATATTATAGTTATTGTGTCTTTAATCAAATTGTATGCTACACTCGCTGAGTAAAATTACATGGAACTAAGTTTTAAGTTGTACGACCATCTGTACCTATAACAACTGTAATTTATGGCAATAAATGAAATGAAATGAAATATAGTGGTCCCCATACAAAATACGTGTTTACGACACGCTTGTATTAAGATTCTATGGCCACGTTGTTTGGTATTGTTTTTTTTGCCCCCTCAGATGGAAAACAAAATTAGAATTTCGTATTGGAGCCACAAAAGCATTTAGCCACAGATATTCAATCATTCAGCCTACACGTAAGTAAACATCCTATGATCAATGTGCATGATGATGATTTAATTATTAATTGGCTGGCGGGAAGAAGAATAAAATCCAGGTCTTGGATGTTGTGTGTGTGACGTCACTGTTCATAGTTTCTCACGAGCATCGATACTGGCTATCCTAGTGTGGGGCCAGACGCAAGGTATCAAAATCAAATCAAATCAAAAATCATTTATTTCCATAGGATGTTGTGACATCACTTAGATCCGTCATTACATTTTTTTGGGTGAGTTCACTAACACAATGGCGGAATCTGTGGAGAAGAGCTCACCGAAGAAACTCCACAGTCGTCGCATCTTTTGCGTTTCCTTTTTTAAATAAAATATTGTCAAATTACAAAATGAATGCTAATTATATATCGAAACAGCCTGTTACTCAAACAATCTATTCCCATGGACATCTGTCCTCTAAGTAATCAGATATCCTATAGTAACCTTTTACTAATTTTATGTAGTCGGCTTACATAAGCTACCAACTTGTCTTTATTTCTAGTATTAAAATTGTGTATATCACTGTACTTCTGAAAATTAGTTATATTTCTTTTTACATACACAAGATTGTCATAGATATATTGAGACACAAATGTCAGAATATTGATTTCTTTAAACTTTTCCCTCAGTGACACTCTAGGCCCTAATCTATAAATTGCACGAACAGCCCGTTTCTGCGGAATAAATATACTATTAGCATTCGCAGCGTGACCCCACAATAAAATACCATAGGTCATTAGACTATGAAAGTAACTAAAGTAGACTAGTCTAGCGGTGTCTACGTCGGTAAGAGCTCTAATTTTTTTAACTGCGAACGCTGCCGAACTCAGTCTGTTCGACAATTTATTTATATGAGGATCCCATTGTAGTTTGGCGTCTAAAGTAATGCCCAAAAAGACAGTCGACTGTACAAGGTCCAATCTCTGTCCTTTTATAAATATGTCTGTAGTTACCGGGTTCACATTGGGTAACACGAATTTAATACATTTAGTTTTCTTTTCATTAAGTAATAAATTGTTAACAGTAAACCAGTTCACTATACTAGAGATAGCATTGTTTACCTCGTCATAATTTGATTGCTGTCTTTTAACTTTAAATATCAAAGAAGTATCATCGGCAAACAATACTAACCCATGTTTTGCTTTAACAAGGTAAGGTAAATCATTAATATATACTAAAAACAAGAAAGGACCAAGAATTGAACCTTGCGGTACGCCCATACTTATTGAAGACCCAGGTGATCTTTTCCCATTAACATCGACCATCTGAACCCTATCTGTTAGATATGACTCCAGAAGGCCAAGTGCCTGATCTTTTACACCATAATGGCGTAACTTCCTGACAAGAGTGTCATGATGGACGCAATCAAAAGCCTTGGATAGATCGCAGAAGACACCTATTGCATCCATTGCGTCTTCCCAGGCATCAAAAATATTGTCGATTAGTTCAACACCAGCATCGGCTGTTGAACGACCCTTTGTGAAACCAAACTGAGCAATATGAATTAAATTATTGAGATAAAAATGACTTTGCAATTGATTAAGTATGAGTTTTTCAAATATTTTGCTAAGCGTTGGTAGTATCGATATGGGTCTAAAATTGATGGGGTCTGATGTACTACCAGCTTTGAATAAAGGTATAACTTTACTTAGTTTCATCAAGTCAGGAAACACACCATTATCTATACATTGATTAAATATACAACAAAGGTGAGGTGCAATACAATCTACAATGGAACTAATAATTTTTACTGATAGACCATGGGCGTCAGCTGTCTTTTTCATTTCCAGGGATTTAAACGCTTTTACAATGTCTTCATTATTTACGTGCCTAAATTTAATATCTGTTTTACATTCCTCAAAGTTTTGTTTAAGTATAGATTCAGCAGCAGCGGGAGATGAATTTAAAGACTTGGTTATTGAAACTGGAATGTCGAAAGCTTTTGCTACTTCTAGGTCTGTACTTAGCAATTGATTATCTATCTTAAGCTTGAAGTTATTATGTGTAGCTTTGGCCTTTCCAGTCTCTCTGTTTATAATTTGCCAAGTCGTTTTCATTACATTGCTACTAGATTCAATTTTGTTTTTAATGAAATTAGATATAGCTACGGCACAAACTCGTTTAAACATTTTTGAATAACTACGAACATAATCTAGAAAGGCCGTATTTTTGTTATATGATTTCTCTTCATAGAGTTCATAAAATCTTCGTCTGCTCCTATGAATTCCAACTGTCGCCCAATCACTAAACAAAACTTTGTTATTAACTTTTATAGTTTTTGATTTAAATACCGTATCATATTCATTTTTGACAAGGTTAAATACTGAGTTGTACAACAAATTTGGATCGTCACTGTATGGTAATTCCCATAGTTTATCTAAAATATTATTCCTGTAGTGTTCAAGCCGAGTGTCACTAACGGGCACACATGTAATATCCTCTTTTTGGTCCTTTTTTATTTTAATATTGAATATACCTATCTGACCAGAGTGATCAGAGGTTAATTTATTGATGACCGATTTGAAAATGGGCGTAATGTTAGTAAATATATTGTCAATGCAGGTAGCAGATGTTGCAGTAATTCTAGTAGGCTCCAAAACAGATAGTTCATGTTGTGACATAAAAATAATGATTTTAATCTAGTACAAATATTATTATCCTCTAACAGATTAACATTAAAATCACCACAAATTATAAAAAAAAATGTTTTTATCGCTGATTTTAATCAACACTTCATCCATTTTCTTTTCGAATAAATCAAAGGATGAATCTGGTGGTCTGTATACGCTCATTACAATAAGTTGTTCAAGTTCAATACAGGCTATTTCCATGGTACGCTCAACAGACAGGCTCACTATGTCAACTCGTTCCTTATATTTAAAACTATTATTTACAAGTATTAAGGAGCCACCGCGATCAGCTGTTTTTCTGTTGAACGAACTAGCAACGTGGTGGTTATTAAAGTTGAACATGAACTGATAACTCTTTAAAAAGTGCTCTGTTATACATAAAATATCAATATTATTACAGTTCATGAATAACTCAATTTCCAGTTCTTTACTTAACATGCCCTGTATATTTTGATGAACCACGTTTAAAATATTCTTACTTTTACATTTTTCATTACTAGTAACTTGATTTAATGGGCAAGATGAAGGTATATTTATACAAATATTAATATTACTGCCAGAGTTACTCTCTGTTGTCCTATGGGTTAATTTAAAGAGCTTGGAACAGATTCCAAGGAGTACATGTCATTATTATTACACTGCTCAATAGAAGCAGGCGTTTCATTAGTCAAAAACTTGACTGAGTTCAAAATAAAATAAGATAGTGACTGTGCTATCTGTTTTGTATAAAACCTAGATAGGTAATACCTATCCTTAGTCAAATAAAAATATTTTCCAATACAAATATTGGTGTCTATGAAATGAAATTTTTTAGTATGACGACATGTCAATGTGTGTATAAATGTATTATAATCATGTCTTATATGATTTTCATGTTGTGACAAAGATTGGCTGAAGGGAAACGCAAACAAGATTATTCTATCTACATTTTGTAAAGAATTTAATTTGGAAAAGTATTTAGTAATTAGTTTTTTAGATACATTTTCCCTTCTACCAATTAAAATAATTAGGGTGGTTGGTTCTAAAAACTGCGATGACAACACTTTGTTTAATATTTGTGAATATGTGGTGCCAGGCATACAGTTATTTAATATTGCCTGGCCCACGCGCTGACTAAGTTGTAAACCCATATTTTTTCCAAGTTCATCGCTGTACGTTATATACCTATCCTTTGTCCGAGAGAAGGAGGCGTTATTGATAACACTATTAGTACTCAAGTCGACTGACGGCGGCGCCTGGGTCAGTATCAGCTGTTCGGCCGGCTGCTCGGCGGGACACACGGTCGGCACGGAACAGTCCGCTGGAGCTTGTTTACAATCACAGATGTGATTGTCGGTCAAAGATATGAAAGTGTCATAATTATACTTACATGTCTCCAACAAACTATTCATAGCCGACACATGTTCCTTAATTTCGTATTGTGCTGACTCATATTTACGTGTAATACTTTGTAATGATGAGTTTAAAATATGCATATCTGACTGGAGTCGCCGTGTGTCACATTCGTACTTTTCTGTAGTTTTTTCCAAACATAATCTACAATCATCGATTTCGTTAATTAATTCGACACGTTCCTTGCTACAATTTACATTTTTACAAAATATTTTATTTCTATTAGCTTGTTTTTGTGTTTTTTTATATAATTATTCAATTTAACATATTTCTTTAATTTATTTTTACTACAGCTCATAGTGGTACGTGCCTATATACTTGGTGTAACAGAAAGGTTTAGTCATGTTTTAGGGGGTTGCTACCAATTTGATTTTCGAGACTGGATTCCAGTGATGGACGAACTATTTCCATATACATGACATGCATACATTAACAGATCGAAATTTAAACACTTCATTTTTTTATCCACATTTTAACTTTTTAAATAAAAAATTAAATTCTATTTAATTAAATAGAGACAGTCTATATATTTAATAAAGCTTATCGCTTATAAAATTTTAATTTTTATTAAAATAAATTTTTAATTATAAATTTAAAATAAAAATACAAAATTAATTTTTTTCTCTACAAGTGTGGGAACCCTTGATGGACGAGTCCGACTCGCACTAGACCGTTTATTTAATTTTCTGATGTGCATCCCAAAAGTACCCCCTCAAATTCAAAATTAATTTGTTTATCTAACACGATCGTCTATGGGTATAGGTATTTCAACTGCATCGGTCCAGTATTCGGTCCAACATACGAGTGTTTCTATAAATGGTTCCGTTTTTCCTTTTTAAGGTACGGAACCCTAATGACACATACAAACCAGTAACTAACTCATTCATTTGTATAAATTTTATCAAATACCTCTCTAACTATACATATTAACCAGTTTGCCATACTATTAAGAACGAATGAGAGCATCACTATCAAACTGCAGAAGGCAACATTATTTTAAGAAGTGCCGTTTTTAGCTGATTAAGGTGCTACGAAAAAAGATGGGTTTTTTTTCGAATCCATTTAGTCCAACAAGAAGTCATCTACAGATTTGGTTTTTGGGTTAACGTTTATTGAGTATTTGATTAAGATTTTCACTAAAACAAAAACGCGATTGGATGAAATTTTCTCGATAGAATTTATTTACAACACCTCTAAATAGATTTATTTTTTCCTGTAATTCTGAAATCCTAACTAATTTCATTGTGGAACTGTATTCGCAAAATCTCCTTAAAACACTTTTGAACAAAATAGGGTAGTTTATTTTTAAACAATTATTCTGTGGTTTGGCGCTACGTTTTTTCATTTTTTCCGGATTCCGTCCCTCTCACACTGCGGGTCTTTCCGCCTGGAGTAACGGGGACCTTTGCACGGACGAGGTAGCGCCTTAACAGGAATATCGGGATGCAGTTGCTCACGTCCGAAGGAGATACTTGGAACCCACAGCCCTTCACGTTCCCCCGGGTAGTGCTAAGGAGCAACAAGTAAACACTAAAATTCCCAGGTTCTCGAAAGCTATAAAAACACGTGACATTGGCGAAATTAACCTAGTGGTTAAACCGGCATTCATCAAGAAATTGAACAGGAATATCTAGGGTGGATTATATTTACTGACCGAGCGACGAAGAGTCTCCGTTTCAGGATTGGGCAAAAATACTTTCATATGTCCGAATGTGTGTGCAGCTGTTCTCCTCTACATGCCGCATTCTCAATGATTCTCGTCAAGTTATGTGAGCAGGTTCAATAATTTATCTCAATATATTTAAAAGTCGCATGAAGAAGCATTACCTTTCTTTTTGAGTTATAGCTAGTGTGTTTATATTTATTAGTATACATAGTCAGGTCATAAGTTCTGTCACATGTGCAATATGAAATAATTTAGACATGTTTATTATTTATGTAAACATTTATATAGCAAAATGAATTTAATAAAACATAGATTCTTATGGTAATAAAGTTTATTCAAAATTACCCCCGCGATTTTGAATACAGGCCTTTATTCTGCGCAGCCAGTCGTCTATCGCAGCACGAACGAGGTCCATGACAATATCAGCGGCTGCCTTAATCAAGGATGCCTTGAGTGACTCCAAATCAGGATGAGGCTTTGAGCAGGCCTTTTCCTCCAAGTGTTGCCATATCTTGTAATCTAACGGACTCAAATCTGGACTGGAGGAGGGCCAGTCTTCGTGCCGGATGAAGTCGATTTCACGCGACGCCAGCCAGTCTTGTGTGCTTTTCGCTCTATGAGCTGGCGCAGAATCTTGTTGGAATACCCAGTGCCTGTTATTAAACATGGTATGAGAAACAGGTTCCACAAGGTTCTTGAGGACTGTATTTTGATACACAACTGCATTCGTTTTTACGCCTTTCTCACAAAAATGTACCTCAGTTAAGCCCCAATAAGAGACTCCCAACCAAACCATGAGCGAGGATGGAAAATCACCTCGTTGGACACGCGGAATACGGTTGCTCTCTTCTTCACTGCTGTGTGCGTACGCCTTATCATTTTGTTTGTTGTAGCTCTCTTCCACGGTGAAAGTTTTTTCATCCGAAAAAATAATTTCCCGATACTTTTTTCCCGCGTACCGCTTCAACAAAGCGCGGCATCTCTTCAGTCTCGGGTCCATTAAACGAGCGTCCAAACGATGTCCTGTTTTTCTTCGATATGCCCTAAGCCCTAAGTCTTCATTTAACACCCTTTTCACCGTGGTCCTGCTTAACCCCATCTGAAGGGCCAACAGTTTCTGCTTACGTATGGGATTTCTTTGAATTCGCGCCTTAACAGCTTTTATCACTGCTGGAGTCCTAACAGAGCGAGGGCGACCACTTCTTGACCTGTCATCTACACTAGAGTCTTCATTGTATCGTTTTATGGTACGATAAACGAATCTTTTGGTTATATTGAAATTTTTCGGTAAGTCGAAAATCTGAATTGGCGCGTAACCGCAACGATGCAACGCAATAACTGCGACACGGTCTTCTTTAAGTGTCCACTCCATATTTAAAAATGAGGAAAATTCTAAAAAGTACACATTTTTAATTTCATGAAAAATTCGAAATTCGAATTCAATAAACTTTTTTGTGGCCAGCGTTCTAAATTCAAAAGTTTTTATTGTGTGACAGAACTTATGACCTGACTGTGTATATATTAGTTCAGTCAATATCAACACAAATGTTGCTAGGTCCCTTGAGAGTAGTTAGCACCCCTGAAAACCATGTGCTACCCTCATGATGCTCGAAAAACTGCGAAACTTTGGCATTTGATTCAGTTTTTTCGTCAAAAACTACCCTAAGGAAGCGTTTTGGTGGCGAAAAGCCAGGGGGCTGACTCATGGTCGGGAAATGGTCTCCATGCTCAACATTTGCGAGGAGGCGGAACATTTCACTGGAACCGCGACTCTAACATCAGTAAGAGACACTGCAGACACCGAGAAATATAAGATCTGGTTCAACACATACCCTCCATTCCCAGCCACAGACCGCCTGGTTTCCATCCACAGTGAAATCGTCGGAGGCTCTAATATCAACTGGCACAAGAACTGGGAGAATCGTGTGAAACAAATTGTTTGCAACACCTTTGGTAAATTGTTTGCAACACCTTTGACTTTTAAATGAAAGGCCAAAGTGAAGAACTTGGCATCAGGCACCACCGGTGTGAAAGTTTTCAATAAGGGAGATGATTACCATATTCCAAAGAATCTGCGTCACAAAACAATGAGATGAACAATTGAAGCAGCATTTTGCGTATGAGCTAGTACCGCATCCCTTATCCTTGTTCACTGAAGAAGGAATGCGCAAGGGCACGAAATCTTCCTTCTATTCAGCATTTGCACCACTTACTGGAAACATCATCCCAGGAAACAGATCGTTCACAGTGGTCAAGGTTACCTCCTGCACAAGGTGATTTGGTATCGAAATTATTCTATCAGAGCTATTGTAGCGGGATACGTCAACTATGTTTTCCAACCACTTTGGTAAAAACGCAGCTGTGGTTTTTGATGGATACCCAGAAAATGCAACACTAAATCAGCTGAACGCCTGCGACGCTCTGCATCTGTCACCTGCAGTGACATTTTGTTTGATGAATCCCAAGACCCAAAGTGCCCCAAGCAAAACTGCTTTCAAATGAATCTAACAAACGCCGACTGATCAACATGATGCGTACTGAATTTGAGGGGCTGGATATCGAGATCTATCAATCTTAAGAAGATGCATATATATACATATATTAGGAAGTTAAGTCAATTTTCAGTACAAACATTTTCGTATTTTTTTTAAGGAATGACAGATCCTAATTTTATAAACTTTGTGTGTATGAATGAGACAACATTTAGCTAACAGAAAATTTTATATAATTCTTGGAAAGTGTCAGCTGTAAAAAAATATTACGAATAATATCATTAAAATGGATGACATTTAGGAGGCACTGATTTTGAAGATAACATTTTAGTTATCAAACAGAAAATTAAAAGAAAATTTAATAAGTAGATGTAAAACATTGAAATTAATTTTAAAATAATAAAAATCAACTGGAAAAAGCTATTGAATTAAACAAATTATGAACACTTGAATTTGTAAGAAAAATTCGCCAATTTCATAGGTAAGCACCCAATATATACAATTTACTAGCTGTGGATCTAATCTCATCATAACGGTAAAAGTTGTACAGAATTATGTGTTTTATCTGGCTTAAAATCACCATGCATATTAAAGGTTCTTTACATTAATCCAATTCTCGAGACGTAATTGAGTAGCTCATTTAATGAGACACCTAGAGAATCGCACGAACCATCACCCGTTACATAGATAATTCTCCGTACCTACTAGATATTACATTGGTTATTTGCCCACTGAACTCATATGTTAATTTTTCCTCGTTGCGCCATAATTTACTGACAGGTTGTTAACTCATCGAACTTAATTCAAAACTCGCATTTATTGGGATAATTTATTAGACATTAATAAACATAATTTTGTGTAATTATATTGTATTACGTCAAGCAGTATTTGTACAACTCATAAGCTAAGTGGGCGTTTTGAAAGTTAAAAGGTATCTATTGTAAGACGAAGACGGAGGGTCAATAAATGTCGAATGCCATAAGCGTTATTATATAGAAAAAAATATGTTATAAAGACATTCCTTTTAATCTTAGTGTTTGAAAACATAATGCCAAGGGAATATGAAGAAAACAAACATAACAAATGCCATTTACCTAAAACATGTTATATCTAGATATGGAAAAAGAATATTGATATGGTTCTTTCGTCAAAATATAGGCATTTAAAATATCTGAAAAGGTAGCGTTTGAAATTATACCAATAAAAATAGTATTTATACGGGTCGGTTTTCGGCGTGCGGTAAGTCACCAGTCGCATCGACCAGCAAAATTGAATCGCCACCTAATCTATACGCTTCGATGAAAATCGCAGATGACCTTTAAAACTAAACTTCGTGACCTATTGATTAATGAATCCTGTTATAGTTTGAATGAATCTTTTGACAGAATATTAACATTACATGATTTGGATTTTGGATGATTCTTACCTGGACATTTTTACTCTTACATAATAATGAATGTTAATGTAATAACAATTTTGCATGCCTGTATTGTAGGTGAAATATGTGATCTTTATATTATAATTTGTAAACAACTGTACCATACTTCTTGCAATAAATATCATTTATCATTTATTTATCATTTGGTGCAAAATGTCGACAAGAACCTTCGCACTGCGTCCTGGAGAGAGCGAGCGAGCGCAGCGCCAACCAAACTACTCAAGCAAGATATCGTCTGCGAGTGTGCAACTGACCCTTTTCGCGGTCGATTTTAGTCACCAGCAGCATTCGGCCAGTTGCAGCCGCACGGCGAAAGTCGAATGTTAGCATGTTAGCATGTTATTAGTGCGGTGTGTAGTGTCATCACACCGCACTAATACGCAAAGCGGAACGGCTTTCAGACGACTGACCAAACACGGAGCAGAACTGGATGAGACCCAGGAGCGCGTCTATATAATTACCGCCAACAGATCAACTGGATATACTTGCAAGAATATTGCCCACGACGTATCATTCTTTGCAATAGAAGATATTAAAATTCCTATTATATTTGGAATAGAATTTTGTTTTTTTTTTCATATAGGCAACGATTTACAGAAATCAATGATTTGAATTCTTATAACTTCATGGAATCGGGTTCAATAAACGGGTCAAGTGACCTTACACCAGAACAGACAAAAGAGTTAAGGGTTCATATTAAGAAATTTGAGAACTTAGCTTCAGAACATAGTCTGGATTTACTGACCATACTTGCATACCATCCGGCATTCCCCAGGGCTCTATCTTAGGCCCTTTACTTTACGTTGCATACCTTTATGATATCGGTAAATTTTTTAAACACGCGAATTTTCTCTTATACGCTGACGACCAAAAAGTCTTCATGAATATTAAATCCCCACAAGACTGCATCAGTTTACAGGAGGATTTGAATCGATTGTCAGTCTATTACGATATCAACAGGATAATCGTTAATGAAGCTAAATTCATTGTATCTCCTTCACAAAAGGCGTATTAAGCCAATCGTCCACACTTACCTACTCAACAATATCCCAATCCAGAAGGTAAACTCCGTGAGAGATCTGGGTATCCTGCTGGATTCCAAGTTAACATTCGAAGACCACATAGCTGCCATCACTAAAAAGCCTATAAGAACCTTGGCTTTATCCTAAGGGTGAGCAAACCCTTCACGAATGTGACATGCGTGCTCATCTTATATTATGCCTATGTTCGAAGTGTCCTTGAGTACTGCAGCACTGCCTGGAACCAGCACTGCCAGTATGCAGTGCACAAGGACATGATTGAACGTATACGGACCAAATTTTTTAGACATCTAAATTTTCGCAGCAATTTTGTGAACGATGACTACACTGCATCGTGCCACCACCACAGCCTCCACATCCTACAGTACCGGCGCAATGTCTTGGACATGCAGCTCGTCCACAGCGTCTATCACGGCGATGTCGACTGCCCCGAGCTGGTTAACGAGCTGCCACGACTTAGGGCACCTACTACTCGAACCCGACACTCTACACTCCTCCGAATAGTCCCTTAGTAGTCGTTAGGAAGGCAAACGGCAAACCCCGAGTGTGTCTCGATTGTAGGAAATCAAATTCGATTACCAAATTTGACAGTTATCCATTGCCGAACATAGACTTCATGTTAAATAGTCTCAGAGGAGTGATTTATATTACCTCTATGGATCTTAAGTCCGCCTACTGGCAAATAGATACTAGCTCAGAAAGTAGAGAGAAGACTGCGTTCAGTGTCCTTGGGCGTGGACTATTTCAATTCAGAAGAATCTGTTTTGAAATGAGCACTGCCGCCCAAACACTTTAAAGGTTAATGGACCGTTTTATCACGCCCAAACTTCAGAATCCTTTCTGTTTTTACCTACCTGGACGATATCGAGTTAGTCTCGCGCGGTAACTTTCAAGAACATCTCACTCTAATGGATCGTATTTCATGGTTCTGTAGGGATGAATTGGACAATTTGGGGTACAAAGTGGATAAGGAAGGTTTGAGAACTAACCCAGAGAAGACGAGGCTCATAACTAAGTTAGCGGTCCCGAAGTCAACAAAAAAAGTTGAAAGCTTTTTGGGGATGGTCCTTTGGTACCGCCCCTTCATTCCAAACTTCTCGTCTATCGCACCACCTTTGAATCGTTTTACGAGTAAGAAGCTGAAGAAGTTCGAATGGGACGGTGATGCGGGAATGTTTAGTTACATCACCGGTTTTGTTATGTCTGGATTTAAACCGGAAGTTTTTGTTCCAGTGCGACGCTAGCTAGCGACACGAGATAAGGAAGCGTGCTCACACAGTATTCGATGGTATTGAAAAGGTTATTGCTTGCGCCTCGCGTGCCTAACCGCAGCAGAAATCAATTATTCCGCTACGCAGAAGGGATGTTTGGCAGCACTATTCAGAGTGGAGTAAATGCGGAATTATGTTGAAGGACATCCGTTCACCATAATAACCAATCACGACTCGCTGCTTCTCCTAGTGGTAGGTTAGGACTCGAAGGTTAAGGTTAAGCATAGAAAGGGTCATTTACATATGGTACCCGATTCACTCAGTATGCTAGAAGTAGAAGCCCTAGAACAAGTCGCATACCCATCTGGCGATGCCTGGTACGATGAGTTGTATGAGAACGTGCGGACTCGTCCGTAACGGTATCCTAAATTTGAGATTTCGGAGGGAAAGCTGTATAAGCTGATCAAATGCAAATATATGCTGGAGAACGATACGTCCTGGAAATTAGTGGTTGGATTAGGTGTTGGAAAAGAGAGAACAAGTTCTTAGGGATAACCACGCTGCGCCTACTGCTGGACATTTCGTTATAAACAAAACACTTAGAAGAATCGCTTTGCGTTACTATTGGCCAAAAGTGTTACAAAATAATAAGAATAACGCAAGAAGTGTGATGTTTGCTTGGACACTAAGTCAAGCAATCATGCACGCCCTGGTGATATGGGGCTTTCCAAGAAAGTTCCTAGGCCTTTTGAGACCTTTTCCGTGGAAAATAATATGGCCTTTTGCCAAGGTCCAACGACGGCAATACTTTTGTATTAGTACTGGCGGATTATTTCTCGAAGTATGTGTTAATTTTTCCCATACTTCCATTTCCCGTGCCTTCCATTATTGATAAGAAATTAGAGGAGAATGTTTTCTTAGTATACGGAAAGCCAAGAAACTTGATAAGTGACAACGGCAGTCTGGCATTCGAATAAATATAGCGTAAGTTTAGCTTACTCTGGGGAAGGCCTTCTCTACAATGTGTCCGCATAACCATTCTGTATACTCGGGGCTATATCCCAACGCGTCCCGTGGCCGTGTACGCAGTCGGGAATCTAAAAACCGTCTCCCTGCACCATCACAGTACGCGCGTGATGTGCTTCAGGTCAACGTGTGTGAGTCCGTTGTACATGTAAGTTGAACAAGAAGACGGACGCTTAATGCGCGTTCCTAGAAATTAATTTATGTTACTGAATCTTTACTACACACGTGGGGATGTTCTAAAGGTATAGAAGCAGAACCAGAAGACAGATTTGTCTGTCAAGAATTACAATATAATCTTTTAAGAAACGTTGAGAACCTCCTCACTTGTAAATCTTAGCGTTCATTTACGGAATACCAATACCTTGTACAATTATCCATCTTAAAGGGTCTTCCTACAAAAAATAAACTCTTGTTCAACACTTGTTTAAAGACAAAAATGAATAGGATTTGACGTTTGTTTTGAGGTTAAACTATGTTGTAACAATTTTTGTAGTAACACGGAGAATGTTAACTTATGTTAATACTAACCCTTTGGACGATATAGAATAGATTTCCTTCACAGCTAAGTTTGGTTACCAAAAGACCGAGTATGTTTTACCGAATGTGTATACCGAGTAAGTATGACCGTAATTGTTGAGTAACTACATTCCATGTTAAAATCAACAAAACAGATAAACATTATCGAGAAACTGTTATTTGAATTGTCTATATCTTTTTAAGGAATTTTCTGGTAACTAGATTTACCTGTGGCGCCCTCTTTTAGGTAACAATACTTATTTCACTAGAATAATCGACTTGTAAATCCGTCGGTACACGAATCCCACACCTACTACGCCTAGCCGGTCAGAAAATATTAATTAACGAGTTATCTCGTCTTAATCCTTAACTAACTTCCGTTATTTTCATCAAAAAATATTACAGAATTACTAAAATATCCATAAAAAATTTAATGTACCTCCTTCATTTGTCCTCTACGGCATAATTTTTTCAAATTCCCTTCGCCGTTAAGTTAGCTTTTCTGTAAAACTGTCAAGTATCAACAGTTTTCTGTCAGTCGATACCGCAGATGTCAGTTGGAACGAAAACAAATATTGATAATACAGTTTTTCGGATTTATAATCGGAAACAACCAGCCTCAAGTACAATAGTCCCAAAACTATGGGCAAGTGATGTCACGAGTGATTTAAAAAATATATATAAAAATTTGACATCCAATACCAGAAATATTCAAATTATAGTACAAAATAAAATAAAAAGTAGTACCGGTAAAAGGGTGTTAATTGGAATTTAATAGGAACTGATACAAAATGCAGAGATTTGGCTGCATTTTCTATTAGTTCCATTTAGCCCCTCAATTCCAATTCGCCCCCTTTTACGGTACGTATTTTTGTTTAGCATGGCCGATTGCGGCGAGCGGCGACAATCGACCCGCTTTAGTCGCCCGTGTAAACGCCCTATTACGTGATATCGACTCTACCACACAACACCTTAGTATAGTGGGGCCAGTCTAACGTCAGTGTTCTATCAGAGTTGCACAATAATCTCGTAACACATGGAAGTCACCCCATTTACAGCGTCACCTGGCATTAACATCGAATCTCATTGCTAAAGCTCCTCACGGACGTTCCTACATGATGACAATTCATCATACCAATGTATGCAAATATGTGTGTCTCCTCCAAATGCAAATATGTAGGTCTCTCCATACCCAGGTTTTTGGTAACTTAAAAGGGAAGTTCTACGATTTGTGATGAAACTTGGCTCAAACAAACTAATTTTGTTTATTTTACTTTTTTCTTCGCTACACACTCACAAAAACAAACGAAACCAATAGCTTCACGCCTTGGTACATAGAGGCACAGTTGTGCCCACGTTTTAGCGGTTTAGTCAGTTATTAAATAATCTTTTTTACGACACAGGGGGCTAGCCCATCGCTGTAGCTGTGTTGTAACAGTTATAGTGAAAACACTTTACCGTACGTCTTTTGACAGATCGTCTTAATGCAACGACGTAACTTTATCGGGAATTATAATGTTAGAACTGAATAGTTTATGAATCTTTTTCAGTCAAAAACTCAATACTTAATAGCTTATGATGACAAAATAATTCAATTTTACGGTTAACAATCACTAAATCACCACAAGAAGTCGATCTATGAGGAGCATACAGTTCTTCACTAATAATAGTTAAATCCGTAAATGGTCCGTATTAAGTTTCTGTTGGTTTACCGAAGTCCGATTGGCTGTGGATTTGTGTTAATAATTAAATAATTAATTTCTAAGAACAATATATATTGTTTGTTGTAGAACACTACGTCGTTACAAGGTTACGTCAGCTAGCGAAGGTGAATACTTTTTCTTCTTATTCACAATATCCATAGGGATGTTCCCCAAAAAAATCGAAAGAAAGCGGGTTAGTAAGTTGACTTGACTGGATGACTATTGTGAAGAAATGTTTAACCATATAAGCTATCAAATTAATGCTGTATACATCTCTCTCAAATAAAACAATAATCATAATATCATTTAAATATAAATTAAGTGATTTTCATCATCATAATCATCATCAATTAGCCTACACCTACCCACTGCAGGGTTCGGGCACGAAGTAATAAGATTGCCGCCCTACCACTGCCAATATAATACCATAGATAGAGCTTATTTGGGCTGCAATAAAGGGCGATGCATTTAGAACGGCAAAAAGATGGGATTGCTAAGAGCTGCGTGTGCAGGAGTATCAGTCGATGACTAGAAGAAGGTTGTGGAGAAAACGAAATCAATAATACTACAAGGTTTTGAACAAAACATAAACGCTGACAATGTACAAAACGAGATAATAATATCTCTTAGTGCGGACAGCAGCGATGACGACGACAGCAGTAGTTCAAATTAATAAAGCAGTGGATTTTACTTGTAAGGGCTAATATTTCATTTTTCTGTTCGACAAACACACAAATATGTCGGTTTATAGACAGGTCGTATTTCATAAGTTATATAGGTTATTTGACGTTTATTTTTATTTGTCACGACAAAAGTTAATTAGACACAATCGATTCTCGGATGTTTGAAGTCCGTATCGATTCATTCAATTTAATCGATGATTTTAAGCAGTTCCCCTCACTAGCAGAGACATGAAAAAGACCAACGCTAAAGTCTTTCCACTATAATGCACAAATTAAACACAAGGTTCTTTTGTTTGGAGACAGGCTGCCGAATACGGCATTTGGCGCCCTTGGGAGCAATATATATTCGAGTTTTATTACTCCACTCGAGTGCCACCAATATTATAATTAAATTAAATTAAACGTACGTTGCCTATTAATGTGCCCACCGGGGGGCACAGCCCTTTACCCGTATACGAGTAAGATTAAGCCACAGCCATAGAAGCTCCACCACGCTGGCTCGGTGCTGGTTGATGGAGGCGTTTTTTACGACTACTTACTACTACCGAGTAGCGATGGTAGCCGGGACTTACAGCTTAGCGTGTCATACGAAACACTGAACGTCCGATTATGTCCTTAAGATAAATTATTTATCTCATTGGTTCATGGTCAGGATTCGAACCTGCATCTCCTGTGTGGGAAGCAAGCGTGAAACCAATTAGACCACGGAGCTCTAAAACTATTTTTATTACAATTCATAAATTAATCCAAACATTTCCGTCTGCAACGTCAAAGTATACATGACTGACCAACCGTACAAAAAAAAACCGGTCAAGTGGAATTCAGATTCGCCCACGAAGGGTTCCGTACCACCGTAGGATATGGATGGTGTGGTGTGAATAGTTTGGATTTTACACAGCAAAATGTTTTTTACAAAGTTATTGATACTATCAACGTAACGTAACGTTTACGGATAAATAAAAAACCTTGGCAACTTCGGTTAGGGTTTCCTGTAATCTTTGTTTTAAGTTCTATATTCTGTATTTTTTTCACAATTTTAGACTATGTAGTTTCGGAGATAGGGGTTGGGGGGGCACGCAAATGATCTTATAAGGGCTCCTTTTTAGGGTTCCGTAGAGAAACAAGGTACCATTATAGTTTCGTCAAGTCTGTTTATCTGTCTGTCGGCTGCCGGTCCGTCCGTATGTCACAGCAACTTTTTTTCGAAACTATCAAGACTACACAGTTGAAATTTAGTATGTAGATGTTTTCTAAAAACCGCTTTACGTTTTTTTTACAAAAATTTAAAAAATAAAAAATTACGGGAGGTTCCCCATACATGGAACTGAAATTAAAAATATTGTTTTCATCAAACCTATATATGTGGAGTGTCCATATATTTTTCCTCAAAGTAAATCGTTCAAGAGATAGACCCTTCCAAAGTGGAAAAAATTGTGTCTCTCCCCCCTCCTCTAAATTTTAAAATAAGAAAGTGAAAAATAAAAATAAAAATATGTTGTGTATATATACTTAACAAACACTTCTTACGAAAATTGGTTTGAACAAAATAAAATTAACAGTTTTTAAGAAATAAAACATTTATTAAAACCGTTAATATAACTTTGTCATTCATACAAACACTATGAAAAACAAAGTGATTATTTGCTGGTGGAGAATGATAGTTAGGCTAGGGTGAATCAGGTGTATGTGAAGCGAGTACTTTTCTAATTTATTTTTTTTTGATTATATTCTACATTAATTACCGAACCCTAAATGTGCGAAGTCCAACACGCAGGCCGGTTTTTTACCTTTAGAGGTACGGAACCCTAAGAAGCAGCTTTTTCACAACCAATAATTTCATCGCATCTAAAGAGCATTTATGTGACTTGTAGTAACTAATTGTCTAACTTTGAATCTTATTACAGCTTTTATACGACTACCACAACTATGTATATCTCAGCATTTCTACGATCTTTAGCTGTAAGAACTGCGCCCATACGCGCTTACAGACCATTCTTAGCACTTCTTTTGTTGCTTTTATACAACTTTAAGTAGGGTAAACTTCTGATGTAAACATCTACATGGCATGACTTTGCTAGTTGGGTTTTGTCTTATCCAAACGCAGATCAATCTAGGCTTTCATATTCATATTCTTTATTGCACAGAAAATATAAAAGGTACAGACAGTTACAAGAAATGCTATAAGCAAAGGCGAGCTTATCTCTGAAGAGATATTTCTTCCATCAAATCTCGGCTTTGCCCTTAGTATTGCTGACAGTCTGCACCGATGTCTTGTTACCATCTAAATTTGTGACGCCGCAAACTAGCGATGAGTCGAATTTGTGTCAAACAACTATCAAGTTAATTTTAAAACATCCCCGACAAAATTTATGAAAGCATAAGTCTAAAAGTTGGCTGACTTGTCTCTTAGTTAAGCTGATAACGTTTCAACCACTGAACGGATTTCGATAAAACATAACTAAGAGCCAAAGCAGGGAAGTCTACTACTATTTACAAAAACCCGTATTAAAATCGCCAGTGCCACAGACAGATACACAGACAGACAGACCGACAATCGCTTCAAACTTATAACACCCCTTTTTTCTTCGGGGAAGACGAAACAGCAAATTCCACTGGCAGTCAAAATAACGGCACATGAAATGCAAGATAATTAAACCATCATCTGTAACCGATCGCAATCAGAATCAGGTCATGCAAGCAGATCGTGCTTGGCGCCCACTTATCGGGCCTGCAGATCGGAAAGTCAACGGCGTTAAATAAAGACCCACTTGCTATAGCTGGGAGCAACACGTTTCTGAGTTAGACTTCCTAGTATTAAAATATTTACGCCGGTGGAACAAAACCTCAATTTTATTCATTTATTGACGATGGGGGAAAGTGCCTCTTGCAACGAAGTAGCCGTTAGCTCGGTCCCGTGAGGACAAAATATTGGCTCATGTATATAAGCGAGGTCGTTCTTTCTGGTATCGTACTGTGGGGCCAGAGGCAATGTATCTGTCACCGGAAAATAATACGATCCGCAAGTTTATAAATTTCCTAGGAAATTTATAAACTTCCTTCTAGATTATATTAGGCTAGGTTAGGTTAGGTTAGGTTATGTTAGGTTAGGTTAGGTTAGGTTAGTATATTGCGAAAAAAATATTAGGAAATTTATAAACTTGCGGATCGTATTATTTTCCGGTGACATATATATAATTGATGAGTTGCTACTTCACTGCAATGAGCCACTGATTACTTTTAGATCTAATCCATTACCGCTCCTTCGCGCGAAGCATCCCGATTTCGAACCTTAATGCCACGGTATTAACATTCAAAACATATAACGGGGAATGGCATTTCTAGAAATGCCATAAGGGTGAGTCCTTAGGAATAACCTGGTCAATCCTCTGCCTCCCAGTATGAAAAAAGCCTGTGACGCGTGTTTAGCTTAGGGATTTAAGGTGATACGAAAAACATATGGGTTTTTTTAAAAAATCCATTTACTCCATTATAAAGGTATCTACAGATTAGATTTTTGGGTTAAAGTTTATTGAGTATTTGATTAAAATTCTCATAGAAGGAAAACGCGATTGGGTGAAGGTTTCTTAGTGGAATTTAATTGCGAAAAGACCTCTAAATTGTTTTATTTTTTCCTGTAATTCTGAAAACCTAACTTATTTTATTGCTGAATTGCATTAAAAATGTGTATATTATGTATTAGCAAACTCTCCTTGAAAATATTTTTGACAAAATAGCGTAGTTTAATTTTAAACAATTTTTATGTGGTTGGGCACTACGTTATGTCACATTTCCCCGATTCCATCCCTCTCACACTGCGAGTCTTTCCGCCTGGAGTAACGGAGACCTTTGCACGGACGAGGTATTGAATCCCAAAATTTGGTGGTAAGCGCAAATCTCTCTCCGATTTGGATCAACTGTTTCTTAATCTATTCGCTTAAGTCTTGGGAAGGTTCTTAAGGCGATATTTTTTTTTAAACGCACAGAGATAGCCAAGAAATTTAAAAATCAGTTAGTACTTATGTGATTTTCCTATATGAGAGTACAAGATGGTGCGGCGGACGTCGCGTCGGGGGGTCGCGCATCCAGTTCGAAAACTTTATTTTGTTTTTTTCCTCTAAAATTAAAAACGGCCAGTTCGAAAACTTAATTATGTTTTTTCCTCTAAAATTAAAAACGGCCAGTTCCCTCGATATGCTTATGCAAAGCCGCGCCACGGGCAACCAGTTAGTAATATAATGGACACATTTGCAGGCTTCTGTAGTTAATACTGAGAGAAATCGTTGCACAATTTTCGGTAGATCATTTTATGTCTGTCATTTACTTTTTGTAGTCTCCTTCTGTAATCTGCGCCCATCTAATTTACTTTTTGTGTGCTAATGGAGTCAATCACACGCACCTCATAACCACTATAATATACATAGTATTCGATCTGGCATCGTCATCGACTGAGAGTAAAATTCAAGCCCGTGTTAACATGTTCGCTTAGCCAAATCTCAGTTTAAACCTGCGTTTAAAGGCACTGATTTGGCATTGGAAACCTCTTCAAATTCACTCTCGGTTTAAAACAAAAGGGAATTTGACCTTAAAGGTAATTTCTGACCTGAATGTGCCACAGTTGGAGATTATCAGAGTGGTGTCTGTCCTTTGTACAAATTGACTCAGTGTTGCCACAGGATACACAGTTGGTTCACTTGTTTGCCACGATTATGTACACAATTTTGAGCTGTTTGGTGAATGTACGTGCCTATTGCAAGCTTTAAAAATGTATAATCCAAAAGATGGCGCTGAAGACACCCTAAAGTGTAACGAACGTTTTTTAGATAATTGAAATGAAAAAATCAATATTAAAATATCGTTAAATATTTATATTCTTATATCTTATACTTCTAATTATCTTGCTAACGTGACGCTTTAGGATGCCATATTACCTTACATTTTGACGTGATAACGTGTTATAAATCGATGAACGCCGGCTGCACGCACGGAAAGTGTCACGTTCCGCCTGAGCCAAGCGTGCAAACGAAAGCGCGGAACAAGCGAAAGAGAGGCACGATCGGTCTAAGCGTTTCTTATATCGTTAAATTATCGTCCGTAAACTGATTTTACAGACAACCATTTTTTTTACCGCCTCCGCCTATATAATAAAGGGTGACATTTAATTAGCCGCCCATATTTTGGGGAATGATACTACCCATTATTATGAACAACTTTCCCTAAGAAACATATGGACGCAAATGAAGAAAAAAATCATCCCTCGGTACATTGACCCGATATCCGAACATTGCCCAAAATATGGCCATCTAATTAAATGTCACCCTGTCTACCGAATTCATCATGCGCGAAATAAAAAAGGCCGCAATCTATTGGATTTTCAAAAAAACCTTCTCAGAAATGATCTCATTGCCAACGTGTGCCCCGGCTACCGGCCAATGGCCTGACGATAATTTCTTGTTGTTTTTCGTGAGTGCATCTCCAACAGTAATCTGTGGCATTACGCAACTAAAATGGAGCGGCTAGCGCTCTCGTGATTGCCAGTAAAATAAGAATTGCACTAGCATAAGCGTGACAAGATCAGATAGGATTGAGTCCGCTGATTATTTTTCTGCACTGTTTCTTGTTTCAATGTTTTGAGCTGCGTTCTATCCGTTTAGTATTATGTGGTTCTACTCTACATACATATAGTAATTGGAACTATAAACATTGGTAAAAATCGTTTAAGGCGATACCTCGTCCGTGCAAAGGTCCCCGTTACTCCAGGCAGAAAGACCCGCAGTGTGAGAGGGACGGAATCGGGAAAAATGACATAACGTAGCGCTAAAGCACAGAAAAATTGTTTCAAAATAAACTTCGCTATTTTGTTAAAAAGTTTTTTATAAGAGTTTACGAATACATAATATCTACATTTCGAACGCAGTTCCACAATGAATTTAGTTAGGATTTCCGAGTTACAGGAAAAAACAAAACAATTTAGAGGTATTTTCGTAATTAAATTCTATCGAAAAAATTTCATCCAATCGCGTTTTCCTTTAGTGAGGATGTTAATCAAATACTCAATAAACGTTAACCGAAAAATCAAATCTGTAGCTGACTTCATGGTGGAGTAAATGGATTAGAAAATTACCCCATTTTTTTCGAATCACCTTAATGACTTACAGACTGAGCAAGCGAAGCGAAAGAAACGGACGAACGGAAGTTTTCTGTAGCGGATTTCAGTTTATGATTCTATTTTGGAAAATTGATGCCTAAGACTACGCAGTTCTCTCCGCCTTCCCGAGACAAACCCGTAGACAACAGATTTCACCTCCTAGGACTAAGGAAACGCGAGTAATCGCCAAAACTTATACCTCTATTTTGCTCAAAAGTCTGCATAGTAATTCGAAAATACAAGCACCTGCAATTATATTTAAAATTGGACTTTTTTCGTCAAATTGTTGTGCAAAATAAACTTGTATCGCATTATTATAAATCCTTTTGTCCATCAGTCGTGACGATATGTTTTAAGTAGTATATGTCGAAGGGCTCGCGAGGTACTGATCTCACAGAACCACTAGTAAATATTTCTAGTACATACATAATTACAGGTAATACTAGGAAAAGTTTACGCCCGAAATCCGCCCTCGTTCAAGCGTAATACCTATATTTAACAAGAAAATAGGAAGTATCGTCACTGGCTCCAATCATACTTCAATAATACTGTACGCTCATAACTGATTTCGAATAATTTCGATATTCGAACTCTTTGCTTGATTACATACATATTTTCTAACATGCTCTGTGCTGGCCAGCTCGGGCCATGCTATAAAAGTACGTAAGCACTACTGTTTATTTTGTTTTATGGAACTTTGGCCTATTTTGAGAAACGAATTTCAATATTTGATTAATAGATGACTAATTATTTTTTACCTAATTTTTTAAATAACAACGGTTTTGGAACGATTGTACTGGAGATTGGTTGTTTCCGATTATAAAACTAAAAAACTGTAATATATTTGTTTTCGTTCCGACTGACGTCTGCGTTATCGACTGACAGAAAAACTGTTGATACTTGACAGTTTAACAGAACAGCCAACTTAACGGCGAAGGGAATTTGAACAAACTTCGCCGTAGAGGACAAATGAGATACTTTATGATTTTTACGGATATTTCAGCAATCCTGTAATATTTTTTTGATGGTAATAACGGAATGTAGCTAGGAACACAATAATCTCAGTTTGGTACCTTTGTTTTTTTTACATGGCCAATTCTGAAGGCGTCAAATCAAAAGTAACAATCTAGACTGACAATATGTTTGACGATGCGTTTGGAGGATCGATTCATTAGTCGTGTTCACCAATGATTTAGAAAATTGTACATTTCTGGAAAGGATAAAGTAGAATCAATAAGAATAAAAACCGGTCAAGTGCGAGTCTAAATCGCGCACGAAGGGTTCCGTACCACCGTTCAATGGAAGCGATGGTGTGGAGTGAATAGTTTGGATTTTACACAGCAAAATATTGTTTACAAAGTTATTGGTGCGGTTACTTTCACACTCCATTTACGTAACCAGGTGCATCCATAAGTTTGTATGTGGTATTAAAAGAATTGTTGTATGGGAGCCCCCTTAAATATTTCTTTTATCCTGTTTTTTAGTATTTGTTGTTATAGCGGCAACATAAATACATAATCTGTGAAAATTTCAACTCTCTAGCTAGCTAGGTTCTTGAGATACAGCCTGGTGACAGACGGACGGACGGACGGACGGACGGACAGCGGAGTCTTAGTAATAGGGTCCCGTTTGGAACCCTTCGGGTACGGAACCCTAAAAACAATGTTTCCATTTGTCCCAAACATGGTGTTTTTGTAGATTTTGGGCCTGAGGCCGAGCGATTTCTATGAAGAAATTAAAAACAAAGTTGGTCTGATCAAATCGAATCCTTAGTGAAAGCTAACAACTTCCTAAAACTAGACTACAGCGTCCTCCATCCAAACAATCTTAGAATATCAAAATATTGAATGTGGTGCCGTGTTATACAGGTTGTAACAGAAAGGTATAGTAACATTTTATGGGGTTGTTAGGGACACCATTCTGAACAACTTTCATTAGAAACCGATTTGATCAGACCAACTTTATTTTTCGCTTCTCCATACAAGTCGGTCGGCCACTCGGACCTAATAGTAGTTTATGTGACTGATACATAATGGAGGGCATTAACACTCGAGAGCGGGTTTATGAAAGGAGCCGAAGGTGAGTTTCATAATAATATCACTCGAGAGTTTTAATGCCTAATTACGTTCAGTTACATACACAAGTTTATCTACTCACTTATCATAAGCTCTTTGATGTGTTCAGGAACCGCATGTTCGACCGGCATTGTGGCATTGATCATTGCTCTGCAGTTGATTAGTTTGTTCAGTAGTACCAACTTCACAGACAAACTAGGGGTGGCACGCAGGTGGGTGTCGGCGTTCGAAATTTTAATGTCATAATTTGACAAATTTTGGTACATTATGGTCATAATGTATCAATATTCAGGTACGAAATGAGTTTTTACCAAGAAGTTTATCATTATGCTGGTCGTAACGTGTGGTTTTTGGACGCAGTAAAGAGGGTTTATGATACGTTTGTAGATAAAATATATAAAAACACCATTTTCGCGGCAAATGAAAACATGTACAATGTTCGTACACTCCACAAAATTCCGGCGAGATTACACAGTGAACTCAACTACATGTGGCATTTGAAATCAAATAGCTCTATATAGTATTCACAGAATGCATTTTCAAACTCGCTTTTCTTACAAGTTTGACGAATAAGCCTGAAAGAAGAAGAAAATGAAGAAATTACAAATAAATACAGAACGACAGATTCTGTCTGTAATCCTGTAGTATAGACAGAAAGTTGGGTTCCGCGGTCGGAAATGTAGGATTATGTCTTGATCTTGATTAACTTTCACTATGAAATAGATTGATTAGACTACTGAAAGTTTCTTGTCTCTTATCTAATACCCGCTTGTTATACCCAGAAGCACTATCATGAGTTGATAGGTACGTGGCTAGCTTGGTTAGTATCGAGAAAGTTTTTTTGTTGACTTCCCACCTAGTATATGGATTTGTACTCACCACGCACCGCTTAGCCCTTTCGGGAGCTAGGTTTTAAAAAGCATTGTATTCCGGTTAATTTTGCCGGATCTGGCAACCCTGGTTACCCGGCTAAGCCCGGATCCGGCCCATCTCTAGCTACAATACACCATATAAATAAGCAAAGTCGCTATAAAAGACAGCTCGTGTCAGATAATCGTGTTGTGCTAAGTCAATTATCCAGAAGCGATTGAAATTCGTAGACGTGAGAATTACATGAAGGTCTTGAGTCACGGGCGTCGTCCTGCGGAATTAAACCACCGACCAGCAAAAACATCCTAGCAGTGCTGTACAAATTTGGTTTGCACAGGCACCGCTTTTCGTAAATCGCACATGTAGCGCTCAAGTTGTGAAATACTAGCACAGTACTGAGTAATGACTTGAGAGGCGAATGCACATAATTATTTATGTTTTACGTGATACACCTGACGGTACAAGACAACACCTTCCACATCTCCGTAACTGCGGCGGTGGGTTAGCCTCCTACCACGCCAAAGGTTAAAGAACTGGTTGGCGCACCTGTGCTTCTGCCAGCCCGTATATGAAAAGAGTTTTGTCGCTGTGACGCTAGATAAACAAGATAAGATATAAGATATTTATTCATAATTGTCATTACATGTCCAGAAATTAAAATAAGATAGTTGTAGAATGCCATAGTACATGAATTAGCAGTGCAGATTGTAATAATGTCAATAATTAATTAATATAAAATGTCAAAGATTTGAAAATAAAATATCATACGTTTAGCGTAAATAGTTCAATAGAATTGTAAAACGTTTGCTCGCCTAGCCAGGCCTTCAGTCTGGAATTAAATATGGGTGTGTTTGGAGCGGAGGTGACCGTTTCCGGTATTCTATTATAGACGGTAACATAAACAAACATTTACATTACAGGCACATACATTGCTTCTGGCCACACACTAGGATACCCTGTGTCGTGGGAACCAGAAACAGCGATGCCACACACATATAAACATCCAAGACCTGGGGATTTTTTTTGTTTATCCCCAGCCGGGCATCGAACCCGGGACCTCTCGTATGGTAGGCAGAGCCGCAACCATAACCCCACAGAGGTCGCCAGATGTTCGTATTTATTTTGCTAAATCATGAGCTATTTAATTTGAGTATAACTTAGTCAAATGACATGTTACATTGATCCCATCAAAAGCATGCCTGCATGTACAAAAATCAAGTCCGTCTCGCAGCGCAGATTACTCAGCCGTAAAAAGTTCCTGGATAAATGTAAAACCAAGGCGGCAACTTCACTCAGCACCTACATAAATATTAAGTCTCTTCTTTACGTTTGACCACTGTAGGAGGAGAAGAGGAAATATTAATGTACATGACTTAAGAGCAATCACTTTGTGTAAACACAAACATAAGCTGGCTTTTGTGCACCTGTTGAATGAAGCCAAATTAATAAAAAAAAAAAATTATGGTTAATTATTGAATAGTATATAACCTTCCTTATACCTAGTAAAAGGCTAATGATAACGATTGGCTAGTCTCATTGCTAATGACCAGGCATAAAGTTAGTTTATCTACACACGTATCATAAACCCTCTTTACTGCGTTCAAAAGCCGCACGTTACGATCAGCATTATGCTAAACTACTTGGTAAAAACTCGTTTCGTATCTGGAAAACTACACATAATGGTCATTATGTGTAGTTTTTCTACATATAATGACATTCAAATTTCGAACGCCGACGCCCACCCGCGTGCCGTCCCTAGTTTGTCTGTGAAGTTGGTACTGACATTCAAATTTCGAACGCCGCCGACGACGCCCGTCTGCGTGAAATTGGTACTAAAGAACAACCTAAACAATTGCAGAACCACAATGCCGGTCAAACATGCGGTTCCTGAACACATCAAAGAGAGCTTATGATATGTGTGTAGATAAACTAGTGTATGTAACTGTACATAATTAGGCATTAAAACTCGAGTGATATTATTACCCACTCTCGAGTATTAATGCCCTCCATTATGCAGCAGTCACATAAACTACTATTGTTATTTAGATTATATTTATTTTATTGTTATTATGCAATGCGATTGCCAAGTCAATTTAGTAAAGAAATAAAGATGTCTAATACGGTTACCTTAAAATGTTGTAAGTTAACGAATAAGGTAAAACTGTATGATGAAGTCGAATAGGTAATTCCATGTATAAGTGTAGTTACTAAATAAAGTTTCCGACTTGGTTTTACATTGGTCTCACAACTTTTTACCACTGAGTAATCTGTGCTGCGATACTGGCTTGATTTTTATACATGCATGCATGTATAAAAATTACCCACTCTCTGTCTATGAGCTCTTCTGGTTTTGAAGTTACAATTTTTGACAAGTCTGGACGGTAGATGCTTCGAAGTCTATTCTGAAATTGCGGATTTTTGCGCTTTAATACCAGCGATGTCGATCTTCCCAATGCTCCCCCACATACTTATCTACAGAACGTCTTATAGCATATGACTACTTAAGGTGTTTATACAAAGAAAACTACTAAGCATGGAACAAGCATGAACTATCTCCGGGTATACCTATACCCGGAGATACATAAAACCCGATGCGGGAAAGAAGAAACATTTACTCGTACATTCAGTATTTAAATCATTTTTACAGACGAAAAATAAATGGTATTTTATTTTGTTATATATAATCAAATATTTGGTACAAGGAATAGGGAAAAGTGAGCGTATTTCAATGAAATTAGCCAAGCAAAATTATCGAAAAGAATCAATTCAAGTCAACACCAAGACAGTACCAACCAAGACAAGATAAGACCAAGACAAGACAACTAACGTTCAATTAGAAAAATTTTATTCTTATTATTCGTCACTGTCATGTCAGCTAATATATCACAGCGGAAACACAACCATACCGTGATGCAGGATACTCCCAATGCCACCTATTGATGATATCGGTAAACATTAAACCTATGAAACTATCCAGAACATTGCATTAGTGTGTTGATAAATATAAAAAAGAGAGCTGAAATTCCGGAATGTTTTAATTTTTCCTGGCTTTGTAGACTAAAAACTACTCTAGTTGTTTAAAATTCTAAGCTTGTAGTTCTGCTAAAAGTACATTAGAATTTTGATAATCGATGAATCAGTCACTGAGTCAGTGAGAAGATGACGGAACTTTGAACGGTTGTCAAACTGACTTAATTTTGAAAATTTGCCTATTTAAATTAGGCTTTATTAGACACAAAAAATTCAGGAGTCTAGCTTTATCTACAACATAGTTACGGGGGTGTCGAAAATACCCCGAAGTGCTTCCTGTAAAAGATGGTACGGCTGTGCTACTTTGCTTGACATGGCGGGGGCACTGCCGTGCCGCCAGTTTTCTTGCTCGGATGAGTTGGACCTAAAGAGAAGTGATAGGCAGACTATTTGGCAAGAAAGTTAACGGTTGCTTAGATGTCATCCTACTGTGTAGCCGACTCTTCATGAGTCACACTCAGGTTGAGACGCTTTTATAAGAGAAATGTATTAGGATGTTTTCATGGTTGTTGGTTAAATATTCCTTATAATATAGTCGTTATTTATTTTTATTTTAAGCCCAAGGCTGCACTCGTTTCTAATGTTTCCTTTCCATACTCGTAGATGTATTATTTCCTCCACTAATATGTACTTATAGTAAGTTACATGTGGTTTGTTTTCAGATAAATGAGGCTTTACCGCAGATTAACTAATAGTAGTGTTTGCGAAACTTTGCTTACTTACAATAGCACATTATATCACATTAGGTGCTTCCATCTATGTACTTTACCTGAGTAAACTGTCTTGCAATTACATTTCAATATACGGCCTAATTTCATTGATTGATTGAAAGTGACAGAAGTATTGACTAAGCACTGAAAGAGGTACTGATGATCGTCTGAGTGCTGCTCAAATAAAGTTCCACTTAATCAGTATGAGTTTCCGTTAAACTTTGAGTTGAGGCTGTGGGCCTGAAAGAGTTGTCATTAGCCCCCGCCGGAAAAGGAAGGTGTGATTAGTTTGAAGCGTCTGTCTGTCTTTGGCACCCTAGCGCTCAAACTAATGTACGCATTTCAATGCGTTTATTTTGGTAGAAGAGCACTTCGATGGTTCTAGCTATATTTAATTAAAATCTGTTCAGTGGTGGTTCATAACTTTCGATATCAGAATAACAAAATAAACGGTCAAATGCGAGTCGGACTCGCGCACCAAGGGTTCCGTACACACTCGTAGAGACATGACATGTATATGGAAAAAGTTCGTCCATCACGGGAATCCAGTCTCGGAAATTAAATTGGTTTCATAGTGAATGTTGTTCAGAACGATGTTCCTAACAACCCCCTAAAACGTGATACACCTTTCTGTTACACCCAGTTTACAGGCACATACCTTGCTTCTGGCCTCACACTAGGACAGTCTTGTCTTGAAAACTACACAAACATCCAAGACCCCTAAATCTCGTGACCAAAAAAAAAGGAATGCTCGGCTCCAATTCGAAATTTAAATTTTGTTTTCTGTCTGAGGGTTCAAAACAAAACCATACCATTTATCTTTATTTATTTCTGTATTCATCGTCGGCACATTTATGTGGGAATGGGAACGTTACAGGCATGCCTATATTTATATCCAAATTTCATAAGTAGTTGGTGTAGAGACCGTAATCTTACTTCATTGGGATATCGTAGAAATTGATCACTTCATGAAATGGCCAGCCATTTCATGATATAGTCAATTATTTCATGAAATGATCAGAAAGGGTTGAATTTCACGAAAACATATCATTTTAAAAGCGTGTTTTTTGTGCTCTACATGTCGAACTAACACGAAGACTGTTGGGGTTCGCTGTGCTCGTCCCCTTTGGTTTTCACCTAAGCATCGTGATTAACCAGCTTTTTTCCTGGAATAAGCTCTTCCTTACAACATCTCACTAGCATATTCATAATAACGAATCAGTTATGTTATGGCAGAATGAATGATTTGATTACACAATATGAATATTAAATTAATATAGACTGTGCCTATTCGGGATGTATAGAGTACAGTAACAGAGCTAAATACAAACAGGACAATGATTAGGATCATGAAAATCGTTTACAGATGTCGTAAACATATCGTAGAATCGACTAAAACATGAAATAGCCAACCATGGTTGAATCAGAACTTTCATTAAACAAAGACATATTTTAGGGAAAAACACTGCGGCAACTTAGCTCAAGGGTAAAGGGGGTTAGGTTGAACATGTAAGAACAGCAAAAAATACTTAATTATAAGTATTTTTTTTGTTAGGTTTAACATGTAAGAACAACAAAAAACGCTTAGTTTTAAGTATTTCGTATCCTTTAAAGAGTTTCGTCCAATTTCCATCCTGCCAATCCTCTCCAAAGTCCTTGAATCCATAGTCCATGCTCAGCTCTCCTCCTACCTTTCCTCTAACAAGTTGCTGAACAAATTTCAGTCCGGATTTAGGTCGGGTCACAGTACCGTAACGGCCTTACTCAAAGTCACTGATGACATTCAGCACGCGATGGATGAGAAACAGCTCTCTGTGATAGCACTCTTGGACTTTAGCAGCGCAAGCGTCGATTTTGACATTCTCGTTGAGATACTGAAGTCCCTGAACGTGTCCTCCGACTCTGCTAGCTGGTTTGATTCGTACCTGAGAGGGCGACAGCAGCGTATCAAGTCGGAGGAGACTTCAACAGAGTGGTGTGACCTCTTTGCGGGAGTGCCCCAAGGTGGTATACTGTCTCCCCTTCTTTTCTCTATCTTCATTAATTCCATCTCGGATGGACTCTCCTCGTCTTATCATCTTTAGGCCGACGATCTCCAGGTTTACCGACATTTTTCTCTTCATGATATGGCCTCAGCCGTAGAACTGTTAAATGTAGATCTTGATAAAATCAGGGACTGGGCCAATTCTTATGGGCTACTAGTGAACCAAAACTCAAAAAACTCAAAAACTCAAAACGTTTATTCTGTAAATAGGCCACAAGGGCACTTTCACATGTCATTTCATTTCATTTTTTACAGAACATTTGGTATTATTATTATATTATCAGAAAAAAAAAAGTACTTAATTATTGTTTCTGAGAGATGTAAAGAGTCTCAAATGTCATAATAAAATAATTAAAATATAAATAACAGAGATGTATAGTCTCTTTAGTCAATAATACAATGATAATAGGAGATGTAAATGGTCCCCACAGTCAAGAGTTGTATAATTAAATTAATCTTTGGAGGTGTAAAAGGCCTCCAAGTGTCCAGTAAAAGAAACTCTGGCAGTGAGGATGCTCACAATTAATTAGAACAATTCAGTCCCAAGCATTTTTATCGTCTATGTACTCTTTAATACTGTAGTAAGCTTTAGAAATAAGCCTTTGCTTGATGTATTTCTTGAACTTATTAATTGATAGATCTGTCAAAGTGCTTGGGAGTTTATTGTAAAATCTTACACAATTACCCTTGAACGAGTTTTTTATTTTATGGAGCCGAGTAGTGGGCACTGCAAGTTTGTCCTTGTTTCTAGTATTAAAGTTATGTATATCACAGTTTCTTCGAAAGTTAACAATGTTCTTATGGACATACATAATATTCTCGTAAATATATTGACTATGGACTGTCAATATATTTACTTCTTTAAACTTATTTCTAAGAGAATCTCTATTATTCATTTTATAAATCGCACGAACAGCCCGCTTCTGCAGCACAAAAATAGTATTTATGTCAGCAGCACTGCCCCAGAGCAGAATACCGTAGGACATAATACTATGAAAATAACTAAAATAAACTAATCTGGCTGTTTTTAAATCTGTCAAGTGACGGATTTTCCTGCATGCAAAAGCTGCAGAGCTCAGTCTGTTCGATAGCTTATCAATATGTGGACCCCATTGGAGTTTGGAATCCAACGTTATACTTAGAAACACTGTGCTGGTTACCAATTCCAATTCCTCATTTTTAATTGTTATACATGTCTGATTATTTTTAACGTTAGTAGTAAGAAACTTAACACATTTAGTCTTTTTCTCATTTAATAGCAAATTATTAACATTAAACCAATTTACCACTCTTGATATGGTATTGTTCACGTGATCATCAGTAGCGTGTTGGTTTCGCTTTGTTTTAAAAATAAGTGAGGTGTCATCAGCAAACAGTACCATATCATGACAGTCCCTTCCTAGATAGGGTAAGTCGTTTATATAGATGAGGAATAGGAAGGGTCCCAATATTGAGCCCTGTGGCACGCCCAAAGAAACCAATGATCCTGGTGATCGTTCTCCGTTTACGTCTACCCTTTGTATTCTTCCGTTCAGATAAGATTTTAACAAATTCAATGACGTGTCTCTAACTCCATAATGATGTAATTTCCTGATCAATGTTTCATGACAAACGCAATCAAAAGCCTTAGATAAGTCACAAAAAATGCCTAGGGCATCTTGTGACTCTTCCCAGGCATCAAAAATACTTTCAATTAACTGAATTCCGGCATCTGTTGTTGAACGACCGCGAGTGAATCCAAACTGTTTGTTATGCATTAGCTTATTTGATTCAAAATGATGTAATAGCTGTGATAAGATTAATTTCTCAAAAATTTTACTAAAAGTTGGTAGTATTGATATAGTTCTGAAATTGGTGGGGTCTTGAGTACTACCTGCTTTGAAGAGGGGAATTATCTTACTTTGTTTCATTAAATCAGGAAATTCACCGCAGTCTATACAATTGTTGAAAATGACCGCTAGGTCAGGTGCAATTAATTCGATCAGGGATTTAACGACGTGAACAGAGAGTCCCCAAAGATCATTCGTTTTCTTAACATTTATCAATTTAAATGCCTTTACGACATCTGAACTTGTGACGTGCTTAAAATTCAAGTATGAAGCACACTCTGAGACATTATCTTTTAATATTGCAACAGCAGACAAAGGTGACGAATTTAAATACTTAGTCGTGGAAGCCGGTGCATTAGTAAAAAACGATTCAAATTCAGTTGCAACTTCTAAGCTAGAACTCGTAAGCTGTCCATTGATTTTTAGTTCGTAATCGTGACTCGCTTTTTTACTACGACCGGCCTCCTCATTAATTATTTTCCAAGTCGTTTTTATAACATCGGAACTATTCTTAATTAATATAAAATAAAACCCTAGTAAGTCTCAGGCTATGATTATTGGTTCCAGGTACTCCCATAACTCATTACAGCATTTGTCCATTGCTCCTGTAACATATGACGGAACCATAATCTCATATAGCACGAAGGCCAAAAATCTAGGAGTTTTCTTCGATAACCAACTGTCCTGGTCAGTCCATGTCGGCGAGGTAAGTCGGCGAGTCTTTGCCAGTTTCCACTCTCTCAGGCGTCTTCAAAACTTCCTGCCTCGTCGGACAAAGATCACGCTCGCTCAGTCTCTCCTCCTCCCCCTGATCGATCACGCAGATGTCTGCTGGGCTAGCGTGACTGAAGAGCAACTGAACAAACTCGAGCGACTTCAAAACCTCGGGATTCGGTTTGTTTTTGGTCTGCGCAAGTTTGACTACGTCTCATAGTATCGCAGGGAGCTGAAATGGCTCCCGATTCGTCTTCGCCGGGATTCCCACATCCTCATTTGCCTCTTCAACATTTTATATAATCCTCGCTATCCTGGCTTCTTACGAGATCGTTTCGAATTTCTGTCCCCGGATAGGCCAAGGAGATACTTACAACTCCGCAACACAATACTGCCGCCTATGAACATGGGTTCCGACTTCGCGCCATCCAACTCTGGAACAAACTCCCCAACGCTATTAGAGACAGTCCGTCTCTCAACATATTTAAAAGTCGGTTGAAAGAACACTATCTTTCTCTACCTTATTAAATCTAAGTAATTTTATTTAGGTTTTCTTTTTTTAAATATTTATATACATAATTCTGGTATTTATGTACATATTGCTAAGTAGTTTATTGTGTTTAATTATTTTGTTTTATGTTGTGCACTAGGTCTACCTGTTGTCAATTATTTCCTTTCCATCCTAGGTTTGCTGGAAGAAATCTCTTTATAGAGATAAGCTCGCCGTTGTCATGTCTTCTCCATTTTCCACTGTAAAATCTGTTATTTTGTGCAATAAAGTATATTGAAGATATTGAAGTATTTTTGGTTGTTCTTACATATTCAACCTAACACGAAGGATAAAAGGGACTTCGCTTCGCTCACCCTCTTTACCCTTCACCTGTGCTACCGCAGTGTTTTACGCTTTTACATACATTACCGGCTGCGCATTGGGTACTATATATAACACCTAGGCAAAGTATAAAATAAATCATATTTCATACATTACCTGCACGGTTTAGGCATTCTATATATTGCCTAGAGATTATACATAATACCGGATTAGACAGATTTCCGGTAACATATCGATAAAACTAGCAACTCGATTCGTTGTGGTTAAAATTTTGGACTCCCATATTTTAAAAGAAAGTGCGTAAAAGCTCATTTAAGTACGACATGGCTGTGATGTCAGTCACAACATGGCAGTGACGGCAGTTGCTGCGGCAGAACACTGCGCAAATTTAGTGTTTTTCATCTATATTTCTACGTTTTACGATATTTTGAATAAAAAATTTTTGACCGCAAGAATTATGTCAATATTCCTTTTAGATCCCAAGAGATATAATGTTTCAGGTGGAAAACAGCTACCTTTTTATTCATATAGCAGCCATTGACATTATGATGTTTTAAACACTACCATAGAAGAAAGAAGTGCCTTCATAACATATATTTTTGCACTGACTACCGCTCATGGGGCTTATCAGTAATCCAGGCCTGCATGCACTATTTCACATACGTGTGTAGTGAAAGGTGAACACATACCCATTCAACAAGACGTGGAGATCTTCGAATCCATTTTGTACTGCGCGCGCATGTGGTTCTGCGGGTGGACGATGCTGGTGGCTGTGCGTGGTTACATATGTCACCCGTTAGTTGATAAACTAACGGATTTTTCTCGTTAGTTGGTCAACTATCGACAGGTAGTAAACTGTAGCGTACTGCTTCACTATATGACGCGTTACTTGATAAACTAACGGTTAAAATCGTTAAATAGTAAACTGGTTTAAACTTGAATTGCAAACGAAATACCAGGGCAAGCACTGCGGTAGCTTAGGTGAAGACTGAAGGGGGCGCGCGCAGCGAAGCCCCCGAACAGTCTTCGTGCTAGGTTGACATTTAAGAACAAAAGAAACGTAAATTCTAAACCCTGTTGGTCTGGTTTCTATCTGTCCGTAGTTGATCAACTAACGGTTTTGACTATTTTACGGTGACACATATAACGAACTCAAATGCGATGACTGTAGCTACTCTGTGCTGCCACAAATGCCTTACGTTACTTATGTAACCGATTAGTTTTACTAATCCACACAAGATCACCTCATTTCCGTATTCTGTCTTACTATTTCCGCTGACCTGCCCCCAATCGTTCTGCTCTTACAAACACGTGCGTGAAAGTATGTTACATATAGCATTACAATCGCATTTCGGTACATTAAAGCCGTCAGCTTTTATTAGCCAGTTGGACCATAAAAATCTGAGCTGCTTAAGTCTGTTCGGTAAAAATTGTTGAAATAAACACTTGTGTACACACACACTGGACAGAGGTAGGTAAAAATGGTCTTCTTCCGGATAAAACAAACTTTCTTCAGTGTTTATAAGAGACTGATTTTTACAAGACGTGTGTGGTATTTTATAGAAATAACTCTTTGAGGCTAGGGTTACCTAATGAAAATAGCATCATGCGATACATGTAACTTTATCTGTCGATATGTCCGGTTCCCGCATCGTAGTGAACCCTTATACCACCAAGCTTTGTGCGTGCCTCGATAATTGAGACCTATCACACAGATGGCAATCCCTTAGCGACAGTCGCTATTGCGAGACGTTTTCATATTATTTATCAACTCTCGAAGACTGTGAGACTGTGTATGTATTGCAAATAACTTGGAAAAAGTAAACACAAGAAATGAACATTCCACTTTTTTATTTAATTCAGCCTCAATGGGGAGCGTAGTGGAATCAAACTCCGACATAGATTTATTTATATACATAAAAAACAAAAGCGTAAGCTAAAAAAACAAATACAACAATTAGGTACTTAGATAACACTCTATTGGACTGTCCGCGCATCGCACAACGATGTATGCCGACAAACCAAGCCAGGCCAAGTTCTAGAACCATCCGAAGACAAACAGAAACTCCTTAGACCTGCACTTATCACAACCTTACATCGAGCTCACCCTGCCAGCAACACTACAATACTAGAAATTGATCACATTTCAACTTAAACCTATAAGGTACTGGTGTGAGACCTAGCCTACTGTACAGAACTGCTCAATGCCATCCGTGATGCTGAGGCTCATGATGTTCAGGCTGATGATGGTGATGATGCTCTTGCTCCTTCTTCAAGTAGAACGGAACGTGCACATTCACAGAGTAAGGCACCTCCTTCACCAAGGGTACTGGGACCTCCTTGTACACAGGGTAAGGCTTGTCAATAGGAACCTTCACCTCATAAGGTGCAGGCCTCTCAACCGTGTAGGGCACCTTCTTGTATACATCATAAGGCTTGGGCACCGGCACCTTGATATGGACTGGGTAAGGCTTCTCAACCTCAACTTTGTAGGGCCTGTCGACTGGGACCTTCACTTCATAGGGGACGTGCTTGTGGACCGTCACTGGGTAAGGCTTCTCGACATGGACCGGGTAAGGCTTGGGCACGTAGACGTTGTAAGGCTTGTCGACGGGATACTTGACTTCATAGGGGACTTTCTTGATGACTTCGTAAGGAGTGGGGACCTTAACTTCAACTTTAACGGGAACTGGGTATTTCTTCTCAACGGTGTAGGGTTGCGGCACAGGGACCTTCACTTCATAAGGCACCTTCTTCTCAACAGTATAAGGCGTGGGTACTTTCACCTTGACTTCGTAAGGCTTGTCGACGTGGTATTTGACTTCATACGGCACTTTCTTCTCCACAGTGTAGGGTTCAGGGACGTAGACAGGATACTTCACGTACTCTTTATAATGAACGGGTACCTTCTTTTCAACGGTGTAAGGCTGCGGCACATGGACTTTGACTTCATAAGGCACTTTCTTCTCAACCGTATAAGGCACGTGTTTCTCAACCGTATAAGGGACTGGGACCTTTTTGATTACTTCAACATGTTTGACGTGTTCATGGTGTTCGTGTTCGGACTGGATTGGCTTCCAGTCGCCGCCACCGCCGCCGCCGCCGCCGCCGCCGCCGCCGAATTCGTGTCCATGTCCATAGCTCTGGCCTCCAAAGTCGTGCCCACCAAAGCTCTGTTGTTCATGTCCACCAAAGCTCTGTTGTTCGTGTCCGCCGAAGCTCTGTTGTTCGTGGCCACCGAAGTCCCCGCCGTATCCTTCGCCGCCTCCGTATGAGCCTCCGAAGTCGTAGATTCCACGTTTGTCTTGCTTCTTGTCTTCGGGGGCCGCTTGCTTGGGTGCGCCTTTCTCCTCGCTGGCAAAGGCCACCACGGCCGTACAGGCTACTAATACAACCTGGGAACAAAGGAATTCGTAGTTATACATAAGCTTTTAACTTAATAATCATTTAGCCAACGCCCGAAAAAAATCTTGGTGATAGTGCTCTTTGTTGTAAAGTTTGTAATATTTGTACCTTGTAACAATGATCCAATATAGACAACAGGCAAAAAAAATACGTTTACTAGCTATATTTGAAAATTTCTACAATAATAAAGAAATTTTTACTTTGACTTTGGCATAGGCCCTAATAGGGCAGCTTGAAAACTTCCGTCAGTCAGTCCATTAGCCTGACAAGGACAAGGACTGACCCGCCTGAATGAAGTGGAGTTTGAGTTCGATCTAATTAGATCCCGAGTGACCTGAAGTGAAAGAACGGACCATGAAGAGCTGTGCTCCTCACCGCGCATCCAAGTTATTTTTATCTCAAGATTCGAACTACCACTGAGCTACGAGACAGAACCTCGGCCACTCGGCCTCAGAGCTCGCTGTTATGTGTTCTCACTTTCTGTTGAGGTTGTAAGACGTGAGTAATTGATCAATTATGTTTGAGTTATGTTGGCTCATTGCTTCGAACAAAGACAGAGAAGTTGTTAAATAAGACAAAAGAATCGCTTAACTACTGTGCTGGTTATCGGAAGTTAACGAATGGTTGAAAATATATAATGCGATTACGATATGAAAGTACTGGATGCAAAAGCTGTAGCTAAATCCACGGTCACTGATCTGGTAATTTGTTCTTCAATTTAACACTTGGTTAAAAATTTGCTAGATCATTGCTGTGAGATCGTTGTACTTTCTCGCACCTCTGTCTACTTATAATTGGAAATACATTCGAGATTATATGTAAGTACTTTTTTAAATCCAATCCCATGCAGTTGAATGCCAGTCCGTACTACTTCGCTCTTTTCAATGTGCTGCACGTTCTGGTTTGTTTGTTGCTCTGCTTCAAATGAATGTGCAACCTAATGACCTAATGATCTGTAAGGTTAAGGTACTATGATATAACCAAGTCGATGCCCCGATACTTCGAACTGCAAAACTATTTTAATTTATATTTACAACTTGGCGTAACGGGAAAGGCGGCCGAATTGAAGTGGGACTGGGCAGGCCATGTTATATACTCGTATGCAAGCAGACCGATGAGCTGAGTCCCAAAAAATATAAAAATTTGGGGTGAAAAGCCGAGGGAACCACAAATGTACTGGTGGGAATCGGCCCAGGAGCGAGAAGTATGGAAGAGGGAAAAAGTGACCTTTGCCCAGTTGTGGAATGATTTATTCTAGGAATATTATTAATAATTTACAACTTTGTCAATGAGTAAACACGTCGATGATATAACTGCTTAAGTGTGTCGCCGATTAGCTAACATCACGGTCTATATGCGACAATTATGTGAAACATGTGTAAATTACGGAAAATGTGCATTCGTGTTAGTGAAAAAATGCTACTTATATCGGTGTTAATTCTTTATATGCGTTAGTCGATTGACACACTTTAAATTAAACCTCTCTAGTTAACACAAAAAGGAGCAGGTTTTTACCCAGAACTGGGCGGAAATACGCTACCGACGCGATGATGACAGTTAAAACCCTAATATATTAATTAATGTTCATAAACTAGGTAAGTACAAGAAGTAGCTAAAATATTAGAAATCTTTGGACGCTACCCTATTGAGAAGTCCATCCAAGAAATCCATCATTTCAGGAAAATCTTGGCTAAAGTGGGTGGGGTGGGTAGCTGTAAATTTGCAATCCGTAATACGTAAGTAAGTTCCCCGAGCACAACATTTACGTCTTTCAATCCGTAGATAAAGTAAACACAAACTCATCAGCAAGGCAGATAGTTTGCTTGAACTTTAATAGCACTTAACGTGAACAAAATTATTGCTTCATGTTGCAGTAAAACTCCCCTAACCCGAGGCCGAGGCCAGACAGATTGCGAAATACCCAAGTGAAAGTAAACGGAAGATGCACTCGTTATACATAATACGACGCTGATTGGTCGCTCGAATTATGCCTTAATTATGCCACGGGCCGCAGAACGTTTGGGCGTCTCCCAAACCGTCGATGTTTTGCTGACCACTCGTGTGCAGCCGTGTTTAGAAATACGAATTACGAAATATTTTACGTAATCAGGGTGCAAGTGTCTGTATTTGATCAATTAATTTCTGTTTAATCGTATCGTCTAACACGTAGATTCAATTAAGTTATGTAAGTATCTCCTAAAGTTACATGTATTTGCATATTCTTTTAATAGTAGTTTATGTGACTGCTACATAATGGAGGGCATTCATACTCGAGAGTGGGTTTATGAAACGAGCCGAAGGCGAGTTTCATAATAATATCACTCGAGAGTTTTAATGCCTAATTATGTACAGTTACATACACTAGTTTATCTACACACATATCATAAGCTCTCTTTGATGTGTTCAGAAACCGCATGTTTGACCGGCATTGTGGCTCTGCAGTTGTTTAGCTTGTTGTGTAGTACCAACTTCAAGCAGGCGAGCGTCGGCGTTCGAAATTTGAAAGTCAGTACCAACTTCACAGACAAACTAGGGGCGGCAAGCAGGAGGGCGTCGGCGTTCGAAATTTGAATGTCATAATATGTAGAAAAATTACACATTATGGTCATAATGTGTAATTTTTCAGATAAGAAATGAGTTTTTACAAAGTAGTTTAACATTATGCTGATCGTAGCGTGCGGTTTTTGTACGCAGTAAAGAGGGTGTATGATACGTGTGTAGATAAATATAATTTCAACCCAATTTCGCAAGTCTATAAATTATTTAACTTCTTGTTAAACGGAAATATTTTTTTTACTTAACGTAACATTTCCATACAGGCACTTACATTGTTTTGGCCCCACACTATGTTACCTTGTGTCGTAGGAACCAGAATCAGCGACGTCACACACGTATAAACATCCAAGACCTGGGTTTTTTTTCTATATTCCCAGCCGGGGATCGAACCCGGGACCTCTCGCATGGTAGACAGAGCCACAACTACCGTGTAGTGTGCATTATGCATGCCTAATTTCGCAAGTTTATTTTCATTTTACTGTTTTACTTATTTTACCGAGTTGCAGCACACGCGAGCTGGTCATTTCGGAGTAACCCAGATTAGATATTAGATATTTGACATACTTCACTATTGTATGGCAGTTTATGTAACTTAATGATCGTATGTTAAATATTACGCGTGTTCAACGATGTCAGTACGATCCAGTGTTTACCGGTATGCTGAGTGCTGGCACACCGTACGTATTGCATGCTCATGCTGCACTTTTGATATGCAAAACTACGGCTTGGGAGGGATCGTTTAGATTCTTAAGCAGTTACAGTTTAACTTTACGCAACTTGCTTTGTTACTGTCAGGAACAGATCGAGATAGGGATCCAGGAAAAACAACTGCTAATTTTGAGAGCTTAATTTTGTAAACACACAAGAGTTTCTAAGAAAGTTACTGTGGGGAAACTTGTTCAGAGTCATTAGTAGTTCCCTGCTTCATTGTAATGTTAAAGCTTCTAAAAGTAATTGTATAATTGCTATGAAGCTGCTTAGGGCGGAGAAATTATCTGAGAACAATAGTTGATGAATCAGTAATCTAATGAACAATTGCATCGCGCAAGGCAAAAAGTAATCTCAACCATGATTAAATTTAACCCTCCAACAATTGTACATCACAATAAAGATTAATTCATATAATACGTCAGGGAACCGAGATTCTCAATATCTTTTCAATTTAGCAAATACGTATCCATACGTAACAATATCCATATTGTTTTACATTTAAGATCAACATCTTTTTCTGTTGCTATAAAAAGTGGGAAACATTAAACTGCACATCAAAATTACTGATTTGCACAGCAAACATTTGCAGCAAAATGCTGCGGTAACTTAGGTGAAGGATAAAGGGGTGAGCGAAGTGAAGCCCCCTTTATCCTTCGTGTTAGGTTGAACATGCAACAAAAAATATTTATAACATAAACTTGAGTACACATAAAATATTAAAAACATAAACAGTGTTTTTGCTAATCCTTTTTTGCTACGAAAATCAGTATTTTTGATGTCCGATTAAATACCAGCCAAAAAAATATCTTAATTTATTCGCGAAAGCAGGCAGCTACCTCCCAAAGGCGTGAATTATAAGTTAGGTCCGAGTTAAAAATACCAAGAAAATGTCTCAATGAAAAGGAAAGTTAGGAGAAAATGCAAGTGCTCTAGAACTGGTTTTACGGTAGTCTATGTTTATATCTCGGACCACAGTCAATGACTTCAATAAAGATTTCCATCCTGATGTTAATTTTCATTCCTGGACGAAATTACTTCCGTTTTTCAGCCTGAGGCAGGCTTTTGGTTCGGCGTTCGCGTGTGATTAGATTATAAGATATTAGATTGGATGAGATAACTTTCTAGATGAAAACGCCAATTATGTTAAGTTCAAGGATAAGATTGGTCAATGGTTGATTATTCCAAACGATTGATTAATATTGTGTATGAAAATTATGTTTCTTTTAATAAATGTATTTAAGCACCTAACGGCGAGAAAATTATCAATATGGACAATAATTGATAAATTCTACAAAATATCATAAATTCGATTTTGTAAATACATAGTTCTTGTTGTTGTTTTGAAATGTTTGAAAGGTCTATAAAGTTTTAACCAACTTGTAACCAACCATTTGTGGATTTCTCCAGATAATTCTCGGTTTCTAGGACGAACCTATACTTAGAAGTATTATCCTTTAGTTAGTTCGTTAACCTAAGGCGGAATGTTGACAAATTACATAGAAGTAAGTATCTGCTGTGATGAACTTTTTGATATGTCTTAAACAAGAGGCGAGGCGGATTTTGGACGAAATAAAAAAATTGAGTCAGTCATAAAATACATTAAAAAAGAGGGACTTGCGTTCCAAAAAATATATACAACTCTAAAAATAAAGAGAGAAGGATATATCTTATTGTAATTTTTCGAAGTAACTTTTTATGATTCTCAAAAAATAGTTTGTGTTAATTTTACAACTGAACTCAATCCCCTAATCTGCCACCCAAACAAGTCACTCGTTACACCACAGAAGGTGCCAGCCAAAACCAAGCAAATCCGATCAATCACGTTCGCCTTAACGCCACCAAAACTGCTTTTTACCCGGCCGCGTCAGAAGCAGGGTAATGTTTTCACTTTTCACAATTCCACTGGTCACATTGCCACTAAACTCACCAGGTACTTCATGTCGATGTGTGTCTTCGCCCTGCAGCCGAAGACTGGTTGTGTGCATGCAGGCCTGCGCCAAAGAGGTTATATACCTCGCCTCCCACTCTAAGAAGGGTAAGACTGTGATATCAGTAATGACATGTGCTTTAATTGTATGTCTGGCCGCTTGTTTAGCATGGTTGTCTTTTTTTTCGGTGTTCTAGTTTCGAATCGATTGGTGCCTAATCTGCTTTTATGAACATTCGCGCCAATATCATATTTGCCGAAGATTACAAAGAGAGACACTCTGAGTTAAGAGTATGGTGCAAGTGAGCCTTAAAGCTAGTGTGGGTTGTGGTGGCTTGTAAGATGAGACTGTAATATCGATAATGGATGGTTCTCTTTTTTTCGGTGTTCTAATTTTGAATCGATGGCTGCGTAATCTGGGTTAGAGCTTTTATGAACTTTTGCGCCAAGCAGTTGAACACGAGACTGAACGCGTGGCATCATTTTGACATGGATTGGTTTGATTTCACTGATTTGGAATAAAGGGATCAACATTTTCTACATAACCTAAACTTAGATTTGTAACTAATCTGCCTTAATTAAAATATCCGTTCCCAAGAAATATATTTGGCATCAAATTAATCAAAACGGTAATAAAATATGTTTTACCAAATTATTGTAAATACGACGACGACCTCTTTGGTGTTGCGGTCGAGGCTGTGCTTCCCAAGCGAGAGGTCCCGGGTTCGAATCCCGGCTGGGGAGGAAGAATAAAAGCCCTCCAGGTCTTGAATGTTTACATGTTCGTAACGTCGCTGTTTCTGGTTCCACTAAATTCTAGTGTGGGGCCAGAAGCAATGTATGTGGCCTGTATGTATATGTTATGTTTTGTAAGTATATGTATCCTAAAATTCCTAAATAATAGTTTGATCACTCTATTGCCTGAGTATTAGTATTGTTTTAAAAAAAAACAATCATCAAAATTAATCAGTCATCAAAATTATATGTACTTAAACAAAGAAGTTTTTGAATCAATTGACTCCGCTCAGTCCAGTCCATAGATAGTTTTTGAGAAAATCGCTGTCAGATTCTGTCTCAATCATCTGAGGTTCTATGGATATCTAGACATACTCTTTGCGTTTCGCTTTACTTACTTTTACTCAGTGATTATTTGGAAGTAACCTCAGATAAACGAAACTCTTTGCTTCTTCCTCTGTGTTAATTATCTACAAACTTTAAACTTTAAACAAAAGAGCTCCGTGGTCTAATGGTTTCACGCTTGCTTCTCACACAGGAGATGCAGGTTCGATTCCTGACCGTGTACCAATGAGATAATTAATTTATCTTAAGTATATTATACGGACGTTCTAACGGTGATGGAAAACATCGTGAGGAAACCTTCCTTACTCCATAGCTGCGGCTATGGGCTAGCCCCCTGTCACGCAAAATGGAGTATTGAGTAACTGGCTCCAAATGGGCACAATTGTGCCTCTGCCACCCCCCTGTTATTTAAACTTTAAACTGGGTAAGGGCTGTGTGTGGTCGCTGTGTTTGTTTGTCTTTGATTCACTAAGACATACATATATAGATAGTGTTGTTTTGTGCCGCTTGTGCCGAAACGTTGCTATTGCATTCCATAAAACATTTCCCTTCGTCATTAAGTTGGGATCAATGAAAGCAGTATCGCAGGCTTTAAAAAAAAGTGTTAGCTGCTACCCAAAACTTATGGGAAAAAATATCTTATCAGTGACTGTAATCGAATCGAATACCTTCACAAATTATCAAGGCATCAAAAAAATCATTGGTAAAAGCAAGTAGGTCCCTATTTAAAAGAATGAAAGCAATATTAACAGTCGATATTGACTATAAAACCCATTATCATATTTTTTGAAAGTGGAGAATTGTGATCTGACTCTGCCAATCGGATATTGATTGCCCCATTTTTTGACAGCTTTACACCACAGCCAACTTAACGGGCGAAGGGAAAATTTATATGGAACAATCCACAATTTGACACATTTTGTGGATTGGTACGTTCTGGCCCTACACGTTCCTATTTACCATATTTTACTATGTTAGAATTATCGAGATTTCGTATTGACTCCCGGCTAAAGGACTGGTGCAAGTGATTCTTAGGGCTTTAGCAAAAAAAATAAACTACTGTTCAACACTTGTTTTTAAAAAAAAAGGTATGGGATTTGAAGTTTGTTTTGAGGTTAAACGCTGTTTAATATTTTTTGTGAACACGTTTAGAGTTTATGTGTGTTGTGTGGTCACTTGCAAATTGGCAAAGTGACTTCGTTGTCGCTAGCCTAACATAATGATAAGTAAAAGTATCTCCGGTGTTGGGGTAGCCCCCTAATAAGTATAACACAAAATGGAGTATTGAATAACTGGCTAAACGGGGTCGAACGGAAAAAGGTAATGCCTTTATACAGTATATTTGAAATACCCAATTTCTTAACTTTTATTGACTTTCGTAGTCCCTATTAGCACACCTTCTGTCATTGTACAGATGATTATATTTTTCAGTGACCCTAACCCTGTTAATGGAACTAGGTTACTATCACCCGTTGCAACGAATATTTCTTATTACAAGGCGAGATTATACTAACTCTCGGCTGAAACAATAAGTGCCGGAACCGCCAATCAGACGCTTACCACTTTGCCAAAGTACAAGGTTTCAAAACATGCGTTCTTAAAAGCTTTTATTTAACTTGCAATGTATGTTGTATGTTCGGGACAAGTTCGAATTTGACCCACTTCTCGATTTCCGGTTGAGTTGAAATTTTGCTCGCATATGTAAATCCGATGACAATACAACATTTTGAGCCGGAAGGCGGCTATACGAAATCTCTAATAAAACGACGCGTGTTTGATGCGTGTTGAAATATCCATATATAGCTCCATGTCATGAAAATATTGTATAGAGTCAAAACTCTATACAATATTTTCATGACATGGAGCTCGAATCGTATCGGAAGACAATACAACATTTTGATAATATGGAGTTGATCTGATGATGGACCCGGAAGGTGGCCATGGGACTCTGTAACAAAACGACGCAACCCTATCGAGTTTGAGCTCCTTTGATTCATCTTCACAAGTACTCTGGTCCTAGATTAGATTATTTTTTAAAGTGACGTCTTCAGTTTCCCTCCTTCCTCACAGCATTTCGGTGGCACGGAATACCGATGTTCTTAATGATCATCCGATTTCATTATGTTATATCTCTTAAAATTGCTAGTTGGTGTAAGTACTCTTGTTTCTTTTAAATGTTCTCTGTTAGTTTGTGTAAGTACTCTTCTTTTTGTAAAATGAGACGGTCACACGATTTGGTCTAAGGACTGTGAGTGTGGCGCAGTGTGCAAATAAATCTTTTAAATCTTTTAAGTTGAAATGAAGTGAACAGGCTAAGAAACCTTTAAAAAAATATAAAAAAATATAAAAAAAAGAAAAGCTTTTATTTAAATGTACAAAATTGAATCAAACCCATCAACTAACTACATCACACAATTTATCATGATATAAGAGCTTGCTGTGAGATCCACTTGTGTAGACGTAGTTACCTACCTTTTTACACATTTTTAAAACATGGGATGACATTTAAAGAGGCTCTGTCTGCAATGTATTCAAACCACAAAGCCTGTGTTCTGATTACCGCCTCTAACTCTCTAGGAGAATAAATTACAGTAAATACTATTTTACCGACTCCCAGCCATTTGATCCTAAAGGTGCAAGCACCTTTCTTTACTTCCAGTTTGATTTCTTATTTATTTCACTTTGCGGCGTTGTGTAAAATATCATGTTCTAAATATCATTGTATTGTCCAGTCTCGTAACATGTACGTTTGTTGCCACGAGAATTAGTTTGCCGCATCTGTTAGTTATCTTTCTTTGGTGTTACTTATTATATTCAAAAGGTGATGAAAAACATCGCGAAGAAACCTTAATGTTTCTAAAACTGCGCGGCTAACCTCTGCCACAAACGTTGAGTATTGAATAGCTGGCTAAGCGTGAGCACAGTTACAAAGCTATGTTTGTTTTTGATTTGTCAATCATCCAGAACAAATGAAACACTTTTGTGCAGGAGACATCGCTTCGCAAGGCAGCTCCCGTGTTATCTGTTCTAAGCTGTTATGTAAGTGATACTCCATTTACCGATCTGACATTCTCTAGCCGTAAATAAATTAAATACGCTCATATGAGTCAAATTATTCAGTGAGATTTGACGTTTTGACAAACCTGATATTGTGTTGTCGACCGTATTTCACAAATATACTTATTTATAAGATTAGTTAGTTAGTTAGATAGCACTCAATATGTAAAAATATATTCTAAAATATTTGCATAAAATACAGAAATCTTCTGTGAAATACAATGCCGACAAGAAATCTCCGAATTACTTCATAGTAACATACAGAGGTTCATACCCCGCTGCGGTTGATCTGCTGATTTGATTTCGACTATTAATCATTATCAATTTCGGTCTCATTAATAATAATATTGCAAAATGTGAGGTTACATCATCGGACTTGGCTCCATGGCGCCAAAGACGGCGAGTTTCTTGAGTGGCGCCGAGCGCCGCCCCGCGCAGTCGAACTTTGATTATAGCAAAAATTTATAACGAATTTTTAAGACTTACAATGCATTTTAGACGACCCCAATGGCCGAGTCGGCAGTGACCCTGCCTATGAAGCCAAGGGTCCCGGGTTCGAGTCCCGGTGGGGGCAAATATTTGTTTGATGAGAACGGATGTTTGTACCCTAGTCATGGTTGTTTTTCTATCTAATTATAATATTTATCTATATAAGTATGTATATCATCGTCTAGTACCGAAGATACAGGGAATCCTAGTTTGGGGCTAGATTAATGTGTGTTAATAGTCTCCAAGGTATTATTATAATTTACTCGAAAAGTTCATTTTCCAAGCAGCCCAATCGTGCGGAAAGTGACACTTTTTCGCCTTAGTGCTTTTTAATTTTCATATATATATTGTTTTAACTCCGTCGTCAGCCCGACGCGGAGAGGTTTTATTAGTTGAGTAAAGTTTTACAGATTAGTCTAGTGCAGATTATCATTTATATAAAAGGTTCAGTAAAACTACTTCATTAAACGCGTTACTCATTCCTTAATATTTGCATTTTGGTCAATGAATTAATTTTAACATAAATAAGCTCACGCCCTTTTCCCCGGAAGAGGGGGAGGCAGAGACTAAAGATCTCCACTTGCTACGATCCTGGCATACATCTCTCGCTTCCTCAATATTCATAATCATAAGTCTCTTCATGCAAGCTCGCCGATTAGGGGTACTTCTAATTTCCCCCTTCACTAATAAATCGCCATTGTGGTCTTTGTAGGACCTTCTTGGGCGTCCTCGTCCGACGGCTACGCGTTCACACCCGCTGTATAGAATTGTTTCGTCAATCCCTTTCATTCATTCCTTCATCGCGACCAAACCATCTAAGCTGACAATTCTCTATCCGTGACAGTGACACCATATCTTCTTTCAAGATAAACGTATTCTTTGCTAGTGCCTTTTTGCGATATGACGTGGAAGTATTTGCCCAAGCGCAGTAGTAGAGTCCCGACCTCCACTCACTCCGAAAGCGGCGGCGCCACCATTTTGTGTGTCATTTTGCCACTGAGATTATCGTATTTTGTTTCACTTTCCATGCAGGACATGAGTGGTGACGCGGAATATAGATATGATTTCCAACTCGTGTTAGCTGATAATCGTTTGCTTTGCTCGTGAATAAAGTTGCCACCTTCGGATATATTTTGTTGCCCGTGATTCCGCTGTCTGATGTAACCCACTTAATTGAAAATAACGACGTTTTATACAAGTTTCCTCGCAAGTGCGTTAAAAAAAGTTTGATGAAACGCGTATGCATTGGTCAAAAACACACAAATTCGGCTCTCTCGTCGCGCTCTGCTACCGCTCTCGCGAATAATACCGCGTCGAGTGGCATGATCGACATAGCACTCTTTTACCATACTGTACTATTAAATCATGACTTTGTGTCCTCGAAAGAGCGTCATATAAAATGTAGTATAAGGGTCTTATAGCCTATAACCAACGGACACTCAAAGCGCTTCTACCGCTACATCCTTTATCAAATGTTGATAAGTGGTTTAGGATTTCTAAGGGAACAGTTGAACACACACACATGCATCCATATATGATAACGGCTAAAATCATAAGTGAAGTGTGATATTAGTACATTATGATACAAGTGTGGAAAGTTGATTATTGCACATGAGGTGGCATTAAGATAGCCAAGGGTGTAATAATCAATGCACACAAGTATAATAAGAGGTTTTTGAACTCACTTGCGAGGAAATAAATAAATGTTAGCCAAACTTCTAATAATATTCTAACTTTTATTTAAAATTCAGTTTTATTAGTTATTAAAAATTACAATTGGTGAAATTACAACTATCAAAGTTATATATACCTAATCGTTTTTGTTATAGTATTGGTAGTAATTTCTTCATTAACATTTTCTTGTGTAAAGGTCGGCGATTGTATATTATTTTCATATGAGGTAAACGAATAATGTATATCTACGGGATCATTAGTGGAAGCAGAAGGCACTAATCTAGTAGATGGTTGCGGCTCAGGGCACGACTTCTTCGTTTGTGGCTCCTCCAAATTGCGCCTGTTATTTTAGCGCTAATTAGTGTTTTGTTGTGTAGAATCTTCCATATAAGATTCAACGACTGCGTCAGATCGCCATCCGCCATGTCGCTTCGCTGACGCTGACGAGGTTAATATATCAGCTCCCGAATCAGCCAGCAGTGTAGCTGAAGTTCTTCTGAAACTGTGGCCAGTGTTAGAATCAGCCTCAGGCAAATCTAAATTGTTTGCAATTTCCTTTGGCATTGCTGCTTTGCTGGTTTGAGCTGTATATTTACATGAAAAAATATTTTTGAATAAAAACAAATATCAAATTTATTCATAAATCACATTCAATTCTGATCTATGCTATGCTTAGACGCAGTTTTATGGGGATTTGAATAATGTTAGCCTAAAATTATTATTTTTTGAATAAATGAATTAAAGCTTAAAGTTATCAGATAATAATATCATATCTTTTTGAAAATTTTGACAAAAGTCACTTTTTGCTTTTGTTGAGCGCAGAGCTTGATATTTTTTTACTAGGTATTTCATATAACGGGCCATTGATTACAAAATAATTTTGTTTTTAGAATTGGTTATTTTTAAGAGAGGCATTTTTCCGTGGGCTTCTACATCATTTGTTGTAATATTATGAAGCTCTTGACGTCTACATGAACCAGTAACACCGAATATTAACGCAACCTGCAAAGGGATCAAATAGTTAGGTTAGGTGAAGAACTTAAGCTACATTAACGTACCTTAATTATATAGATGATACATTCGATGTATAAAGTTCAACTGACCTTTGTTGCCAGGTACTGACTGTCCGGAGCTTCTTTTAGAAACTTTTCAACGTCGTTGAGTGACAATACTTTAGATTTCCGACCAGAAGATCCGTCCGAGCATCGCTTTAGAAATGTCGTAAGTTTGCAGTAGGTTTTGATATCAATATCATTATTGATCTTGACAGTGCTTTTTAAAATGGAATAGATAGACCAAATGGAATAAATAGCCTCCAATTCACCGCTAAATAGGAGCATTGATATGTACGAGAAACACTTTGCGGGGGCCGATGTCTTTTACCTGAACCGGACTCAATTTATATCACAGGTTTGTGCGAAGATAAGGTCAATCAAATTAGATAATTGATCATCAAAAATAAACAAAAATCAATAACATTTATTCAAGGAAATTGAACTCTCTCATTTGACATAGAAAAACCTCATATCCACACACATATTACATACCCTCTCTCTCTCTCTCTCACACACACACACACAGACACATACACATATACAAACACATACCTTATTATATATAATGTAAAATTACCTTTTATACATATGTTTTATGATCTAAAAATCCTCATCATAATTTATAAAGGATATGTTTCGTAATTGGCATTATCCATTTATATCAATGTTATTTTTATCGAATTAATTACTTATGCTGTGAAACATCAACAAACAAATAAATAAATAAATAAATAAGCGTGCTGGGCTTATATTTATTTGCCAATTCATTGAAGTAAGCCAGAAATACGTTCTCAGAAAATTACTGGGCATGTTTGCTGTTTTTCCACTGTAGGAAAGTTTTGTAGGCCGCTAGGTATCTTTTCCTGGATTTCGGTGGTAACAGGCTATCAGAAAAATACAAAGGAAAAAGCACGAGGGTGTAATATGCGCTATTGTAGCCCTGTATGCCTTGCTACAAAGAACCAGTTTACGAACAGGTGTGAGATATGAAAATAATATACAATCCCCGACATTTACAAGAAAATGTTATTGAAAAAATTACTGCCAATAACAAACGTAAACAAAAACGATTAGGTATAACTTTGATAATTGTAATTTCACCAATTGTAATTTTTAATAACTAATAACACTTAATTTTAAATAAAAGTTAGAATATTATTAGAAGTTTAGCTGCGTCTATTTATTTCCTCGCAAGTGAGTTGAAAAACGTCGCATGATACTTATCTGCATTGATTATTACACCCTTGGCTATCTTAACGCGCTCGCCTGGCGGCTCGCGCGTATAATACCGCCTCGTGTGCATCAATCGACTCTCCACACTTGTACATATCATAATGTACTAAATCGAAACTCATTAATTATTACGTTAAGTCTTATCTGCTTGTTTTGTGATTTTAGTGTGCCGCAGTCGGGTCATTTAGTTTTTATTAGTATTACTATTTTATTTTCATACATCAATTTTGAGATGGTGTAACTTTTAAGGTGTAACTTTAATGTAACGCTGTGATGGACTAACTCCCTCTCATGACATACTCTATTTCGCGTGCACGTGCAGTATTGCATAACTGGCATAACATTACGCGTTATTTGTTTACCTACAGTACCTACCGAAAGACAACGACATCTATGAGGGATGGATCTCCCTGAGTGTCAGTCAACTTTTGAGCAACACCTAAGCATCCGGGCAAAAGAAAGGCATTTCAGATTATCAGACACACATTAAGGTCACACAAAACTTGGTTACGGTCATGGTCTTCGTAAAAGCTGTTGCTATCGAAAGTAAACGGGAACGGTTTACGTAAGGCGCTTCAAAACTTTCAAGTATTTTTTCGTAATTTTTAAATGAAAGGTAAGTTTAGTGCATCTTCATTACTCGGATTCAATTACGATAATTGATATTATTATAACTATAAGAAAGTATTTTTGTAAATGTATTTACGCGAAACTTGTTATGTCGGTGGATGCAAGATATTCTAAGGAGAAAGATGGGATTCAATTATTGCTCCGAAGGGCGCAAAATACCGTATTTGAAAGACAGTCTCCAGCCGCCGATAAGCCGAACACAGCATTTTGCACCTTCTCCTTGGGAACTATCGACGCGCTATTGCTATGCGTTATCCATAACATTGCTATGCGTTATCCATAACATTGCTATGCGTTATCCATAACAGAATAGGGCCCGATTGAAAAAAAGCGTGAAGGTATGCACTATATTATTATTCCTATGGACTTACTATGTATTTTACCTATTATTTTTGAAAGATAGATCGATTGATTGAAAAATAAAGTCACTCAGATAAAAATGAAAAATATCCAAGATATGCATAACCCATAAATTTAGAATGCTAAGAAACTCCATCGTAACCTCTTTGTCATATATCTATATAACCATAGCCAGAAAACAATGGGCGCTGAACATAACATAACATAACATTTACATACAGGCACATACATTGCTTCTGGCCCCACACTACGATACCCTGTGTCGCGGGAACCAGAAACAGTGACGTCACACGCATAAAAACATCCAAGATCTGGGGTGGTTTCTTTTTTACCCCCAGCCGGGGATCGAACCCGGGACCTCTCGCATGGTAGGCAGAGCCACAACCGCTGCCTACCATGCATAAAGACTACGTCACGGGACCAAGCGAACGCCGGAGCTTCTTGCGTTTTGCTAGATCTAGAGATCAAGTTGAGTGGAGTGACCGTCACGATCATCAACTGCCTGTCAGGGAACCAGGGAAGGTGTACATAAGGTATACACAAAATATATTGACGTGATAACGTCTTTAAAATCGTTTTAGTCGGGTGACATGTTCAGAAACTTGTGTCACACCAAAACCTCACGAGCGCGATCGCAGGTATAACGAGAGAGAGACGGACCGATCTCCCGTCTCATCTCGAGCGCTGCCAGTCATTCCGTGAAACTTGTCACGCGGAATCCTCACGAGCGGAGGCTTATCACGTAAACATCTCGATCGTAAACCTACTTTACAAACAACCAATTTTTTTTTATTTACAATACACTTCAGCGGCACGCGCGACATAGGGTGGCACGCTTCATTTCTAAAATGGATTCCAACGGGCCACTCCGTTGCTTGTTATTCCTGCTTTATATTCTGTCAAAGAAGGAATGGGTGAATATGTGTGCTTGCAACACCTTTAGACAGCTGCGCGACTGCTCAGCTTCTGAGCAGCGAGACAGCAGCGCGGCAGTCGCTATCGCGCTGCGTAGTGTAAAAGGTCACTAATAGAATACGGAATGACTCTAACCAAAAATTGTTACAAAATCGGTATCGATTTCGCTGTCGATTAGAGTTGTGAATGAGGGGGCAGTACACACTAGTATTCAATAAACTTCGAATCCTCATCATATGTTGAACTAATCTGAATTGCGCTTACCTCCACTTACGTAATAAGTATGAGAATATTGTATCACGTAAAAGATCCAAGATATTGCGAATAAATGACTGGTTAGACGCAAATAATTACTTCTCTATGTCATAAATTAGACTTCTGTCTGTTCTGTATGTCTTATACAATTTACTTTACAATGTATGTTCAATCATGTAGTTTTCCTATCCATCTGTGGTTAACTGGCAGAGATATTTCATAATTATGAAGATCGACTAAGAACATTCCTGTATATTTAGCCAAACACATCAGAACAGCTGTTCTCTGGTCACTCCCGCCAATTCTCGGATACAAGAGTAGATACTGTGCTATATGTGTGTGACGTCGCTGTTTCTGGTTCTCACGACACAGGGTATCCTAGTGTGAGGCCAAAAGCAATGTATGTACTTGTACATAAATGTTTATGTTTTTTAGACACCGATCATCTTCATTCTAATCCCACTCTCGACCCACTTCTTGGCATAGTCCTCTCCTCTATGAAGGCAATCCTTACTTCCTGTGCCATCCACGTCCAGTGAGATCTCGTCTTTATGATGATATCCTCGAACCACCCTGGTAGGTGGCCTGCTCACTGGCACGATACCTGCTGAGTTACCACAACGTCTTATGCCGATTAAGTTTAGGAACCTAAACAGATACGCAAAATTACCATGACCCACTTAAAACAAGGCTTTTATCACCGAGTGGTAAAGCTCAAAATGTGGAATTGGGCATTCTTTGCCGAGAGTACTTAAGCGTTTTTGAGGTAGCCATGTAATTCGTAACTTACAAATGTAAGTTACGAATCATAGGATAAGAAACTAAGAAAAGAAGAAACTATGAGAAAGAAAATAAGAAACCCATATCTATTTTCCCGGCTAATCTATTTCCGTACCCCTCGCATCTTTTGGATTCCAGATTCATTTCGGCCTTTCGTCACTAAATATGGACAGGTTAGAGGTGGACCTTTAAGCCAAATATCTAGACTACAATCCAAGAATATTCTGAGATCTACAGATTTATTCAAATCTATGTCAGATCAATCTCAAATCTCGTTCTTGTGATCTTGTCAGGAACTAGACACATATGTGGACAGAAATATTACGAATTTCTAAAGTTAAATAATGGCATATTGGAATGTAAATGGTTGCCAAACTCAAAGCTTTATTTGCTAAACGTAGGTAACAGTAAATATTTTATCTACACGCGTATCATAAATCCTCTTTACTGCGTACAAAAACCGCACGTTACGATCAGCATAATGTTAAACTACTTGGTAAAAACCCATTTCTTATCTGAAAAATTACACATTATGACCATAATGTGTAATTTTTCTACATATTATGACATTCAAATTTCGAACGCCGACGCCCGCCTGCATGCCGCCCCTAGTTTGTCTGTGAAGTTGGTACTGACATTCAAATTTCGAACGCCGACGCCCGCCTGCGTGAAGTTGGTACTACAGCACAAGCTAAACAATTGCAGAACCACAATGCCGGTCAAACATGCGGTTCCTGAACACATCAAAGAGAGCTTATGATATGTGTGTAGATAAACTAGTGTATGTAACTGTACATAATTGGGCATTAAAACTCTCGAGTGATATTATTACCCACTCTCGAGTATTAATGCCCTACATTATGTAGCAGTCAGATAAACTACTATTAAAGTAAGTAGGTACAGTATGAGCCATGGTGATTTTCTTGTTTTTAACCAAATCGGAATGGCTATAAAAGTTGTGAAAACCACCCTGACGTCATCAACCACGTTTGCGGGAGGTGTCAGAGTTGAGTTGCCGCACTGTGGGAATGCCTTGACTTCTATATCAACGCACCTACATAAATAGCCCGTCACTATTACAAATACAATAAACTATCGCCAAATAGTAACTGATCGTTTGAAGTCTATCAGTTTAAGTTATTATAGCACTTTCCGTGACCGTATCGTTTAAAAGAGTAAGAATTAAGAACGTACGCAATAACCAAGTCAAGTAAGCTAGCGTGTTATTGGGTCATAAATCCAGTCTTATTATTTACTTGTGAAATCTGGTAAGGATTTACGACACGTGGAAATGATCGGATTTTAACCAAGGTCCTGAAACCGATATTGAAACGGAATACATCGTGAGGAAACGTTTATTCTCCATAGTTGTCCATGTAGAATGGAGACTACAACTATGGAGAATATAATAAAATTATATGAGTTTGCACGGGTGCAAATCCTCACAAAGTCTACAGATAGGCTAGCCCGCCAAATGGTTCAAATGGGTTCCGCCATCTAGAAGGTCCAAGAATTAATAAATTACCTATCCCATGCTCCGAGCTCCGTGGTCTAGTGAATTTCACGCTTGTTTCTCACGCAGGAGGTGCTGGTTCGAATCCCGGTGCTGACCATAACCAATGGGATAAGTAATTTATCTTAAGTACATCATGACGATCTAGCGGTGATGGATATCATTATGTGGAAACCTTCGTTACTTCATATCTGTTTCAATGGGCTAGCCCTCTATAACAAAATGGAGTATTGAATAACTGGCTAACAGTGGACACAATTGTACCTCTGCCACCCCGTATGTGAAAAAGCGTGGCGCTATGTTATGTTATCTTGGTACATATTCCATGGCAAACAATATAATGATCACCAAAATATTTTTGTCCTACACTAAATGGATAAATGAACACCAAAAGTTGCAAAAAATATCAGGGCAAAATACTGCGGTAGTTTAGGTGAAGGGTAAAGGGGGTGAGCAAAGCGAAGCCCCCTTTATCCTTCGTGTTAGGTTGAACATGTAAGAACAACAAAAAATACTTAAAACATAAACTTAAGTACACAAAACATAAAAAGAAGTTTGGTGATCATTTATCCAAACACAATTTGGTGGACATTTATCCATTCTGGCAGTGATTTCGAATTTATTGGTAGTAAAATAGGTGCGTTTTTGGTAATCGTTTAAACACAAGCCTTATTCCATTATCGGGGGGCACAGCAGTGCCCCCACCAAGTCGAGTGCGAAGCAAACACTGCCGTACCATCCTTTACTGGAACTATTTCGCCGCATTTTCAGGCCCCTATTTGAGAACCTGTGGATAAGACCAGAACGCAGAAATTTTCGTCATCCAGTAAGCTATAATCACATACTTAAAATCCAAAATTTCAAGTCTGTAGGTCATTTACTTCCGAAGTTAAGCGAAAGCAAAGTTTCGCATTTATGACACTCACTCACTCATGATCATCAGAATAGAAATTTGGTACAGAGTTAGGGTTTAAGGGCCACATAAAGGGAAAACTATAAAAACTAGGATAATCGAAGATCTGGAGTACCTGGTGACCCTGATTAGAAAACACAAGAGCTTGGTTTTCTCTTGGATTCGGTGTATACCGTTTTCATATCTTCCGGATATCTCCCGAAAATCTAATTAAATAAATCAATATGCCCATTTTATTTATTTCTACAAAAAGAAATAAAATCCCACCAAAAACATTCTGTAAAAAACTAGCCAAGTCTCGATGGAGCTGCTTGTTTATCTCTAAAAGGTAATGAAATCTAGACAAAGTCGTGCCAAGTCTAAGGTTCTTTACTGCGATCTCTTTATTATTATAGTTAATGTTGTGTGACTTGGCCGTTCAACATTCTTTATACGTAGTGGGTACACGTACACTTCTATTAATAATGTATGCGTAAAGTTTCCTGATATTTTCTATTTACCTAATGACAAACTGTCTACTACCGACATTTATGAACAGTCGATATCTTTGAAACCAAATACAGAACCCGTTTAAGTAAACCGACTTCCCCACTCTCAGAAGAAAGAAGTGAATCGGCAAATAGAAAAAATGTTAAAGGATGGCATAATCGAACCTTCAACTAGTGAGTGGGCTAGTCCTATTCTTTTAGTTCCCAAGAAAACAGACAGAAGTGGTGAGAAGAAATGGCGATTAGCGATCATTACCGAAATTCAAATAACTGCATTAATGACGATAAGTTCCTTTTGCCCAACATTACAGAAATTATAGATTCACTTTCAGGTTGTGTCTATTTTAGCCATTTATATTTGTATCAAGGTTATTATCAGGCCAGTTTAGACCCAAGTAGTAGAAAATATACTGCTTTTGCTTCAGGACTATACTGTAGGTCCCGGCTACTATCGCTACGTTGTGGGCTATATTTATTTATTATACTTTAAAGGGTTGTTTGTTCATTCTAAACAACTTTACCATGACGTGGATTTGATCAGAGCGTTATTTTTTCATTCCTCCATCAGTTTCTTTCTCGATCTAAAAGCTTACAAAACGGAGTAGAATTCCTTAAAATAGATTACCTTCTAAATTTCTTAATAAAAGTAAAAATAAAAATGAAACCTAACACTATTAAATATATATTTAAATGCGTGATAATTTATTTATGGTTAAATATCGTGTGAATTTGAAATAACATATTTAAAACCAAATGTTTCTTATTTCTTACGTTTCAGTCCGGGCGGTCAACTGATTTGTATGGAGAAGTGACAATAAAGTAGCTCTGATCAAATCGGTTTCAAATTGAAAAGTTGTTCACAATGATGTCCCTAACAACCCCTTAAAATGTGACTACAACTTTCTATTACATCCGTATATAGGTAATATGTTGTTTGCATTTATTTATATTTACTTGTATTTTACTCACTAATTACCGACTAGCCGCTAGAAAGTGGTGGAATCATCGGCGCGCGCGCAGTCTACATCAGGAACATGGCAGGTGATGGATGGAAGATGTCGGCGTAAGACTGCGTAAGGTATAACTCGGCCGATTAATCTGTAGACCACTTACGCACCAATTCCCAACGAGTACGTTTGTGACGTCACTAAAACTGGTACCCACGCCAGGGTATCTCAAAGGGGCTTTACCGAAAGGCAAGAAATCTGTCGCAGCTGTTTCGTTTTATCAGGTACTTAATCAACAGCCTAAGCCGTTAACGAAGTGCCGACGTTTAATCAAATGCCTAATCTTTGGATTCAAATTTAACGACCTCTGTGTCGCTGCGGTTGTGGTTCTGCCTACTATGGGAGAGGTACCGGGTTCGATCCCCGGCTGGGAATAAAGACAAAATCCCCAGGTCTTTGGATGTTTATATGTGTGAGATGTCGCTTTTCTGGTTCCCACGACACAGGGTATCCTAGTGTAGGACCAGAAGCAATGTATGTGCATGTATATATAAATATTTGATGAGTTCTGTTGCGCAGTGGTTGTGGCTCTGCCTATCATGCGAGAGGTCCCGGGTTCGATCCCCGGTCTTGGGTGTTTATATGTGTGTGACGTCGCTGTTTCTGGTTCCCTTGACACAGGGTATCCTAGTGTGGGGCATGAAGCAAGTATTGTGCCTGAATGTAAATGTTTGTTTATGTTTTGTTTATGTTTAAAAATAAAGCATCGGCGAAAACGTTTAACCGAAAATCAGCCATTTAACTAAATGATGAATTGGTTGCTATCGGTCACTTTCTGTCCGAATACTTAAGTTAGACTGTGTTAAGTCTTAATCTCCTGGAGCCAAGCGATCCCGTGGTGAATTTTGATGTCAGTCTTATGTCAATCATTTGTCTAGGCACGTTTGGCCAATTTGTTAAACGTTTCGTTAAATCACTTACCTGATGGAACATTAGCCATTTGATTAGACGCCGGCAGTTAGTTAACGCCCTAGGCGGTTGATAAAGTGCCTAATTTAACCAATTGGGGACATATATATGTCACCGAAAGATAGTCAAAACCGTTAGTTGATAAACTAACGCGGTAGTTGATCAACTATCGACAGATAGTAAACCAGACCGACAGAGTTTAGAATTTACGTTGCTTTTGTTCTTACATATCAACCTAACACGAAGGCTATTCGGGGGCTTCGCTGCGCTCGCCCCCTGTAGTCTTCACCTAAGCTAACGCGGTATTTCTTTTGCAATTCAAGTTTGAACCAGTTTACTATTTAATGGTTTTAGCCGTTAGTTGATCAACTAACGCGTCATGTAGTAAGCAGTACGCTACAGTTTACTATCTGTCGATAGTTGATCAACTTACGAGAAAAAAAACGGTTTGGACTATATCACGGTGACATATACACTAGATCCGGCATGACGACCGGTTTAGCCGATCGGGTAGTGATCCTGCCTACGAAGCAGACGGTCCTGGGTTCGAATCCCGGTAAGGGCAAATATTTGTGTGATGAGTATGAATATTTGTTTCCTATTCTAAGGTTTGTTCTATGTATTTACATAAGTATTTATCTCTATTAAATATATCGTCGTCTAGTACTATAACACAAGCCTTGTTGAGCTTACTAAGGGCCTAGTCCGATTTGTGTAAGATTGTCCTCTTATATCTATTTATCCACTGGAAGTTTGTTTTCCGAGGTATTTATTAAAATAACAACAGGTTAAGTTGATGGTCGCACGATTTGATGGAGTCGACGAGATCTCGTTTTAAACGTTTGTCATTGGCACAGGCTCGTGCGGAATGGCAGACAGGCAGTGGCCAGCAGTTTGGTCGGTGCAGGCTGAGCATGATGATTATGATGAAGGTTAAATATGCTAATACACTGACGAGCAATGAAAAAGTTCCACCCACAAAATGCCGAAAACAAATGGCCCCAATTTTTTAAAACATTTAATTTAAAATTTGAAGACAATATTTACGTTTTTAATTGATAATATTCTGATGCGCTGTTAAATGATTCCAATATTGCAGACGGCGTCATTAAGCTAGCCTTTCCCGTTTAGGAGTAATTTGGTGCTATCTCAGTGGAACTTTTTCATTGCTCTTCAGTGTATATACAGCGTCTGTAAACGATGCCCTCCGGCTAGTAATCTTTGGCCAGGAACACGTCTTGAGGTCCGCCGGCGACTCCCGAAGTTCTTTAGTTACTAAGTTCAAGTTACTACATCGGAACGACGTTTCCCAGATAATCAGATTAGATCATGTCCTCTCTCTCTCTCTCTCTCTCTGACTTATGAGGTGTGTGTTGTGCTCGAGAGGTTCGTATCACAGACTAATTGGCCAGATTACCAAAGATTGACTGGCTCTTCCGATGCAGACTACTCGTAGAATGCTAAGTTAGAATATATACAGGGTGTAAATGAAAGTGTACATTGTGTAATTCCACCTTCTGTAACTTAAGCTATATATACTGAGGCATCATACCGTTACACCCTATCTAAATTCTCCAACTAAACCAACTATAATTCGCGTTTCCAGCTTTATATATGGCTACATCTATTGTTTCAATCAAGTAAAAAAAAACAAACAAAATGTCGCTACTTAATAAAAAAAAGGGATTTCTTTAGCGAAGTAATTTCAAATTTGGCGCTCTGGAAGCCACACTCCCTTTTTTACCGACTTCAAAAAGGAGGAGGTTCTCAATTAGACTGTTTTAGGGCTCCGTACCCAAAGGGAAAAAACGGGACCTATTACTAAGACTCCGCTGTCTGTCTGTCGGCCTGTCACCTGGCTGTATCTCATGAACCGTGATAGTTAGACAGTTGAAATTTTCACAAATGATGTATTTCTGTTGCCACAAATACTAAAAAACAGAATAAAATAAATATTTAAGGGGGGCTCCCATACAACAATTCTTTCAATACCACATTTTACGTACATGGAGTGTGAAAGTAGCCGCACCAATAACTTTGTTAACAACATTTTGCTATGTAAAAACTAAACTATTCACTCCACCCATCCCCTACTATTGTGTCTACGGAACCCTTCGTGCGCGAGCCCGACTCGCACTTGGTCGTTGTTTTTTTTTTAAACCGATTTCGATGATTCTTATTCTGCTTGGTAGGTGGTCCCAAATAAATTTTATCAAAATTGATTATGCAAATTTTGGGAAAATCACCAAAATCAAAATATATATTTTTACAGATGACGTTTAAGTTTGGTTCCCTTCAGCAAAAGCTTTGTTGAGGCTTTTTCGTGCACATAGACAGCATTCGCTTCCTGACCGGGTAGGAAGAAACAGGGTTTTATATTTTTATTTTTAATTTGGTGAATTATTAAATAGTCTGCTTTATTGACAAAAAAAAACAGTATTTCCATCCAACCCCCCTTTTTCAATAACACAAATCGGCCTAGAATTGTGGAAAATTGACAGTTTTCCCTTACACTAAAGGCTGCACTAAGGTCTCCCAACGTGTCTCTGCAACGTGAGGCTGCAGTGTCCCAAATTATGCCCCGCGACATTTTACACATGCCCGAGACATTTTACCATAATAAAATGTTGCGGGGCATGTGTTGAAACGACGTGTTGAGGGATATTTGGGCCCTAGGCCCTAGGGCATCTGAACCTTTAACCTCAGTTTGACAAACTGCGTAGATTTCGCTGCGGGTTGCAGTTAGTGAATAATTGGGCAGGTTTGAGTGGACAAGTACACTCTATTTGTCCTTAACTGGCTTAAGATGTAAACAAAGATGACGTGATTACAAAAATTCGATATTTCCCAAGGATGACGGTTTTCACAAAAACGTACAAAGACTACTTTTAACACAAATACACTAAATTTCACTAAAAACTTGTCGAAATTCAGCTTAGAAATAACATTATTTTCCCAAATTTCTAATTACGAGAAAAATTACAGACAATTTAGTTTAGTTAAGTTTAGTGAAGGGGAAATGTGAATGATAGAACAAATTGAACGAATGAATGAAATACAAGGCAACGAAGGTTGTTTTAATAAATTATGTAAAAAAACAAATGAAAGTGGGCCTTAGCGCCGCAGCACATGCTGATTTCCTATGCAGCGGGGCTTTGTCATCGCAGGCACGTACCACGTGACACAGTGGAACTTTTTTTAGGTTCATAGACAGAGGTACCTTAATTTTTTAAACTCGGAATTTTGATTTGAGAATTTGTTTTAGGGCAGGTTTTATCTATACAAACAACATTTGTTATGTAAAAAAAATCTGTAGGGTGCATACTTATCTAGGAAATAAATATTGTAATATATAATGTATGGAGAAAATTACCCTTTATTTATTTTAGTTTATTATTAGTGTTGCTTTTTGCCATTAATTTAGGTCTTATACAGTGATACTGAGTCACTGGATAGCTGCAGCAGTTTAATTAGAGATCTAAGCAAGTTATTTTTTCAAAACCGTTGATGTGGTCGCGCCATCATTTTTTTCTGTTGCGCATGATGTATTGAATTCATTATGATTAGTTGTTTAATTATTATGAAAGTGTGTGATAAAGGGATGCAAATAGGAGTGATACATATCAAGCCAATTTTGCATCGTCGGTGGATAAAATGCAATGAGAGTATGTCTCACGAATTAAAGTGAATGTAAATAAATAAGACCAAGACCAAGATTAATGATCGGCATATAAGAGGCACTGGAGATGCTCCCTTTTGCACCCCACAATCACGCACTTTTTATATCTTCGAAACAATATTACATAAATAGCGTCACGCTTTTTCGGATAAGGGGTGGAAGAGGCACAACTGTGCCCACTTTTAACCAGTGATTCAATACTCCATTTTTCGTGACAGGGGGCAAGCTCATTACCGCAGCTATGGAGTAATTAAGGTTTCCTCACGATTTTTCCATCACCTTTTAGAACATTCTGATTCATACGTTTTATGTTTTTGATTCATTGCCTTGTAGGGCGCCTGGCATTCTAGGACAAGACTTTCTAGGAAAGCACAAGTCCATACTAGACTTTAATCATGATACATTAACTTTTTGGACTGACGATAATAACAAAAAGTAGTGTTGACATTAACGGTTTCCAAATACAGAAGTGCATTGACCATTCTGCCCAGATCGGAGTCTATTCATTATGTTGAGACAAATATGACTAAAAAATGTTTGGTTTGTGCATCGGAAATTACGAAGGGAGTTTTAATTGCTAGCGTGTTAGCGAGCCCCAAAAATGGGAAGATTCCTGAAAAGATTCTGAATACGACTGAAAAGGAATTGACTTTGAGTAAAATTCATTTAACTTTGGAAAAGCTTCATAACTATGATGTATGTGTGTCTGATAAAAGTGAGAAGAACGCGGAGCGAGTTAAGCAGCTATTTTCATCGCTACACTTATAGCATTTAAATAAGGAGATTTCTATTAATAATGTATGCGTAAAGTTTCCTGATATTTTCTATTTACCTAATGACAAACTGTCTACTACCGACATTTATGAACAGTCGATATCTTTGAAACCAAATACAGAACCCGTTTAAGTAAACCGACTTCCCCGCTCTCAGAAGAAAGAAGTGAATCGGCAAATAGAAAAAATGTTAAAGGATGGCATAATCGAACCTTCAACTAGTGAGTGGTCTAGGCCTATTATTTTAGTTCCCAAGAAAACAGACAGAAGTGGTGAGAAGAAATGGCGATTAGCGATCAATTACCTAAATTCAAATAACTGCATTAATGACGATAAGTTCCTTTTGCCCAACATTACAGAAATTATAGATTCACTTTCAGGTTGTGTCTATTTTAGCCATTTATATTTGTATCAAGGTTATTATCAAGCCAGTTTAGACCCAAGTAGTAGAAAATATACTGCTTTTGCTTCAGGACAATATCAGATGACGCGTATGCCCATGGGACTCAAAACAACTCCTAACTCATTTTCGTATAATTTACTTAAGACAAATGATTTATCTCAATTTTAAACCATCATCCATATTTACCATATTCATAATACACGAAAGAGAAAACCTAGGGACGAACAGAGCGCGAAAGTATCTTATTATCATTATAATTAGCGTAAGGCAATAAATGAAGACCTTTGCATCGGATATGACACGCACGAGGCAGAGTATTTGTTAATTTATTTATTTAACTTGTTAATATGTATATGAGATAGTTTATCTGTGTTTATTATTTACCTATGTAATACATTTTATGACAATAAATAGATTTTAAGCAAATCCGAAGTTAGTTTTATTTCGTTCCATATTTAATAACAGAAATTCAATAGAATTCGCTTTTTTTAAACAATATATCAGATCACTATTATAAAACAGCTAGTGAAATCAATAAAATCAATTGAAAACTCAATTGCCAACTCAATCGTGAAATTCCTGAATAAATTTCGTTCATTCAACATTCACTTCTATCAGAACTCGGCAGTTCATTCACTTATTCCCTTCACTACAAATATCAGATTTTATGGTTTGTTATTGAGGTTTGCCATCTAGGAACAAATGGACTGTAGGCGTTTCATCCGCGCGTTTGAGAAACGTGTTACAATAAAGAAATTAATCTAAAATGGCGTCTTGCACTTCCAATTATCATGCTTTCTCACTTGCACCCTATCGCTAATTTTACTCAAATATGGATGTACTGCTTGCAAAAAAAACAGTCAATCGACTTGCTCACACCTTGTCTCGACAATCGCGTTATTCTCAAATTATTTTGTCACTTCGTTGTTGTTGATAAACCCCATCCCCTTGCCTCGTGGCAAGCTTCACCAAAACCAAAACTTCAGATTTCGACTCTCCCAGTGCATTGAGCAGAACGGAGGCGAACCCGCAAGATGTAATTTTTTTAAACTTTAAGGCTGGCAGACTTTAAGGCTGGCAGGCTGACAGCCGCTCAATGGATTATAAACGCAATATAAATAAACATAAAAATAAACATTTATCTACAGGGACATTAATTGCTACTGGCCCCACACTAGGATACCCTGTGTCTTGCATGGGAACCCCAGAAACAGCGACGTTAAACACACATAAACATCCAGCCGCGTTATATTTATATTGCTTTTAACTCCATTCAAAAGTCTGCTTCAAGGTGGCCTGGATGTACCATTATGTGAAACAAACATAATTAACACGATATCTTCAATTCTTTTTCCTTTATGATATTTTGTTGACCTTATCAGCGTTACTGTCACTGCAAAAAGACGCCATTTTAGATTAGTTTCTTCATTGGCACACGTATTCTTATATTACTAGCATTTTTATTTAGGAGACAGTTCATAGATTCACAAGTCAAATTAAACAATTTACATGTACTCGTACATTAGTTTAAACTGTATAGTATTGTAAAGCTAAGACATAGCTCCGCGGTGAATTTCATAACAGCCAATTACATACATAGTTGTGAGGCAAGTTCATTCATTTCATACTAATTGGAGTAGACCGACTCAAAAGAACAGGCATGTCCGCTCCAATTTGCTATGAAAGTACAGCGCGCGCCAGGTTTCTGGGCCACTGAGTGCCGCCTGGAGGCATAGCGGCGCATGGGTACAGGAGAGATGCATACATGGGCGAGAGAGAGAGGAGGCTGCTGGCTCAGAGGCCAAGAAACCTGGTGGGGCCTGTAACTATGGTATATTGTGTGGAGGTTTGCGGCGGAACTAATTCGGAATGTCATCATAACAAACCTTGGAAAAGAATATTGTTCATCTTGATCTTGCTTCATTCGTGTACCTTCAGATCTCCATAGCTGCGGCAATAGGCTAACCCCTTGTCATCCAATGGCGTGTTGAACTAACGCGGTAGAGTATTGGCTAAACGCGGGCACAATGCCTCTGCCAACCCGTATGGGAAACGGCGTGACGCTATGTATGTAAACAATTACAGGATATAATGAAAACTGTTGTTACCTGTAAATTAAACCTTACACTGCCCCCTGCAATTCTTAAATATACCTGTATATTTAAGAATTGCAGGGGCAGTGTAAGATTTCATTTCACAGTGTAAAATAAAAATAATATCTTCCACCCATGAAAAAAAAACTTTCCGATACAACCTGTATTTACGTAATTTGACTGTGCAGTGATCGCCCCGCCCACCCTTCACGCAACGGCTACCGTGATGCTCTCAATCCAACAAACTTGATTCGTAACAACTAACTAAAGTCGGTGTTGCAATACAATTTAATATCTATGTACTATCCATCAATCCAATTCAATCCATTTCGACTAGTTTTAGCTATTTTGTTGGCACGGTAATAAAGTAATCAACAGACTTGAGGAAGGTTTGTTTGTATGTTTGTGAGGAAGGGTGAATTAAAAGTGAAATTATATCGGACGATGTTCTGAAACATATTTTTTTGGAGGCTTCCGGCGTTTCTCTTGAACCTTTGCAATTCCAACTTCGTTGGCAAGCCCACCTCAAAGTTGGCCAATGTATTTAAATCACATAAAGCCTACGATCCTCTCCACCCGGTATATAATCCAATCTAAGACATAAAGCGATGCATGTACTTTCAGAGTACCTCTTCAATACCACACCCCCAGCTCCTCGACATTTCTCATTCATACACAACCCTAGTCCCGCTCGCTGCAACAATGTCTTTGAGAGCGCCGCCCGCCAGCCAATCACAGCGCGCAGCCGCTAGGGGTGGCAGAAACTTTGCGAGGTTTCAATTAAACTTGCCCTGCCTTATCTGATGACTCCCCGTGGAGTGTGGAAGTGGCTGTTCGTAACGAGATGCTGCAGGGTTGCTGACCCGACGTTTAGGGTAGCTTTTCAAGGAAAAACAATAACTACTTCATCAATGTCAATCCGTTAACCTTAAGGAGATAGCAGAGGTAGTTGTGCCAATGTTTACCTAGTTGTTCAATACTCCATTTTGCGTGACAACGGCCTAGAGCCCTACACAACTATGGAGTAATAAATGGATGCGGTAAATTAAATTAGGTTTGCAGATGCTTAAATACAGGTCAATCCATCTAGAGGGATAATACATTTTGGTACGATTTTAACTTAGTTCATCAAATCATTGCATGCGCTTTACTTAATACTCCGAAAAATAGCATTACCGAAGCGAGTGTGTGTCTCTGCCCTGCCACCTTGGATGAAACCTTCATATCTCTATAACTGCGTCGATGGGCTAGCCCACTGTCAAAGTTACCGGCAAAACACGCAACTGTGCCTCTAACAACTCGTATATCTGTAATACACGCCAAAGTTCACATAGCACCTTGCTCTGATGACATCATGGCGTCCGACACTGACCTACCGACGCGTCGAGGGCGAGAGCTAGCGAGAAAGGGAGACGAAACGCATTCCTCGCGGGCGCCAAGTTAACTTTGTGGCGTAGTATCAAACTAACTCAGATTTTGACTTAAAGCTCCACTGGCACGAATAGAATCTGGCCTGCTCCGCCCAAATGCGAAAAAGGCACGTCATGTCGTTTAATTTCCCAAAAAGAAGCGACAACCCTGCCAGCCGAATGCCGTTCTGAAACCCCATCCCTCGGCGCTCCGTGTCGCCTCTCACTCGTAACCTCTAAGCCGCTGTCGCCTTATCTGAGCACCACTTAACGTTTCAGGCCGGCCCTTGCGCGCTTCTAATCCGAGGGTATTTTGAGCAAGAAGACTTCGGCTTTCCCCATGTATTATGGTGTTACAAGAGATGGAACGTCTCATTGATAGCTAGGAAACGCCTAATGGGATTAATAGTAGACTATGAGTTACATACGTGTCGTGTCGTTGCCGCTCCAGAGTCGGATTGCATAGTCACGAGCGCAGATGCATAATATCGGATCGGACGCTGCTTAAATCATCGGTCATAGATGGTATTGGATTTCATTTAAACAAATTTGAATGCCTCTCAAAAGCCAAAAGCTACGGTAAGTGTTCTGGTCCAACATCGCTTAATCGCCTATACCACACAGAACCTGGTAGAAGCCCTAACTATCAGCGACGCGTGTCACCCACTCCCTTGGGAGGGCGGTATCGCCCCCCACAGCCGGGAGACATTTCCACTTTATCGGGAGGACGCAGCAACAGTACGCTTGGCTTAAACGCCTGTGACGTTGTCCTGAGCAATTCACGTGGGTGCGATTAAAATTTGCTATTAAGTTCTAGGAGGTGCTTTTTGTTACGAATTTGACTAAATTTAGAAATCTAGTAAACGGTTATAGAATATTACTCGTAGAGCATATTATAAGTTATTAATGACAGATTTTACAGCTTTACAGAGCATGTCTGCATACCAATTATTACGTAACGAGCCAAGCATATCAGCATTCAGCATAAAATAACTGTCACTTCACATAAATCACAATGAAATCTGATATCCACTCAATGAACCATATCCGTCTGGTGTTAAAACCGACATTAAAATTTTAAATTAACACTTCATTCATTGAAATAAATTAAACTATCAGTTCGAACATGCGATAAAATACATATACGGACAGTATTATTAAGCCACGATATTAAAATTCCCGAGTTTTCCCAACAGAGGATTTAATTCGAAAACCGCATTACTAAACTCATTCTTTATCTGAAAGCACACAACACGCTTCACTCGCTCCAGCAAAAACCAACTTAATGTTTATGAACATAAGGTCTACATACAAACGTACTAATTCAGTGACATAGATTAAATAGCGTAGTAGCAGAATCGAATACGGGACTGTCGTCATAGGTCGACGAGAAAAATGGGAAAACGGTGACAATGGCTTGAGTGAGAGCCGTGATAGCGAATGAAAGCGTTGCTGGGCTTAGGGTTGTCAAGACCTCATGTCGAGAAAACAAATGAAGCGGTAATATTTCCCCTTTTTTGCCTACAATTTCAATTTACCATATTAACTTAATTTTTACCATAGTTTTAATTTCTGTACCTAGTCTTAACTGTTAACTACATACAAGCAGTTTTAATTTATTAACTATACCTACTGCTTATTCCGGTGATGATTGAATCTGTTTTGTTTTGTTCTATTTTGTTTTCATTTTTTGTACTGAATTTATATGGGTTTTGTATAGCCTGAAATAAATAAATTATTATTATTATTAAGTAATTGTAATTTTTTGGTTAAGTTCAGAAAATTCAGAATGAAAAGTCCATTCGCTCAACTTTATAACTAAACAGGATTTCATCGTCCCATGTGTATGGTCAACCATGGTTGAATTAGAACTTTCATTGAACGAATAAATCTTTTAGAGTAAAATACTGTGGTAGCTTAGGTGCAGACTAAAGGGGGCGAGGGGAAAAAGCTTTTAAAAAGACATTTTTTAAAAATTCAACCCTTTTTGACCATTTCATGAAATAATGATCCATTCTATGATATGGCTGCGACATGTACACTCTGATAGCGTTTACTAGGTGTAGAATCCCGTCTGAACAATCTTTTTTAGTGAAAGGACGATGTGTGTTGATATTTATGATTCAGGCTTACGTAGTCCATGATATTACCCAAAATACTGATTTGCACAGCAAAAAAGGATCAACAAAACCACTTTCTATGTAAAAAAAAATTATGGTTACTTAAGTTTGTTTTAAGTATTTTTTGTTGTTCTTACATGTTCAACCTAACACTTTACCCTTCACCTAAGCTACCGCAGCATTTTGCTCTGATATTTGCTGGGAAATCAGTGTTTTTGATGTGCAGTTTAATATTTCCCAATAAAAAATTGTGATCAGGCTAGAGACAGCCCTGACAATGAATGAAGCCACACAGAGTTGCGGTTGAGTGGGAAAATTTAAATAAAAAACGTTCGGCTGCCGTATTGGGCCCTGACGTTCAATTAACTCGGGAAATTGCGGACTTCTGTCTGACAGGCGCCGATGAACCAAATTCACATTTCAGATTCGCTTCACACTTGGATTGGTTTGAGTTTTTTTCTCATTTGCGTTGGTGCTATTTCATGTATTGTTGCACTTAATGTTTAACGATTAGTTATTTCTCCAAAACGGCGGTGATGGGCTGGTCACCGAAGATTTTTGAGAGAGCCTTACCTTTACCAGAATACCTTATAGTTGGCAGGTAAAATAAAGAAAAAAAAACTTTTTTAAAAACAAGCTTTTATTAAGAATGAACTAAAAAGTTTAAAATAAATTAACTCCAATAAAAATATATCTCTTTATAAGTTCATTGTAACCTTTAACGATAACTAAGCTTCTTCGTCTAAGACAAAATAATTACATATCTACCGTACATAATTATATATTTTTAACATGAAAACCTTTACATTTTAATTGTTAAATCTTCCCGTTTTAATCACAGTCTCAATTTCATAAATAAAAGCGTCTACCTATCTGGGGTGTGGAATTTAAATTTGTTACATCGAGGAGCCGACTTGACTAATAGGCAATATTCAGTAGTGATCTTAAAGAATGACGTCCAACCCTAGATATGAGATGAAGTAAAGGTAGTAAAAGGAACAAACATTGCTTAAAATTATTTATTTTTTTATATTTGTTCTTATACAACTAATCCAATATTTACATTGAAGATGACTTAAAACATTCCGTCTGCTTTGATCTTCATTGAAGTCAGCCTCGGGTGAATCCTTACAAGCAGTGCCGGTGGAAAATTATTAATTACTACTTATTTTCCGGAGGTATCGATTGTGGCTTCAAGACAATGAGTAAACGCCAATATGTACATTGAAGATGACTTAAAACATTCCGTCTGCTTTGATCTTCATCGAAGTCAGCCTCGGGTAAATCCTTACAAGCAGTGCCGGTGGAACATTATTAATTACTACTTATTTTCCGGAGGTATCGATTGTGGCTTCAAGACAATGAGTAAACATTGTACAGTGGAGATCATATTAAGCTAAACATTGTATGGATGCATAAAAATTATCAACTCTACATTTAGAGTGTAAGAAAGAGAGTGCTTTATGTACCCACTCAGGCCCTGCTTCTTCTTCTTTGGCGGATTTGCACACCTTGTCTCTCATTCGGACCTTTTTGCGTGGACAGAGTAGGACGGCTAGCCAGCCCAGCTCGTACGCAAGGATCCCAAGAGGCGACATGGTCAAAACACAGGAATGGCGTGGCGGGGCGACCCCAGTTCACATTTTGAGAAAGAACAATGGGAAAAGAACAAAAGAACTTTGTATGTACCGTGGATCAGGGACCGCGGAAGTGGGGGCCAGAGGGGGCCAAATGCTACTAAACTAAACTACTAACGATAACCCACGAACTCAAATAACTACTAATAACTAAAGTGGCTACTTGTATTCCGTCAGGCTCTGTGTTTCCTAATTTTATTCATTCATAATTTCTGTTTTTAGTAAATAAACAAAATTACGTAGGTACAGTTCGTTACTCATATAAGTAGTACTTACTTTACAGCCGCAAGATGTCATCATGCCGTCTGCTGTAGTGGGAGTTCAGTCTAGAACAAAACTACTTTTTTGTGCACTTAGTGAAAGAATTCTGAATTTTTCACCAAGGCTGGGAAAGTCGGATTCGACCTGAGAGGCCCGTGAGGGTTAATTCAAAAACGCACCCCACGCCACACAAAGGAAAAGTTATACCTGATACATTTCTGCTACTAGGGCATGTTTGATGTACTATGATGTCCCTTATATCTAGATGTGACTTTAGAATGTGATTTTAGAATGAAGGCATATAATTTAGACAGACTTATTTTTCCAGCTAATTGTGAAATATTTGTTATTGAACAATAAAATTCATATAATCTCACAAACGTTTTTTTATTAAACTTAACAGTGGAGGGGTTTTTATAGTAAAAGGTTTACCTGCTGTTTTTAAGGTCCCGTAGTCGACCCGAAGGGTGCCAAACGGGACCCTATTACTAAGCCTCCGCTGTCCGTCCGTCCGTCCGCCCGTCTGTCACCGGGCTCTACCGGATCAACCGAAACAGGAAGAGAGCTGAAATTTTCATAGAGGGTGCATTTCTATTGCCGCTATAACAACAAATAATGAAACATACTAGTTTTTAAGAATTAAAAGAAGTACCCATGCAAGAAATTATTGGTATGGCCATTTTCTTAGACATTTTGTTTTATTTGTTTATCGGTGAAAACTAGACTCTCCCGATCTTATCGGAAAAGATTTTTAATTGCAGCTATTGAGTGTTGTGCTTAGTTTTTGTTATTATACGATTCATAATTGCTCATTCGAATTATAATGAATATTATTAAGTTTTTTAGCATATTTGATTATATTTCTGTAAATAGTTTAATCATTTTGTATCCACTTCCGGTTTCAATGAGCAAATAGTTTCGTTAACCTGAGTACATCGTTCAATACTTAAATATTACATATACAAAACTCTTTTTCAATGTTACGATGTATGGTCTTAAATGTAGTCCTACTTGATTTATAGTAGTATTTTTTATTTTACTTTATAACATTTTTAAAAGTATACTCGTACAAAAGACTGTCGTTTTACGTTTTTCCGTGTAATAATATGGTATGGAACCCTTCGTGTGCGAGTGTGACTTCCTACTCGCACTTGACCGGTTTTTTACCTAGCTAACTAACTAGTTAGGGTATGTAAGTACCTACTTATTAAAATAGAGTGACAGCCCTAGTTTGAATTCCTAGTAACCCCTCTCGTGAACCTATTAACCCCCCATTCAGGGTAAATTGGAATCCAACAGTTTTTTTTTTATTTCTCAAATTATGACAATAGTTTAGTAGCCTGTTACGTACGTACTTTCCGTGGATATTGCTGACCTTGCGATGACCTCGTGAAGCATAAACCTGCGGGCCGGTGCAGTTAACGTCACGTAGCCACTTTTTAGAATCTAAGTTTTTGTCTTGTATCGAGTTACTTTATATAAGTTAAATATTTTTTTTTTGGTTCCTTCGCTGCGACCAAACGTAATTGGCGCAGCCGGTAGTTGATAGTTGAGTCAGTGCTTCCTGGTTCCTGCCAATCCTGGTTCCTGTGGCTCGGGAAACGTCGTCAGCTATCCCGAAACCTACAAATAAATCACGTCGGTCAGCGGAGGAGTATCCAGACATCGATACGCCCAGAAATACCAAGATGATTATGAGAGTACACTTGATTCTTTCTTGTGATTGCTCATCCCCTAGTTTAACCCCATATTTAGACCCGTAGCTTTAAATTCCCAAAATTTTCCACCCACGCGTCCAACGACGACAATCGGCCTACTGTCGGTGTGTATTGTATGTGTGTGGTTGTGTGTACGGTGTGTATTGTATATGTTATATGCAAATAAATGAATATGAATACTACCCCAGTAGTATGGTAGAGAACCGTAGACTAGCCCAAGTTTTTCTTCGACGAATAGAAGAAGTAGAGGACGACGAACAAGTTGAAAGTCGTAGGTTACGTAGAAAGGAGAGTTCAGGCGTCGATATCATTTACAAGGCCTTAAGGCTCCTTCCTGAATTCGACGGCAACCCTAATGTCCTAACTAGGTTCATACAGTTGTGCGACCAGCTAGTTAGCGTGTATATAAAACCAGGCCCTGAAAACGAGTTATCGAACTTATGTCTGTTGAACGGTATATTAAACAAAATCACCAGTGCCGCAGCACGAACGATCAATTCGAACGGCATCCCAGCTAGTTAAACAGGCATCAAAACTATTCAACTATTTCGCTGATCAGCGGGATGAGACTGCGCTATATAACGATATGTCTCTCCTATCACAAGGGCAAGGCACCCCCCACGATCATTATGAGCGCTGCCAAAGCCCTTTTAGGACAATAATGAGTTACGTAACATTTCATGAGAGCGTCGCTAAAACGATTGAAGCAAAAAGGGAGTTATATAAAAAACTCGCCTTGCAATCTTTCATCAGAGGAAGTAAAATTCCAAATTCCAAATGTCTTTATTACTATAGATTTACATATACTTAGCAATCGTCATTTTTTGCCACTTCTGTACATTGGACCACTGTGGGAGAAGAAGGGCATAGAAACTCCCACAGATTGATTTTTAGATCTCTTTTAAAAATTGCTTATGCTTAACTAATACAAAATATTTATATACCTATAACATTATCATAATTAATAAGCAGGAATAAATAATTACAAAATTATTAACAGCAATGTCTGCGTTGAGCCAGATTAAAGTAAAGGAATTCTTACGTCAACAGGAAATCATTCAGGCTACGAAAATAAAATGGGGTTTTTTTCGAATCCATTTACTCCACCGTGAAGTCATCTACAGATTTGATTTTTGGGTAAACGTTTATTCAGTATTTGATTAAGATTTTCACCAAAACAAAAACGCGATTGGATGAAATTTTCTCGATAGAATTTAATTACGAAAACACCTCTAAATTATATTATTTTTTCCTGTAATTCTGAAATCCTAACTAATTTCATTGTGGAACTGCGTTCAAAATGTAGATATTATGTATTCGCAAAATCTCCTGAAAAAACTTTTTAACAAAAGTAGTTTATTTTTATACAATTATTCTGTTGTTTAACGCTACGGTTTTTCATTTTTTTCCGATTCCGTCCCTCTCACACTGCGGGTCTTTCCGCCTGGAGTAATGGGGACCTTTGCACGGACGAGGTATCGCCTTAACTAACCATCGTGGCATTGCTGAATGTTACTTAGCCCTGTCTAATAAGTTTTACTGGCCAAAAATGAGAAAACACATAACCAAGTATATTAATTAATGTACTTAATATATTTGGGCAAGCTAAATATGACCGCAGTCCTATCAAGCAAAAGTTTCACGTGGTTCCACCCCCGTCTAAACAATTCGAGATCGTACATCTCGACCTCTTCACTGCTCAAAATGAGAAATACCTCACCATAGTTGATGCTTTCTCGAATATGCTCAATCATATCATCTCAGAGATGGTACCGCAATTAGTGTGATTCAGGCCCTCTTGAACTTCTCTACTCATCACGGCATGCCCCTGGTAGCAGTAACAGATCGTTACAGTTATTCTCTGAATTCAGTAGATTCCATAAAATACAGCATCATAAGATCCTGGCACAGTCTCCTAATGAAAACGGAATGGTTGAACGTTTCCATTCAACTTTATTAGAACACCTAAGTATCTTAAAATTAAATCAGAAAAACGAATCTGTCGTCAATCTCATACCATATGCAATTTTAGCCTATAACAGCTCAATCCATAGTTTCACCAAATGTACTACCAATAGATATTATAACTGGACACTTCGATCCTAGGGATCTCCTCGATGTAGAGCTTTCTGAACATTTACTTCAACAGTATACCCAGGTACATCGTAGAAAATGTCTAATGAATGAAATATCCCTGAACCGTCGTGCCCAGCTAACGGACGCTCGAAATATAAAGATCGCGGCTTCGGCTTGGTGATCTTCTCACACCCCTTCCAGGGTGCGGGGTTGCGGTCCCGGGGCAATGGCCCCCTTCCGCGGAGTCTTCCGCTGGCCGTGACTACGGCCAGGTCATTGGGTGGCTGAGGTGTTCTTCTTCGGGTTGTGTGGCCTCAATCCAGGGGTGAAGTAAAGATCGCGAGCCAGAAGTAGAGCATATATACCCGAACGGCATATATTCATTCGACACCCGTTAGGAGCTCGCCAGAAAATAGCTCCTCGCTACACTCAAGTACAGTCCTTGCTCATTTCCCTATTCATATCTATAAAAAAAAAAGTAAAAAAGTAAAAAAGTTGAGTAGTAAGAAAATTTTAGGTCAGAGATAATAATTGCTCACTTTCGCAATGTAACTCATTTCATTACAGAGCCACAAACTTATCTGTGGAACGGCGACAGGGGAAACTACATTTTGAAAATGTCACTTCGCTGTCAGTTGTTGTTGTGTTGGGTTGCTCAGTTGAGAGTCCATTAGTTTTTCCAATATTACAAGTATTTTGTTTGGTAATCATGTCGAAAGCAATCAAAGGTGGTGTACGAGAAATTATTCTCAAAATGAAATTATTCTTTGATGCAGAAAAGCTGCAAAAAGCAATAATACAGTTTGAAAAAGAATACAAACGCATTGCAGCCGCTTCAGGCTAGTGTTACCAGATTATTATTAAATAAATTCTCGACATCGTTTGATAATACGTTATTAACTAAAACAGCTGAAGGTATTTATTATATATATGCCAAAATATTAGAAAAATTAGTATACGACACTTTCTATCTTTGTTTATCAAAAGGAATATCCGCCGAACAGCACGGCTTCCTCCGAGGCCGGTCTACTACCACGAATCTCGCTCTGTTCACGAGCTTCTGCCTTAATTCAATGGAAAAACGTCGGCAGGTTGATGTGATCTACACTGACTTCGAAAAGGCCTTTGATCGTGTGGATCACACCATCCTGCTGCGCAAATTGGAACACCTAGGAATTCACGGGGACCTACTGTGCTGGATACAATCATACCTCACCAAAAGGTCACAGGCGGTTGTGGGTGGTGGGTTCAGATAGAACTTCGTGGATATATCATCTGGTCTCCCACAAGGATCCCACTTGGGGCCCCTCTTGTACAACTCTTATCTATACGACATTTACATCTGCTTTAGTAGTGCGTCCTTTCTTATGTACGCAGACGATACAAAAATATTTTCAGAGATCAAGGGACCGACGGACTGTGCTTACCTTCAAAATGACCTAAACACATTATCAAAATACTACATCACTAATAGAATTAAAGTTAATACCATGAAATGCCAATTAATATCATTTTCACGGAAATCCAGTCCCTTGCACTTCCTATACACAATCCAGGATCAGCCTGTTGAACGTGTTCAACTAGTGCGTGATCTTGGCGTACACCTGGATCACCAATTAAATATGAACGAGCATGTAGATATCATCACCAGGAAAGCCTACAAAAACTTAGGGTTTGTACTGCGCACCTGCAAACCTTTTAGGGATATATCTTGCATAAAAAAGGTTTTCTTCGCATATGTACGCAGTATACTTGAATATGCTTCAAGTATTAGGAATTCCCACTACATCACACACATCAAAATCTTGAAAAATTAAATCCAAATTCCTCAAACACCTTACCTATAAGAGCAACGCATATATCGATGGCTACGAGGAGAGCTGCTCGCGACACAGGATACCGAGTCTTACCGCGCGCCGCATACTCGCCGACATGTCGCTGCTGTACGACGTAGCGCACGCACACGTGGACTGCCCCGCGCTAGTGAGCCAAATGCCGCTGTGCACGCCGCGCCGCCGCACCAGACATACAGCTAACTCACTATTCCACCATCCGGCACATCGTACCGATTATGCCAACAATTCTGTTCTCACTCCAACAGCTAGAACCTACAATAAAACTTTCTCCGACATTGACGTATACCATCATTCCAAAAGTCTTTTTAAACATAAAATTCTTGACTCTCTCTGCGGATAACAAAATATAACAATACAGTTTCAATCATAGCTATACACCGACCTTCACATACACACACACACTCACACTGCATTCACACCAACTCCCTCTCAATAATACACAAAATATAGTTCCGAATAAATAACTTACTATTTTACTAACCCCATAATTTAAGGAGTCTTGAATTAAGTAACTTATGGAAACCTATATATATATATATATATATAATATAATTAAGAGAATTAAACTGTTATGCTATTGGTTTTCTGAAGAAATAAATTAAATAAATAAAATAAATAAATTAGTTCCAATTTAATTTAGATTATATAAACCTGGTGCCCGCGACTTCGGCCGCCTAGAATTCGGTTACATTTTCTCAAATTTTATTACTCTAATGATGAGTTTATTTTTCTTTTAGGTATATCAACAATTTATAAAATTGTTGCAGAAGGTAAAACCGCTACAGAAATGGGTACGAAAATAACAACACCAGGAAAATCGAGATAAAGGACACGTGGCAAAATAGAAGTTGACAGTTTCGATCTAGGTTTGATAAAGCGAAAAGTGCATGAATTTTATGCGATTGAAAGGGAATTGCCAAGGATTAATAAACTGCTTACTGTTCTAAAAGACGACATAAATTTCCAAGGTAGCAGAGAAACACTTCGTAAATTGTTACGAATAATTGGCTTTCGTTTCCAAAAAACACAAAGCAATCGCAAGGTTTTAACCGAGCGCAATGATATTTCTGCGTGGAGAGCTAAATATTTGCAAGAATTAAATAAAAACGCTTTATCAGCTAATCGTCGACCAGTTGTATACTTAGACGAGACATTCCTCATATACCACTAAAAATGCTGGCAAAGTCAAAAAACAGATGGAGTTCTAGAACCTGTATCTAAAGGGCAACGTTTTATTATTGTTCATGCCGGAGGAGAAACGGGGTTTGTCCAAAACGTAGACCTTGTATTTATATTTAAATCAAATACCAAAAGTGGGGACTACCACGACGAAATGACACAAACTTCAAAAAGTGGTTAACCGAAAAATTACTACCCAATCTTGAAGAAACATCTTTGGTAGTAATGGACAACGCTCCATACCATAGCATTCGGGTTAATAAGGCTCTAAGTACAAACACAAACAAACCCGAAATTCAAAAGTGGTTAAATGAGAATCGTTTCGAATTCTCATCAGAAATGACTAAACCAAAGTTGCTGGAGATTGTCAAACGATACAAACCTGACCTTGTATATGAAGTTGATAATTTATTAGCACAACATGGTCACAAATGTTTACGGCTGCCACCATATCACGGTGACCTAAATCCTATTGAAATGGTATGGAGTTCAATGAAAAGGAGAGTGGCAGAAGTAAATATAGAGCACAAAAATTAAAATATGCTGTAACTAGTAACCGAAGCGTTCAGTTCTATTGATGCCTTAGAATGGCGAAAATATTGTGCACACGTGCATAAAATTGAAGAGGATTATCACAAAACGACGGATATTTAGAGATAAGCCCTTTACATTACAGTCAATTTAGACAGTGGCTCTGATACCGATAGTGACAGTGACTTCAGTGACTCAGATTTCGAGGAAATTATTGGAATTTATCCACTCGACCATACATATAGCATTAGTGCACATACTTCGGCTTCATTAGATCATAATTACTGTGTGAAAAGTTTTCAATAAAACGAAAATTTCATATGCAATGTGTCAGCAATTATATTTTTATAAGCAATATTTATACTTTAATCATTTGTTTATCGTACGGTCTGGTCGAGTAGACCTCTTGTAAAATACGTATTTAGATGTTAAAAGTTGTGATAAGTGCCAAGTGCTTTATATTGTCGATTTAAGTTATTAATAAATTTTATGTACATATGTAATTTTTTATTTGGCTAGCAAAACGGCGATATTTATGTATCAATCCTAAATTAATAAATCGCTAAAAATAATCGTGTTTTACATCCACTATTTGCACCGATTGCAGCAATTTATGTAATATGTGGCAACTCTTTTTGAAGGTGGCGTCATCCCTTCATTCTACAGATAAGTTTGTCAATCTGTAAAGGTCAGATTGTTTACATTCTTTATCTCGACAAATTGGACAAGTATTTGACACGAGCTGTCTGTTATTGCGACTCAGCGACTTCCTTACAATAATATTACTTTTTCAGTTGGCTTTCACCCACAGAGTACCTTGTTACTTTCACCTTTCATCCATCAGATCAGGCTGTACGGCTTTAAGGCCTTTGCTTTTCCATAAGGATAAAGATCGAAGAGACAGCTGTCAACGTCATTTTCTTTGGTACATTTTTGCCGCGTTGGAACTTGGCTGGCTGGCTTGGCGTAGCGTAGCGTATAATTAACTTACTTAATTTGGCTTAGTTGGAACTTCTGGCGACTTTTGCTAGTTTTTTGATTGCGAAGAGATAAGGTATGTTGTTTATCGATTTGCATAACTACCTACCTACGTAATCTACCGTCCGAAGGTCAATGCCAAGTGCATGTTTGTCTCTTCGCGGCGAAAAAGATTGCCGGCAAAAGCAGATTTCATTGCTTCTTGATTCTTGCAGTTGGCAGCTCACCTACTGACAATCACCATGGCCAAGAAACAGGGGAAGAAGGAGCCCGGTAAAGTGGACAAGCCCAAAAATACCAAGAGCTCGTCTTCAGTAAGTTTCAATAATTTGGAGTTGAATTGTCTAATAGAAGTTGTTTTTGCCGTCATCATTCATTATAACCTAATCATCTACGTAATCGGAATACCTACTCAACATGTTTTCCTATCCCCTAGGCTATAGCTTCACATAAATATCTGAGCTTGTTGTATGTTCTTAATATCTAAAATGAATAAAAATAATTATCATTTCAGTTCATCACAATCTTCTTCCTATTATTTGCTGCACTCGCCGGTCTTGCTTCCTTCTATGTCTACAAGGTTGTAAACACTGTCCCGGAGCTGCCCAAGATCGATGAGAACTTCTGGTGGGGGCCCCTACCGATGCCGCAGAAGCAGGATGTCTCTATTAGACCGTTCAAGATTGAGTTCTCAGACGTGGTAAGAATTTACAAAACATATTTGTATCGGCCCCACAAAGTTGAAAGTCAGCAATACCATAATTTTCTCAGTCTAAGGTTTTCTACTCCGTTTTACTACATTGTACACAAAGCTAGAAGCCTGAATGTTCAGTGGACATAGAACTAGGTTACCCATTTTGAGGTTAAATATAGTTTTTCGTAATATTGTTAAAAAATATGTGTGGAGCAATCCTCTAAAAGACCCTTACTCGCAAAGCCGAAGAACCTGGATTTTATATTCTTTATTGCACATATCTTTGAAGTATAGAGAAAATTGAATTCAGAAAAAATATAAATTCATGTATTTATCTCAAATATGTAAATTTTGTGCAAGGGGTGACAGAGGCATTAATTTCCACCCACAGAAGCCAGGAATTAATCTCCTTGAAACACTCCCAAAAATACACTGAAAAGTTTTCTCATGTTTTCAGATGATACATGACCTCAAGGAACGTTTGCTCCATCGCAGACCATTCACACCACCGCTGGAAGACATTGGCTTCCAATATGGATTCAACACAAACTTTCTGACCAAAGTGCTGGACTTTTGGCAAAACAAATATGATTTCAAGGTAAGGTAGCTCGCCACAAGACAACATTTATTTGAAGCCATAGGAGGAGTTCCCCAGAGTTACTGTTGGGTATTTGATGGCTACAATAGTCAAGTGTTGTGCTAGCACCATGAATCTTCGTGGGGCCTTTCCTCCTCTGAATTTCTGTACATGTTAGGTACCTAATTTGCAGGAACAAGCACCCAAAATACAGTTTTCTCATACAGGGTAATACTCGTTCCATTTTGTGTGACAGAGGTCTACTGACTGAAATTACCAAGTAGAATTTAACAAAGAATTACTTCTTTAAAAAGCATATTTAATGTCTTACCTATTTCCTTAACTCCTCCTGAAATTGTCTTCATATTCATCAGCATCATATAAATCCCACATATCTACTTCATCTTCTCCAGGGTGTCAAGTGTCTGTAACTGGCCGTTTGAGCGGGGCCTTTGCTCTTCTAATTCAGCCATCCTAACTCCTGCACCAGCTGGAGTAGGAGTCCTGGATGTTCGAGGTGTCTGCGGTTGGTTAATGATGTTTCTCTCGGATCCTGGTTTCTATGGTGGACATGCAAGCAGCAAATGCTCCACGGTCTCATCCACTTCCATGCACCCCCTCCATAATGAACTATCTCTTTCACCTGTAATTTTCAAGCCTTTGTTAAGTGTACATTGGCCTATCTTTTATCAGGCAAGTAATTACCTACCGACATATTTACCTTGGTTGTATGTGCTTTGTCAGAGGAGACTTATTTTATTACTTACAATATAAAAATGTGTTCCTTCAAGTGCGCATAAACATAAATTAAGTTGGTTGTTGTGTCCCCTCCAAAGTTTAGGGTTGTGTTTGATGTTCCATTCCTTTGAGATATTCCCCCCCCCCCCCCCCCCAATCACTGTAAATTTGTAATTTGGTAATCTCCAAGTTTGGAGTTGGCTCTGCTCAGCTCCATCGAGACTTCATATTTTTTTAGTAAATAGGAAGGTCCCAACACAAGCTTCAGGAACATCTTCCTCTTCGAGTGCCTCTGCCAGAATGGTGCACTGTTTGCTGGTTAACCCTTACACTGTCCCGTATTGTAAAGTATTAGATATCCCTCCCTCTTCTAGAGAATCCCACATATCATCAATACTTAAAATTTAATAAACTCAAAAAAATAACTTTCCAGCATCGCGAGCAGTTCTTCAACAAGTACAATCACTTCAAGACCAACATACAAGGCCTGGACATACACTTCATGCATGTCAAGCCCGCTAATGTGCCGGACGGTGTCGAGGTAAGAACAAGAACCTATCAAGTTTATCCCCACTATTGGAGGTTAGTGTTACTCCATACTCCTCTCAAGCGGTGGGCAGCGTAATGCGATCTAAAATGACAGTTTCTCATGTCACTCCCACTTCAATGTCCACTTGACATGTTCCCTCCGGTGGTGGTTTTTCGCAAGGAAGTCCAAGGGCCCCGGCTGCGACATAGGACAGCGGCTTGCGTGTGACTGAGAATAGTCCGGGAGGCCACTTTTGCGATTCACTCGATTAAGATATGGGAGATTCCTTACACCACTTACAGCTTGACGTCAAGCTGTAATCCTCAATAACCTATAGCTATAACTTCGATAACTATAAGTGGACTATTTTTCTTTGGGAAATATTAAACTGCTCATCAATAATACTGATTTGTACAGCAAACGTCAGGGCAAAATACTGCGGTAGCTCAGGTGAAGGGTTGAGGGGGTTAGCGAAGCGAAGCCCCCTTTATCCTTCATATTAGGTTGAACATGTAAAAACAAAAAGATTTTTGCTTTGAATATCAGTATTTTTGATGTGCAATTAAATACTAGTCTTTTTCTTTCTTTGTGGTTTATTTCTGGACTATTTTTTAGCATTCTCAAATTTCATTTTGATTAAGGTTTCAATGGTCAGTATAGCTTGAGGGTCGTCTTACACCCTGTCCATCTGACGTCGCGCTGTCGGAGCAACATATAATATGTCCATACAAGTAGGATTTAGTCGAGCGCCTCGGACTAAGTGCCGTGGGTACGGAGGCGAGTTAACACTATTCTCTGAATAACTTTGACATGCTGACAAGTGAACATTTCAATAACGTGTCCATTGGAGCGTAACGTGTACATGGGCCGCAAAGTTTCCTTAAAAATTCCCTCGCGTTACGCTCAACTGGTCAGATTGATTGAAATGTACTTATCAGCATGCCATTAACTCACCATGTCATTGTCTGACGCGCTCGAGTAGACACACGCGAGTGGAGGAGACAGCGAGCGGTACCTACCGCTGTCTCGCTTAGTCGCTACGGAATTTCGCTTCGCCGCTGAGAGAATACGATCCTGACTGCTCAAAACCCATACATTTTTGGCATCTGCAATGAAAAATATTGCTTATTTGTTATTATGTAAGCATTAAAAAAAATGTCATAATCGCATTCTAAAAACGCCGAAGTATGTCAAATTCGTACGTAGCACTCCCATGGTCTGCGGGCGACGGGGACGAAAGATCTGGGGCCTGCGCGGGCGGGACAGAAGAGCGCGGGCGGCGGGGCGCGTAGTAGGAACCGCCCGCGCTCTTCTTTCCGCACCTTTCGTCGCCCGCAAACCGTGGGAGTGCTACATACGAATTTGACAAGCTATAGCTGTGTCTACCCCGCAGACCACAGCCTTTTTGGTGGGCTGATAGTTTGGTCTAGTTGAGGTGTCATAGTGATCCGGCCGATACCGAATCTTCATAATGTGCGCACTTGTTATGAGCCCGACTGAACAAGCAGCCGATAGAAAGTCTGTGATTGGGTTACTATAAAAGTCAAATTAAATTTTGGATATATTGGGTGCTTACCAATGACATTGGCGAATTTTTCTTACAGATTCAGGAGTTCATAATTCGAGTAATTAAATAGCTACTTCCAGTTTTTTTTTATTGTTTTAAAATTAATTTCAATATTTTACATCTACTTATTAAATTTTCTATTGATTTTCAGTTTGATAACTAAAATGTTATCTTCAAAATCAGTGCCTCCTAAATGTCATCAATTTTCATGATAATATTCGTAATATTTTTTACAGCTGACACTTAAAAAAATATATAAAATTTTCTGTTAGCTAAATGTTGTCTCATTCATACACACAAAGTTTATAAAATTAGGATCTGTCATTCCTACAAAAAATACAAAAATGTTTGTACTGAAAATTGAGTTAACTTCAATTTCTCCAAACAAAACGCCAATTTCATATGTAAGGACCTAATATTTCCGGCAGCGCGAGTATCAGTGGAGAGGGTGATGTAAATGTGGTATAATGTTGGTTCATGGTCAGGTGTTGCCCCTGCTGATGCTGCACGGCTGGCCGGGCTCCGTGCGAGAGTTCTACGAGATAATCCCGCAGCTGACGACGCCGCGCGAGGGACTCAAGTTCGTGTTCGAGGTCATAGCGCCGAGCCTGCCAGGGTATGGGTTCTCTCAGGTGAGAACGTCCTCAACTATCTGAGAATACGTACCGAAAGTGGACTGACTTTCTAATAATAATAATAATACCTTGGACACTATTTACACACATTGATCTAGCACCAAACTAGGATTAGACCCTGTATCTTGGGTACTAGACAACGATACACATATTTATATAGATAAATATTATATTTAGATAGATAAACAACCACGACTAGGGTACAAATATCCGTTCTCATCAAACAAATATATGCCCCCACCGGGACTCGAACCCGGGACCCTTGGCTTCGTAGGCAGGGTCACTGCCGAATCGGCCATTCGGGTCGTCAATTGTTCTGCCATTTCAAGAGGAGTTACCCCCTACCGTTTCTTTCTTTGTTGTACACATACGAAAAAGTTTCTTGAGTGACTGTACAAGAGGTACTGTTCATGAATGCCTTATTTTCATCATCATGCCAGAAGAGATGCATGTTCCTGACATCCCTGTGTAATAATTAAAACTTAAAAACAAAAAAGTAAACATAAAAGTATTCAAATCAAACCTTACTTGATTAGCAAATATTAACCGATTGCAGCGAAGCTGCGAAAAAGTGGAGTAACTGCGTAACTACTCAACGTCTCGATCGATTTTGATAAATGACGCGAAAAAATGGATTTTATGCTCTTTAATATGCGGGCTAAACAAACTTTTTCCAAGGGTGTCAAAATAAAGGCTTTAAAAGGCGAGTGTGGAAATATATAGTAATATTGCACAAGCTATGAATACTATACCATGGTTTTATCAAATCAAATAAATCCGATTTAAACCATTTAATCAAAATTAATTAATTATTTAAAAAATACATGTTTTTTTGTCAACCCGGCGCCATCTATGGTCATAATCAGTTACATTTTATAAAATGAAGCTAAGAGTAAATGCACGAGTTGCTATAGGTTAACATTTGTAGAGTTCTCTCGGTTTCTCCAGGATTCCTTCCTCAATTGATGTCATTCGGTCCAGCCGTCTTGGAAAAATCGACGAACTGAGAACTTCCTCCGTCAAAGTCGGTTAAAAATGCTTATTATCGCTTCCCCAGGCCGCAGTCCGTCCGGGACTCGGCGCGCCCGAGATGTCCGTCGTCATGCGCGCGCTCATGTCGCGTCTGCGTCACGCGCGCTTCTACGTGCAGGGCGGGGACTGGGGACACGTCATAGCGTCCTCCCTAGCCACGCTGTACCCCAGCCAAGTGCTGGGCTTCCACACGAACATGCCGTTTGTGGTGAACCCCAAGTCGCAGCTCATGACTGCTGTTGGTAAGTAACATTGTCGGCCCCACGCTAGGATGTGGGTGACTGGGGCCACGTCATAGCTTCCTTCCTAGCCACGCTGTACCCCAGCCAAGTGCTGGGCTTCCACACGAACCTGCCGTTTGTGGTGAACCCCAAGTCGCAGCTCATGACTGCTGTTGGTAAGTAACATTGTCGGCCCCACGCTAGGATGTGGGTGACTGGGGCCACGTCATAGCTTCCTTCCTAGCCACGCTGTACCCCAGCCAAGTGCTGGGCTTCCACACGAACCTGCCGTTTGTGGTGAATCCCAAGTCGCAGCTCATGACTGCTGTTGGTTTATTTATTTTATTTATTTATTTACTGATTACAGAGTTTACAGCACATACAATACAAATAAGACAAAAAGGTTAACTTATCTTTGGCCAATTACAAACTCTCATTATTAAGCAGGTATGATAGAAAGCATACAGTTTACATTAAAAATAAAAATTAAATTAAGTCAAAAATTTAATTTAATTACATCAAAATTACATTATTGTGGTTATGTGAGTGAGTGTGTGTATATGGGACTATGTGTATGTGAGTGTGTGTATGGTAGAGAGAGAGAGAGAGAATTTAAATGATTATGCAGGAACAGAAGGCAGGCTTACCTTTGTTCCTTAAGCAACGACATAATCCGTTTTTTGAAGAGCGGCTTTGATAGATGAAAAATGTCCGGGTCGGCAAAGTACTTGTTGTAAGTGCGGGGCAGCCTGCAGCTGATGGAGTTAGCTGCGTAGTTTGTGCGTGCGAAGGGAATATGGAAGAGTTTGTTTGCAGAGTGGCGAGTGCGAATAGACGGTACATCCAGTTTAAGTAATGAGTAAACGAGGTCAGGGCAATCGACACCTCCGCGACAGACGTTGTAGAGGAGCATCATATCAAGCATCTTCCGACGGTTCTCGAGGCTCTCGAAACCGTGGTGTTGGCAAGAGTTCTCGTATCCTTCGCTTGAAAATCTGTCACGGAAGTTAAGTTGTTTTAAAAACTTCTTTTGAATGCGTTCTACTTTGTCCACATGGATGCCTTACTGTGGATTCCAAGAAGTACTGCAATATCCAAGGACACTTCTCACACATGCACAGTAAAGTATTCGAACACATCCCATGTCTGAAAAAGGTTTGGTGACTCTTAAAATAAACCCTAAATTTCTAAAAGCTTTGCTAGTTATTGCCTCTACATGCTCCTCGAATGTCAGCTTATCATCAAGAAGGTAAGTAACATTGTCGGCCCCACGCTAGGATGTGGGTGACTGGGGCCACGTCATAGCCTCCTCCCTAGCTAAGCTGTATACCAAGCAAGTGCTGGGCTTCCACACAAACCTGCCGTTTGTGGTGAACCCCAAGTCGCAGCTCATGACTGCTGTTGGTAAGTAACATTGTCGGCCCTAAGCTAGGATGTGGATGACTAGAGCCAAGTCATAGCTTCCTCCCTAGCTAAGCTATATACCCAGCAAGTGCTGGGCTTCCACACGAACCTGCAGTTTTTGGTGAATCCCATGCTGCAGGACATGTCTGCTGTCGGTTAGTGACACTTTGCCGGCCCCAGTAAGATACGCTAAGATAAGCAGTCGTTAAAAACATTGACTTCTGAAATCTCAGAAGCGCCTAAAATAACATAGCGTCACACCTTTTCCCATACAGGGTGGCAGAGGCACAGTTCTGCCCACGTTTAGCCAGTTATTCAACAGTCCAGGTTACGTGACAGGGGGCTTGCCCAACGCCGTAGCTATGGTGATATGTATGTTTCCTCAAGATGAAGTCCATTACAGGCATTACAGCTAGAAAATGTCCAGTGACCACTTACTTCACAATTCTACATGCTTATGTGAGCTCAGATTGGACGGAGCTATAGCAGATGGCCCAAGATCTGTGGTGTTGCGATCGAGGCTGTGCTTCCTAAGCGAGAGGTACCGAGGTCCCCTCCCTCAAATATGGCGAGGGGGTGATGGCTGGTGCACAAGTTATACTCGTTAACGGGTGCTGCTTGAGGGGACTGGTCCAGTCTAGTTTCTCATAGGTTATGTTCATTACAGCTTGTCTTTGTTCTTAGTTATTTATTTTGTAAGATTAATATTTTGAGACATCTTATTGGCACTAATGGATACGATGTCATAATATTGTCATTAGATTAGATAATTTTTATATCGTACATTGAGTAATTAAAAAAAAAATTACGAAAAATGAAAAAATGACATCCCCGTAGAGTTTCTTAGTGCTATCTTCTCTGACGGGCGTATTTCCGAAGCACTGGTAGAGTTCATGGAGTTCCTTTTTCCTGTGCGAGATTCAGCCATGAATCACCACTTGAAGTAGAGATTTCCTTTTTGAAACCAAACCATAATCAGTCATGTACTCATTAGTTTAGTTGATCATATTTGATTCATTTTTTTCCATGTATATGAGACTTAAGTAAGTGTTTGACTTGTAAATGTGCATTATTTTGCCTACTTGCAATAAATGATTTCAGTTTTGGAATCCTGGCTGGGGTGGAAAGAAAAAAAAAAACAAGTCTTGGATGTTTATATATATATATGTGTGTGACGTCACTGTTTGTGGTTCCCACGACACAGTATCCTAGTGTGGCGGCCAAAAGCAATATGTGCCTGTTTATAAATGTAGGTATATGTTTATAAGCAGAGCCCTACACCCTTGCTGAGGGGCACAGAATACTTAATAGTACTACGTACAGTAAGATTACTCCTCAAATACACTTAAATAAATAGCTACTCTCGCTGCGCGAAAATAAAGCGCTATCTAGCTCGCACCTGCGCTACGTCCAACAATCGCTAAGCACCTACAGTAGATTGCGCCGCATTACTACGCCTGAGAACTTCTTTTACTCTAACATCACAAGGTCGTCCTGTAAACTTCTTTCTCGCTTGATCACGGTAGGGTTACCTACGTGCGATTATTTGTGTCTGCGAATTTTAGTCCACTCTTATCTAAGAGAGGTGTTTATAGTACTTGACCGTAGTAGAGGGTTGGCCGTTCGAACGTACCTAAACTGTGCAGTAAGACGCCCCTGTGAGGGGTAGAGCAGGATACGTTGATGATGTGCGACACCTCTTGCAGGAACCATCTTCCCGTCCCTGGTGGTGGAGCCGGAACTCGCGAGCCGCATGTATCCCTGGAGCGGCGTCTTGTCGCAGCTGGCGGAGGAGACAGGGTATATGCACCTGCAGGCCACTAAGCCCGATACCGTTGGTGAGTAAATATTCAACGCAAGTTGTTTTATATTCTTCAGATTGCAATTTTCAACCGACTTCAAAAAGGAGGGAGGTTCTCAATTCGTTTGTTTTTTTGCGGCCAGGGAGGTGCCTGACCAAATTGTTGACCATGTGGTGACTAACTGGGAAGAGTTTGCCATTATGTTCCACGATAGTAAAGGGGATAATTACTCCAGTGCTACTGAATACTGCAATGACATGTCACGTCCTTTTACTTATGGTAGTTTATGTGAGCTCGAAGCGGCAGGGCAACTCTTTCCGTGGGTTTTTGAAGTTTACCACAACGGTGAGCTGTGTATAAGTTTTGGTACTGCAGATAACCCCGTGGGACGAATGCGCTTTTCAGATGATCTATCTCGTGGCCATTTTGATGCATACGTAAGTAGTGAATTGACCGCGGCAATGTCCGAACCCGACTCTCCTTGTTCGCTTCTCCCTGTAGTCGCCAACAAGATTACTAAAAAGTAAAGTGCCTACTATCCCACGGTCCCTATCAGAACCAGATCGAGCCTCATTATCTCTTACCGTTCGACGTAAAAGAACGTCGTGCCAGGTGCACCGACGCTACTCGAAAGCAACAACTCAAAACGCTTCTAAAAAGTATGTGCAAAAAAATAAACCAGCACTACACCGTGCTGCTGTGGCCAGATAACAGCAAACTCACCCTGATTTCAATAGAGAATCTGTAGCTAGGTACCGTCAGACTCACCCTGGTGTAAATAGAGCAGCTGTAGCTAGGTACCAGCGAGCTCAGCCTGAGGTGCATAGGACGTCACAAACTCGATATGAGCAAAATAATCCTCGAGTAGAAAGGAAAAGACGTGCCTGGAAACCCAAGGCTCACTCTGGCTTAGCATATGATATTGATACAGAGTATGAAATCGACAGCACCGTGGCCTTAGGTTCCATGAGCATCAAGTGCCAGTGGTGCAATGCTCTCAAGTGGAAGGAGGAGGCACCAGGCATGTGCTGTATGGCTGGTAAGGTGCAGCTGCAGCTGAGGACTGACAGTTACATACCATTGCGGGATACCATAGGGAGGACGTTGATCTGAAGTTGATCTGGGTCGGAAGGTGGAGCTCCCGTCATCTTTTACTGGGGGACCACGCTATATGCACGAGCGTACACAAGACGCAATGCCATACGTGCACCTATGGGGCCGTCCTGACCTTTTTATCCTATTCACGAGTAATCCTCGATGGAAAGACATCACAGATTTTACTTGGCCAAAAATCACACGATCGCCACGAAATTACAGGGTAGGCTAGGGTATTCCATATAAATGTGAAAAAGATTATGTCTCTTCTAAACAAAGGTAATCTGTTTGGGAAGATGCGTTATATTATATAAGTACTTAGTGGAATGGCAACAACGGGGTCTTCCTCACATTCACATCATGTATGGCTAGAGCAGCGTATTTAAGATGTTAAGTTAAGATGAAGAAGAACAATGTCATTTGTGCCGAAATACCAGATCCAGAGCAAGACCCACTCCTCTAATATGCTAATAGGCTAATGTGATACATGGTCCTTGCGGTAGTTTCAACTACAAACAATTTTTCATGCAGGGTGACTGCATGAAAAATGGTAGTTGTAGAAAGAGATTCCCTCGACCACTTCTTAAGGACACTTAGACATTAGACGATGGATATCCGCAATATAGGAGGAGGTCTCCAGCTGGCGGTAGTCACGAAATAAAAATTAACGAAATTGAGTTGGACAACCGCTGGGTGGTGCCTTACAGTCCTTTCACGTACTTTCAATGCTCATATTAATGTGGAGTACTGCAACTCTGTTAAATCTATCAAATATATCAAGCTGCCTTTACTCTGGAGAATGAGAAAGATGAGGTGAAAATCTTCGAAAGCGGCCGGTACATAAGCAGTTTGGAGGATCTTAACATCTGTTTTACATCTTGCTGTTCATCTTGAAAACGGTCATCGTGTCTCTAATAACCTGTCAGATAAAATAAACAGCCCACCTCAGACAAACGCTATAAGCTTTTTTCTGCAAAATGGACAATTTTGCTAAGACGCTGTTGTACTCGGATGTCTCTTCCTACTTTGTCTGGAACAACAGAAAAAAAATCTAGAATAAAAACTACACGATTCATCCAAAAAAACCTTCCTTATCAATTTACTATTGGCAAAAGTAAAGAGTAATCGTGGCATTGCCTTAGCTGTCGCATCGTCAGAAATCGCAGCAACACTGTTGGAGGAAGGCAAGACAGCTCACGCAGCCTTCAAGCTGCCGCTAAATCTTATTCATGCAACATTTCAAAGCAGAGTAATACGGACCAAGTATTGTGTGATTGTAACCTTATAGTTTGGGACGAAAGCACAATGACGCATAAAGGTGGTTTTGAAGCACTAAATAGAACTCTTAAAGACATCAGAGGATTCGATAACATGATGGGTGGAGTCACCGTGTTGTTAGCTGGCGACTTCCGTCAGACTCTGCCGGTAGTGCCGATGGGAACCCGAGCTGGCGAAGTTAAAGCTTGCATTAAGGCGTCAAATCTGTGGACCTTAGTAAAAAAAACTCCAGCTTAAGAAAAACATGCGGGTGCACTTGAAGGGCAATGTTTGCGCTGGACAATTATCCTATCTCCTCCTTAACCCCTCAGTTACCACCGGCGTTAGCTAACGCCACTTTTCCGTTATAGGCTTTAATTTTATTACCCTGGCATAGGGTTCAAAATCGCGATCTGCCCCAACTACCCTCGGTTTTTGAGTATTTAAAACCGGAAATGGAGAATATCAGGAAAGTGAAGGCAAGATTACAATTCCACCAAATCTAGCCTCAGTTGTGTCAACTGTTGGCGACCTAATAGCCCGAATATATTCAGATGTCCACAACCTACACAGCAAATCCATGGATTGGCTGTGCAAACGTGCGATTCTGACTCCTAAAAACGATCAGGGCTTCCCTTTTGTTGAAGTCATTCGAAGGTGCAGAATACAGTAGTAGTAGATACAGATGATGGTGTACAATATCCTGTGCAGTCCCTCAATGCATTCAACCCACCTGGTCTACCGTCTCACACACTTATCCTCAAAGTGGGTGCTCCAGTCATGCTATTGCGAAATCTCAATCCACCTAAGTTGTGTAATGGGACCAGGTTACGCGTGAAAGCCTTACATAAAAACGTGGTAGAGGCCATTGTATTTACTGGCTGTGCTCGAATTCAATCTGTGTATATGTTGCAGTTAGTTGGTTAAATCAGACACTTAACTAACTCTCTAGATCGTTAATTAAATACCGACGTTTAACCAAGTCACTAAAATTCCGTCAGACAAGTGAGTGATCGAAACGTTTAACGAGTTGTCTAAACGTTCCTAGGCAACAAGAAATGCACTATAAATATGTTTTTTTATGTGTACTAAGTTTATGTTTTAAGTATTTTTTGTTGTTCTTACATGTTTAATCTAACACGAAGGATAAAGGGATATTTACCCTTCACCTAAGCTACCGCAATGTTTTGCCCTGATATAAGCTGTGCAAATCAGCTGTTGTCGTGACGCCATCTTGTTTTCCAACACGCCGGCTTTCGGTAAGACAGATTATTTCGACGTTGCTTTATTTAAATCAAAATGCTAGTAACTTGGTTAAACGTCGGCATTTAATTAACGGTCTAGAGAGTTCGTTAAGTGTCTGACCAAACAACTGCGACATATATACCGCGGATACCACATATATCGTCGGAGTACACATTTGAGTTCAAAGAATACAGTTCCCTCTTAAGATCTGTTTCGCAATGACGATTAATTAGTCTCAGGGTAAGTCACTGAAAACAGCAGGAATTGATCTCAGGGGAGACTGCTTTTCGCACGGCCAGCTTTACGTGGCCTGCTCGAGAGTGAGCCGGGTCGTATTAACATCTGAGGGCAGAACCTCTAATGCAGTATATAAAGAGGTACTTTAAGTATATGAATCAAAAAATAAAAAGTCTTAACAACTGTGAAAGGCAACCTAAAAATTTTATCCTCAGTTTTCAAAATTTACAATTGGTTCGAAATATATTGACTACAAAAAAATACTAAAATAATGCGGGCGAAGCCGCGGGCAAAAGCTAGTGTTATATATAATCTACTGAGCTATGATACTTGCATGTGTGGCCTTGGTTGTCAGAAGACAGATTTCGTAGCCTCGATATCGTTTATTAACGACATTCAAATGCTGACCGGGGAGGAAGAAATAGGGCTTTAAATCAATTTACTTTATGTCAAAACTTAGATAATTATGTTAAATTATAAACCACTTGAGTCATTTGACTGCCCTGCTTGATTTGCTGTAAGAAAAGGTATCTTGTTTTTTTATCAATGTCATTATTAATCAGCCTACATTCACCCACTGCTGGGTATAGGCCTCTTCGCAACGGGTAAGATGGGATGGGAGAGAGAGAGGTGCTGCTCGCGCAAAAGCAATCTGGCGGAGCCTGTACCAGGATATGGCAATAATCATATTTTTTTATCTAAACTACAGTCATTATGATTAATCGCAAATCTTTCCCATACACAGGCGCCGCCCTTACTGACTCGCCTGCCGGTCTGGCCGCTTACATCCTCGAGAAATTCTCCACTTGGACCAACCCGCAATGGCGACGCGCCGCAGACGGAGAGCTGCTCAAGAAATACTCACTGACCAATCTGCTGGACAATGTGATGGTGTACTGGGCGACTAACAGTATCACCACTAGTATGAGACTTTACGCCGAGACGTTTAATAAGAAGATGTTGCAGTATCGGATGGATGAGTAAGTGATCTTAGTTCTACAGTGGACCCCCGGTAATCCGGCAAACATTATGCAGGGCAGTGTCGGACTATCGAATTTGTCGGATTATAGAGCACTGCCTAAGACCCCTATAGTCCGGATTTTTTTAAGAAAGAGTACCTTGTAATCCGACAAATTACATATCTAATGACGAGAGTCAATATATTATACGTACATATGTATGTACATACTTTGAAGTACAAATCAGACTTAATTTATGTAAGTCGAATTTAGTAAATTAAATAACAATTGAGAGCTTACGTTTTATTATAAAAATAAGCATAAATGCACATACATACATATCTACCAAAATAATCAAGAATTATTAATCAAAATCATGTAGTGAATACCGCTATCACTAGTAGTCAAATTCAAACTAAGTAAAACAATGCATACGCGTCGAGCACAATAGCGGTGGCGCGTACGAGTTGTGACCTGTTCAAACTTGCGTGATCTATACATACATAGTATTAGCAAAGATTGTCAAACATAATTCTGTCATGTCGGATTACAGGGGGCGCCGGATTAGACAGGGGCCGGATTATCGGGGGTCCACTGTATTTACTTTTCTCTGCCCAGTCTATTCCAACCAATTATTACTTACTCACTGTCCAGTCTCCATACTAAAAAGTGGAAAATCTCTGGCCGATTTTCATGGTCAATGAGCAAGATGGTGAAACTTTTTAGGGAACGATTATTCTATAAACCAATGAGTGAGACATGGAACGCTATCGAATGTCAATGGGATTGACTGGTTCGAACATATACTTAGAAAACTATGGGGTTGTTACTGGAAGATCTGCTACACCAGGAAGATCTGCTACACCAGGAAGATCTGCTACACCAGGAAGATCTGTTACACCAGGTTAGGATGGTGGACTGGGCGACTAAAAGTATCACAACTAGTATGAGTTCGATGCGACGTTTAATAAGATGATGTTGCAGTATGGGATGGATGAGTAAGTGGATCTTGGCTTAGTTCCGAAACGAGATTTTGAGAGTGGGTAAAATTTCTTGGGTATCTGTCTGGGATGTCAGAATTATTCTCGATTCTATTCTCGAAACGAGATTTTGAGGGTGGGTAAAATATCTTGGGTAGCTGTCTGGGATGTCAGAATTATTCTCGATTCTTTGGGTAAGAACTAGAATTTTGAGGGCAATTGAAGGATACGTCAGATAGCTGAAAGAACAACATTAAAATCTCGAGTCAATAACAGTATCTAAAGACGAAGGCGCCACACACACAAACTGTAACAATTTATGATAAACTTTGGTTGGAATTGGTTTGTTATTTGTCATAGACCATATTTAGAAATATAAAAGGTAATTTTAATATGGGAATAATAAAACGAGTAAAAAAAATACTGAAATGCGCGAAAAATTACTGTATGGTTTTGCCAATGCATATTGGCTAAATAAAGACGGTCCGGGCGAAGTGTTGGATCAGGGTAGATGAAGGATAGTGGGGGCGAGCGAAGCGAACTTCCTTTATCCTTTGTGTTAGGTTTAACGTGTAAGAAGAACAATATCCAACGCTCGTTTATTATTTTAGATTACTCGAATTAATGTTGCTGTTGTTGTCAGACAAAACCAGCATTTTTGTCAGTCAAAAACAGGATTGACGGTCATATGTTTAAGAACTACCCTTTTTAATATACTTACCACATGACAGCAATGCATATTTCTCATTGCAGGATCCCGACGGAAGTCCCGACATGGGGCATCAAATTCAAGCACGAGTTAGCGTTCCACCCCGACTCTATTCTGCGCACTAAATACACAAACTACCTGCACAGCTCGGTCGTGGAAGACGGCGGCCACTTCGCGGCGTTCGAGATGCCGGAGTTGATGGCCAATGATATCTACTTAGCCGTCAAGACTTTCAAGGAGTTTCATAAGGAGAAGCGACAGTAATTAGCGTTCAATTTGTACGTGGTTTTTCTTTCGGGGAGCAGGTTTTTTAATACAATTTCGTGTGTAATGTATGAGTAGTTAACTGAATATGTGGAGCTGCTTTTGACACTGGCAGCTATGCCCGCCTTTGCTGGTTGGAGGCAAAGAGTTTCCTTCGCCTTAGGTTAGCTTCAAAAACACGTCACGTGATCTTTCAAATAGGGATGCAAAAACGTCGATGTTTTAACATCGATGTTAAAAATGTTAACATCGATGTGAACGATGTTTTCTCAGCGCCATCTATGTATTGGTTCGCATACTCTCTTGCCTAAATAGGTGTTGCCATTACAAAATTTGGCGCGGCTATGTTACTCTAGTCTGTTCTGTGGGTGTATATGTCTGTGTTTGCGAAGCGCAGGTTTCTTTCATTTATCGGCTCGTCGGTTTGAGAAAAAGTGCAAAATATAATTATATCCTTATTACATCGATGCATATATATTTATACATTAGGAAAACGAGTTTTTACCCTGTTTCAAAGCAGTGCCCGGTAGTCTAGAAAAACATCGTAAACACATCGATATATCGTTCATCGATAAACGTCGATGTTTTAACATCCATGTTTTTATTTTCGAAAACATCGATGTTTTTTATGAACGATGTTGCATCCCTACTTTCAAATACATTTGACACTGGCGAAATTAACCTCAAATGAGGTTAGCTCGACATACATTATAGGAAGGAAATATAGACAGACAGCCTCCAACTGAGGTTTTGAGATTAGGTGCCATTGCGATCGTGGTAATAATATGGATATGCCCGGAATTTATTTAGCTATAATACAAGGTGAAACAGAAAAGTATGGTTATATTTTAAGGGGTTGTTAAATAAACTGGCCAGACGTAGCCGCAATTGTGTCTGCCACCCCGTTTGGAAAGAGGCGTGAGGCTTTTTGTGGGGTGTATAGGGTCCATTTCAACCTTATTGAGCACGGCAATAAGGTTCAAATGGAACTCGTTTTTTTTTCAAACTTAGGGAATGAGTGCCAATCAATTACGTTTAGCAGTCAATTATATTATTCCTTCCCTTTCAAAATTGGAGAATTTGGACTTGTCAATGTTTTCCGTCGATATTGTTACGGCGAGCATGCCTCTGTCAGGTCTAGTTTCCAACTGATAACTAGACTAAGTTAGATTACCAAATTACAAACAATAACATCTCACTTCCATCCCCCCCAGGCAGCAACAAGCCGAAACCGGGCAAACTATCTACGAATTCACCGCAAAAGACCTCGCCGGAAATGACGTCAGCCTGTCCAGATACCGCGGTCACGTGACTGTAATAGTCAACGTCGCTTCCCATTGCGGCCTGACGAACAAAAACTACCAACAACTCAACCAATTATACGAGAAATACTCAACAACCAAAGGCCTTCGTATACTGGCCTTCCCGTGCAACCAATTCAACGGCCAAGAACCAGGGAGCCCTGAAGATATCTTCAACTTTACAAAGAGTAGAGGAGTTAAGTTTGATTTATTCCAAAAAGTGGACGTTAATGGTGACGAGGCTCACCCACTCTGGAAGTTTTTGAAACGGACCCAGCCCGGTACTGTGGCTGATTTAATTAAGTGGAACTTCTCAAAGTTTATTGTTGATAAGAATGGGATACCGGTAGTACGTTTGGGTCCTAATGTAGATCCGATTGATTTGGAGCCCTATTTAGCTAAGTATTGGTGAAAATGTCTTTACGTTAAGCTTGCACATTAATTTCTCTTCGCTGTGGCCGTTGCCAAGCTATTTCTTTAACACGAGTTATGATAATGAGGCATTAAAAATGATGGTGATATGAATCTCATCCTGGTGCGTTGAATTCAATGTGCATAGCTTCTTAGTGCCACGAACAACTAGATTTTCACATATATACGCATTCCAAAATGAGAAAATCTATCATGTATCATACTTAACTTTTACGTCAGATTTGTCCGTGAGTATGAAAGGTATTTATACTAGGAATTTTTATTTGAGGCCAGAAATGTAAACAAACAACTGTCATTTTCCAGTACAAAAAGTATAAAAAGAATGTCAAAGTCAACAGTTTTGTTTTAGAAAATGACAGTTGTTTGTTTACATTTCTGGCCTCAAATAAAAAATCGCAGTTTAATTTCATTTGAATGGATTTGTTTAGAAATAGTACATTGTTGTAGGGGTTGGAAAGTGAGCTTTAGAAGGCCGAGTGAGTTGAGGGCGGGGCCTTCGAGGAGGCGAGTCTATCTAAGGCCAGAAATGTTTTTGGTGTCCTGATTAACTATTCACTGTTTCGCGGCCCCATTAGTGACCATTTTTTGCCACATTTCCGAGCAGCGGATTGAAAATAAGCTTGTAGTCGCAAACATATAAAACAGTCACAAATCTAGCTAATAATAGTAATGTATGCAATCACAGCATGGTACGGTTGTGTTATTAAATGATATTTTTATATTAACAATATTGTATAGAGTCTATGTAATGTAGATTCCTTTACAGAAAAATCCTGCAGTGCATTTCTGATTCTAATTTTAACAATTAAGTTTTGTACCATTTTATAAAACGTTAAATCGAAGACCATCTTTTATTAACTGTCCAAAAGCGAAACTTCACGATAAAACATACATTTCCATACTTATCAAATATTTGATGCAAGTCCGGGATGCCACGAGGCTATTTCTTGAGTATCAGGCCCGCCAGATTAAGATATCGGAGATACCAAACTCCACCAAATCTGAGCTTTCCATCTAGACCCGGTTTAGTAAACAGGGTGTAAGGTATCTCCCATATCTCTCCTGACGCGCTCCAGTTACTCCCTTATGTCATGTTGGTACACTACACAGTCTGGTCCCTGAGTTGTATCTTGGCCATGCCGATGGTGTTCCGCGAGCTGCTCTCGCTCATCTGCTGGAGCTCCGGAATGCCGGCGATCAGCTGAGTGGAGGGAGGGAGGTAGGGTTACTGGTCGCGTCAGCAACTGCCGCGGGAGGAGGGCTATACTACTCGCGTCAGCAGCAGCCGGCGGGCGGTCATGGAAGTCGAATTTATTTGGCGACATGGACGGTTTGCGTACAAGCAAAGTTGTGGCCTAGATGATTTCTGGTGTACGGAATAAGTAATTAGTCGCAGATGCGCTAACGATGAAATTTCGGAATTAGTAGTTATTAACGATAAACAGTGCGGGTGAACGAGATAGCGATCGTAGTAGGTACCTACCCCTGTCAAGCTCACTCGCGTCGTAACTGCGCTTGCTGTCTCACTCACACAATCACACGACACGTCATCTGCAGTTGCGGTCGAACCAGCACCTTCTGTTGCTAACGCGAGTAATATAGTAGTTGGCGGGGAGAGGTATTTAATAGTTGTATGGGAGAGGGGAGGTGGGGTAGTTCAGGCGACAGAACGGTCGTCATCTTCATTAGCCCACACATCGAATGTACCGATTGGGGTGGGTGGTGAAATTTGACGGGGTCGATATCGTACTGGGGTCAGAGTCTCTTATGAAACCCTAATAGTGTATCATAACATAATGCACCCAAGGGCACAAAATGCCGTATTTGGCTTGTCGCCTATTTTGTTTGGAGACTGTCTGCCAAAAACAGCATTCCGAGACCTTGGAAGCAATCGATACACTATTGCTATTCGTGTTTCAAAACAGACTCGAACCCCTGGTCCCTTTAATTTTGATGGTTCGTCCAAAAGAAGGGGACCATACTGTAATTGTGTTTGCAGACCTACGACGAGTTAGTAAGTTCCCAAACAATTGTAATTTGAAGCTTTAATTTGTAAATACTATGCTAAAAGACAGTGTTTGTTTGACTTGAATATGACAATGACACGAAAAGAGGGGCAAAGCGTTTCATCTGAGGGACCGTATTTAATTAACAAGTAATAACTTGATCGGTAACTTTTACAAATTAAACATTCTTTAATTAGTTTTTACAAATTCTTAATAACTATAGGCGTTCAGCTCATGATAACATCTTTACCATATTCGGAGATATGAAAATCTAACTGTTTCATCTGAGGGATCACCTTTATAACAAGTAATAACTTTTGATCTGAAATGTTTACAAATGAAAGCTTCAATTTACAACTGTTTGGGATATTTTACTAACTAGCTGTGGTCCCTCAGAGGGCATATACTAACGAGAAGACAATAAGGCTGTGGATATGACTTGATCTTAGGTTAAGGATAGGATATCAACTTCTACAAATTCTGACTCACATTCAATCAACCATCTACAATTGTAAGGGGAAACATCAAATAATTAACTACACTGCATTACTTTCATATTGATTTATTTTAAAAACACTAATTCTACTCTATCAGCTTTTGATGAAGACAACATTACATGAGTATCTAATCATGAGCTAATAGATAATTAGTAGATTCTTAAGGCGTATCTAAATGCGGCATTCGCCAGTAATGTATCATTTTAAAATAGCATCCGTTTTTAGAACGAGATTATGACAATTAATATTTTTCATTGCAGATATCAAAAAATTATGGGTTTTGAGCTGTCAGGGTCGCATTCTTTAGACAAGAAACTTGAATATAACTGGTCAGTATTGTAAAGTAATGCTCAAAATATTGTCATTGATACATTACAAACGAATGTGGCGTAAGCTACACACGATCTCCCCTATTTCCTAACTCCAGCATAAATCCCATTGAAATCAATGTTAGAAGGATATTCACGACTTACAATCGCTATAAATTACAGCTTGCGTCAAATATTTGATCATAAAACTCTATCATAGCTCTTTCTCTCTCACCAAAGATAATGAAAATGATCCTAGATATAAATATAGATATATGATAGTGTAATAGTGGCCTTAGACCAGTGTTTTTCAACCTTTTTCATGATGCGACCCCCTTGGTATGAAAAAACATTTCGCGACCCCCCGACCCTTCGCTTTTTTATCATATATGTACGTGTATGTTACAGCGTTACAAATATTCGTTCCATACGACGTATTTTTATGCGTCTCCATAATTAGGATTCGGATATAAGTACATAATATAGTATGTACTTAAAACACATTATTTTAAATCTATATACATCGAATACGTCGCAGCAATTTACGCACATACGAACGTACGACCAAGGCCGATGCCGACCGCCCGGCAAGTGTGGTGGGTGGCTAGCTGGCGAGTTGTTGAGAGTGAACGAACGAGCGGGACACAACGAGCGTTGCGGGGGAGGGGTCGCGGGACGACGCGATACTCACTCAATTCACGTCGACGTTTAATTGTTTGACGACCGTTAGACATTGTTTTTACTTTTATTTGTAAGAATTACGCATTTGTAGTGATTTGTAATAATTTAACATGGATAAATTCCTGAAAAGATCAACAGAACCGTCAACTTCTGGTGAAAGTAGTGGAAGTAAAACAAAGAAAAAACGTCTTTATGACGACAATTATTTGAAATTCGGGTTTACTGTGATTGACAATAAACCACAGTGCGTTATTTGCTTTGAAACTTTATCAAGAGAAAGCATGAAGCCGTCGAAATTAACACGCCACCTTAACACAAAACATCCAAATGAAAAAAATAATCCCGTGGAATTTTTTGAGAGAAAATTGCAAGCTCTTCAACATCAAAAAACTGGTATAGTGCAAATGTCCAACCTAAATGAGAAAGCGTTGCTTGCTAGTTATCGAGTAGCTTTTCGTGTGGCTAAAGCAGGAAAACCTCACACTATTGCCGAAAATTTGATTTTACCAGCTATATTAGATATAGCAGATATTATGTTTGGGAAACAAGAGGTCGAAAAACTCAAAAGTATACCTCTCTCTGACAATACCGTTCAACGCAGGATAAGCGATATGGCTACTGACGTTCGTGATCAAGTCATAGAAAAAATAAAGGAAAGCACTTTTGTATCTTTGCAATTTGATGAATCCACGGACATTGCGGGATGTGCGCAGTTTGTAGCTTTTGTGCGTTTTGAATCCTGTGATAAATTAATGGAAGAAATACTATTTTGCAGAGCGCTTCCCACAAATACTACAGGTCAGTGTTTGCATAACATGTTCCTTGAAGCTACGCAAGATATGAATATCGATTGGGCAAATAAATGCATTGCTATTTGCAGCGACGGAGCAAAAGCGATGACTGGTGCGAAGAGTGGATTTATTGCTAGGCTGAAAGAACAGATGCCAAACGCTTGTTGGGTGCATTGCTTTCTCCATCGCCAAGCTCTTGCGGCCAAAGTCTTGCCACAGGAATACAGCCAAGTTCTAAATATTATTATAAAGATTGTAAATTCTATTAAAGGAAAAGCGTTGCAGTCACGATTGTTTCGGATTATTTGTGAAGATATGGGGGCACTCCACCAAAATTTACTCTACCATACAGAGGTTAGGTGGTTGTCAAAAGGTAAAGTACTGGCAAGAGTTATGGAACTTCGTGCTGAACTTTTAATATATTTACAGCAGGCCAAGTCAGAATACTCTGAATTCATTTGCGCCCCGGAATTTCTTTTGAAATTAGCTTTTCTTTCTGACTTATTTGAGCATTTAAATATCTTGAATAAAAGTCTTCAAGGGCGAAATGAAAATGTCATCACTGCAAAAGACAAAATACATGGCTTTACAAGAAAAATTGACTTGTGGTCGTCGTCCATAAATCAAAATAACTTCGATTCATTTTCGTCGACACAATCTTTTACTGAAGAAGTCGGATGTGAGATAAACATCAAGACATATGTACCTGGTATGAAAGTGTTGTTAGATAATTTGAAAGAAGAATTGTGTCATTACTTCTCAGTGCAAGAGATATCAGAGAACACTGGGCAGAGGTGGATCTTAAATCCGTTTTTAAATGCAGCTATAAATGAGGCTAATTTACCAAATAAGCTCAAAGAGAAACTGCTAGAATTATCTGCCGATGGGATGTTACACTTGGGATTCAAGTCTTCTAATTTGGATACCTTTTGGTTAAGGAGAAAAACAGAATACCTGGAATTGACAACTGAGGCTTTGAAGTGTTTGATTCCATTTGCCACCTCGTACTTATGCGAGTTGACATTTTCATCGATGGCCCAGATAAAGAGTAAGCAAAGAAATTGCTTAAATTTGGAAAACGATTTAATTCTATGTGTCGCAAATACAGATCCACAATGGGATACATTAATTAATAAAAAACAAGCACAACCTTCGCATTAATTAACATGGGTCTTCGGATTTTATTTTTTGTTTCTCTTACTTAATAAATAAATAAATATTAATAATCTTTATTGTCTTTCTTTTACTAAAGTACCTAGTTCTCTCGACCTCTGGCGACCCCCCTACAGAAGCTTCGCGACCCCCCAGGGGGTCGCGACCCACAGGTTGAAAAACACTGCCTTAGACAATAGGGGAGGCAATCCTGTGTGGTCTTGCGCCTAAATGAGTGCCAATAAGGAATACCGCCACAATACTTAACCTAATTCACTGTCTACGTCTAAGGTATGTCCTTAATCACCTCAGCGAGTTGCTCCCTCTTGTACATATGAAACATGTTGTCCGGCGTCATGGTGACCACTTCCACGTTGCTCTCCGAGAGCTTCTCCTCCATGACCTGCTTGAGGATAGTGAGGGCCGTCTTGATGGCCTCCTTGAGCGTCATCGACTTGTGGTAGGCTTCCTGTGGAGAGGATTGAAGATTAGCTTCGAAGATGTTGAGGGATGAAAACTTGGCAAGACGGAACGACGGACAGTGGACCAAAGAAGTCGCAGAGTGGTGGCCACGGGGAGCGACCAGGCCAGTGGGGAGACCACCAGCCCGATGGTCCGACGATATCATCAAGTCATCGGGATCCCACTGGGTGCGATTGGCACAGGACCGGGGAGATTGGCGCTTCAGAGAAGAGGCCTATGCCCAGCAGTGGGTCAATGTCGGCTGAGTATGATGATGATGATGAAGCTGAGTTTTGTCATCTGAGTTTACAAATGAATCACAAAGTAAGTAAAGCATGTTTAAGCAAAGAGTTTCGAATCAGAGAAATTAATGTTTCTTACTGTCATAGGTCCAACTGCCTTAAAACATGATTGTAAAGCCTTACAATTTGGTTAATTTTACCAAGTGTTTTGGATGACACGTTAGCTATAGGTCCCTATTGCTACTGGGTAGTAGCGCTATCCTTATTAGGCAGCTTGATAACTTCTGTTCTGAAAGTCGGCTTGGCCACTAGCCAGAAACCCCTCCATCAACCCGCGCTGAGCAAGTGTGGTGGAGAATGGCTTAATCTTACTCATATTCGGGTAATGGCTAGTGCCCCTCGGTGGGGACATTAATGGGCTACATTTATTATAATTTATCATTACATATTGTAATCAACATTCATTGGTGATTTCACAGAAGGAAAAGCATGCCCTATACCTTCAAGCTCTGCTGAGCCCCTTCGCTGCCCGAACCAATAGCTTTAGCATCATACTGCACGAATGTGCCGCTCGGGTCCATATGGAATAATTGAGGGCCCTTCTCGTCAAGACCTGCAAATGAGATGTTTCAAAATAAGTCCAGGCCCGGCACGAATAAAAAGTATCTCAAAATCAAGTCTCATTAAGGAGAGAGTGGATTTTACAGTCTTGCAGGCGTTAACAAAAACAATAAACATTTAGTAAATAAAATCTTAATTATTGTCACTTGGGTAAATCATTATCATTTAAATAGCAGCATCTCAGCCTTTCATACACTGAGGTGGAATATGCCATCTAATTTGTCCTCGGAATGCCATGGGTTCATCTGTACAATAGCAGTATCCAAGTTAAAATTGTTAACAAAAATTGACTCAACACATTGTTTGTTAGTCAGACAGACAGGTATCCCAGTGCAATTTTTATAATTTATTACATTCAGTTTACTGTTCCACATTTTTAGTCTGGAAATCCCCCATGAAGAAGTTTTTTTTGGCGAAAACACGCTAAGTGGCAAGATGAGACTGTATACATTTTTAGATTTGTGTTGAGCTAAGCTAGCTAAATGTTTTGCCAATATTCTTCGTTATTTTTTGAGAATTTATGCGAATAACTTTATCATTCAGTTTCTCTTTTAGTAAAATCTACTACAATACTATGATTCAAACAGCCCAAATTCAAGTGCAGTTTCATACAAAAACACAAAGAAAACGTAAACAAGTGATAAAAAAAGTGGTTCGAAAAAAATGCCCCACAAAAAAGATGTCTGAACTTTTTTAATGAAAACCACAGAATAGCTTAAGCTAGCTTCAAACTATGAGTGATCTATTGTAAACCCGATAAAAATACCGCTAGGGGTTAAAACTTTACAATCTGTAAAAAAAAAATGTTTGATAAGCGCGCGCGAATCCTGACCGCAGTGGGCACATGCCAATTGCGGTATTATTTTCTATACCCGGTGTGGGCGCTTGTCAATCCAACAGTTGAGACTATTTTAACCTACCAGCAAACATAACAGCTACACCAAACGGCCGTGACATAGCTGTGCCGCTGTCATCATCACTGTCTCCGAACTGGATGGCCAGGTTGGACACCGCCTGTGAGCACGACTCCACACTCATGCGTTCATTGTAGACAAACCAGTGGTTCTGGCATTCCACTCTTGCTCGCTCAACCAACATTCTGTAAATAAATTGGGAAATTTATGGTTTATTTTGTGTATTGTGTCTAAAATATGGGTGTGTAGGCCTAAAAAAATACATGTTCACAATCCTTCCCTGAAGTTTTCGGTATGCCTTAGCAAATAAAGTTATGCCTTTATATGTTTTATTTTGCTTATTGTGTCTAAAATATGAGCTTGAACGCTTAAAGATCCAGACCTTTCCACAATTTTCGTGATGAGTAAGCAAATAAAGGATTTGGACATCACTCACCTGGAATCAGCCATCAGGCCCGACACAGCGCAACCAATATGGCGGTCAACCTCCACAATCTTCTCAATAGTCGTCGATTCCATCAGCGGTGAGGTAATGCGTTTCTCCACAGCCAGAACCACCCCTTCCGACGTACAAATACCAATGGCTGTCGAGCCAAGTTTGATCGCTTCAATCGCATATTCCACCTGGAAAAGCCGCCCCTCAGGACTAAACGTGTTGACTCCGCGGTCATACTCAGAACGGGTCAGGAACATCTACAAATATTACAGTTTCACTTAATTTTTCGGCACCGGCCAAGTAGGTTAGGATACCATGACAAAGCGATTTGTGAAAGTTGTTGCCAGTTTTGTATTAATTAGTTATTTGAATAGAGGTTTTTGTTACTTACGTTTGGTGAGTTTAGTGGTGGATTGAGAGAAATTGAACAAAGATATAAGAAATAATGAGTAATCAAAATTTAACAAAACACAATTCCAACCACGAACAAATGCAAACGTCAAACTATAATGTACTCTGTGGTCAAACTGGAAATAGCGGTAGGAACCGGAGTTAGCGGATTGGTCATAGAAAATAAACTCATAAAATGATCAAAAAGGTAAAATATCTGGTTTGGCCTAAAATACGTAAACTGGGTAAGTACTTGTATAAGACACATTGAATTTGGTTGGGTGAGGGGGGGGAGGGGCGTTCCCCCACCCACCCCCCCTTTTAGGAAACCATTCGTTTTTTTTTTTCCAAAATTCCAAATGTCATTATTACTGTAGATATTTACATATACTTAGCAATCGTCATTTTGGCCACTTCTCTACATTGGACCACTGTGGGAGAAGCAGGGCGTAGAAACTCCCACAGATTGATTTTTAGATCTCTTTTTTAAAAATTGCTTATGCTTAACTAATACAAAATATGATATTAATTAATAAGCAGGAATAAATAATTACAAAATTATTAACAGCAAGGTCTGTGTTGAGCCAGATTAACCCCATACAGTCCCATCATTTAAGTAATCTTGAACATTGTAATATCCCTATTTCGACAAAGTCGCTTTAACATGGTTTTTAAATTGCTCAAATGGCAATTTCAAGATCTCCAGAGGTATCTTGTTGTAGTAGAGAATGCATTGACCCTTGAAAGAATTGCTAACCTTCGCGAGTCTAAACCGGGGCGCAAGTAGTCTGTGATTATTTCTTAGGTTAACATTACAGCTATCGCTAAGTTTGGGAAATTTTGTAAGGTTCTTGCGTACATACATTATATTTTCGAAAATAAATTGACTAGCTACAGTTAGTATGTCAATTTCTTTGAAAAGCTCTCTTAAGGAGTCTGTGCGTTTTAAATTATGAATTGCTCGAATAGCTCTTTTCTGTTAAATAAAAATAGTTTGAATATCCGCTGCTTTCCCCCACAACAAGATACCATAGAACATGACACTATGAAAGTAACTAAAATATACTAGCCTAGATGTGGCCACATGCGTGTTTTGCCTGATGTTCCTAACAGCGTAAGCCGCAGAACTTAATTTACCAGCCAATTTATCTATGTGGGGTCCCCACTGCAATTTGTTATCAATGGTTATTCCAAGAAACTTCGTGTCATTTACTAATTCTAACGTATTGCTGTCCAACAATAAACTGGTCCCAACTTGCCTGACATTTGGAAGTGAGAATTTGATACATTTGGTTTTACCCGCATTTAACAATAAATTGTTAACTATGAACCAATTCAAGGTTAAAGATAATACTCTATTGACATCATCAAAATCTTCTTTTTGTCTTTAAATTTTGAAGACCAGTGAAGTATCATCAGCAAACAACACTATGTTAGTCAATTTCTCCACCATAAAAGGCAGATCGTTAATATATACCAGGAATAAGAAAAGGCCTAATATGGAACCTTGTGGAACGCCAATTTTTACCCCCGATCCATCAGATTTAACGCCGTTGACTTCTGCCTTTTGGATTATATTGCTTAGGTATGATCTTAGTAGATCCAACGCTTTATTTCTAACTCCGTAATGATTTAATTTCATTAGTAGCGTGTCATGATCAACACAATCTAATGCCTTCGACAGATCGCAAAAAACACCGATAGCATCCTGTGCGGCTTCCCATGCAGCATAAATATGAGATATAAGGGTAATACCTGCATCCGTAGTCGATTTACCCCTAGTGAAACCGTATTGCTTGGCGTGGAGTTGTTTTGTACGGTTGAAGTGTGAGAGCATTTGATTGAGTATATCTTTTCAAAAATTTTACTTAGTGCTGGAAGAACCGATATTGGTCTGAAATTTGACGGATCACCCTTGTCTCCTGACTTGAACAGAGGTATAAGTTTACTGTGTTTCATGAGGTCTGGGAAAGCTCCATCATCAACCCATTTAATAAATATATAAGCTAGGTGTGGGGCTATAACAAGTATAATTGGACCAAAGACTTTGACTGATATACCCCACAGGTCTTCAGTATTTTTTAAGTTAAGTAATCTATACGTTTTGACAATATCCTGGGGATATACATGATAAAATTTGAAGTCTACATTACTGATGCTAGTGCTATTTTTTAATAAAGCCTCTGCTTCATATGGAGATGAATTTAGACGCTCTGTTGTGAGTAAGGGTGCATTGGTGAAGAATGTTTAAAAGCTCGAGCTACCTCAGCGTTGGATTTAACAACATCATCACCTATCTTTATGTTATGGAGGTCCAAAGATTGAAGAATATGCCTACATTTTTTGGATTTCGGGGGAGTTGGAGGAGGAGAGGGGTTGGAGGAGGGGTTGCCAAGAGTAGGGGGTCGCCTCGCTCCGCTCCATTTCGCTTCGGCTCCCGGGTCTGCTGTAACGTGTGAACCTAACAAACCTATCTTTAGTTTTTAAACAGGAAGAGACCTAAAGCAACCAATTTGGTTCTGATAAACTCCATAAAGTAGTTAGTAAGTAAACAAAGCCAAAGTCGTCGAGAGAATCACGGATAAAACGAGAGCGCAACAGATCATTCACGAAACACGGAAGGAAACGGAATGAAATGAGCAAGTCATTATGTCAGAAAATACAAAATGGCTGACGCAAATTTCTACCATTACAACAAAATCTTGTAATTTGTACTAAAATCATGTACCAATATCCAACGTTGGAGCTTTTGTGTTTGACATTTGTCGTTCCGAGATTGGTCAAGTTGTAAAAATCGCGTAAACATATTTTATAATTAAAGTGCTAAAATGATGTTTCCTAAACCAGAAAATGGTATCAGAGGATAGCTTAGGACCCCCCTAACCACCTAAGTACTCCAATCTTCAAATTTCAATGTGTCTTATATAAGACTCAACCCCGTAAACTAGCTGTACATCTCCAATAATACAAAAATTGGATAGCCTGGTAGCCTAATACCAACTCTTAGCAGGACCTCAACTGAATTGCCGTGCTTTTTCGCACTCCGGGCACGAATTAGCAAGCCTGCGGCAGGACTGTTTAAGTTGCCGTTCAAAAACCATTCACTTTTTTTAGGATTCCATAGAGAAACAAGGAACCCTTATAGTTTTGTCAAGTCTGACTGTCCGTCCATCCGTCCTTTCGTCCGTCCGTCCGTCCGTCCGTATGTCACACCAACTTTATGCAGAAACTATTAAGACTACACCGTTGAAACTTGGTGTATGTAGATGTATTCTGGGAACCGCATTACGAATTTAAACAAAAATTTAAAAATTCAAATAATTAAAGAGGGCATTATATGGAGACCCATACATGGAACTGAAACCAAAAAATTATTTTTCATCAAACCTATGTGTGTGGGTGTCAGTAGATAAATGACGTTGAGGTTCCTGAAACCATTTTTCCAACCATAGACCCTTCCAAAGTGGAAAAATGTGCCCCCCCCCCCCCCACCGCCCTCTAACTTTATAAGTAAGAGAGTGAAAAATCTGGAAAAAAAAATGCTATTTATCTCAATACACACTTCAAACGAAAATTGGATTGAACAAAATAAAATAAGCAGTTTTTAAGATATAAAACATTTATTAAACAACATTGTTTTGAAATTTATAGTGGTTTTGTGGATAACCACTTTATAACGCTTCTTCATTAATACATCTAGCCACCCGAACCCGCTTATCGTACAAGCATCCCTTTATGATCCGACCCCAGATATAAATAAGAAACACCTTTTCAAAAGGCGCCCCAAAGACGTCCTCCTAGAACCGGAGGACGATATCACTAAAGCTCCTAAAGCCCAACCACCCCCCGCCCCTCAGGCACGTCAACTTGACGAAGGTTGTATAAGATACCAATTTTGGATTGAAAGAGATCGCCGTCTTGATTCGACACACACACAGTCTCCCCCTACCCCTTTAAACCTCCCGGACTGAGGTTAGAGCCCCCCTAAATGGCCAATAGTTTAGGATTAGGATAGGTTTTAAAAAATATATATAACCACCTTTTAGTAGCGGGGGCTATATGCCCCCCTAACATGCCGCTATCATGCCAGCTGACTATGAGCTGATGTCCGCTCGGGTAAGCAGGCAAACTCCTCCCATATATATCATATACACATATATATCACCCAAAAGGGCAAATTGCATGTAGAAAGCCTTCAGCATATACCGAGGCCATGGCTCACAGTAAAGTCTTAGACAGATAACTGTAAACACAAAAAGGGGTTGTTTTTAATCCGTATACCACACGAGCTGATGCCCGCTCAATATGTGGGGACCCGGACATAGCAGGGAGGTCTGACTCCTAGGCATGGGTATTTCCATTTTTTCCCCCTCCAACAAAAAAAAAGACATTGCCCAAAAGGGCAAATTGCATGTAGAAAGCCTTCAGCATATACCGAGGCCATGGCTCACAGTAAAGTCTTAGACAGATAACTGTAAAAACAAAGGGGTTGTTTTTAGTCACACGAGCTGATGCCCGCTCAATATGTGGGGACCCGGACATAGCAGGGAGGTCTCACTCCTGGGCACGGGTAATTCCATATTTTCCCCTACAACAAAAAAAAACCGAGCGACAGTTTGCCGACGCTCCGGCCTCAGTTAACTGCCCTCCTCTCTAGGCGATCTCAAGGTTACCTCCTGGTCGCATATTGGGGAGTATCCTTTCCCTTCCCGTTCCTCCAAACCCCTAGGCGATCTCAAGGTTAGCCCCTGGTCCCCTACAATGACTACCCCTGAAAAGGGGTGTTTTCAGGGGTAGTCATTGTAGTCATTCATAACCGTAGATAGCGTTGCCATTCCGTGTTACCGGTAAATTCATGCCACGGGTAGCGAAGGAGGAAATCAGAGACGTCTTTCATAATAAGTGTAAATTACTTAGCCTAGCGTTAGATCATGTCTTAGTTGTCATAGTTTGACCCGAATGGCCGAGTCGGCAGTGAACCTGCCTACGAAGCCAAGAGTCCCGGTTTCGAGTCCCGGTGGGGGCAAATATTTGTTTGACGAGAACGGATGTTTGTACCCTAGCCATGGTTGTTTATCTATCTAAGTATAATATTTATCTATATAAGTATGTGTATCGTTGTCTAGTACCCAAGATACAGGGAATCCTAGTTTGGGGCTAGATCAATGTGTGTAAATAGTGTTCAAGGTATTAAAAAAGGTAAATTTGTAGTTAATGTAAGCTTTAGTCAGTGATATAAACATTGCGGCACCTAATTAGGAATACCATACCGTCAAACCAATCTTTCCCTGAATTTTTCCCACATTAGGCTACGTAGCTAGACCCGATAATTGAGATAGAATTAGGCTCATTGCAGAAGTGTAAAGTTTTTCGTGGACGAGGCAACCAGGCTGAGCTAGCCCGAAGGGTACCCTCGTCACAAGATCATTAAAATGAGAAGTAAGTACACTACCGCAAGAGACAGAGTGATGATGTTAATGGAGTATTGTCTTTAACCTTGAATTGGTTCAAAGTTAATAAATTATTGTTAAATGCTGGTAAAACCAAACGTATCAAATTCTCACTTCCAAATATCAGGCAAGTTTGGCGTTAGACAGCAGCACGTTAGAATTAGTAAATGACACGAATTTTCTTGGAATAACCATTGATAGCAAATTACAGTGGGGACCCCACATAGATAAATTAGTTGGTTAATTAAGTTCTGCGGCTTACACTGTTAGGAACATCAGTCAAAACACGGATGTGGCTACATCTAGGCTAGTATATTTTAGTTACTTTCATAGTTCATGTCCTATGGTATCTTGTTGTGGGGGAAAGCAGCGGATATTCAGGTAGTACTTATTATGATGGAATAAAACTACACGTTTTAGGTTCCATACTTAATTTCACTAGATTTAGTATGCAAACTAGCCAGACATCAAGAACATGACTTACTAAGCTACAGTATTATGGGTCAGACAAGATATTCGTAAATTTTCAATTTATGGCCGATTTAAGGTTTTTTCAGGACAGGAAAGTGACATATGGCGCAGGAAAATAATATCAATGGTTTAAAACATATAAATATGCATAATAAGTAACCAGTATAATACTTATTATTATTATATATTTTATCCTTAAATTGAAAACCAACATAAAATGTAACTAAGAGAACCTTAAATTACTGCCAGGATAATGAAAAAAACCAGGAAAGTGAAATATTTGCACACAAATTTCCATATTAATTGTTTATTTAGAAACAAATAACCACAAAGAGTAAACAGTAAAACTGTATGAATCATCAGCGTTTTAAACAAGGATTTATATCAAAGTATTGTGAAGCTTAATAGCAGATTATACAGACATTTTCTGGTAGACAACAACAGTATGAAGGGATAGTTACTGTTGCATCAGGGGAACCTCCGATGTAAAATGACTGAATTACCTCATTGTATTGTGTTGCATAGTTTTCAGGAAAATCCATATTTGCACTTTTCAGTGACTGCATCTTTTTCAGTGAAGGATTCCCTTAATGTTTACGGACTTATACTTTGGGCAAGATTTTTTTTTTATGGTTGAAGAGATTTTCAAGCTTGTATTTAAATTCTTGAAGGAGCTCACCAGCAGACGTTTCGTAAATGATCTTTTTTTGTTTAACAATAGTAAGATCTTTCTTGGTTTTGGCATAGAGTAATAATGGTTTTGGTATCTTTATCAGTTCACGTTCCGCAACCCATTCTTGATATTTAACTACCATTGTGTTGTCAAATCCATTTCACAAAGGAATAAGATTTTATGCAGCAAATATCACAAATACGCTAAATATACACAAATTCACATGCATGCCTCTCTGGCAATATCTTTTGGAGCTACAACACAAAATGATGTGAGTCTTGTAAACATTAAATAGCTGACTGTAAGTCCTGTCTTCAAACATTTTCTGTCTTCAAAATTCTTTGTGTAACTTCCGGAGCGTAACAAGTCTGTAACGCTCTTTTTTCTTATTTTTTATCTATTCTTTTTTCCCAGCTTTCATAAAAGCAATTCAATTGACTAACGTAGCCATCCTTCTGCCCTTTGATTTTGTTTTATTCACTCTCAGCATTCCAAAATTTTCAGCTAATGTTTTTGGATTATTTTTCATTCATTCATAGTGTTTTCTTTTATTTTCTCGCTTTTGTGCTAATATTTTCCCTGCTCTTCTTTTTCTTAGTAATATACCAATAAAACATAACAGCAACTACACGTATATGTACTTAATAGTCTATATATACCTAAAATTCATCACTCAGGTACGCTATTACATTGAATTAATACAGGAACAGTAATCCCTATGAATGTTTATCATTTTCCTGTAGTGCTATCATTTTCCTGTCTAAGTGGACCCAGACAAGTGATACACAGAAAAGTAATAATTTTGAGGTATTTTCGTTAATTACTACAAAAAAGTCTTTGATTGCAATTTTAAGGCTTTTTATTATATGAACTTTTGGTATATTAATTAAAACTAATAAAAATATTGTAAAAAAAAAACAAATATTCTTTACGTAATTACTTACCATACGAGTGAGAATTTGTCTGACCCGAACACCTGCACTCGAAGAGAGCTTCATGATGCGAGCTCCACACATCGCGCGCGACGTCGCACGAGGTTCGCGCCGTGACGTCGCGGCGCGACATACTGCCCTTTCCACACTCGCAGCCGTTCACAGTCTAGGTAGCGCTCGTCGCGGACTCCTTTGTCGCGGGACAAAAAACCGACAACTTGCGGAAACAGCCGCGACTGCGACAATAACACGCGAACGACATTCACACTCCCGTTTCGCGGCTTCGCGCGCAACGTCGCGCGCGTGTGTAGAGCCGCCATAACAAGGTACTCTGTGAGAGCTTCGTCACGACGACTGTCTGATTATTTGATTGGCTGCGGATCGAGCGGCAATCGGCTCATTGGGCTACGGACTTTGTGTCGGAATTCGGACTACCTACTCCGATTTTTGTTTAAATTGTCGGTAATATTAACGTGTTTTTAGCTGACAGGAAAGTGATACGAAATTCTTGACGCCTCTATTCTCTTAGGAATAAATGTTTAAAAATAAGGATATACGTTTACATTTTCTCAAGTATTAGCAAAGTTATATTATAAGTTACGGTATTGTGATATAATCTGTTGGATTATGTAAATATTTTTGTATTATTACGGTCGAATGCTTGAGTTTTGTAAAATCACCCCACAGGAAAGTGATAATTCTGCACACATTTGGATAATTTTTTGCAAGAAATTAGTTTCTTACCTCTCTTAATTTCAGTGCCCAAATAGTAGACCATTATTTATCAGACTCAGATTATAAATAAATTAGTAATTTTAAAAACTTAATAGAGCGAACTACATAGCGAACTACGAATAGAGCCCACTAAAATTCCTCCACTGTAAGAACTAACCATTCAAACTATTTTTATTATATATATTTATATATATATATATATATATATTTATAACGCACAGACTCCTTAAGAGAACTTTTTAAAGAAATTGACATACTAACTGTAGCTAGTAAATTTATATATTAGAAAATATAATGTATTCACGCAAGAACCTTACAAAATTTTCCAAACTTAGCGATAGCTGTAATGTTAACCTAAGAAATCATCACAGACTACTTGCGCCCCGGCTAAGACTCGCGAAGGTTAGCAATTCGTTCAAGGGTCAATGCATTCTCTGCTGCAACAAGATACCTCTGGAGATCTTGAAATTGCCACATGAGCAATTTAAAAACCATGCTAAAGCAACTTTTTGGAAACAGGGATATTACTTACAATGTTCAAGATTACTTAAATGTCGGGACTGTATGGGGTTAATGTGGCTCAACAAAGACCTAGCTGTTAATAATTTTGTAATTATTTATTCCTGCTTATTAATTAAGCTAATGATAGGTATTATAATATTTGGATTAGTTAAGCACAAGCAATTTTTAAAATAGATCTAAAAATCAATCTGTGGGAGTTTCTACGCCCTTCTTCTCCCACAGTGGTCCAATGGAGAGAAATGGCAAAAAATGACGAAAATTGATGTTAACGTGTATTTTTGACTACAAAAGAACCGTACAACATTACACCACCAATGAGAATAATAATTGCAAGTTTTATCAATATTTTTTTTATTTATTCAAGTTTAAAGTAGTTACTCTGGAGGATTTTTCAAAAAAGCAAAAAAAAAAAAAAGTTAAGCCAAAACTTTTTTCCGTAGACCTAGGAGATAGAAAAGGGCCCCTTATATCCGCCATTTTAATTTGGCAAACGATGCACCCAAAATCCTTTATAACTACTATGATTTGCTATTTCGTTGCTTGTCCAGTCCGTGCCTAATATTTGATTTTGTCGCCCATCATACGATATTTAATTAGTGAATAATTGAAATAATCTTGTTATAAAGACGGCGAAATGTAAATTGGAAGGACTTTAGAAAGAGGGCGATTTCAGATGCTTTTGCCGATTTTTCCTATGCAATATAGGTGCATTTAGAGACGGTATAACAAAATTAGTTTTTTTTTTTCAAAACGCCAATTCCTATCATTCGGGACCGTGGGGATGCGGGAGGCAAAACGGAGTATTGAATAATGGCTTTGAATAATTTGTAATTAACAGTATTTCGACAATTTATACCAGCCCTAGTCGTAAAATAAAAATAATTGAGAAATCCAAATTCCAAATTCCAAATGTCTTTATTATTGTAGATATTTACATATACTTAGCAATCGTCATTTTTGCCACTTCTCTACATTGGACCACTGTGGGAGAAGCAGGGCGTAGAAACTCCCACAGATTGATTTTTAGATCTCTTTTTAAAAATTGCTTATGCTTAACTAATACAAAAAATAATATTTAGTCATTATCATAATTAATAAGCAGGAATAAATAATTACAAAATTATTAACAGCAATGTCTGTGTTGAGACCCATCATTTAAGTAATCTTGAACTTTGTAATATCCCTTTTTCGACAAAGTCGCTTTAACATGGATTTTAAATTGCTCAAGTGGCAATTTCAAGATCTCCAGAGGTATCTTGTTGTAGTAGAGAATGCATTGACCCTTGAAAGAATTGCTAACCTTCGCGAGTCTAAACCGGGGCACAAGTAGTCTGTGATTATTTCTTAGGTTAACATTACAGCTATCGCTAAGTTTGGGAAATTTTGTAAGGTTCTTGCGTACTGTTATGGGGTTTTAATAAAACCCCTTTTTAAAAAACTATATTTTTTTATTTACTCTAACTTATAGAGTAGAAGACACTTTATTTAGTAAATATAGTAAAAGTAATTAAAATGCAGAGAGAAATGAGTTGTCTACCCTCGAGAGAGAGCGAACTAGAACTGATGTATTTCCCTGCTAATCAAATGTTGTTACTCAAAGGGGGCTGATGCAGCATTTTATCAGCCCTTTCCTATACATACTCAGGGTATAACAACCCCCCGAACAAGAGGAAACTTACTCGTTTTAAATAGATGTGATGTTTTCGCTATTGAATTCTCAATCTAGGGTGGGGATTGGGCATTTCTATTTCTTCGGTATTTTCAGTTTCGTTAATTTTGATTTTCCTCGAAAATCGAGGCAGACAACTTTCAGATCTCTTAATAAACAACACTAGTAAACACAGACACAAAATAAAAGTTACGACACTAAATACAGAAAAGGCTAAATGTGTAGTGTCAGAGTAAAGAGGTTCGGTTTTTACATTGTTTAGGTTACTGTTAATATTATCTGATAATTCTTTCAATTCTTGTATGCTACTTAATCTTACTTTTGACACTTTAATGCTAGAAATTACTGATTTAAAATCATTAGACATCTTTCCGTTACAACATTTGTCTTCTATGATGTTAAAATCAGAATGTATATTGACAATGTTTATTTTAGGGTTTTGTTTACTTAGAAGCTTCTTGCTTTTGCAATATATTATACAATTAGGATGTATGTTGAGAATACCTGTACCGGAAATGACAAGTTGATCAATGTTAGAATTACATTCAATAGAAATTTTCACAGGTAGTGTTTGTGTTAATAGCCACTTATTATTGTTTAGGGGCTGCCAGATGTCCAAGTTACCAATGATATTATTGTGATTACATTGTATTGGTAATGACGTAATTACCCTCATCATCAACTCCACCTCACATGACAGGTTTTCAGATATGGTTGATACATCCGAAATTTCACAAAGGAATATAATATATTATTAACCATATTATGGTTTACAATCGGTTTGCAGTCATTGAGGCTGTTTAAGTTACAATATGATGTTTTGTCTTTACTTAAGGCTATAAATAGTTTTGAAGGTATTATAAGAGAGTATGAACTATTTCGATTATTTCCATCGCCTGGAGTGGGGATTGGCACAGACTTATATAAATTGTATTCCATAGAATGTACTAATGGTATTTTTAAAATAAAGACTAACTTATCATCTACAAAATATGAGATTAATTCTGACAGGTTTATAATTACATGTATGTTATCTAAATCTAGACTAATAGGAAAGTCCTTATACTTAGGTAAATATCTAATGTTACTCTTAATATCTTCGAAGAGCTGTTTAGGCGTAACAATTGAAGGGTGCAAAGTATTGCTTTTTACAAATAATACAGAGTTAATAATATCTTCAATTTTAAATGATAACGTTAATAAATTGGCATACAGTACATTCAATATTTCTGAAAGGTTGTTTCTGAAGCTAAGGTCATTCATAGCTTGGGTTATATTCGTTATTGAAAAGGTAAGTTTATCGATGACGTCATTCAAACGCGCTTCATTTATATTGATTTCATTCAAGCTTTGATTAAAATTAGATATTGCAGATTTCTAAATGACTATACTTTCTTTTACCGAGCTGACTAATTGTTTATCGTTTTCGAAAAGGGTGTGAATAGCGTCATTGTATTTACATGCATCATTTTCATTCAGAGTGCCAAATATATGTTTAAAAACAGTTCCAACACCAGAAAACCATGCAGATCTTTTGTTATGAGTGGAAACTAAATGAGAGAGCGAGTCAACATCTCTAGTTATATCTTTAAAGAGTGCATCCAGAGGCTGAATCATGTTATGACATTCTGTGTTATCAATCGCTTCGCTCTGCTGGCAGTGAAATCTAACTGTTCCAAATACATTCTTTATGTTGTCGACGTGATGATGTATAAATGAAATGTCTATAGGAATAACGATGTGCATATAATCACTAACTATTTTTAAAGTGCCGACCGGATCGAAGAATATGCCGGGACTTCGGGTAATTTGTTCGACGAGATTCGTATCGTCAGACGCAGAGGTAAGTTTGATAAGGGATACAGCAATTCTGTAAATGTAAATAATATCTCGTTTCAACTTAATTTAATATTTAAAGGCTAAAATACAACTAACTTAGACTAAGTTCTCTGATGCTAGTTTAACTTGGTCAAAATGATGCTTTACATTTCTCCGATTTATAAGTAGTGATAGTGTATTATTTCCGTGAATTTTCAGTACCCTGTACGGTCCTTTCCAAACAGGTGAAAGGGCTTTTCGTAACCTCAAGTGATTCTTAAGGTAAACCCAGTCTCCAAGTTTGTGTCGAATTGGACGGGTATGTTTATCGTAGTAAGATTTTGATCTCTCCTTGGAGGTTACGATGTTTTCTAGTGCTTTTAGGCGGGATAACTTCATGCGGTGATGAAGCATTTTGAGGTATTCGGGGTATGTAACGTTTGGGTTTAGCTCATAAATAGAGTCAGGGATGTATGGTTTAAAACCAAGAAGAAGTTCGTAGGGAGTGAATTGTGTGGTACAGTGAACATTACTATTGTATGCTAGTATTGCTGTATAGACATATTTGTGCCAATCGGTTTGATTTTCGTTCACATAGGATTTTAGGTATTCCTTCATTGCCGAGTGGCTTCGCTCCAAAGCGCCTTGTGTTTGGGGATGGTATGGCGAGGACCAAATTTGTTTAATTTTAAGAAACTCGCAGGTTCTTTTTAAAAGATCAGCGGTAAAATTTGAGCCCTGGTCCGTTACGATGACCTTTGGAATTCCAAATACGGAGATGAAATGAACTAGGCACTCACACGATTCTTCAGCTGTAGCGTTGGAAATGGGATAAGCCATGGAAAATTTGGTAAGGTCATCCTGAAGGGTAAGTATAAATCTTAGCTTTTGAGTTCCGGCTTCGGGGAGTGGACCTACTATATCCAAACTGATACGGTCAAAGGGTTTGGAAGCCGTAGTTGTAATTTGCATTGGGGCTTTATTGATTTTTCTAAATGCTTTATTAGATTGGCATGATTTGCAGTTTTTGACGTAAATTTCAATGTCTGATCTCATGTTTTTCCAAAAATATCTTTCTTTGATCCTATTATACATTCTTGATGAACCCAAATGGCCTGCAAAAGGAATATCGTGGTTTTCTTTTAATATTTTGGGTATTTCACTTGGGACTGGATATATTACACTATTGTGATATATATTGACTACAATGTCAGTATTATTGAATAGATAGGATAGCATATTATCTATTTTGACAAACTGATGTCTTCCGAAAGGGTTCTTAAAGTCTGGAATGGCTATTTCCTTTGTGGTATTGTTAATTAAGAGCTCATTTCTTATAATTTGTAATGTGTCAAATATATCTTTGTAACTGCTGTCACTAAAATGATAAACTTTATTGAATATGAAATAGTAGGTTTTTCCTTTGACGATGAGTTTTTTGAATGAGTACAATTCCCTTTCAGACATAGTAAACTCGTCAGAATTTTCAGTTTGAGAGTAGTTCTTGCACGTAAGGGTTTGAATCATCTAAGTCTATAGAAGAAGGTATAATTATAATGTTGCTTGAAGTTTTAAGTAAGCTTTCATTATGCTCGACGATTTTTGTATTAAATTGGGTATTCTTTTGTACACAACAAAGTATACAACAAAGACATCGCTAATATGTTTAAAAATCATTTTACTGTAGCACCTTTATCTGTGTCAACTGCGCCGAGGTTCGACGCTCACACCCGTCATGCTGAGGAACGTGCATACCACAGATTCACTATAAAAGACGTAGACGTAGATGGCCTTACGCGGTATGAAACGTGGAAAGTCGCCGGGACATGACGGGTTGAGTGTTGAGCACTTAAGACATGCGGGTGTGCATCTCCCCAGAGTTCTCAAAATGTTTATTAATGCCTGTATTGGACACTCTTATCTACCTGAGGATTTAATGAAAACTATTGTAGTACCTATAATAAAAAATAAGACAGGAGATGCCAGTGATAAGGGTAATTATAGGCCTATTTCTTTGGCAACTACTGTAGCGAAGGTGCTGGACAGTTTGCTTGACAAAACACTTACTGCATCTCTACATTTACATGATGCACAATTCGGGTTTAGGGCCGGGTTGTCCACAGAGAGTGCAATATTGTGTCTCAAGCAGACTGTCCGGTACTACACAGATAGAAAGACGCCGGTATACGCCTGTTTTCTTGACCTATCTAAGGCTTTTGACCTCGTTAATTACGAGATCCTTTGGGACAAGCTGACAAAGGAGACCGACTTACCTGATGAGCTTATTTTTATGTTTAAATACTGGTATGAAAATCAACGCAACGCTGTCAGGTGGGCCGGCTCATTAAGTCAGGAATATAGGCTTAATTGCGGAGTACGGCAAGGTGGGCTAACTTCTCCTAAATTGTTTAATATTTTTATAGACAAACTGATTAGGGAACTCAGCAACAACGCCATGGTAGGGTGCTCGGTTGACGGCGTCATGGTCAATAATATTAGCTATGCTGATGACATGGTAGTCCTGAGCCCTTCGATCAGAGCGCTTAGGCAGCTGCTGGGGATCTGTGGGTCATATGCCGAATCACATGGTCTTAGGTACAATGCTAAAAAGAGCGAGCTGCTAATATTTAGGGCCGGCAGTAAAGTACCATCGTGTGTGCCACCTGTCCAGCTCTGTGGTATTCCTTTAGTCAGGGTCACGCAGTTCAAGTACCTGGGCCATGTGGTCACGGACAGGCTCACAGATGACCTGGACATGGAAAGGGAGCGCAGGGCGCTGGCGGTTCGATGTAACATGCTGGCTCGCAGGTTTGCACGGTCCACTCGAGAAGTGAAACTCACATTGTTCAGAGCGTACTGTCAAACCTTCTACACCTGCAGCCTGTGGGTTAGTTACAAGCAGAGGACCTACAGCGCTCTGCGTGTTCAATACAATAACGCGTTGAGGATTGTGTTGGGGCTGCCGCGATTCTGTAGCGCCTCAATCATGTTCGCAGAGGCGAAATTCGCCGACTTTTTTGCGATTCTGCGAAAAAGAATCGCTTCAATAATGATTCGTACACGCGGCAGCCCGAATACAATTCTCGATACGTTGGCAAATAGGATCGACAGCCCTATTATGAGACACTGGGTAGGTGTACATCTAGCTCCTAATAAAAAATGATGTACCTAACTGTGTTTTTCCTGATTGCTTCATGTAAATAATGATGTGTAATACGTGTGTGTAAGTGGTTGTGTGTGAGGGTAGAGATATGTGTGTGAGGGTATGTTTGTGTGTGTATGCCTATTAATTTAATTATGCTAAAATAAAAATTTTATTTTGTATATGTTGTGTAAAAATATGGATTATTTATATCTGAAATAAATTGATAAATAAATAAATAAAAATAAAATAAAAATTTTGTATAGCTGTTAGAAATTGACTGTAGTCATCTTCACATGGATCAGGACTTAGCAAAGGTAGTTCTGCTTCCGTTTCTGGGTTTTCAGGTACCTATAGGTTCGGGAATATTCAATGAGTCAAAATCTACGTTTCCATCATTGAAAGGGCTAAGGTCTAAAGGGCCTAAATCTATTAATTCTGAGGGTTCTTCAAGTTGTCCAGGCGCCGAGATCGGCGGAATACTAACTTTTTGAACTGGATTGACAGGTTATCTAGACAATGCATCGGCATTACTATTAATTTTGCCCTTTTTGTATACAATTTCGTAATTAAAGTCCTCGAGTTTTAGACGCCATCTGACTAATTTAGATCCCGGTTCTTTACAGTTAAATAGCCATTTGAAAGGTCTGTGGTCAGTCACAATTTTGAAACAACGTCCATAAAGATACGGACGAAAGTTTTGAGTGCCATATACGATGGCCAAACACTCTTTTTCGGTGACACTATAGTTGCACTCTGCTTTATTTAATGTGCGTGAAGCATAAGCGATGGGGCGATCATTGCCGATGGGGCCTTGAGACAGGATTGCTGATATAGCGTAATTAGAAGCATCGCATGTGAGAATAAAAGGTTGTGTAAAGTCGGGGTAAGCTAGTATGGGTGCTGTAACAAGTGCTTCTTTCAGAATTTCAAATGATAACTGTTGTTCGTTTTGCCATAAAAATGGAATGTCCTTTTTAAGGAGTAAAGTCAGTGGTTTAGATAGTTTGGAGAAATCGGGGATAAATCGGCGGTAATACGATACTAGGCCTAGCAAAGATTTAATATCTTTAGGACAAAGGGGAGTTGGGAATTCAGTGACTGCTTTTATTTTTTCTGGATTAGGTTTGACACCTTCTTCAGTTATTATATGGCCTAGATAAGCTACTTCCTTTTTCAGAAATTCACACTTATCAGGTTGAAGTTTTAGGTTAAAGTCTCTAAGTCTTTGAAAAATGGAAGCGAGTTTTTCACAGTGAGTTTTCAGGTCATGGGAATAGATAACTATGTCATCTAAATTTTATCCCTTGTAATCCAGCGAGAGCAGCATTCATAAGCCGTTGAAATGTAGATGGTGCGTTTTTGAGACCAAAGGGCATTCGTGTATATTCGAAATGCCCTTGAGGAACACTAAAAGCAGTTTTGGAAGCATCTGATTCATTCATTTTGATTTGGTGGAACCCAGACGCTAAATCTAATGTGGAAAAGTATTTGGAATGGCCCAACTGGTCCAGTATTTCAGATATTTGTGGAATAGGATAAGCGTCGCCTATTGTTATGTCGTTTAGTTTGCGGTAGTCGATCACGACTCGCCATTTTCGTTGACCAGATGCGTCCATTTTCTTCGGAACAACCCAGATTGGGGAAGACCATGGCGACATTGACGGTTTGATAATTCCTTGATCTAGCATTTGATCAATCTGTTTCTGGACCTCGGCTTTGTGAACTTCTGGAAATCGATAAGATTTAGTATGGATTGGAATAGTAGATGAAGTTGGAATTTCATGTTTGATAGCATTTGTGCAAGATAGTTTATCTCCAGGAAGATAGAATATATCTGAGAATTTAGAACAGACTTGCGTGAAGTCGTAATTTCTTCATTATTTAAATGAGATACTCGAAGTTGGTCGAGTGTTTTCTGGTTTCGAAGCAGAACGTTTTCTTTTCCTGAGGAGATGTTGTAGACATTTTCATGTGAAGATGGCGAGCAGGATATTTCGTCTATTGGGGTAAGAACTAAGTTGAGATTTGAACACAGAGTTATGGGTGATTCAGAAGTATTGACGACAGATATATTTATTCTGTTGTTTGGCTTCACGGTTACTAGACAGTTAGCTATAAGTAAATTATCGGAATATCGTTGATCAAGAACAAGACCCTCTTTTATTTGTGGATTCGAGATAGTGCATTCTATTATAGATTCAGTGCGAGCGGGAATAGTGTAGACAGGTTCTTTGTAAGACAATGGTAGAGTAACATCTCCTAGTATTAAGGAGTCTGTTGTGTAGTCAATTTTGCCATCCTTTGCAATAAAAGCATCGCTACCTATGATGCCATCATATGGAATACTAAGTCCATCTATTACATGGAAATGGTGTGTTACTTTTGCAAATGTAATTGGTATATGACCTAGGGAAGAAATTGGATGGTTTATCGTGTCAATACCTTTTATTTTAATAATTTCTTTTGTAATGTCAGGCATTTTATCAATCGAGCTTCGTTGTATGAGACTAACTGATGCTCCAGTATCAACCAGGAGAGTCAGTGGTTTATTTGAGACGGATGTAGAAACCATTATGTTTGGTAAGTATTTACTTGATGAATTTGTAGTAACGTTATGTATTTTTACTTCTAGTTTTTCAGATGCAGTGAATGTAGGGGATACGGCGGACTTAGAAGATACAGTGGATGCGGAGAACTCAGCGGATTTGGAAGATGCAGAGAATGTAGGGGATACAGCGGATTTTGATGAAACAACTGATGCAAAAGACACGCCGGGTCTGACGTGATTGGAGGGTGTAGTGGACTTCTTAAATTCAGAGGATTCAGAGACTTTCGCGTTTCTATGCAATTCAGAGGAAACAGAGACATTCGCGTTTTTACGCAATTCAGAGGATTCAGAGATTTTCGCGTTTCTACGCAATTCAGAGGATTCAGAGACTTTCGCGTTTCTACGCAATTCAGAGGAAACAGAGACATTCGCGTTTTTACGCAATTCAGAGGATTCAGAGATTTTCGCGTTTCTACGCAATTCAGAGGATTCAGAGACTTTCGCGTTTCTACGCAATTCAGAGGAAAAAGAGACATTCGCGTTTTTACGCAATTCAGAGGATTCAGAGATTTTCGCGTTTTTACGCAATTCAGAGGATTCAGAGACTAAATTGAAAATTGTATCGGCTTTTATGTTGGTGCCATTTCCCGTGCGATACGGTTTTGCGGGAAATTTTAGACGTTTAAATTGTTGTCATTGTATGAGTTATCTAATTCATCACGTCCCTGATCAAAGTTTTGTTCATCACAGTTTTGGGCATAATTGACATTATGGTTACGACTATGGGAAGTGCCAGCATTGTGATTAGGCTGATTATTGTTTTCACTACGTCTGCGGTTGTTGTATGCTAGCTTGCGGCAGTTTTCTAGCGCGTGACCCGCATTTTTGCTGTATCAGCAAATCAAGGGGTAGAACTTTGGCCCAGAGCTTGTTTTGGGTTCAGTAGTCATGTTATGGATACTTGGTTTAAACTGATCATCCTTATGTTGCACTTCTTGGTTGTAACGTCTTCCAGAAGTATAGGAAGTGTTTTTGTTAAAAGTTGAAGTTTGATACCTCTTGTTTTGAGCCTGAATAATCTTTTCTTCAGAAACAGCGAAATTTATAGCGTCATTTAATGATTCCGGGTTTCGGCATCTTACAATCATCGAGTCTGCTATTGAGGCCAGCTATAAAGGTATGCAACGCGAGATCTTGCATCGCTTCGATGCGGCCAGTCAGTTCAGCCTTTTTAGTAGTGGGAATTGAAACATTTATTTCTGCCAGTAATTTAGCAAGACAATTTTCTACACGCAGGGCGAACTGGTTGACCGACTCGTTTCTTTCTTGTTGGCACGATTGGAGGTCAGAGAGTAAGGTTGCGTAATGCTTTCTTTCGCCAAATTGCGATCTTAAAAACTCTTCGAGTTGTGCCCATGTCTCGAATTCCTTGATTGAGCATATTGTTGCAGCTCTCCCTTGAAAGCGACTCAAAATATATTTTAACAATATTGGTTGTTGAGCTGCAGTAGCTAATCCAATTGCATTACGGCAATTGTTTAAAAATGCATTTAACTGGTCTCTAGTTCCGTCAAACTTATTTATAAACTTAGTTAAGACGCTTATCTCTACAGTAGGTTCTACGTTGGGAGCCATGATTCTTAGAATTGACTTGTCGTCCAGTGTATACAATAAATTCTTAGCACACTGATAAGACTGTTAATAATAAAGTTTTAGCTCCTATTTGTTGTAACGTTATGATTGAATCTTATTCATAAAGTACAATGACACATAAAACACACAAGGAATATAGTTAAGTATTGTTCACTGAATAGTAAATAGTTTTCACTGGGTTTCGTTGTTGTCACGATTGGAAAAGTTATTATTTGAAGTCACTTACAGTATGTGTAGACACGGTGAGGCACGGAGATACTTTCCCATAACGAGAGATAGAATACCGTGAATACGGTACCGGAGTTGTCATAAGTGTTGAGGCTGACTGTACTCAGTAAGTACTTGGGTAGGTTTGCGGGATACCGTGTTGTGGCTGTTTCCAAGTTCTTTTGCTCAGGAAACCGATGACGAAATTCTCATGAAATTTCAGGTCTTCAGTAAATACTGGATGAGGTTTTGTAATCACAAACACTGTTTTTAGATAAAATCACGATACTGGAAATGTTCACTATGATGAGTTTATATAGTTCGGGATAACTCGGGAGGCGTTTCCCGGATTTTAGAAATCCCTTAACGCTGCCACCAAACTGTTATGGGGTTTTAATAAAACCCCTTTTTAAAAAAAAATATTTTTTTATTTACTCTAACTTATAGAGTAGAAGACACTTTATTTAGTAAATATAGTAAAAGTAATTAAAATGCAGAGAAAAATGAGTTGTCTACCCTCGAGAGAGAGCGAACTAGAACTGATGTATTTCCCTGCTAATCAAATGTTGTTACTCAAAGGGGGCTGATGCAGCATTTTATCAGCCCTTTCCTATACATACTCAGGGTATAACAGTACGTACATTATATTTTCGAAAATAAATTGACTAGCTACAGTTAGTATGTCAATTTCTTTAAAAAGCTGTCTTAAGGAGTCTGTGCGTTTTAAATTATAAATTGCTCGAATAGCTCTTTTCTGTAAAATAAAAATAGTTTGAATATCCGCTGCTTTCCCCCACAACAAGCGCTACGGTTTAAAATGCGCTATTGGTGCGAACACTGCAATCGTTGTATACTCGCTGGTTTACATTGTGAGCGCACAAATAGCCATCGTTCAATATAAACCGGCGAAAGCGCGCTAACGTCATCCATCTGTCATTAAAATGTCAACACAACAACATCTCCTATAAATTTGTTAATTGTTGGTTATTGGGTTGGAGTGTAGATAAGGGGGTGCCAAGGAAAAAAAAACTTAGATTTTTTTTGCGTTTAGATAATAGACTTAGGCTTCCGCCCCCTTATCGACACTCTGACCCAGATACCAAATGTCAATTTGACGTTTCCGCACACGCTGCACTACCTGTTTTTCGTGAACGCCGTGAGCGCGCAATTATGATGTATATCATGGCTTGACTCATGAGGTCACGACGTTTACACTGGTGAAAATAAGCGCATTGTGAACCGACTTACAGCCTGCTCACAACGCAAATAGCGCTCAATAGCTCAATGTAAACCGAACTCCTTGAGTTCGGTTTACATTGAAGGACATGACACTATGAAAGTAACTAAAATATACTAGCCTAGATGTAGCCACATCCGTGTTTTGCCTGATGCTCCTAACAGCGTAAGCCGCAGAACTTAATTTACCAGCCAATTTTTCTGTGTGGGGTCCCCACTGCAATTTGTTATCAATGGTTATTCCAAGAAACTTCGTGTCATTTACTAATTCTAACGTATTGCTGTCCAACACTAACTAACACTGGTCCCAACTTGCCTGACATTTGGAAGTGAGAATTTGATACATTTGGTTTTACCCGCATTTAACAATAAATTGTTAACTGTGAACCAATTCAAGGTTAAAGATAATACTCTATTGACATCATCAAAATCTTCTTTTTGTCTTTCAATTTTGAAGACCAGTATCATCAGCAAACAACACTATGTTAGTCAATTTCTCCACCATAAAAGGCAGATCGTTAATATATACCAGGAATAAGAAAGGGCCTAATATGGAACCTTGTGGAACGCCAATTTTTACCCCCGCTCCATCAGAGTTAACGCCGTTGACTTCTGCCTTTTGAATTCTATTGCTTGCTTCTATTCTATCTTAGTAGATCCAACGCTTTATTTCTAACTCCGTAATGATTTAATTTCATTAGTAACGTGTCATGATCAACACAATCAAATGCCTTCGACAGATCGCAAAAAACACCGATAGCATCCTGTGCGGCTTCCCATGCAGAATAAATATGAGATATAAGGGTAATACCTGCATCCGTAGTCGATTTACCCCTAGTGAAACCGTATTGCTTGGCGTGGAGTTGTTTTTTACGGTTAAAGTGTGAGAGCATTTGATTGAGTATAATCTTTTCAAACATTTTACTTAGTGCTGGAAGAACCGATATTGGTCTGAAATTTGACGATCACCCTTGTCTCCCGACTTGAACAGAGGTATAAGTTTACTGTGTTTCATGAGGTCTGGGAAAGCTCCATCATCAACACATTTATTAAATATATAAGCTAGGTGTGGGGCTATAACAAGTATTATTGAACCAATGACTTTGACTGACATACCCCACAGGTCTTAAGTATTTTTTAAGTTAAGTAATCTATACGTTTTGACAATATCCTGGGGACATACATGATAAAATTTGAAATCTACATTACTGATGCTAGTGCTGTTTTTTAACAAAACCTCTGCTTCATATGGAGATGAATTTAGACGCTCTGTTGTGAGTAAGGGTGCATTGGTGAGGAATGTTTCAAAAGCTCGAGCTACCTCAGCGTTGGATTTAACAACATCATCACCTATCTTTAAGCAAAAATCATTATCCCTTGGTATAACTTTGCCAGTTTCACGGTTTATAATTTGCCAAACCGTTTTCATTCTATTATTTGAATTTTGTATTTTTCTATTTATGTGTAAAGTTTTTGCAGTTCTACAAAACAACTTGAAAGTTTTGGAATATTTTTTAACATAGTCATGAAATTTTATATAAAAGTTATAGGTTTTTTGTTCATAAAGATCATACAAGATAGCTCTACTTTTACGAATTCCAAATGTTGCGCAGTCATTAAATTTAGATTTACCGTTGTTGGCACTGACTTTCTTTAATTTAAAAACTTTATTGAATTCTGTTTGAATAATGTTGAAGAAGTCAGAATAGATTTTGTTCGGGTTCTGTTCATCAAAATCCGGTACTGGCAAACCCATATCTAAGTTTTTCATATACATCTCTAGTCTATGGGATGTAATAGGCCTATAAAATGATGGATCAGTCTTATTTTCACTAGTAATTTGGAATGAAACTGTTTGACCACTGTGATCGGAAGGTAAACAGTTAATTACATTTTTACTTGTGAATGCACAGTCACAAAAAACGTTATCTAAGCAAGTTTGGCTGGTAAGTGTAATTCTAGTCGGCTCTAGAAATAGATGACATAAATTAAATGATTTGAACATAGTTATTAATCGTCGCTTCAGTGTTGTATCTACAAGCAGATCTACATTAAGATCGCCACAAATAATTAACTTTTTTCTGTTATTACAAAGTTTAATGATAGCTTCCTCCATAATTTTCTCGAATATTTCAAAATTGCCATGGCCTTTTTCATCTCTCGGAGGTCTGTAGACACAAACAATAATATGGCTATCCAACTCAACACAAGATACCTCTATTTGTCTTTCCACAGTAAGTGTAAGAATATCTTTCCGTTGTTTCACCTTAATATTATTTTTTACTAAGATTAAAGAACCACCTCTATCAGCAGTCTTTCTATTCTAACAACTGACAATTTTGTAAATATTTATGTTAAAAGACATCATATTTTCCTTTAACCAATGTTCTGTAATACAAATAACATCAGTGTCCGAATTATTAAGAAATAATTCTAATACAAGTTCTTTGCCAAGTAGCCCCTGCATGTTTTGATGGGTAAGATTTAAGTGGGGCTTACCCTTTGTCTGAAAATCTCGTTTCCAAAAAATTGCGAACTAGTAGCAGCGCGTCGCCTCACCATTCCGTAGGTAAAATCGTGATATGCTATTAGATTAGAGTGGTAAGTTAAAGTGGTAAAGGCGTTTGGTAGCTACTTACCAACATTGCAGATTTTTCACACAGCTCACGAAGTTTACACTCACTTTTTTAATTTAGTTATTTACACTCACCGATAACGAAGCAATTGTTCAAAGTGCACGCCATTTCGTTAAATACAAAGTCGTGCACGTTTCATGCAATTACGTTACTTTAATAAAGTGTCTCTGTCACGTCTCACATTAAAAGCGCAGTCTTTAATTCATCTCGAGTTTCGTATCTCCGAGTGTACACCAGGCGCTTCAGCTCGGACCACAAAAAAAGTCAAATGGTGTGAGGTCCGGACTCCTTGCTGGCCACGACACTGGCCCCCCGCGTCCTATCCAACGCTGCCCGAACACTGTGATTAGATAGATGCTCTTGCACGTCGTGTTGGTAGTGTGCTGGGCACCCATCATGCTGGTAATACAAATCCACCAGCACTGCTAACGGCACATCTTCGAGTAGAACGGGTATGATGCGTTGTAGCATGTCCAGGTACATACCTCCGGTCAGAAGCCCTTCCACGAAATGAGGTCCGATAACGTGGCCATTAATTATCCCGGCCCATGCATTCACCAAAAAACGCACTTGATAAGCACACCCGCGGATCACGTGGGGCTTGTTATAGTAGTTTATGTGACTGCTACATAATGGAGGGCATTAATACTCGAGAGTGGGTTTATGAAACGAGCCGAAGGATCACTCGAGAGTTTTAATGCCTAATTATGTACAGTTACATACACTAGTTTATCTAAACACATTTCATAAGCTCTCTTTGATGTGTTCAGGAACCGCATGTCTCACCGGCATTGTGGCTCTGCAGTTGTTTAGCTTGTTCTGTAGTACCAAATTCATGCAGGCGGGCGTCGGCGTTCGAAATTTAAATGTCAGTAACAACAACTAGGGGCGGCGCGCAGTCGGGCGTCGGCGTTCGAAATTTGAATTTCATAATATGTAGAAAAACTACACATTATGGTCATAATGTGTAATTTTTCAGATAAGAAATGAGTTTTTACCAAGTTGTTTAACATTATGCTGATCGTAACGTGCGGTTTTTGTACGCAGTAAAAAGGGTTTATGATACGTGTGTAGATAAACAAAATTATATACTCTTTGGTTGTTAAAAGCCCAATAATGTTCATTGCGTTGATTGAATAGTCCAACACGCGTGAAAGTTGATTCGTGTTGGACTATTCAACCGTTGTTGTAATTCGTGAAATACCTATAGCAAGTGGTACAACCATAATTAAAGTTTTTGTGGTCAATTAGGGGTGCTTTTAATTATGTGACCACCACTGTATGGCTTAGAAAAAGGCAGAAGAAATAATCTTTATTAATGAATTTTTGTATTGATAATTAAAAAAATATATTTTTAATAATTCAATTCAATATTCCTACGTTACGTATGTTTATATATGTTTAAGTTAATAAACAATACAAGGCGAACCAAACAAAACCAAAATTATAATAAATAACAGAATTTTCCGGTTCTGTCACAATTCCAAATAAGTAAGTAGGTAACAGAGTTAAGCAACACCCCCGAATAGTCTTTTTTTTGTACATATTAAAATTGATCTCGTTGTGACCAAGACCTTGTCTGAGACAAGAAATTAATAATATAAAATTTGCTGATGTGGTATGTTGGTAACTCTGGAAAGGCTGATTTAGACAGGGTAAGTAACGTGGTCCGTGGCTGACCCGATACTGACCTTGGGTCAGTACTACGCTGACGCCACAACTGACTGCATCTAAACAGTGTCAGCATCGGGTCAGCACTAACTTGCCTCGAATTTACTTACCCTGTTTAAACCAGCCTTTACTCATTTGAAGATGTCACAGAACCACAACATTCGAACAATTACAACACCATCAAAGTACAGTAGAATTCAAATATAACGAATTCGTTTATTATCGATAACCGGTTATAGCGAAGACAATGTAAACTCAAGTTTGGTGTCATATTAAGATACTAAGAAACCATTCCACTTAATAAAAACTATTTCGAACATATTCTACCGGTTAAATGATCTGCTTACAAAACCTACGCGTAAACAAACCCCGCGTATCTCGCTCACCGCGTCACACGCGCCCCATCCTTTTCCCCTCTCCTGCGCATTTTGACTAGCCGTATTTTCGCGCAGGGAGCGTTTTAAATCTGTTGTTGAAATGTGCGTAAAATGAGTCCCGTGAAGCGGAAGGGATAAATGTTTAATTTCATTACAATTTTACCTACCTACCTATTATTATTATAACGATTGGAGTAACAATAATGCAAAACAATATCAAGCTTAAATTATCCGGTCGGTTTGTTCACTAACCGGTTAGTACGAACAAATATAGCCGGTCCCTTGCGTTTCGTTATAACCGGTTTCTGCTGCATGTCTGTTGAAGACAACTACGAGCCGCAACCATCGCCCCTCGCTTCATATTCCTGATCGTTAAAGTCGTTCGCATCGTTCACAGCCACCACAACGCACTCCATCGCCGCGTCGCTATACGCCGCCGTAACCAACAGCTCCTCGAAGGCACACTTGTATAAGTTCTCCGGATATCGCGTCCTGACGTACTCCGAGCGAGGGTCTTCTGCTAGAAGGAAGGCGATATTGGATTTGAAGCCCAGCGTCCGCTCGCCGATTAGTTGTTGTAACCTGTCCGTGAGAAAGAAACTCAAATAACAATAAACAGTTAAAATAGAGAAATAGCGCCACCTCACGTCTTCCCATCGGGCGGCAGAGGGACAATTGTGCCCTCGTTTAGCCAGTTATTCAATAAACATAAACATCTACATACAGGCACATTCATTTCGTTGTAAGTGGCAGTTTTATAAAACTAGCATCAGTATTATAAAGATAGTATCAGTAGCAAACTACGCGTAGAAACTATTATATAGTCTTCACTCCACTGCTCGGAAATATGGTCTATAATGGCGCCACAAAACAATGATTTGTTTACGGTTCTTCACTTCATGCCAGGTCGTTAAAAACGGGGGATATGCCGTCGCGTCGGTAAAAGAGTGCATGGCTTGTGCTGTTAATTGCGGAAAATGGCGGAGTCCGCCAGAGGAGTTCAAAACCAAATTTATCATTTTTTCCTCTGTATTATTAATTTTATTTCCTTGTAGTAGTCGTGAAAAGCCCTACGATTAATAGTAGAAAGTACGAGTGATGTCTCGGCCAAAAGTGCAATCGACGGAATCGTCGTTTAGAGAGCCTCGTTTAAGGCTCGGCCCTCAAACTTACACGTCCATCTATTGCTCACTTTACAGCCTCTTCAACAATGTACCCTGTAGTGCAGACATACGAAAAATGCAAATAACAGTCCGCACAAAAGATGGTTGGGCTAGGCTTTTGGGTGGTTAGTGAAACAATTTTACGATATGATCAATGTGGTCAAACACATATTGATATAGTCATACCCCATTGTAAGTCTACCCTAATTCTTCTTGATTTTGTGTCGATGGCTCAAGTTGGCTCAGCTGCTGCCCCGAGTTGGCTCTGAAGCTGCTGAGTCCGCTCATGCCCTTCGTGACAGAGGAGCTGTTCCAAAGGTTGCCGAGACGTGTACCTGCTGTGTCTATCTGTGTCGCTTCATACCCATGAAATGGTCAATTATATGATATGGCCACGACCCGAATGGCCGAGTCGGCAGTGACTCTATCTACGAAGCCAAAGGTCCTGGGTTGTAGTCCCGGTGGGGGCAATATTTGTTTGACGAGAACGGATGTTATACCCTAGTCTTGGTTGTTTATCTATCTAAGTATAATATTTATCTATATAAGTATGTGTATCGTTATCTAGTACCCAAGATACAGGGAATCCTAGTTTGGGGCTAGATCAATGCGTGTAAATAGTGTCCAAGGTATTATTATTATTATTATGTATTGAATTTCCGGCTAAACTTCGGCGCAAATGTGCCTTTGCCACCATGCACGGGAAAAAGCGAGATATTTATTACTGGTAAGTAAGCGAGATATTTATTACTGGTAAGTAAGCGAGATATTTATTACTGGTAAGTAAGCGAGATATTTATGGGGTATTTAACGGGTGACTAAAGTGCAAATAGAAATTCGCAAACCCCAAAGTAGACTAGCATTCGACTTTCGTCGCGCGGCAACCGGGGTATGCAGCTGGTGATTACAATCGGCCGTGTAAATGGTCAGTCGCCAGCGACTACTTGCTCTACCGAGTTCTTGATTAGCACTGCCCTCGCTCGCTCTCTCCCGTGCTTTCGTTAAAATAAAAATAAACAATATAATTTAGTTTCTAGGGTGTTATGAAAACACCCTTGTAAAAATAACCAAGTCATCTGAAATTTTTATCGACGCGTCTAAATGAATGGCTATTCGGTTATTATAAGAGATGCGATTGGTAACTTGCCGCACGTACCGTGTAAATATCCCATTTTGGTAGGCAGCGTCTTTTCGCCAAGCTATGTTTGATAATTTTGCATGCAGAGTAAACCAACCTCTCATTAGCTTCAGCGGAGAATGTGACAGTGTACTGGCGTGCGTTGTTGAGTATCCAGGGCGCGACGCGGATTCCGTCGTGGGTCGACCCAGCGGGGTTCGCGGGGTTCGCGGGGTTGGCGGGTTGGGCTGGGCTGACCCGTTCCTGACCGTCCGGCGCGCCGCGCTCCGAAACACTGAGACATAGGAAGGGGGCGTCTCTTTAATCGAATGAGGTGTTCAGGGGCGGAGGGGGCGGATCGAATCTCACCAAACCTTACATAATTAATGGACGCCCCTAAAGCAAGGTGAGTGTGAACCTCGCATCTCACAAATAAACTTGAGTATTGATAGCATCCCCCAAAGTATTGTATAGATAATTTTTGCCGAAATAATATTTGCTTGTATTTTTTTTTCCATTCGCGTTTTTTACCACGATTTATTTTTTCTATACTTTTTTTTACTTGTAGTATAATTTTCTACACTCTTTAATTACTTCAGTTCCTTTTTGCCAGACATATTTTTTCCTATGCATTTTTTTCTCAATCAGTGCTAGATTAGATTGGGGTTTTGCGTATTTTTCATATAACATATATTTAAGGCTATTATTTAATCGCACATCAAAAATACTGATTTGCACAGCAAAAAAGGATCAGCGAAAACACTTTTTATGTTTTAAGTATTTGTTGTTGTTCTTACACGTTTGAATTAACACGAAGGATAAAGTGGGCTTCGCTTCGCTCACCGCCTTTACCCTTCACCTAAACCACCGCAGCAAATATAAGTGATATTTGCTGCTCAAATCAGTATTTTTGATGTGCAGTTTAATGTTTCCCTATATTTAACCAATATAATAATTTTCCAGGTTCTTATTTCCTCATTCATTTTATGCTTGATATAACTTATAACATATGCAGGTATATGAAAAATACGGATTGAGAAAATAAATGCATGGAAAAATATATATCTGGCAAAAAGAAACAGAAGAAATTTAAAGGGTGTAGAAAAATATTCTACTAGTAAAAAAAAGTTTAGGAAAAATAAATCGTCGGTAAAAACGCGAATGGAAAAAATACAAGGAAAATATTATTTCGGAAAAATTATCTATGCACTCCCCCATAGTTCCACAGTATTGGATAGTCATTACTAATAACTTGAGAGCAATAAAATCGACGACCCCCGTCCATGAGCTTAGAGCGCATTTAAGGAATAGAATTTCCTTATTTTGTTTGTTACCACTGGAAAGCTTGTTCTCTTACCTATCCGATGGTAACAAACAAGCCTATATGGTGTGTATGTACACAGTTTCTTAGAAGAGGATAGTCAAACAGTAGAGGGTTATTGTTCCTTTTAAATCAATTAGAAATCAAAATAAATTCTTTCCATGCATGTTTCCCTTCGCCTTTCCATACATCACAGCTCAATTTAAACACGTTCAAGCCGTTCGCTCCGCTCCTCTCCGCGTCGCGCAACGCTTCGCGTTGCCGCTTCGGCTTGAACGTGTTTAAATTGAGCTGTGATGTATGGAAAGGCGAAGGGAAGCATGGAAAGAATTTATTTCGATTTCTAATTGATTCAAATGTAACAATAACCCTCACCTAATTTTATTTCATTGACCGCTTATTACAGTTTGATAAATACGTTAAGACTGACAATTAAAAATACTTTAAATTCAATGTAAACACAATAATATTACACTTGTTTCCGAACAGTGGTAGAGTTTAAACCATTTCAATAAATATGAGATTTATTAAACAAAAGCAATCATTACAGTTTGAAAAGTATTGTTTCGACAGAATAAAACGAAACGGACGACACGGCTCTCTCTTACCCAACTCTATTCGATGTATAATTTGTGGTCCATCGAACTGTGGTAAAACTAATTTGATGATCGGTCTCTTACTGCATAAAGAAGGGCTTTGTTTTAAAAATGTTTATATTTACTCCAAAACCTTATACCAACCTAAATACATATATTTGGAACGTGTTTTGAGTTTAGTTCCTTCTGTGGGGTTCGCAAAATATCATGAAAACGAAAACATACTAAGCCCTGAAAAGGCTATGCCTAACTCTATCATAATATTTGATGATGTAGCATGTGGAAACCAAAGCAGTATTAGAGACTACTTTGCAATGGGTAGACATAAAAATATAGATTCTTTTTATCTAAATCAAACATACACTAAAGTACCAAAACAACTTGTACGTGACAACGCCAATCTTATAATTCTTTTCAAGCAAGATGAAATAAATATGAAACATGTTTATGATGAGCACGTAAATGTAGACATGAGTTGGAATAATTTTAAAAATATGTGTTCCAAAATTTGGAGCGAACCGTATAGCTATCTTGTTATAAACAAGGATTGTGAAAAAAACAGTGGTTGCTATCGATTTAAATTTGATACATTTATTGTTGAATAACATTTTCTATTTCTATTTATGTCCTTGAAAGGCATTAGTTGAATCACTATAACATTTGATGTCGCAGAGACTAGACACACGAAATAATAATGGACCTGGAAAAGACGTTAAAAAAAGAAATAGTTAAATCTGCCGATGCAGTTAGAAGAAAAGTAAAGCAGATTCAAGAACATAACAATAACAATAATTTAGTTCTAGAAACAATGTTTAAGCCCATAACGGTTTCTCAAACCAGATTTCGAAACAAAATATTCAAAGGATTCCATCAAATGAAGACTTACAAGCGGAAATGTCCCCACGGATGCTAATCAAAAAGCGTAAGCGTAGCAACTCTGATGAGCTATCTGAAAGTCAATTCAATGAAAGTGATACTGCTGACGTAAAAAGTAAAAGAAGGCTGACTGTAATATCAAAACAAACTGAACCAAAAAGTTTGCTTGTATCTGAAACCGAAAGCGGTACGAGTGAATCTGAAAACGAAAACCATAATTTAAACTTATCTAATACATCATACCACACAGCAGCGGGTAATGATGAAAGCCTAAATAGTTCTCTCTCTTGGTTGATGAGTTCCGGTGTATACCAAGATGTTCCATTTGGTGTGAGAATGGTTCGGGGTAAAGGTAAGCACATGTTAGGGTCATCTAGAGTTACTCTAAAAGACAAATCCATTGTAGTGAACGGTAACAAATATATCACAACACCAGGATTAACAGAATTGTTGTTTAACAAATCTCCTGATATGGATCTTATCACCTCAATAGATTTGGAAAACTATAAGCAACTTTCTACTGTTGCTCACTAATGCACATCTAAGAGATTTCGATTCAACTAAACCAATTAAATCTAACAAGGGATCAAAATATCTAAATATCATTAAGCCGTTATTTAAAAACAATAAAGACTGTACCAGCAGTACTGAAAATTTATGTCAAGGTTCCGGATTGCCTTTATTGAAACGAATGAAAAAAAATACTGATTATGTTTATTGGGATGACCCTAATGAACTAGTTGAAAGATTAAAACTTCTTATAGCATCACGTGATGCTGGTAATACTGGTCTAGATGGAGAAATAATTTCAATATTGAATTAATTACAGGAAAGCGGTATCATTGATTAAATATACAGGGTGTTCGGCAGAACGTTTTTCACAGAAAAATGGGGGGTAGGTGGGGTCATTTGCTATCTCCTCAGCCCAAAAGATTTGGCCTAGGCCCAAATTTTTTTTTTATATGATTATTTTTAATTTTTTTAGAATTTTGTCACTTTCATACCTTTAAACTCCTAAGAACTTTTTTTTTATGAGTAGACCTTATTTTGTTTCTTTTTATTATAATTTCAATGATTGGTAGGTCCTGTTAAAATTAATATTTGTTGCAGGTTATTGCTAGAAAGAAAGTAAAAAAAAAACAAACATGAAAAAAGAGTTTCTTTTTTTTTAAGCTTGACTTCGTGTTGAATTTAAAAAAAAACTAAAAGTGATGGAAGACTTCTGATTTTTTTAAAACATCTCTAAAGTGTGAGCTTTCTAGCAGTATGACGTTTGTTTTGATATCTGTGTCCTAACCAGAGTTATTCATTGTTATGTACCTAGACGCACCATTTCAACGAAATTCTATTTATGTGGAAAGTTAAAGGTTTTGCGATATTTATCAATGCAATAGACAAAATAATGAAACGGCTATTACTAAAATGTTACACAAAGCAAAAAATAATTATTTTCATTCTTGCATAGTCACAAGGGCTTCACTCTCTAAAGGAAGCGCCCGACGCGGCGTTGACGCCGGCGGCGCGTAGCTTCACAAAGGAGGTAACAATGATAATGTTTCACTCTAGCTCACTCATGTCATATCTTCTCTCTCTTTCGGAGCATCGCTGGCGGCTACTTAACTTTTCAGCCAATTTTAGTCGAGACTTAGCTGCATCTACGATCTGACGTTCTCTCTGCGCTTGCGCTTGTTTTTGTTGAATTCGTTTTGTTATTGTTATCAATCATTAAGTGAAGTTTTTGTTATTCTTGATAAGTTCGTTTGCTAGTGCAATGGCTCAATTTACCAACGAGGAATATGCAGACATGTTATTAGCGTATGGCAGCGCTAACAGCAATTCACACGAAGCCCGTAGAATTTATCAGGAACGTTATCCCAACCGACGAGTACCCAGTTATCCGACGTTTGCGAATACCTACAGGCGTTTACGGGAAACCGGCCACTTACAGTTTCAAGAGCCGAGGGTCAACGTCAGAGCACACAATGTTGCCATTGATGAGCAAATTCTTGCCGAGTTTGATGCGGACCCTACCAAAAGTGTTAGACAGGTAGCTGCAATGCTTGGCCTAGGAATATGGAAAGTGTGGTCTGTTCTCCGGCACGATGAAAGGCATCCTTTCCACTACACACCAGTCCAGGGTATGTACCTAGATACACTTGACTTTATGATTTTGTTTCCTGATTGATTAATCAATAATCAGTCTCGTATGTAATTTCATCATTTCAATCTGTTCAAATACGAAAGTTAATGTGTGTTAGACTGCATTCGAGTAACAATAAGGTAGTCACTAGTAGTGAATTCAATTCTTGTTTTGTTTGTTCCAGGTCTTGAAGATACTGATTTTGGGAGACGTATCAACTTTTGCCGTTTTTTGCTGCATACCGATGTGGACGATGTAAACTTTTTAAGGAGAATTCTTTGGACCGACGAATCCAAATTTGACAGGGAAGGAATAGTTAACTATCACAACTTACATCACTGGGAAAAAAAAGGAGCAAACCCCCGCGTAAAGAGACAAAGGAAGTTTCAAAGAAGATTCAGTGTAAATGTTTGGGCAGGAGTGATCGGCAATAGGTTAATAGGGCCATTTTATTTGCCAGACATCCTCGATGGGCCTAACTATTTACAATTTTTAACGAATGATTTACCCGAATTATTAGAAGAAGTTTTCCAAGAAGATGCTGCCATTGTCTTTCAGCATGACGGCTGTCCAGCCCATTGGAGCTTAGATGCAAGGGATTGGCTTAATAATGTTTTCCCTAACGCATGGATTGGTCGGCATCCAGCTCCAATTCCCTGGCCCCCTCGATCGCCAGACATCACGCCTCTCGACTTTTACGTCTGGGGAAGAGCCAAGGATTTGGTTTACACCACTGAAAATCTCAGTCAGGAAGATTTAATAAATCGTATTGATGCTGCGTTCGAGACGATGAAACAGGAAATGCTTCTGCGAACAACAACAGTTGAAATTAGAAACAGATGCAGAGCTTGTATAGCGAATAACGGACGTCAATTTGAACAAGATTTGCACTAAACGTTAAAAATGTTGTTTTTTTCTTATGTTTTAAAATAAAGATTACGAAATTTAATTAATCGTTTCATTATTTTCACGTTTGCATTGATCCATTTCGTAAAATCTTAACTTCCCACATAAGTGGAATTTCGTTGAAATGGTGCGTCTAGGTACATAACAATGAATAACTCTGGTTAGGACACAGATATCAAAACAAACGTCATACTGCTAGAAAGCTCACACTTTAGAGATGTTTTAAAAAAATCAGAAGTCTTCCATCACTTTTAGTTTTTTTTTAAATTCAACACGAAGTCAAGCTTAAAAAAAAAGAAAAACTCTTTTTTCATGTTTGTTTTTTTTTTACTTTCTTTCTAGCAATAACCTGCAACAAATATTAATTTTAACAGGACCTACCAATTATTGAGATTATAATAAAAAGAAACAAAATAAGGTCTACTCATAAAAAAAAAGTTCTTAGGAGTTTAAAGTTATGAAAGTGACAAAATTCTAAAAAAATTAAAAATAATCATATAAAAAAAATATTTGGGCCTAGGCCAAATCTTTTGGGCTGAGGAGATAGCAAATGACCCCACCTACCCCCCATTTTTCTGTGAAAAACGTTCTGCCGAACACCCTGTATAACTATGAATTCATACATAATACCAGTATTTTATTACCTGTCATCGAGTCAACACTCATAAAATGAATATTGATAAATTTGGTCATCATGTACACAAACGATTGCGACAATCAGGAAATATAGAGGGTGATATAGACTTACGTCATGCTAGATTGCAAGGTTTGAAGTTACCACGATCTTCAGACGAGGCAACTAATAAAGCCTACGTCGATCAACTCATAAAGTCAATACCTTCGAGACTAGAAATCTATGATGACCTTAGGAAAATACAAAATCAAGTAGATTCTTTAGTAGTAAAAATAAATAAAAATTATTACACAAAAGAGGAAATTACCAATTTACTGAGAAGGGTACAACAATCATGAGTAGACAACAAATTATTGACGAGATCCATAAACAAGCACGTCGGAATTTTTCGCGTCGACATGTGACCTTAAAAGGGATAGGTGACCTGTGGCAAGCAGATTTAATAGATATTAAATCATTTGCCCGTGAAAACAGAGGATATAAATTTATCTTAGTTGTTATTGATGCATTCTCTAAGTTTGCTTGGGTGAAACCACTAAAAACTAAAACAAAGACTGAAGTTGCATCTTCATTCTTAGATATATTGAAATGTGTAAGGTCCCCTCAAAATCTGCAAACGGATCAAGGAACTGAGTTTTATAATTATGAATTTCAAAAACTTATGAAGTTTTATAATATCAACCATTACTCTACTTTTTCGGTAAAAAAAGCATCAATTGTGGAAAGACTTATCAGAACATTAAAGAATAAGTTATATAAGTATTTTAACATGGTTGGTAATTATAAATGGTTTGGTAACCCTTTAAAGGAAGTAATTAATAACTATAATGCTTCAAAACATAGAACAATTGGATTTAAGCCCATAGAAGTAAATCATCAAAATGAAAGTATAGTTCTTAATAATATATTAAAAGCCCAAAAAAATAAAAAAAACAAGTTTAATCAAGGTGATCATGTGCGCGTCAGTAAATATAAAAGTTGTTTTGATAAGGGTTATACACCCAACTGGTCTTCAGAAATATTTTGTATCAAAAGTATAAATAAAACTAACCCCATCACTTATATCTTACAGGATCAAAAAAAAAATACCATTAAAGGTTGTTTTTATGAAAAAGAACTTCTTAAATCAAAATATCCAAATGTTTATCTTATTGAAAAGGTTTTAAAAAGAAAAGGTAATAAGCTTTTTGTAAAATGGTTCGGGCTTAGTAAGAATGAAAACAGTTGGATTTTAAAAAACGATTTAGTGCATTAGAATAATATATAAGCATGACACCTTCGTTATATGCACATTAATCTATTAATGATGAAAAGTAGAGGTCTTGTTAATACTTTAATAAATAATTTACCTTTTGAGTTACATTTACCAGGCTATCAGTACTGCGGTCCAGGTACACGTTTACGGGAACGCTTAGCAAGAGGAGAAAAAGGAATCAACAAATTAGATAACGCTTGTTTGCAACACGATATTGCATGTATTTCTAATAATAGTGAAGATAGAAAAAAGGCTGATATTCGATTGACCAATATGGCTAAGACACGTATGCGTTCCAAAGACGCTAGTAAAGGAGAAAAAGTTGCCTCTTGGTTGGTGAATAAAGTAATTAAAACAAAAGTCAAAGTTGGCAGTGGTGTCAAAAACTTTAAGAAGGTTGTCAAAAGTTTGACTGATCAATTAAAAAAATATAAGCCTAAAAATAATAAAGCTGCTATTAAATTTATGCACTTAGCAGCAAAAAAATGTTTTCCTAACAATTGTCGTGTAAAATTACCACGTATTATTCCAATACCAAAAACTGGTGGGATATTACCACTTATTCCAATATTCGCAGGCCTTTCGGCATTAGGATCGTTAGCAGGAGGTGCAGCAGGCATTGCTAAAGCAGTTCACGATTATCAAGCAGCTAAAAAGTACTTACTGGAATCAGAACGCCACAATAAAATGATGGAATCTATCGCGATTGGTAAAGGTCTTTATATAAAACCATATAAGAAAGGAGCAGGATTATTTGTTCGGCAGATAAAAAACTAAAAGAAAGGCTACCTTCTCGCGCACTCACTAATCTAGACATCTTAAATTTCGCCTCGGATGTTCCGTTCTTTCGAGGAGTGTTCATGCGGGATACACTACCGAAGAAACCATATAAGAATGAATGTGCAGTTGTGAACTTAGACAGTTCTGATAGACCTGGAACTCACTGGGTAGCCTACGCAAAAATAAATAACATCTGCGAGTATTTTGATAGTTTTGGTGATCTTAAACCACCTTTAGAACTTTTGCGTTACTTACGTCACGTAAACATTTGTTATAACTTTAATCAATATCAATCGTATGATACATTAAACTGTGGACATTTATGTATAAAATTCTTACGTCAATTTTGGGATAATCATTTATAAATAACATGTTCTGACACTCTGGTCTTCACTCTCATCATGTCTTTTACGTTATCCATAACAGGGAACGATTCTTGTTTATCAACATATTATTCACCACCTCTGCAACTCCACAGCGAGTACGAATGCGGTCTTTTATATTTTTCAACGTTTAATTCTATCCCAAACATAGATGAAAGAAACAACACATTATATTATGGTCAAGATGATAGTTTTAAAATACCCGAGGGTTCCTATGAACTTGAAGATATTAATGATTATTTAAAAATCAATGTGAAGGACTGTGATTTTAAATTAATTTGTAACAATAATACTTTAACTACGAAATTGTTTTGTTCCAAGGATATTCATTTTGAAAAAGAAAACTCTATTGGTTCTATTTTAGGGTTCGGAAAGGAGATATTAGAAAGTAATAAATGGCATGACTCTCACTTTCCCATCAGCATTTTACCTACAACCATAGTGAGGATCGAATGTGATATTGTGAGTGGATCGTTTGTAAACGGAGAACCAAGTCATATAATTTATGAATTCGCTCCTAACGTTCCACCAGGTTACAGAATCATAGAAATACCTAGGAATATTATATATTTTCCTGTTAATCATAGCAGTGTTAATAACATTACTATTAGAATATTAGATTCTGAAAACAATCTAATAAATTTACGAAAGGAAGGGGTCCAGCTCTATTTACATATAAAGAAAAAATGATTGATTTTAATAAAAAGCCTATACAATTGTCTACACGGTCTAGTATCAATCGAGAGATAACGAAACCATCATCTCGTAAAAGAAAACTGACAAAGGAAAATACAAAGTTTCTGAAATTATTAAAAGTTATAAAATGAGTGTTTTAAACATATCTGAACCGCTCACATATGATAACAGTATAGAGAATTACCAGTTTCATTCATACAAACCATATATTACCAGCTTCAACAACAATGATGAGATCCGCATACCAGTTAATCAACAAGATCTTTACCTTTTACCATCTGAAAGTTCCTTGTATATCGAAGGATCAGTTAAAGTTATTAATAGTGTTACCAAAGAAATAATGCCTTCCGTGGAATTTACGAATAATCCTATTTTGTTCCTTTTCCAAGACATTAGGTATGAGTTGAATGGGGTCGAGATAGATAAAGTAAAAAATTTAGGAATTACTTCTACAATAAAGTCTTTATTATCATTGAGTGAACTAGATGGAAAAGCTGCTAAGAATTGGTGTTGGGATGTTGAAGGCAATAAAATTAGAGGAGGCCTTTTTTCAGCAAACATTCCACTTAACAAGATCTTAGGATTCGCAGAAGATTATAAAAAAATAATGATTAATTGCAAATACGAGTTAGTTCTTTTGAGAAGTAACACTAATCTGAACTCCGTACAGTTAAGCACGAATGAAGTTCTAGAACATTTAAATATCAGTAAAATATTATGGCGAATCCCTCATATAAAGGTATCAGATCGTGAAAGAATTAACTTACTAAAGTATTTAGAGAAGGATCGTCCTATCAATCTCTCATTCAGGAATTGGGATTTATACGAGTATCCCCTCTTACCAAATACTACAAAACATACTTGGGCTATAAAGACTTCATTCATTCAGACAAAGCACGGATGTGGCTACATCTAGGCTAGTATATTTTAGTTACTTTCATAGTGTGATGTCCTATGGTATCTTGTTGTGGGGGAAAGCAGCGGATATTCAAACTATTTTTATTTTACAGAAAAGAGCTATTCGAGCAATTTATAATTTAAAACGAACAGACTCCTTAAGAGAGCTTTATAAAGAAATTGACATACTAACAGTAGCTAGTCAATTTATTTTCGAAAATATAATGTATGTACGCAAGAACCTTACAACATTTTCCAAACTTAGCGATAGCTGTAATGTTAACCTAAGAAATAATCACAGACTATGTGCGCCCCGTTTTAGACTCGCGAAGGTTAGCAATTCTTTCAAGGGTCAGTGCATTCTCTACTACAATAAGATACCTCTGGAGATTTTGAAATTGCCACTTCAGCAATTTAAAAAGCATGTTAAAGCGACTTTGTCGAAAAAGGGATATTACAATGTTCAAGATTACTTAAATGACAGGACTGTATGGGGTTAATCTGGCTCAACACAGACCTTGCTGTTAATAATTTTGTAATTATTTATTCCTGCTTATTAATCATAACAATTAAATTTTTCATATTTGTATTAGTTAAGCACAACCTATTTTTAAAAGAGATCTAAAAATAAATCTGTGGGAGAAACTCCCACAGATTTATTACGCCCTTCTTCTCCCACAGTGGTCCAATGTAGAGAAGAGGCAAAAAATGACGTTTGCTAAGTATATGTAAATATCTACAGTAATAAAGTACTTTGACTATTGACTATTGACTATCCACCCAATTAGAAAAGCCACGGTACGTGATTATAGGTTTGCAAACCAATCGAAAAAACAATGGAGCAGGTGATGCTTCACAATTTGATCACTGTAATCTATATAACGTTAAAGTATTGCTTAACTCTGTGTATTATCCATATGAAAGCTTAAACATAGATTTTGAACATGATAGATTTTCTTTATTACGTGGGGCGCACTGTAAGTTTCCGGAATGAATATGAAAAAATACTATTAAAGGTACAAAATTAATTTATTGTTTTTCAAAATAATCTCCCTTGGCGTCTATGCACTTTTTCATTCGATGAAACCAGTTTTGAAAACTTTTGTGCCACTCCTCTGTGGTGACCTCTGAAACGTGTTTTTCATACTCCTCGACAGCCTCTTCTGGTGATGAAAATCGTTGACCGCGTAATTGGTTCTTAATTTTTGGGAACAGAAAAAAGTCACAAGGTGCCAGGTCGGGACTGTATGCAGGATGACTCATGAGTTCTACATTTTTCGCCTTCAAAGAGTCGTTTGTCTGTCTGGCCGTGTGAGAACTAGCATTGTCGTGGTGCAGGATGATACGGCGTTTACGGTTATTTTTACGGAGTTCGTCAATAACTTCCGGCAAACAAATGGTCGTGTACCAGTCACTATTCACTGTACGACGATTCTCTAAAGCAACAGTAGCCACGTGTCCAGTTTTATTAAAAAAAGAAGCAATCATCCGCTTAGATGCACTTTTCACGCGCGCCACTTTGGTTGGTTTCGGCTCATCTTGAAAGACCCATACGCTCGATTGCTGCTTTGTTTTGGGATCGTAGCAATAAATCCATGTTTCGTCACCTGTTACTATGTCCCACACCAAATTTGACGCACCTTCGTTGAATCTGGTAAGCATGGCACTGCACCAAGTGACGCGGTCCGTTTTTTGAGCCTCGGTCAAGTTGTGTGGGATCCACCGCGAGCACAGCTTTCTCACACCCAAATGTTTGTGTAGGATTAATTGTATTTGACTCATGCCTATTTCTAAGGATGCGCGAATTTCATGGTAGGTCACATGCCTGTCTGTTTCAATCATACGGCGCACAGCATCGATGTTTTTGTTGGTCACAGCGGTGGACGGCCGACCATCGCGAGATTCGTCACTGAGATTGATACGACCACGCTTGAATTCTGCAAACCAGCTATAAACAGTTGTCTTGCATGGTGCTTCATTGCCAAAAGCTGTTTCAAGCCGAGCGATGCTCTGTTGAGCTGTCAAATTACACTTAAAATCGTAGAAAATCATACTACGAAAATTTTCCCGAGTTAAATCCATGTTGATGCAGACACACAATTTATAAATGGCGCCACAAGGTAAAAACAAAAGGCAGTCAGATGAAACAAACTGCATTCTACAGCCAAAGAGTTCTATTTTCAAATGTTGCAATAAATTTTTAAATATTGTTTATGTAAGTGGCCAGTTCCGGAAACTTACAGTGCGCCCTATGTATATGAAGCATACGTAAACTTCCAACAGTCGTATTACGGTCGCCGAAGCGAACCGCTGCTAGGACCAGTTGAGTTTAAAACAAAAGCTCCGTTGTTTGTTATCGATTGTTGTAGACAGAACGAAACTCTTAAAACTGGACCAGTAGTAGAAATCCCGAGTAGAAATACCCGATAAAACTAGTGCTTATTGTCTCATAATAAACGATTGCCTAATCGAATATAAACCTTTAACAAGCATTGTCAAGAAGATAACATGACAAAACAATACTTAGTTGTTGATTTACAAGGATTCAAAGACTACAAAAATGATTTTATAGTTAAGGAATTTGTGTAAGCTACTAGATACTACACACAAATGTTTTTAGTCAAACCACCTTTTGCTTATTCAACTTTGACCTGAAATGAAAAGAGACATGTGAATTGGATAGAGAGAAATCGAGGTATCTACTGGAGGGAAGGATTTATAGACATGCGTATGTTCAAGAATATAGTAAAACCTTATTTACAAAACCGTGAAGTGTTTGTGAAGGGGAACGAAAAAATACAGTGGGTAAAGGATTTATGCTCTGACTGTGAAGTGATTGATGTAACTGAACTAGGATGTCCTAATTTAAAAACACTTGATGAATGTCATTACATGAATAAAAATCCTACATCAAAAAGTGGTGATGTGTGGTGGGATTATCCTGTTTTTAGTTATGATGATTATAAGTGTATAAATCATAAAAAATATGTGCATTGAAACATGTATTACTTTTAAGAAATTGGATTGAGAGATATCAATCAAATAAAAATATTTTTTAAACAAATTACTTGTGTTTAATTAAATTGTCTACCTCAACATCTCAATAACACCTACCTACCTACCTATTTCTCAAGAAAATCAAAATACATGATTTATATCGAAATCGATGGTAACTTTATTTTTAGGACATATTATATAACTCTAGAAAACTTATGCTAATTTAACATTAAACACATACTTAATCATATTTTGAGTTTAATTAATATCTTTCACATAATGTTTTAGAAATTTTTCTCACAACACTTTCACTCATATCTAATATTTCATCGATGGGGTCCAGTACTACATGCTGTGCCTTCAATGCTGGTTCCTTGCTGTTGGTATGATCAGTTAGGTCAAATATCTCAATCTTTATTAAGCGTAAGCCCTTTCGAGATTTTTTGCTCATTACGTAAGACAATCCTTCATTATCTGATAAATTTCTCTTCTTTGATGATCTGCTCGTTATTTTGTTCTTGCCGGTTGTTTCTGGTGGAGGACTGTAGGCCGAAGTTGGAGGTGGGGAGGCTAAGATAGGAGGTAGTTCTTCTACATCACTATCAAAACCCTCTAAGATATCTGAGCATAGTAGAAAGGATTGTTCATATCAGACGACATCTTCTGAAAAAAAGGAGTAATTGTTAGGTTCTAGAAAAACTAAAATCGATAAGTAAAAAAAACATAAAGATAACAATAACTTGGAAATACACATACCGAAGTAAAAATTCCTTTGCTGTAATTTACGTGTGACTTGGTAAACCTTTTGTTGTTGAATGACATGTGATCCGACAGGGACTAACGTTCTGCACTTCTCGACTTCATGCAAGTATGCACTTTTGATACCTACCTACCTTTCATCGAATCGAATCACGCTCTACAAGTCACAACGTGACCGTTGCCTAGTGAGACCTACCTAACACACACCACCACCACGTGATATCGTTGGTTCAGCTCAAGAACCATAGTTTAAATTGAGTCATATAAAAGCAAAACCCGGTCTTCAAATCTCAATCTTATGGCTTTGCAATAAAGTTCAAAAGCAATGAAATATTTTTAGTGGAGATTGCCGGGTTTGCTAATATATGCCTCAATTATTAGTCATAAAATAGGTTGGAGTTATGATTCACTTAGGAAATAAAACAGGTGTTCATTTAATAAATATTTCTTTATGAAACGTAAAATAGTAGAACAAAATCACAAAATTTCGTGTTACATAAAACTAATTCTTACACATAACTTAAAGTTAACACAGTTATAACTCATTAAAATAATGATTGATAATGCCCCCATGACAAAGTATCAATCTTATTTCTTAAAATAATTCGCTTATCATCGTTAGATGATAATGCAACTTTATTAAGTTCTTTAGTAAATATCTGATATTTTAGTGACTTAAAAAACACGTTTTTTCTACGTATTATTTCCCCCGTATTTAGAACTCTTTTATAGTCTGTGAAATTCAAACTACGCACAGCAGCTTTTTGGATACCTTTTGCTTTTTTAATTACACCGTTTTTTGTTTTAATACAATAAAGTTTAGATCTAAGCCCTATGAATTCTTCAATATTTTGACCCCCAAGCTCATCTTTGAATAACCCTGGAATTTTATTATTTTTTGGTTGAATACCATAAACATTATTCATAGGATAATTACTTGTGTCAAAATACTGATGAAAATACATTTTTATGTCACTGTAAATATCTTTGGTTTGTATGTGTTATGTATGAGCATTATGCCCCCCACCTTAGCATGTATGCCGGTAGGCGAATAAACGATCAGTGTGTAATAAGCCACCGTGTTTGCTTACTGTGCCGCGCTCCGACCTCCGTAACTGAACTATCTAACACGTGACGACGACTCGGATCTACGCAATAATGTCTTCTAGTTCACTGTTTGGCATTATCTCTTCATTTGACCACCAAACAAATGACTGGACAAGCTACAAACAAAGACTGTTACAATGGTTCATCGCAAACGATATCACGTCGGACTCGGACAAAGCAGGCATAAAAAGGCGGGCCATCTTGCTCAGCGCACTCAGCGAGACCAGCTACAAACTAGCAAGCGATTTAGCACTGCCAAGCAAGTTAGAAGACCTCGGATTTGAAGTCATCACAAAAATTTTGGACGATCACTTCGAACCAAAACGTTGTGGATTCGCCGAGCGTTACCATTTCTACGCTGCAGTGCAGAGCCCTGGTGAAGCTCATACAAAATGGGCTGCTAGGATTCGTGGACTCGCAGCACACTGCAATTTCAAGAGTCTTGAAGAGGCCCTACTAGACAAATTCGTCATGGGTATGGCAGCAGGACACGAGCGTGACAAGATGTTCGCTCAGGACCTCCGGGGGCTCACATTGGCGAAAGCCGTGGAGCTGGCAGAAAGCGTGCATTGTGCACGAAAAGCGGCGGGAGAGGCGACCAGGAGCGTCGCACCCACCATCTCTGTAGCCCAGGACGTCGGCAGCAGCGCCGTGTTCAGCATCTCAAGAAATAAAAGTGAAAAATGTGCAGTGTGCGGTTATTCTAGTCACACTAGTGACAAGTGCCGTTTTTCAAAATACAAGTGCAAAAAATGTGCCTTAGAGGCCACTTACGGCGTATGTGCTCATCTTCAAAGGTCAAGTATGTTGATAATTGCGATGTGGAGGTAGATGATGACGGTAAGCAATTAAATAATATTCAGTGCGTCAGAGGCAAACCTATGACCGAAAAGGTGGAAATATCAGGTATCTTTCTGGAATTTGAGATCGACAGCGGTTCCGCTGTTAGTGCTATTTCTGAAAATTGCTATCTGAACAATTTTAATGGCGTGGTTTTGTCACCGAGCAACAAAAAGTTAACTAACTACACTGGCGGTAGCATCGAAACATTAGGTATTGCACGCTTACCGGTCACATACCTCAATAACACACACACGCTCGATTTCTACATTGTACACAACGGCGGGCCGCCCCTACTAGGCAGAGATTTCATTCGCATGTTTAATTTGGAGATAGCACCGGTCATCAAATATTGTGATCAAGGTGACGATATTGAGAGAGATTTAGCAGGCAGGTTCCCTAATCTGTTCTCAGGAAAATTAGGGTGTTTCAACAAGTTTGACGTCAAACTGCATCTGAAACCAAATTCCAGGCCACTGTTTTTTAAAGCTAGGCAAGTAGCTTTCTCACTCAAGGACAAAATCAACGATGAGATTGATCGCCTTGTGGGAATAGGTATATTGAAACCAATCAATCATTCGGAAAACGCCTCACCTATCGTGCCGGTTTTGAAGAAAGATGGAGGGGTCAGAATTTGTGCGGATTATTCGGTTTCGCTAAACAAACAGTTAATAGTTGAAAAATACCCTTTACCAACAGTAGATGAACTCTTTTCTAAATTACATGGGGGAGAAAAGTACAGCCAAATCGACCTTTCTCAAGCATACAATCAGGTTTGTTTGTCAGACCAAGATCTATCTCAGGATTACACATGCATAAACACACACCGGGGGCTTTTCAAATACACCAGATTAGTGTTTGGTCTTTCTAGCGCCGCTGCGATCTTCCAGAGGGCCATGGAAAGTGTGCTTTCCGGTCTGGAAGGTGTAGCATACTTCCAGGACGATGTTGCCATCACTGGAGCTAATAAGCAACAACACAGAGAAAGGCTAATAGAAGTCATGCAGAGATTACAAGACAGCGGCCTAACCTTACAATTAAATAAATGTAAATTCTTCCAAAATGAAATTAATTATCTCGGTCATGTCATAGATAAAAATGGAGTAAGAAAGTCTCCTGATAAAGTCAAAGATATAGTGGAAGCTCCGAAACCAACGAATGTTGCACAACTGCAATCATTTATGGGACTTATAAATTATTACAGAAATTATGTACGTAATGCATCCTCAATACTAAGTCCTTTATACGAATTACTGCAGAAAAACAAGAAATGGGAGTGGGCTGCGATCCACGAGTCAGCATTCACTAAAATTAAACAATTACTTGCATCAGATGAAGTGCTTACTCACTTTGACCCGAATGCTAAGTTAATCTTAACAGTGGACGCATCACCCACCGGTTTAGGCGCGATACTCTCACAGATTGAAAAAGATGGCTCTGAAAAACCAATTTCTTATGGTTCGAGAACTCTTTCAGTAGCTGAAAAAAAATACTCGCAAATTCAGAAAGAAGCTACAGCCATCATCTTTGGAGTTAGGCGATACCACCAGTATTTGTATGGCAGGGCGGATCCGTTTATCTTAAAAACCGATCACAAACCATTATTAACGATTTTCGGTCCGCATCGGGGAATTCCAGAGATTTCTGCTAACAGATTGCAACGTTATGCAATTTTTCTATCAGCCTATAATTATGAGATCCATTACGTTCGCAGCGCTGATAACAGCGCCGATTACCTGTCTCGGGCAACAGTACCGTTATCTAACGCGGTAGGCATTTTGCAGAGCGCGCCTGATGAGGAACGTGATCTCGACGACCGCGCCGCCTATGTATATTTTGTGGTTGACGGCAGTCTGCCGATCACGCTGACTGAACTACAAAATGAGACCAATAATGACTCGTTGTTATCGAATGTGATATCACACATTCAAAATGGTTGGCCTAAAAAGCTATCCGAAACTCAATGTTACATTAAACCGTTCTTTTTATGTAGGCAGCAATTATCCTACGAAAATGGTTTTCTAATGCGAGGATTGAAAGTAGTCATTCCCAACTCCTTACAGAAACGTGTGTGTGACGAGCTGCACAGCTCACACTTTGGTATAGTTAAAATTAAGAGTGCAGCACGTTCACGTTTCTGGTTTCCTGGTCTAGATGCCGCGTTAGAACAGCTGACCGCTCAGTGCAGTGTGTGCGCGCAGCTGAGGCCCTCCCCGCCCCGCGCAACGCTCACCCCGAGGCCTTACCCGCCTTCCCCGTTCTACAGAATTCATCTCGACTTCCTGGGCCCATTCAACAACCAAATGTTTCTGATTGTCGTAGATGCATTCACCAAATGGGTGGAGTGCTATCCTATGACGAACAACTATGGTTCCAGAGCAGTAATTGATAAATTACATGAACTTATGTCGCGGGTAGGCATACCTAGGGTTATGGTCAATGACAACGCCACGTCGTTTTCTTCACATGAGTTTCAACAGTTTTGCAACCTAAATGGCATTAAACACATTTTTTCACCGCCATACAATCCCGCAAGTAACGGTCAAGCGGAGAGTTTTGTAAAAATAGTAAAGAGAGGTCTAAAAACAATAATATTGTCTAGTAGTTCTAAGAAAATAACACAAGATCGAATTTTAAAATTTTTGTTTGACTACAGAAATTCCAGAAATAGCACCACCGAAAAATCACCTTCGGAGTTATTATATGGTCGGCCTCTCAGGACAAGATTAGACATTTGCATTCCTGATGATTATCCGTCATCATCTGCTTCCACAGACCTCGCTCTAACCGTAGATCGAAATCAGTCCTTACAGGCTAAGAGTTATGGCGGAAAATTCAATAAAAATGATTACAAAACAAATGATACCGTTTGGCTGAAGAGGTATTTGAACAATCACAAATTTACTTGGATAAGAGGCATTATTATAAAAAAGATAGGTAATGTTATGTACCAGATCAGTCTTCCTGACCTGAACAACGTTGTTACGAGGCACATAAATCAAATGTATACGTCTAACGACAATAACATGGCCACACCTCAAGACGAGACGTGTACTGATTGGGATCCCGACATAATTCCGGACCTGCACCATGACAGTGGCCTCGTCCAAACTGCCCCCGGCTGCAGCGCGCAAAGTGCACCTAGTAGCGCTGTACCGCCGCCGCCGCCGCGCGGAGAGAAAGTGAGTGAGTCATCGAGTGCGCTTGCGCCGGCGCCCGCCCCTGCCACTCCGGAGTCTCCAGTAGCCACAGCGCAGGACCTCAACTCTGCGGGACGTGCCACCTCAACTGACGATCCCAATACCGGCAACGTACAGGAAACAACTCGTTCCAAACGCATTAAACCAAATGTTGATTACAAAAAAATGTTATAGTTTTAAGAGTTAGAATAATGTGTAATTCTAATACTGTAAAACCTATGTAAATCGGTTTGTCTAGCAGGATTTTATCAGGTTTCATCTGAATAGCAACGAAATTTTCGGAAAAAACAGAAACGCTATGGAAATTAGGTTTTGATATCAACAGATCTGCTGTGTATGTTCTTTTAGTTTTGTTAGTATTGTCACTCCATTTGTTTACTAATTTTACATTAATACGATTTTCAACGTTTTCCAAAGTTTTTCCGAATATGCTATTGTTCAGCAGTTTAAAGAAATCTTGTTCAAATTGAGATTTAGCAGTTTGACTAAGGGATGTATTTAAATCTATACATAGTCAGGTCATAAGTTCTGTCACATGTGCAATATGAAATAATTTAGACATGTTTATTATTTATGTAAACAGTTATATAGCAAAATGAACTTAATAAAACATAGATTCTTATGGTAATAAAGTTTATTGAAAATGACCCCCGCGATTTTGAATACAGGCCTTTATTCTGCGCGGCCAGTCGTCTATCGCAGCACGAACGAGGTCCATGTCAATATCGGCGGCTGCCTTAATCAAGGATGCCTTGAGTGACTCCAAATCAGGATGAGGCTTTGAGCAGGCCTTTTCATCCAAGTGTTGCCATATCTTGTAATCTAACGGACTCAAATCTGGACTGGAGGAGGGCCAGTCTTCGTGCCGGATGAAGTCAATTTCACGCGCCGCCAGCCAGTCTTGTGTGCTTTTCGCTCTGTGAGCTGGCGCAGAATCTTGTTGGAATACCCAGTGCCTGTTATTAAACATGGTATGAGAAACAGGTTCCACAAGGTTCTTGAGGACTGTATTTTGATACACAACTGCATTCGTTTTTACGCCTTTCTCACATAAATGTACCTCAGTTAAGCCCCAATAAGAGACTCCCAACCAAACCATGAGCGAGGATGGAAAATGACCTCGTTGGACACGCGGAATACGGTTGCTCGCTTCTTCACTGCTGTGTGCGTACACCTTATCATTTTGTTTGTTGTAGCTCTCTTCCACGGTGAAAATTTTTTCATCCGAAAAAAGAATTTCCCGATGCTTTTTTCCCGCGTACCGCTTCAACAAAGCGCGGCATCTCTTCAGTCTCAGGTCCATTAAACGAGCGTCCAAACGATGTCCTGTTTTTCTTCGATATGCCCTAAGCCCTAAGTCTTCATTTAACACCCTTTTCACCGTGGTCCTGCTTAAACCCATCTGAAGGGCCAACAGTTTATGCTTACGTATGGGATTTCTTTGAATTCGCGCCTTCAGAGCTTTTATCACTGCTGGAGTCCTAACAGAGCGAGGGCGACCACTTCTTGACCTGTCATCTACACTAGTCTTCATTGTATCGTTTTATGGTACGATAAACGAATCTTTTGGTTATATTCAAATTTTTCAGTAAGTCGAAAATCTGAATTGGCGCGTAATCGCAACGATGCAACGCAATAACTGCGACACGGTCTTCTTTAAGTGTCCACTCCATATTTAAAAATGAGGAAAATTCTAAAAAGTACACATTTTTATTTTCATGAAAAATTCGAAATTCGAATTCAATAAACTTTCTTGTGGCCAGCGTTCTAAATTCAAAAGTTTTTATTGTGTGACAGAACTTATGACCTGACTGTGTATATTGTTTAAGGAATGGGCTTTGTTTGAATTGAATGACACGGTAAATCTTTTTAAAAATTAAGCCATGTTGGATGCAGGTTTGCAAATGGATGTAATGGATGACATATCTAAATTTGTCATATAAGTTAGGTATTAATTTTCTTGTTTTGGAACCTGGTGCAATGTAATTTTGAGCGCAAAAGGGGAGGTCGTTATGTAAATCTTGGAGTTGTTCTGGATACTCCAAATCAACCTCTAAAATATAACCGTATTGAGAATCGTTAGGTATTTGTTGAATACACAGGTCATCAATATCTTTGCTATTCATAAACTTGAAATCCGAGCAAGGTAGGGAACCACACATGGCGTAACCGTATAAATTATTACAATCAATATATAACAAATGGTTATCTTGTTCAATAGGATCATGATTTGGCAAATATTTATTATTGGCTTTACGCGTAACGATTAGAACATAAACAAATTCCACCTCTTATACCACTTTGTATCAATCTATATATTTCCAAATCTGTAATAAGTTCTAGCTTTACTTTTGTCTTAAGTAGCATAGCATCAAAACTAAGACTTGGTGCTGTTATGTAAAATGCCGGATCTAATTTATAGTTTTGAATACAAGCTTTCCGAAAATTTTCGAATACATCTGATAGCAGGATAACATCTGACTTCAGATACAGATCAGTATACTCGCCTAAGTTGGAGATATTGAATGAATTCCAAACTAGTTTTGCATGCTCATAGTCTGATTTAGATATGTGTTCATCCGTCAAGCTACTAAAGAATTCTTTTTGATCAGGCAGACAAGATTCTTTGTAAGATTTCCAACCAGATACATGTTCATACGGGTAAACTCCTTTACGTCGCATCAAGTCAAAATGGTTCGGTTCTGAAAACTGTTTCTTTAAGTGAATGAAGTCTTCTTTATTAAGATTAGATGACAACTTTTCCAAACTTGTGGATAAAAAGTTGAAGGAATCAACAAAACGTACAGCTACATAATCATTATTTCCACACATAAAAAATTTTGTGAACGAGATATACTTTTCTTTATTTTTTGCGATAACATTTATGGAACCATTCGTTTCTCCTAGTTGCTTAATAAATAAGTGACAATCGTATCCTGATAAATTATGAAAAAAGACAGTTACGAATTTTCTTTGGACAAATCGAAGATTACAGTATGAGTGTGCTGCTCCTCGACATCGTCCTGTTAAGTGACAGTGATCTCTAACTCTATCATCCAAAAGTCTTTCAGAACAGATATGACAAAATTTTGCATTTTTGTAAGACTCTGAGTCGCTTTCACTAAATATCATTGGCACTTTGTGATTCAATATAGACTTGATTCGTGAAACATCATGATTTAGGTATTCTATGAATATTTGTTCACTATTCTGCCCGCGGTATGATCTATACTTATTAAGGTTGAGGTCATACGAACATACAATATAGTATCCAAAAGCTGCAGGAACAAGCTGCAGGTTGCAAAAGATGCGACGACTGTGGAGTTTCTTCGGTGAGCTCTTCTCCACAGATTCCGCCATTGTGTTAGTGAACTCACCCAAAAAAATGTAATGACGGATCTAAGTGATGTAACAACATCCTATGGAAATAAATGATTTTTGATTTGATTTGATTTAACATGTTTATGAGTAGTACTTGTTGAACTAGAGCTATCGTTTGTATTTTCACAAGGTTCTAGAAAAGATTCAAAGTGCATAAATAGTGAAAGGTAAAGTTTGCATTCGTTCAAAGTGAGAAAATTGGGTACAGTTTCCTGGATTCGGGAGTTGGGTTGATACACCACCACAAACGTGAGAATCTAACTTTTTTTCATCGTTAAAAAAGAAATAGAAATAGAAATAGAAATAGTTTATTGTAACAAAAGGTTTACAGATACTCTTAATTTAATACATTGACACCTACTTGCTAATAAATGACTCGTATACAAAGTAAAAGTTACCAGTGGCCCTCACACTAGGTCAGACCTGTATCGTGAGGACCTGGATCTTTGATATAATGTTGGCTCTATTTTTATGTATGATTGGCTGGCCAGAGGTGTTCTTGGTGTAATAATAGAATAATAATCTTTAATAGTGTGACAGGCATGAAGTGTTGTAAAAGTATGTAACAAAAAACAAAAAAAAAATGATAATACATGGTTAGCTCAAGTGGTTGCAAATTAAGTTATAATTTAATCATACTAGATATACATATACAATCTAGGGAAGGATGTTGGGAGGGGGAAAGGATGTAGGGATAAGGATTACGAGTCGATTTTCAGGAGATCCTCTGTTTCTCGATATGTAAGGGTTTTTAGCCACTTAAGAATAAGGAGCTTAGAAGTCCCTACCGTACACTGTTTAATGGCACAGTGCTCAAGAACCCTGTTGTATATAAATGCTGATAAGAATTTAGGGAAGCGGCGGGCGAATGAGGTTTTGACTTCAGTTATCGGAACACGGAAGACCCTTTTCTTCAGCAGTTCTTCGTAATTGGTGCTGTGGACTGTGTGGCGATGCATATGAATGGCAGTTCTGTAGATGAATGTTTGGCGTGTGGTGAGTAGGTCTGCTTCTGCATATAGAGCTGCAGTCGGGAAACTGTATGGCTTTTTTAGCATTACTTTGATCACCGACCGTTGAGCTCTCTCTAGTTTGAGCATAGCAGTTATTCCAGATCCGCCCCATACCTTGATGCAGTAGCTCAGTACTGAGTCGCACAAGGTTATGTAGACTAGTCTAAGGACATTTTTGCGAGCCGAGTGCTGTAGCGCGCGCATTACAAATATAAGTTTTCTCACTCTTGACGCTGTATCGGAGATGTGGGTCTTAAAGGACAGGTTCTGGTCAATTGTTACTCCCAGATATTTGATGGTGTCGACACGATCTATCTCCGCACACTCACATCGGTTCTGGTTACAGAAAGAGTGGATTCACATATGAATGTTGGGTTTGGGTTCTGAGGCCCGGGTTTTGTGGAAGCACATGTATTTTGTTTTTTTGCCATTCAGTGTGAGGAGATTTCTGTTCAACCAATTAGCGATATTTGCCATCTCCTGTTCACCTTTTTCCAGGACCTCATCCCAATTGTCGCCATTGAAGACAGCAACAGTGTCGTCAGCATAGCAAATGATGTTTACGTCTGGGGACGGAGCTTTATGAATGTCGTTTATATAAATCAGGAAGAGGGTGGGTCCGAGTACACTTCCCTGGGGTACGCCGACGTCAATTGGTAGTTCTCGACTAATGTTTTCGTCTATTTTTATGCTGAGTTTCCTGTCGGTGAGGTAGCTTCCGAACCAGTTCAGGGTATGTCCTCGGAGCCCATGGTTTTCCAGCTTCTTGAGCAGTAGGGATATGGACACGGTGTCGAAGGCCTTTGCCAAATCTAAAAAGACTCCGATGCACTTTTTCCCTGTGTCAAGGTAAGAAGATACCAGGTCAACCAAGGACCCGACGGCATCCTCGGTGGATATTCCCCTTCTGAAGCCAAATTGTTTGTCTGAGATCAGTCGGTGTTTCTCAAGATAAGAGACCAGTCGCCAGTTCACAAGTCTCTCGAGTATCTTTGAGAGGATGGGAAGCAGGGATATAGGTCGGTAGTTTACTGGCAACTTCCTGTTGCCACTTTTATATATGGGGATGACTCTTGCAAGCTTCCACGATTGGGGAAAGATGCCTGTTGATAGACTGAGGTTGAAGATGTGGGTTAAGGGGACAACGATTTCGCTGCATATCTCTTTAATTACTCTAGGGGTGAGGCCGTCGTGACCAGGAGCACTGTCGTTTTTGAGGTTCAAAATGATTTTCCGCACTTCGTGAATGTCTGTTGGAAGCATGAAAAAGGATTCAGGAGCACATTCATTCAGCGTTACCCCCGTGGTGAGTTCCTCGTGTGATTTCTGGTGTTTATGAAGTATCTTATTGGCTAGGTCTACGCCCACGCTGGCAAAATATTCGTTGCAGAGGTTCACCGACTCTTGTGCATCTGGCTTTATTTTTGTCAGCTCGGTTGCGGTAGACATTTTTCGATTGCGGTTACTAATGTTGTTAATAACTTTCCAGAGACTTTTTGGGTCATTCTTTTTACTTTCTATTTCAGCACTTTCATATTCACGCTTGAGTTTTCGAAGCAGTTCCACACAAAAATTTCTGTATCTGCTGTGAGTAAGCTTTCGGACTGGGTCATTGGGGTGTTTCCTTGATTCAAGATGGAGTTTATCTCGGTGTTTGATACATCTCATCAAGCCTGGAGTAATCCATGGTTTCAAGATAAGGCTGGATCTGCTTAGCCGCTTCAAGGATGTGTGTTTATCCACCGCGGTATTCAGGGTATGGTTGAATAAGGAGACGGCTGATTCAACCTCTGCAGCGTTCATAACTGGGGCCCAGTCTGCGTTTTGTAGTTCAGAAATCACTTCAAGGAAATCGACTTTTTTAAATACTCTCTCAGGTTTCTTAGGGCAGCCTTTGGACAGAGACAACGCCATTATCGCTAAATTATGGTCAGTCACGTCTGTAATAGCTACCAAACCGAGGACTAATTTGGTGCTGGCTCGAATGAATATGTGGTCAAGGCAGTTATTTAGTCTTGTTGGCTTGGTGATTGCGGGAATGAATCCCAGTTCAGCCATTGTACAAAGGTATTCCGTGCTTACCATATCCTGTTCGTCAAGGATATTAATATTAATATCTCCAGCAACAATCACCGATTTTTCGTTTTTGAGGCCTGATAAGAGGTCGTTAAGAGAGGCAGTGAATCTCTCGCAATTTGTAAAAGACGGGGATCGGTAAATGCCTAGGATGGTTGTAGAGTTTGGGAGCTCGATGGACAGACATTCGGCTTCATATAAGGTAGGCTCATGGACACTTGCATTCCATGAGTCTTTTATGTAGGCAGTCACACCGCCACTTCGATTGTGGTTGTGTTTGGTGAAGAAGGAGTTGTAGCCTTGTATTTCTCCAACGCCTGCTCCCGGAGCCAACCAGCATTCGGTGAGTACGATGATGTCAAAACTTGTGTTTAAGCGTTTAAGGGTTACCAAAAACTCGTCAAAATTATGATTAATACTGCGGATATTAAAGGTCAGAATTCTGAAATTCAGTTCTTCCGTTAATGACTCGGAACATTTTTCTACTGAATCATGCAATTGACATTCTATTGAATACGAGTGGTCTATTCGGTTAACAGTTTCCAAAAAGTCAAGGGGGGCGGCTATTTGAGAAAGCGGGAAGGAATGTCAGTTGCATGAAAGCATGGCGAGCTGATGCGGAAACAAGGCTGTACTGAATATTGTTTGTGAGGATTTGGGAGATCAGTTTCATGGAGTGGGCTAGGGTATGGAGGAAGGAAAGGGAAGGGATGGATCTTAGGAGCACATATATAAAGCAAAGCACAAAAATTAAAGGTTTCGTCAAGTACGGTGATAGATATAAAGAATAAAGTGGACTAAATTGGACGAAAATCCGTGGCTTTAGGGTTGATGAAGGGGCCAACTTTCTGATCAATATCTGCTTCGGAGCGTATGAGGATGGCAGGCATTTTTTCAGCTTTGCGCACGAAAATATTACCGTCACGCACCCATGAGAACCGGAACCTATGCTGCAGTGCCCGTTGCCTTGCGCTCCGAAATAACAGCCTGTTTGCTTTGGTCAGTCGCTCGTTTATGTAGACATCCAGATTGGTACCGGGTACTATGTCTAGCGAGGTGACGTTTTTTCTGTCTTTTGCCGCCCTTACTATCTCGTCTCGTTTAGCTCGGCGAACTAGCTTGACCACAATAGGACGGGGCAGGTTCTTGGGATTAGAGTTTGACTGAGGTAGGGGTGATCGCCGGGGTCCAGCTCGGTGAAATCCGTCAATGTCTGACTCGGTGAGCACAACCCCGATCTTGGTGGCAGTTGTTAGTACCAATTGACGGATGTTTTCGTTCTCAGTCTCTGGTATTCCAGCAATCTCGATGTCATTCCGTAGTCCTTGTTGTTGCAGGTCAGCTACGGAGGAGCGAAGGTCGGTGATTTCTTGGTTTTTAAGCCGTATAATATTATCATTTTCCGGGGTTGGCGAGGGGACCGACATCATTGCAATTTGGTTTCTTAGTTCGGTAACTTCTTTTCTAAGTAGGGTGAGTTCTTCATTTTGAAGCGATAGGTCGTTGACTGCGACTCTAAGCTGTCTTAGCTCTGTAAGGATGACAGCGGTGTCGAACGCCGAGCCATACTCCATCGAAGAATCCAAATTAAGGTCAGTGTTTCTGTCTTTCCTGTAGGTCACGTTCAGGTGATTTAGATTCGGGGCTGGGCGCACGGGGGTGTTGCTGTTATCTCCCCTGGGTTTCTTACATTTGCACTCTGGGCATACGCAAGTCAAATTTGCCGGGTCTGAGGACTGGAGATTGAGTGAGTCGTACACACATGCTTTGTGTAATCTATTGTCACAGCTGATGCAGTCATAGTACTCCGCTTCGTTTATTAAACCGCAACAGACACCACATTTTAGGTACGGACCCATCAACATGATGTGTTTCTTTTAGAGTTCGAGGTCAAGAAGTAAAAAATAATAAATAAAAAAAAAAAAAAAAAAAAAAAAAAAGGGGGCCAAATCTAGGTTGCGAAAATTAGTCCTCCCAGAGACAACTCGCCGTCTCGTTCCGCCGTCGCTTCTGCTGAGTAGTGTACTCACTTGCCGGGCAACCGATGAATCACGCAGATCGCTGTCGGCCGGCGATGGAGGCGGCCGCACGCAAGTGTGATGCTTACGTCGATCGCTTAGCGGCGGGAGTCCTCTGCACTTGCACGGTCAGCTGACGCACGAGCACTTCACGTGATCGATGAGTTAACGTTTAATTTATCGACCTAAGGCCTGTTTTCCATTAATTTATGCGATTCTGATTTGCACACTTTGTTTCTCCGTTTTCAATTAGTAAGTAGTAAAAGTTTCACTGCGGTATTTTGAATAAATTGAATTGAATAGCAGTAAAAGCTAGGGAGCGATTACGGAAACAGCTTAACGGCCAGCGGGCGCGTCAAAGATCTGACAAGAAAAAGATAAGACATTCATCACAAAAATATAGTTTACCATGATTTTTAGTAATTTGTGAATGCAGTAACCGAGCTAAGTTCTTTATTAAACAATAATGTGATTTAATACCGTTTTCCAAATAAAGTAAATTAATATGATATTGTCGTTGTTTTTGTTTTATAAAGAGGTCCTGAGATTGTTTGATTATTTTTTTCGTATCCGTATACGTTTACACTTATCTTTGAAGTATTTTTTTCAAATATTTTTATGTCTGTCAGAGATACCGGAAATGTCATATATGTTGTGTTAAGAACGTCACTAAAATGAGGGTACGAGGACACCCTATCAGCATTTTGTTTTGGAGGAAATAGGGCAGCCATTATGATCCAAAGAAAGCAATAATTATCAGCGTTTTTTATGTTGACACAAGCACGTTTATTTTTAATGAATTTAGGTAATTCAATAAAACTGGAACCCCGCAATGGATTATACTTATTCACATTTATCTCCAAATACATATTAGTCAAAAATAACCAACCGCTCTCTCGATCTTGAAATTCACTAATCTTTGTACATATTTTATCTACCACTGTTGAAAAGATCTCATTGAAGTCATAATTTTGAAAGATAACCATGTTTTCGGTTGCAAATGACTTTACTTCGGTTGTATCGTTTTTAGGCAAATAAAATTGAGCAAAGAATTCGAAGTTGACTTTTAGCGAATTATATGCAACAACTTTCGCGTCGAGTATTTGCTTCACATAGCGACGCAGTGCTATGATATATTCACGGGGCGGAGTGTGCACCTCCACCTGGTCCGTAGATGATGGTAGTTGAGGATCATTATTTGACGCGGTACTAATAGCTTGTTGGTTAGAGCAAACTCGATAAGAAGCGATTCGATTCCTGAACGCACTTGAGAACTTTGAAATGTTGTCACTGACATGTATCAAACTATTGTTCTTATGTAAAGTAGACCGTAAATGTGCAGAGAAGATTCGACTTTGAATAGATTTCTCACAAACCTCACAAAATATGGTTTTGTCACCCATGTTATAATTAGTATTTTTCCATACAACTATCTACAGCAAAATTACTCTACGTACTTACCGTACGTAATCTACCTATCAGCTAAATATATAACTTAACTATCATACGATAAATATATCATTGACGAATGATAAAACAAACCAACCAAAATACATCGAGCTTTACACTATTAGTAGAGACTAATATAAAGCTCTATGTATATTATATATGAATTCTAGAATGAAAAATATGCTTTATAAACCTCTCCTCTACAACATAAAAAGAGACAAATTAATGTAACTATACTTTATTACTATAAAAAGGCAAAACCTTATAGATCTTACGAAAATGAAATGAAAGTACAAACTAAATTATACATTTAAACATCATTGTTTTTATTTTTCTGCTCTAGACAAAAGGTTCCATCGCTTTTGAATTTACTCTTAGCTATTTTAATAAATGTCTGAAGCGCCTCTAACTCTATCTCATTATCCTCAACCTGATAACGCAAATTGACCAAAGCCTTCCAGTAGCGATTACGTGGTTCCAGATTCTGTATATCAGATTTGTTGTAAATACGACATTCGACGAATAGGTTACCATCTAAATCCTCGCTACGTTTCAGAAGACCACCAGCAACGCGCCGCCACAAAACCGATTTTAGAGAATTGGTCTTAGCTTCAGCAATCGTAGCCGCGTCTTCGTCCTCACCAAACAGCTCGGTGACGGTGAACTCTTTGCAGAGGGAAGGGTGCTACGCGTAGAGTAGACGACGATGACGCTGATGGATCGTTAGTGGTCTTCTTTTGTTTGGACTCCCGGTTTGGACCGCTATTGGTGCCAGTGTTCGTCTTGCGCTTCTTTGACTCCTTTGCTGGTGCAGTTTTATTTACAGTACTGAAAAATAGAAAAGCTTAACTGAGTAAATGATATATGTATACGTATCAACACAGGTGATAGCCATCCTAAATCATTCCTTTTAATACAGAAATGTAATTGGGCTTGAATATAATTATTACTCAATGTCCAGCATTGTGTGCTGTCGACTGTACGAGGTGTTGAGCTATAAATAAACGATCAAACGCAGTGGGTTTCGACTTGAATTTTATTGTTTCTCTGGGGTTGAGATGTTTTCACTTTATGTAAAGATTGTGTGCTATCGACTGTATGAGGCAGTGAGCTATAAATAGACGAGCAATTTGACTCATATTCTCATAAGTAATAAAGTTGACTTAAGCCTCGTTGACACAATTAGAGAAGGCTCCTACGAGCTAGCTCGGATACCTACTCGCTCGAATCTGGTTATCACAATAGGAGTTGCATTCGAGTTCACTCAGTCCGAGCCTACTCAGATCGTGTCAACGCAGCTTTACGAAAACTTTAAGATATCAAAATAAAATAAAATAGGTTTAAACGTCTAGAGAATACAGCATAGAGTCAAAAGTGTTGTGGGGATCAAGTACCTATCATAACGGAAATATATAGTAATGATTGAATGTATACTCACGAATGATTTTCCTCGTCTGAGTCGAGGTTAAAGGCGCTGGATCCAGCCCTCTTTTGGCGCCACTGCTTCTCGGGGATGGTGTTCCGGAATTCGTTATTGATTTCAGAGTCAGACCTCAATACATATAAACAAAAAATTAGAGTAGAAAAACATACCACTGAGGCTTAGTGAGAGAGCCTCGTATGCCTCTCTTTTTCGTTGGTGTTAGGCAACTTAACCACTGGTCTGCGCAGCAAAAAAAAAATGGCCCGCTATTTTCAACCTTATGCTATGGTTATAGAGTCCAAAACCAATGAAATGAAATTGGTATAGATTTTATACCAAACGCAAGCCAGAGGTTATAAAAACGATATCAAACAACAATTTAAAAAAAACTTACGAAAATTTTTTTCTCCTGTGTTTCTGAAGGTCTTGTAGTACTAGTCACTTTCACTTTAATTCGTTTCCACTTGTTGATCACAATTGTGGCTTTTCATTAAAGTATCCGGATTTTATACATTTTTTTGATGATTGTACAATAATGATGCAGTGTTTTCCAACATTTTTTTCTGTATTGCATTACGTGAAGCGTGTACATAAAACAAATAATCGAACAGTAAAAAGAAAACGAAACCATGTACAATGTTGGGTTCCCCTGGAATCAAGTCAAACAGTCAACTAAGCACATTTATTGTGTGAATTTTGAGTGTCCATTACAAAACTGTTGTGAACTCAATTAGTTCCCAAAAAGCACATCATACTACTTTACAGGAACAGGCAGGATGATTTGGTATGTTTCTTAACTCTTATGTCTCGGTCTTACAGCCTAAATCTTATCGTTGCGGTATGATACTAGCTGAACTAATGCTTGAGTATATTGAAAGCGGAAACATTTTTAAATACCGTACTCCATTATTTATTCCCTATCAATACTCTCCTTCATTTGTATGGGGATTTTTTTTATATATTTTAATTCGCAATTTTAGGTAAAATCAGATGTAGGTATGCTAGCATAGATTGCTTTTTATGTCCTAGATTATTTAGATGTTATCCTGAAGTTTTTTTTTTAACTGAAGTGTTAATAATCAAATCCTAGTAAACGCTAGGTTTATGTAAAACAGTAAAAGTACAGTGGTACAAAATCAACTAGCGTTTAATATACAACAAGCATTAGAAGTACACTCGGGTTAAAGAAAATGTTATCACTTTTTGTCAGCTTAGTTTTCTAAATTAAGTCTTTGAGGACTTTTTTTTGATAGTAAATGTATAATATAGATTATACATTTTAATACAAAAACTTCATATGTAGAAATATGTAATGTATAATCAATCTAAATCGAAGTGTGGAATACCTACTCAGATAGTAGAGACCGTCTTGTATATACTCAAATCGAAAGCATCGTGAGGAAACCTTCATTACCTCATAGCTGCGGTGATGGGCTAGACCCTCTAAAACGCAAAATGGAGTAATGAATAACCGGCTAAAAAGTGACCACAGTTGTGCTTCCACCGCCCCGTAAGGGAAAAAGCGTGACGCTATGTTATATTAAAATGTTACATAGGCAAATCGAAAACTAATAATAATTATAATGTTAAACATATAACATAAAATAGTGTCACGCCTTTTCCCATACGGGGTGGCAGAGGCATAATGTTAGTTACGGTCTTTTGAAATAAAGCGACTTGTAGGCGACAGTACTCATATTCCAGATAATAATTATAATGTTAACGCGTAACATAACATAGCGTCACACCTTTTCCCATACGGGGTGGCAGAGGCATAATGTTAGTTACGGTCTTTTGAAATAAAGTCACTTGTAGGCGACAGTACTCATATTCAGCACCGTTCTCAATGTTGAGTAGTAATGCTGCTGACTAAGGTTTCTAGATAACGAAACATGCGATCAGCGTTGGATTTCGTACTATAATTATAGTATTTATGCTATAATTTCATGCTTCGTACTATATACTATCCATATCCAGGGATAGTACAACAAAGTACTATAATGTCATTAAAGACGATACTCCTCTTGTTCGAACATTATCTTTGCCTTTGTTTTACTAAATAGAGTCCATAATTCTGCGGCTTATTATCATGTTGGTACGAGTGTGCATTGTGGTAGCCACGTGTCTCATCTGTGCGTTTGTCTGAGTGCATTCATTTCATTCTCATTCGAAATAGAAACGGATAAGTGAAGTAATTTTTGTATATGAAACCGTCTGTAGAGCTCAATTATTATGGAAAGTGGCAGTAATGTCATGAAAATTACGATGCTGATTTAAAAAAAAAACATTATTGTTAAATTAGTATTAGAGCGTATACTACACTTTTTTACAAAATACTATCCTTTTTGTATTTTTGTGCTATCCTTTTAAACGCATCTAAATCCAACACTGCATGCGATCCACAGGTACGTACGGCTAGCTTGTGTGGGAACCTGGTCCTGGTATCATGACAAGTTGAGACTTGCACGTACCAGTTGTATTTCATTCGTTTTATATAAGATAATTTGATCCTGATTGATGTTCGTAGTGTTGGTTATTATGAGATTTTATTTTTTGTTTTTCAAAAAGCTGAGTGTTATGAGCTTTTTATTAATCAAGCAAGTAGGTAAGCTTCAACTAAACTTTTTATGTAAGTATCATATTTTTTGTGATGTTCTGGTGTTCGTACCCTCAAAAATATCCATGTTTAATCTATTGAGATGACATAACTACCTACATAACAAGCGAAGGTCTGATTTATCTGTTGATTCCCAAGTACCAAGTGCGTAAAAATCAGCAACCACCTAACCAAAGGTCTAATTTTCTGATGGTTCCAAAATTATAACGAGCTTTTCAGACATTAGCATTCACCTTTACTTAGGTCTGATTTCTTAAATAATAATTATAACGAATCTCTCAGACATCAGCAACAAACCTAAGCAAATATGTCATCTCATTATGGTGACATAAAACAAGGTTTTTACACTAGGTACTTCCAGCCAGATAAAAATCGTCTTTTTATGTAAGTTTCAATATTTTTGTAAAGTTTTGATTCTCTGGTGTTTGTACACTCAAAATATATCTTGCTCAAAATATAATCTATGAGGCGAAATACTTCAATAAGCGAAGGTCTGATTTATCTGGTGATTCCAAAGTTATAATACGTATATGTATTTTAGATTTATTTATTATTTAAGTAGGTTATTATTATTTGGAAGCATATAATTTTTAAGTTGTTTCCCTGCCATATCTTGTAGTTTAGCAAGTGTTTAAGTTTAGTTTTAAGTTATTGACGAAGTTTCCTGTAGATTAATCGAATTGTAAACTATATTTTGAACAATGATTAATAAATTTTGACACAATGATACATATAATACTACATAAAGTCAGCAATCACCTAACGAAAGACCTAATGTTCTGATGGTTCCAAAATTATAACGAGCCCTTCAGACATTAGCATCAACCTGCACTTAGGTCTGATTTCTTAAAGTTTTCACAATTATAACGAATCTCTCAGACAACCGCCATAACCTAAGCAAATATTTCATCTCATTGTGGTTAACAGATGATACTACTTTCACCCAGACAACAGACGTTCACGAAATATCAAAACATTTTCGTAAGGTCTCATAATAATATAACTCGGCTTTAAAAAGCAAAAATAAAAAATATACTTTCTGAGTGGGTGTGTGTGTGTGTAGAAAATCAGGACAAGAGATGGTGAGTACATTTATCACTTGTTACATTTGAGTTCCTAATTGAATTGATGGTCAGCGAACAAACGAAAATAATTACTTGTAACACATTGTAAGTACCTGGAGGCATGGAAATGCCCCTCCACCAGAATGAGCCAAGTGCAAGCGCAAGGGCACTATCTTGCCTATCTGTTTTCATAGCGCTTCGTTGATCATAATTCATGATACAGTCACAGCGAACAGTTTTATTTCGAATTAGGTTATGTGACAGTCAATGAAATCAAAATAGGTTAAACAGACAATCGTGAAGAGGGTTATTTCAATTGTCAGCCTTAACGTATTTATCAAACTGTAATTAGCGGTCAATGAAATAAAATTAGGTGAGGGTTATTGTTACATTTGAATCAATTAGAAATCGAAATAAATTCTTTCCATGCTTCCCTTCGCCTTTCCATACATCACAGCTCAATTTAAACACGTTCAAGCCGACGCGACGCGGAGAGGAGCGGAGCGAACGGCTTGAACGTGTTTAAATTGAGCTGTGATGTATGGAAAGGCGAAGGGAAGCATGGAAAGAATTTATTTCGATTTCTAATTGATTTAAAAGGAACAATAACCCTCTACTTCAAACTATATTTTCTATCGTGTCCGGAGTCTGAAACAGGTATAAAAGGGTCAGTTTTCCCAAATTAGCCATCAGCCCAGCTGACACTCTTGGCCGAAGACTGAAAAAAAATATCTGGAATTTCACTCATTTTACAAGCAGTCCACATCCTGCAACTGTCTATCAGGAACAGAGATGCTAACTTCGCACCCCCAGCATCTCATTTTTTTATAGGGTTGTTTTAACAGAACAATTTTTGGTACCTATCCAATACTGTGTAACTATGCATGATACTACTAATGCTGAAGTCAGTTTTTGAGATGATGATATTTGGGATGCCAAGTTCACACCTCAGCATCTCATTTTATTTGTTTGAAGGGTTGTTTCCACACAACTATTCTTAAAACTTATCAAGAACTGTGCCTAATTATCATGCCTAGTGCATGATAATCAATCAAAAAATTCTGAGAAGCGAACCTTTGAAATTTGGTTACGAGAAGTTAGTGTATCTCAACTCGATTTTAAGGGTACAAAAAATAAACTCGTTTGACGTTTGTTTTGAGATTAAACTATGTGTAACATTTTTTGTAGTAACACGGTAAGGGTAGTTTGAACAGAACTATTAATAATAACTATCCAATACTGTTGAACTATACTCAAAGTTTTTTGTGAGATGCCTTTTGAGATTTGCCATTTGAGATGCTAGGTTCACACTCACCTTTACCAGGACAAATAGTGTTGACACTAGCAAAATGGCGGCTCAATCAATGACAATGACGCGACGACCAGGGCCCACCGATCGTGATCTTACTATAAATACTATACCATTCATTAAAATAAAAAGGAGATTTGGAGAACTAGTGTTCCAGCACTGAGAAATGTAGCCTTCAAATAATGCTCACATCCAGGAATTGCAATTGCTCTTGAAAAAAATATCTATCACAACACGATAATTTGACACGAGCTGCTTCTATTGCGAGTTTGTAATGGTAGTAATGGTAAATTCTTAGATAAGGCTAACTGGGTGTAATAGTAACTATAGATGACCGATCATCCGCCTGCATTCAGCTGGCGTCCCTCATTAATCATCTATCTGACCATTTTCTGAAATTAGGCAGGCTTACGTACAAAGACATGGGCATACTGAGAGAGAAGACTTACTCCACATTAGTGTCGACGTGTACGCTGCCTGCCCCGGCGGGTCGCGGCGCGGGGTAGTCGTACAGCGGGATGTAGGGCTTCAGGTCCAGCACGGGGGTGCCGCTTACCATGTCCACTCCGAGGAAGTGGATCTCGTTGCCTAGAAAGGCAGGAGGATGTATTAAGACAGGCATAAGGTCATCGCTGACTTTACGACCCTGCTCCCAACCGGCAAAACAGAGCATTCAAACATGGGTTTTAGGTTGCGCTTTTAGATATAATTTACATCTTTGACATAACTTAGCAAACAGCTCACTGTGAAGTGACCTATAGACGCCTTGGCGACAGCTCCTTGAGTAGCCAGTAAGCATTTTTGCTCAATTCGTTATGCAAAATATTTTCAAGGGCATGAAACTGTGAAAACCATTTCGAGATAATTGTATTCTTAAATAACTAGAATCCCATCGAAAAATAATACAGGACTACTGATATTTCCGCAAAAAACAGAATGTCCTTCATTTGGCCTTTACAGTATATTTGTATATTTGTACAAATTTATTGCACATAAACGACATAAGATATAATAAAACAGACAGAACATCTACAAAGGCATGCTTATCTCTAAATAGAGATCTCTTCCAGCAAACCCAAGATTGATAAGAATAATTTATATACAGGATATACCTATGTGCTCTGATAAGATACATTCATACTTAAACTACTGAACTATAGAACTAACTGCTAGATACACTACATAAACAAGTACATAAATATTATATAAAAATATAAATACACATAAATAAACTAATATATACAAAGCTCAAATCTAGGATAGAGAAAGATAATGCTCCTTCAAACGATTGTTGAAGACGGGGAGAGACGGACTATCTCTGATAGTGCAGGGAAGTGAGTTCCAAAGAGTGATCGCTCGCAATCGGAAACAGTGCTTGTATACGACGGTATTGTCATGAGGTATAGAAAGCAGGGAAACCGTGTGAGTTCTACGTGGACGAGCCGAAGGGAAAAATTGAAAAAGCTCACGGAGAAAGCTAGGGTATCGAGGGTTGGTTAAGATGTTGAATAGAAGAGTGAGGATGTGTGTGTCCCGACGAAGACGAATCGGCAGCCATTTTAACTCCTTGCGATACTGCGAGACGTGGTCGAACTTGCGCAGTCCGAAGATAAACCGAATCCCGAGATTTCGAAGTCGCTCGAGTCTGTTCAGTTGTTCTTCATTGGCGCTAGCCCAACAAACATCGGCATAATCGATCAAGGGGAGAAGAAGAGATTGAGCAAGAGTAATTTTTGTTTGATGGGGCAGAAAGTTCTGAAGCCGTCTTAGTGAGTGAAAGGTGGCAAAGACGCGCCTACTGACCTCGCTGACGTGATTAGTCCAGGAGAGTTGTTTATCAAACATGACACCCAGATTTTTGGCCTTGTCACTGTAGGCGATTAAAGTACCGTCATTGGTAACGGGCGGTATGTACAATTGTTGCAATACGTTTAAAGAATGTCTGGTACCTATAATAATCGCCTGGGACTTACTGGGGTTTACCAGCAATCCGTATGACGAAGCCCAGGTTCTGATGTTCGCAAGGTCAGCGTTCAGTGTGTCTATGGCCAGGTTCACATCACTGAAGAGAAAATGACGATAAATCTGAAGATCATCAGCATAGAGATGATATGGGGAGGAGATAACATCGGAAATGGAGTTGATGAAGACAGAGAATAAGAGAGGGGAAAGAATACCACCCTGAGGAACGCCCGCTAAGAGATCGCACTACTCAGTAAAGGTATCCTCAGACCTTATGCGCTGCTGCCGATCTCTAAGGTAAGAGTCAAACCAGCTGGCCGAGCGAGACGAGACATTAAGGGACCTTAATATTTGAGTGAGAATGTCAAAATCAACACAGTTAAAGGCGCTACTGAAGTCAAACAGTGCTAGCACAGAAAGCTGTTTGTTATTCATAGCGAACTGGATATCATCCGTGAGCTTTAACAAAGCCGTTGCGGTGCGGTGACCTGACCTGAAGCCGGATTGGAAGCGGTTGATCAAATTATTTCTGGATAGATAGGAGGAGATCTGGGTATGGACAACGGATACAAGAACTTTGGAAAGGAGAGGCCTACCTCTCCTGGAGATGGAGATGGGACGAAACTCTTTGAAGGAGGAAGGATTGGATGTTTTAGGCAAAGGGATGACATGTGCCTTCTTCCATACTTTGGGAAAGGAACACTCTGATAAAGAATAATTAATTAAATGAGTGATTGCAGGAAGCAGCTCGTCGAGCACGCTCCTGATCATTCGAGGACAAATGTTGTCATCTCCAACAGCTTTAGAAGAAATTGCCAGCACTGCCTTCCTAACAGCATCGACTCCAACCGGGCTGAACTAGAAAGGAGTAGTAGTAGCAGCAGGTCTTAAGCGGAGGCTACGCAGGGTGGCTTCCTTGACGATAGAGTTCATCACGACAGGGGGGGGCAGAGAAGAATCTATTAAGACCGTTGAGATCGACATTACCGACTGGCAGATCCCGGGACTTACCGACGCCAAGAGTACGTAGAAACTTCCACACCTGAGCAGGAGTGTAGTTCTCGATGCACTCGTATATGTGGCGGCGCTTAGCGTCACGACACATACGGTTGCATCGATTACGGAGAGATTTGAATGTGTGAAAGTTCTCTTTAGTTGGGTCTTTCTTGTAGCGGCATTTAGCTCGGTTCCTCTTGGTCATTAAGCGTTTGATAACGTCGTTAAGCCAAGGTGCGGGCAGGTGTTTCACCCTAACTCTCTTGATAGGAGCGTGTCTGTCAAACAGCCCCAAGATAATTGTGTTGAAATTGTTGACTTTGTCATCAACGGTCTCGCTAGAGATGACGGGGGACCAATCAATAGAGGAGGCATCAGCTTTAAGAGACTCAAGGTCCAATTTTTTAAAGCTGCGAATATCTAAGAATTTAGCTCTACTCTTGGGAGACATTATCTTGTATGATAGAAATATCAGATCATGGTAAGAGAAAGGGGCATTGATTTGACCGTGAGCACCTTGTCAGGATCGGATGTTATAATCAGATCAAGGAGGGAGGGTGTACAATGAGGTTGTGAGTGAGTAGCATCGAGGGGAAGAATATGCATATTCAAGGAGCCAACAATCGACTGGAGTTTATCAGAGTGGTAGTTATTTTTGAGAAGACAGGTTTTAAAATCACCAAGAATAAGAGTATCGCTATACAGTGGGGTCAATTCATTCAGAAGGGATTCGAACGGCTCAAAGTAGTCTATACGAAGAGAAGGGCTATAGAAAACACCTAGAAGAACCTTATTATGGTGAAGACAGATTTCCAAGATAAGATACTCCGCAGATTCAGAGTATTGACTCGGAGAGACACCGACTACTTTGCACGGGATATCCGAGCCCAGGTAGACAGCGTAGTTAATTTAAGTTGGCAGTCCTGTAAAACTGTCCAATGTCAATAGTTTTGCCTTCACTCAGTTGTCAGTAAGAACATAAAAAAAATTGACATTATAGTTTTTAGTTTCATCGTGAGTTTATATAGTTTTACGATTGATATTATTTGATATATACGTAAAACCTACAAAACAGTGTAATTAGTCCAACATTTTATAGTGAAGTGTAATTTTTGTTTAATTTTCTAGAATGTTTTTGTTTTCTAGAATGGTTCCGTCCGTCCCTCAAAAGAGGCAAAAAATGCTTCTATATCCCTCGCGTGTCCGTCCATCCGTCTGGCACATTCCTCAGGAACTATAAGAGAGATAGAGTCTTGAAATTGTCTTGAAAATAGTTATCCTGATAACCGCAACATAATTTAAGTATGATATGAAAAAAATATTGCCTGCAAAAAATGTGGAGGGAGTAAAATGACAAAACGAAAAAAAAAACACCTAAGTAAATAAGTCATGTATGGTATCGTTGAAAATGGCTTTTTATGAACTTAAAAAATATATGTTTTGATAACTTCAGAAGTTACGATACGAAAAGTGCAAAAATTACCATTCCTCCCCTTATCCATGTAACATCAGTCTGAATTTATGAAAAAATACAGAATATAGAGCTTAAGCCAAAAATTACAGGAGTTCCTGTAATTTCCGGGCAGTTGCCCGAAATTGCCAAGGTTTTTTATTTAGCTGTAAGCCACATACAAACTTATAGATACACCGGGTTACGTAAATGAAGTATGAGAGCAGCCCCACCAATAACTTTGTAAACAACATTTTGCTATGTAAATTCCAAACTATTCACTCCATACCATCCCTACTACCATTGTATATAATATGTATATAAAAATAAAATAAATAAATAATATAAAATAAAAAATTGTACGGTGGTATGGACTCGCACTTGACCGGTTTTTTATGTAAGTATGTTCTTTTTAGGGTTCTTTAGCCGAAGAGTGCCAAACGGGAGCCTAGTACTAAACCTCCGCTGTCCATCTGTCTGTCCGTCCGTCCGTCCGTCACCGGGCTCTATCGGATCAACCGAAATAGGTAGAGCTGAAATTTTCACAGAGGGTGTATTTATCATGCCGCTATAACAACAAATAATTAAACATATCGGTTTTTAAGAATGAAAAGAAGTACTCATATAAGAAATTATTGGTAGGGCCATTTTCTTAGCCATTTTGTTTTATTTGTTCATTGGTGAAAATTGGACTCTCCCGATGTTATCGGAAAAGATCTTTAAATGCATGACAAATAAAATTAAGTTATTTATCATATTTTATTTTATTTCGTAAATAAGATACTCAATTTATTTCCACTTCCGGTTTCAATGAGCATAGAGTATCGTTTACCTGAGTACATAGTTCAATACTTACATACTACATACACGAAACTCTTTTTCAATGTCTCGATGTATGGCCTTTAATGTACTATTTCATATTTTATTTATTTTATATATTGCAAAAGACTGTCGTTTTACGTTTTCCCGTGCAGTGGTATAGAACCCTTCGTGTCCGACGTTCTACTCGCACTTGACCGTTTTTTTTATTACGTTGACATATTTGATATTTTCACAGCTTTGAGGAACTAAAAAAAATTGTATTTGACTTAGAATAATTAAATTTGGCAAGATACAAGGTTTGACACAAGTCTTTACTTGTGTCAAACCTTATGCCTTTGCATAACTGTGAAAGGTACTCGGCTACAACACAAAAAATAGGTGATTTTGTATTGTATCCTTAGTGCGCGAGCCCGACTCGCACTTGGCCGTTTATTACCATTTACCAAGTGATGCCTTCTTTTGTCTCAAAAACGGTGTAAAAATTATTCCCATGAGTACTGTGCTTACAGAGACCTAGACGATCTTGTCATAATGTAATTTCGTTATATGTATTCGGTTTTTGCGCTTTATCCCGTTACTCAGCGATTTTAAAAACGTCAACGCATCAAAAGTGATTTAGTTCGAAACTTCATACATTTTGAAAGCCACTGTGATGTAGCTTAATATTCCGTTATAAATAAATTATATTTATGGAACCACTTTTTGTGAAAAACTGCTACTCCAAAAAACTGGCAATCCGTAGTTCCGTACCCGAAGGATATCAAACGGGACCCTATTACTAAGCCTCCGCTGTCCGCCCGTCTGTCACCAGGTATCTCATGAACCGTGATACAGTTTCCGAAAGAGTGGTCAAATGTAACAAGCTGATAATCGATCATTTATTCAAAATAGCGGCATGTGATTTGCTGAAATGCGTTTAACAAGTTGTCACAGCTAATTTTCCTTTCAGAAACCGGGCGTAAGACAGTGAAATTTTCACAGATGATGTATTTCTGTTGCCGCTATAACAAATACAAATATTAATATATACCGGGAATAAAATAGAGCCTAATATGGAACCTAGTGGAACGCCAATTCGACAGATGGCCGTTGACTTCTGCCTTTTGAATTCTATGGCTTAAGTATGATCTTAGTAGATCCAACGCATTATGGTAAACACAATCAAATGCCTTCGACAGATCGGAAAAAACGCCGATAGCATTCTGTGTGGCCTTTCATGCAGATAAGGTATGAGTCAGGGGAGCACCCTTGGCCCTACCCAGTTTCTTAGTATGATCAATGATCTTCCTGAAGTCATCAGGACTGCCGAGCGTCTTATGTTTGCTGATGACTTGAAATTGTTGATGTGATTGATGCGAGTGTGATGATGACGTTGAGTTGATGCAACGAGATATTGATAAAGATTATAACTTACACTCGACTCTTGACTCCTATTTGTCATGACTATTCTATAACTGGCACTCCTATCATGAGAGTTCATAATATACGTGACCTGGGACTGACTATGGAGACACAGCTAACATTTAATGACCACATTCAAGATACGTATAAGAGAGCATACAGGTCGGCTGGGTTTGTAATGAGGCAGAAGGTTTTCAGTGGTGTTTCTACAGTCATAACATTGTACAATGCCTTTGTCCGTAGCAGGCTTGAATACAACGCTATCATCTGGGACCCACATGAAGTCAAATATAAGCTCATGTTGGAAAAAGTCCAGCGTAAATTTGCAAGATACCTTTATAAGATGATGTCTGGATACTATCCACACTAATTTCCGTCTTCATTCGTGGCAGAAATGGTGGGAATTGACACCCTAGAGTTGAGAAGGAAGCAAGCATTACTAGCAATGTTGCGCTCTCGGCCGCTGTTTGCGACGGGTGTGTCCCGTACAGAGCACGCTCGACACGCACCCACCTTCCAGGCACTGACATTGCTAAATGCGTGTGTCACTCAGTACCCAGAAACTGTCATTTTTGGTATGAGCCTTTGGAAATTTATCCAAATAGTTAATAAGTATTTCAACATAATTCTGACTAAAAATGAGAAATTGAATGATAAAATTTGTAATTGTAAATTGTAATCTAAGTAAGTAATTAATATTTTAATAATGATACCTAATTGAATTTTTAATTTTATTTGTTATTAGATAAATTGACTTGTATTATTTTGTTATTGTATTGTATTACTACTCACATGTGTAGATGTATACTGTAAGTGTATGATATGGATTAATAAAGAAATGTTACTCTTAAAAGGGACCGTAATTATTAAAGCAAAAGACTTACTATTGATGTAAGAGAACTATAATAACAAATACTGTTTTTTAGTAATTTTACGGAATTAAGGGCTTGTTTATTTATTTATTATTAATAAGTTGAAGCCTACATGAAACTCATAAGTCATAACAGTATGTATGATTGAGTGTGGGGCCATTGTTAATCATCATTTCAGCCTGTTGACGTCCACTGCTGAACATAGGCCTCTCCAATCGCACTCCAGCGTGACCGGTCCGTAGCCACCTGCATCCAACGAGATCCAGCGATCCTCACCAGGTCGTCGGTCCATCTCGTAGGTGGCCGACCCACACTGCGCTTGCCAGTACGTGGTCTCCATTCAAGGACCTTTTCCCCATCGGCCATCCGATCTTCGCGCTATGTGGCCTGCCCATTGCCACTTCAGCTTGCTTATCCTACGGGCTATGTCAGCAACTTTGGTTCTTCTACGGATCTCATTTCTGACTCGATCTCGGAGAGAAATACCAAGCATAGCCCTTTCCATAGCTCGCTGCGCGACATTGTTAATGTTGTGCCTATTTCATGGAGTAACACAAAGACACAAACCTTCTATCCTCTGAATCTTGACGAGCGACAACCCAATGGGGCAAGGCCGGTGGGGAGAGCGGGTCGCGAACACACCAGTCCGTTCCCCGTGCAGTCGGGGCGGAGACACCTTGGCTTGCACTTTGGTGCTTAGTGTCTCATGGAAGTGGAATATTATCCTGGAATTCAGAACACGGCATTTCTTGATATGATTTTTGCCCAACAATTAAATATATGAAAATAAATTACTTGCCGTCGCAAAAAAAATAAAAAATCGAGCTCCGAGCCACTACAGACGTTTGCGTTGATTTGGGGAATCAGACGTTTGCGTTGATTTGGGGAATCAAATGTCGCCATCCATCCGCTCACAGACTATATAGGGATACTACGTATCACCCGCTAGGGAGTGCTTCAGTTTGTTGTCACTGTCAGCGAGCAAGCAAGGCGGACGTCGAAGTTATTGCGTCGGCCATAACATTTGGCCTAAGTTTTTTTTATTATAAGTTAAGAAACTTTTTTGAAGTGGCGTTAACAATTTCTGTCTTGGTTTTCAGTTCTTCACTGATTTATTAAATAAGTTACCAGTGCGAGACTTATCACTTTTCTTTTATCCTTGTGATCATTATTGCCCGGGTCTCTAATTCATGGCTCACAGATTGGATTGTATAGGTTATTTATTTAATTTATAAATACATTTTCGTTTTAATGTTAGAGTTGCGTCGCTTTATTACAGAGTTCCCATAGCCACCTTCCGGCTCCATCATCAGATCAGCTCCATGTTATCAAAATATTGTACTGTCATCCAATTTACATATGCATGCAACATTTCAGCTCAATTGGAAAGTGGGTAAAATTTGACCAGAAATATTTGACCCGAACGTCAACAAACATGCATACAACATACATTGCAAGTTAAATACATAAAAACTTGAAAATACTTTAAAACTTGGTATTATTATTTATTTTTATACAGTGTAAATGTAACGTAAGATAGGCAAAACCGTAAGTTAATAAACTAACGTTTTTTTTTCTAGTTAATTGGTCATCTATCGACAGATAGTAAACTGTAGCGTACTGCTTACGATATAACGCGATAGTTGATCAATTAACGGTTCAAGGGTTAAAAAGTAAACTGCTTTAAACTTGAATTGCAAACGAAATACCAGGGCAAACACTGCGGTAGCTTAGGTGAAGACTAGAGGGGGCGAGCGCAGTGAAGCCCCCGAAAAATCTTCGTGTTAGGTTGACATGTAAGAACAAAAGAAACGTAAATTCTAAACCGTGTCGGTCTGGTTTACTATATGTCAGTAATTGATCAACTACCACGTTAGCACTGTACGCAAGCCAAGCTAAACGACCTATCCACAAGCTTGTGGAGGCTTGCCGAGTTTGCGGACGAGCCATCATTGTTATAGTTATCATAATAACTGGCATCTCTTACTTGCCTGTTGCAGAAATCGATTACGGGAATTTGGGAAGTAACAGAGTCTTGCAACAAATATCCAAACGAGTGACACTACATACCACATATGAGAGAACTCTTCTAATCCGCATAGTGCGTGTTCCGGATTGCTAAATACGGCTGGATCAATTACTACCGTCCCGGTCATGTTGGCCGCCACTGACGGCTGCCGCGGCACCCCACGTTTGTTCTGAAATGTAGTCACAATAATTCCTATTGGATTGTAGTCGACGCTGCTTGATGGTCTTGTCGGCGATGGTGTTGAATTTGGCGAGGTTGGTGAGCCTTTGCTGCTCTTGGCTAGGGTTGTCACTGTAAAAATATGAATTCAACTTTCAACTTAATTTTTTATGGCAATCTGTTATGGATTAATGTTATTTGTCAATTTCTTAAATATGAATTTAAGTTTGGTCTGATATTTAATTTGACGGACTTGTTTGAAATATAGAGTGATATCACAAAATAAATAGGTACAGAAATCAATCTACACACAAGCGCGCTCGAGCAACGCACACATAGATACTGCTCTCGGACACGATATCTCAGAGCAGTTCAAACCAGTGCGAGCGTGAGTGCCATCCGCTTGACACGCGCGTCAGTTAATGCAAATAATGCAACAATGGAGCAACGGAAAAAAATATATTATAACTGTTCAGTGGACGGTTGTTTAAATTCAACATTAACTATGAATTGGCGTTTTTTAAGCTACCAGTGGTTTCGGAAAGTAGTTATCTGCCTGTATTTCGATGGTTCGTTTTAACGTTATATGTATAGAACAGTTAGGTAGGTAGGTAAGGTCCCCGAGTAATATATCTAAGATCGATTTAAATAAATAACAGTTGCCTATTTTTCAATCAGTATAATAAAATAAGTATAAACAAAATTTTTGTTAGGTAAATTCACGCCACCTTACTTGCGTAAGTTGAATACATGTTTTTTTGTTTGTGTAGATATTGTGTTGTTTTTCGTGTCATTTGACAGGTGTAGGTCTAAAACGGACAGAGCTTTAGAAATTTTGTAACTCGGGTAGTCCGTTTAGAAGTTATCAGGGATTTTCGATAGTGAAAATTGACAAACGTAAAATTGTGTAGGTATTTTTCTCATCTGTAAACCTTTTGTATTGTAATAGTAGTGTAATGTTTTCATTCTTCTCGTCTCATTCTTCATAACAAATCATACAACTAGATAGGAGAGCACTTGCACTCAACAAAGAGTAACAAAATAACGAAACTAGAAACAGACAATGAAGTAGACAGATGAAATTATGAAGAAGACAAGCACTTGAGATACATTTGAACAGTCCAATATGATTTGGGGCAGAATTAAAAAGATAATGTCATGTTAATTGACAATTAGCAATAAATATTACATGACACATAACTAATGTTTTTTTTTATTATACCTATGCTCAGCAATTGGTATATTGAAGATCACATATTATATAACAAATATACAATTTGATTTGATTAGAACAAGTACCAATGCTTAAATTAATGGAGCTTTTTCATCTGCTACTTTATTAATAAGAATTTATAATTTTACCCACCACACACCACCATTTAAGCAAAGGTCCAAATTAATTTAATAACACCTAATTAAAAACATTTCCCTTCAAAAAGTACCTAACTTTTGTAGTTGTGCATAACATAAACATATACAACTCAATGGTGTAGCCTTTTACTGTGCTGTAGGTAGTCATAAGATGAAAAAGAACTAAACCACTATGTATACTACATACATTTACCTATTTATTTATAATTTTGTCTAAGGTTTTATTTAGTGTTTTGCACTGATCATACTGTGAAACATCAAAGTTCGAAACTGTTTGACAAACTGTTTGACGAAATGACAATCAGCATGGGGTTCCTTGGTGTACTAGTGGTATCTACTAGTCTAGTACAATCCAATCTAGACCTCAATACACCGAGAATGGAATATTGCTTCACCGTGAATCCTAAAATAAATTAAAGAAATAATCAAATGTTCCTTACTGAATTATTGGGAATCAAACAAACATCCTTACAAAACACCTTTGACATAGTTTATAAAACACAAATTCCAATGAATTAGCCAAAATGAACACATAAATTATATGATTGGGACTTTAAACACTGGGTTAGGCATTATCTAACTTATTCTATCTAAAACAACATCAAAAGTACATAAAATAAACAAAAACCGGCCAAGTGCGACTCGGACTCGCGCAGGAAAGGTTCTGTACCATTATTTGTAAAAACAGCAAAAAAATCAAATTTGTAGTATGTAAATATTTATTTTATTTTAATTTAATTATTTATTTTTAAAGTGAATAACATAACTCAACATTCTGTGAATATTTCAAGCATCTACCTGTTGCCGTTCAATCAATATCGAGCAAAAACAAGCAAAACAATCATGTTTGTTACATGGGAGTCCCCTTAAATATTTACTTTGTTCTGTTTTTTAGTATTTGTTGTTATAGCGACAACAGAAATACATCATCTGTGAAAATTACAACTCTCTAACTATCACGGTTCACTTAGTAATAGGGTTCCCGTTTTACAATTTGGATATGGAACCCTAATAAAAAGCTCTAATGTAAGGTCTTCTAGGCATAGTTTCTTCATATTCCCTGTGAGATTCGCTTCCCCAATAAGTCACAACATAGATTCACTTTTGACTATATGATTGTATTTGATTTTATTTGGTAATTAATATGAAATTAAAGATCAATGTTTTCCAAATGAAAATTAGAATATGATTCATTGTCTTGTTTATATATGATTTGTGAAATAGCCATGACAGTAGTTCTGCAATTTAGTTGAGAATGTCTTTGTTGTGGGACAAACTACAACCTTGGCGAGAACTACTTAATTTGGTAGAGCAATATTTCATACTCATCTACTTATGCAGAGTTTGAGGTTTGCTCTGAGCCATCGATATGTACAGCATTGGGTCAGAGTGTCGATAAGGGGGCGGAAGCCCCCACTTGTAAAATATTCGAAAATTATAACTTTTTGAGGTTGGGCAAATTGTAGCAAAAGCAACATTTAGTCGTCAAACAAGTCCTTCGAATGAAATAACAGACTGTAATAAAGTTTAAAACGTGTTGGCATCGACTGAAATTTAAACTTGTCAGTAACTTTGCTCAAAGTGATTTGGGAACTCGTAAATGTTCGCCCTTCTATGGTAAAGAATTCAGAAATCGTACCTATTTATAACAGTGTAATTACCTTCTCTAGCACAGTTCGAGCATCGCAACCCGTTGAGAGTTAACTGTATTCGGTTGATCTCTTTAGAATGCTGGTGCTTAAGACCTACTATCTGCTGCCTGAGAAAATCAAATGGAAATTAGAACAGATTTTTTTGATCAGAAATGCTTTTCATAGACGGAAAGAAAACTAACCTCAACTTTTTTATCTCGTTTCGACAAACCGAGATGCTGTCTTGATCAGATGGTCCATTAGAATTTTCCTCAGTCATTTTGTAGATTATTAGAGCCAATAATGTTTTACTTCTAAAATTTTATGAAATTCCGCCCGATCCGATGAAAGAAGGAAGGAATTTGAAGGAAATTATGAAGTCTATCCACACCACAGAATCCACAGAGTACATTATTATAACTGAGAGTACATTATTATAACTGACAGAATCCACACACCGCAATACAATCGTTCAAAAACCATTCATGTCAGTGTGACCAGATTAAATTTTACGAAAATACCGAGGCACCTCAAAAAAATACTGAAATATACCGATTTACATAGGACAGATATACCAATAAAAATACTGATTTTCTTAACAGGTTTTATTTATTCATTTTCACAATAAATGTTAGAGTTATATTTTAACATCTTTTTCGAAGGATTAAATTTTACACAACCTCCTTCATCCTTAACACCTTGCTTTGTTTTTAAAATTGCTGACACATTTTTGTTTACAAATCTATTTCTTTGGTCCGTTTTTATTAAATTTATCTGTGAAAATATGCGCTCGCATGCAGCATTCGATACCGGTATACATAGCAGAGATTTACTAAAACTAGTTATATTTTTGTATTTTAACATGCCATCACTGTTAGAAATTTTCCCAACTTCCACCCAAAATTGTTCACATGAGATGGGTGAGCCAGTGCTCGAAGATTGTAACAAATCACTTACTTCGCGATCAAACTTTAGGGTTCTATATTCTTCGTCGATTAACTGCATTTGTTCTGGCTGTACTTCGCATGGGAAAGTTTCTATTACATTTCGTAAACTGCGAAATTCTTTATGCACGGCAGTGTGTGGGTCAAGAAATTTTAGTTCTTTAAAAACTGGATTTTCAAAAGGCAAACGTGATTTCAATTGCGTGCTTAGCTCAATTAAAAATGATTGGCACCTTCTGAAAAACTCAGCAATCTGTTCTTTCATGTTTACATTTCCCCTGTGTTTGATTAATTCTTGGCCCACTTGAATACCTAAGTACATATCTTTCAATGGCAAATAATTTACATGTGACTTTGGGTCTAAGGTAAATACATTTTCTGTATGTTTGATGTAATTAGTTTTCATGAAGCAACCCAAAATCGACAAGTACATACTAGATGCATCATCATACAGTCTATCAATGCACGGATAGTCGCCTTGAAAAATTACGTTAAATTTGTTTACAATCGGCAAAATGTAGTCCAAAAAGTGAAAGTACAATTTGTTTATATCAGTGGTAAAAGAATTATATAAAAATTCTGATGACATATTGCGATCACTCAAGTATTGGTCTTGAAAGAACAATTGCAATGCCCTCCACTGCTCAATTATTCTACTAATACAGGCATGAAGTGAAAGCCACCTTATGTCGTAATGACGCAAGATTCTGTGATTTTCAGTGTCTGTGAAATTTTGGAACTCAGCAAATTCTCTTTGACGCTTGCTGCTTTGAGAAAAATATCCATATACTTCTTTTACTATTTGTTCTAAATTTCTAGGCAGTATTTTACAGGCGTGGCTAACACTTAATGCTGCAGAGTGACAAACACATTTTATGAAAAAGCACTTTGGGTTTACTTCTTTAATTTTTGCAACAATGCCAGAGTGTTGACCAAACATCACATTCGTAGTATCAGCAGCGAATCCTATTACGTCTTTTATTTCTAAACCTAATTCGGATAATTTTGATGACAACGAATTAAATAAATGACCTGCGGTCTCACCACTTAAATCAACTAAATCAAGGAATTTGGTTTGTACAGTACATTTAGTTTCAGAGAAGTATTTAATTACTATCGCCAATACTTTGACTGTCGCAACATCTGTACTCTCATCGATTATAATTGAATATACTGGTTTACCTGAAGGAGATGCAGTACGAAGTATGTCCTCAATCATATCTTTTTCGAATTCGGGTCCTAAAACATTATAAGTTATAGCAGCTGCTTTGGTTCTCTTGCAGGAAAATTCTTTCGCAATATCGGAATCGGTAAAACACTTCACTAGAACTTCACTAAGATGGTCCATAGCTCTAAATGGGATATTGTGTTCCGACAGAAAACTGCATAAACGCAGCTCAGCTTTCTTGACTTCGTCTTTCAGTGGGGCCTTTTTGAAAAATGTATCAACCTGAAAATTAAATGAAAAAATACTTGGTTATTTTGGAAACAAAACCAGGATGATTAACTTTGAATTAAAATATATCAAAACTCCTTGAACTAGGTAAGTAAAGCGAGTTATGCTTACCTTTGACTGTCCTTTATATTTTATCAAGTTCGATTTATGCTTTTCAGTATTTGCATGCTGTTTTATAGATGCTAATCTACTTTGCAGTTTCGCATTGCATGCTTTACAAAATGCGGTGAACTCATCATCTTTATAACGTGAAAGCCACGAAGAAAATTCCGGAATTTGTTCCCACTTAGCTAAATAACTTTGCTGAAAACTAGACATGCTGTCCGGATGGATGCAACTAAGTAAATAAAAATAACGAAAATCGCAATCTATTTATATGATGACAAAAACATCTCCTATTTTGGGGAAATTCCCGAATTATCGAAAGAAAGTCCTCAAAGATTAAGTCGAGTGCAGAAGAGACAATCATTTCACTTGAACCGTATTAGACGATTTAATACTAGTAATTAAGTATCTTTTATGTCTAACTACTACCTATTCATGCAACTGAAAACTTAAAAACTAGACGTTGTTTTGAAAATTATAGATAAACTAGCGGTCCGTCCCGAATTCGTCCGGGTAGACTGATATTCATGAAACAAACGGATTTGAATGTATGAAATCTGGAAATTACACTATATCTAATGTTGCAAACCGCATTAAAATCGGTCCAGCAGTTGTAAAGTTTTAGGCGAACATACATTGTGCAACTCTGATTTATACTACGTATTGATTGATAATTGTATAGGTAGTATTACAATACTACAACGCCGGCGACGGCCGTCTTTCTTGTCATATCTGTAACTTACTCATCTTTGCTCATAGATAACATGTATAAACTAAATCCGGGAAAGCCCCCAGCCAATGTTCGCGTTCCGGGGAATTCCGCAAACATTGTCCCAAGGACGATCACTCACTACGGTGTTGCCATAACGTCAACCATAATATACCCAAAAATACTGACTCCCAGCAATATACCTGAAAATATACTGATGTTCGGAAAAATCGATGAAATATACTGAAAAAGTATTAAAATACTGAATCTGGTCACACTGATTCATGTACTAGAAATAGTAGCTACTGCGCCTGAAGAGAAACGAAAGCAATAATTTAAAAGGCAACAATGTTTAGCCACCACTTTAGCCCCTGATGATGATAATGTATTCTTGTGAATAAAAACGGCTAAAATAATAGACATGACTAGGCATTTCATGTCAGTCGTTTGTTTTACTCTGGTGACAAAGTGAAATCGTTCTTTCTTGTCGTTTTGGTTTTTGAAAATGTTTCGTTGACATTTGTATTTTTAGCGATGCGTTCAATAATAAAAACCAGAAGATTTTGTTTGTAACTGGTCAAAACAAAAGCCATAGCCATTTCCCGAATACAATAAAAAACTGCATTTTGAAATAAGCCGCAAGCAAATGCGTCAAAGGCATATAACATATAAAGCTGTTCCCTATTAAAATACTGTGAGCTCTTCTTAGAGTGAAGTGAATAGGTATTTTTTTATTTATAGAAACAGGTAATTTTCCCTACGTAGTAGGTACATTTACACATTTACTTTTATTTACTTTAGATCTTGAGTTTGTTACAATGTCCGATTTTAAATGGTGATTCTTCTCACCTTTGTCTATCATCCCATGGTCCATCCTCCTAAAGTATTTCGTTGGGATTTTCCCTCATCGAAACAGGTTAAACATGTCTGTCAAATTCGTGATTAAATAAAATACATTTCCGAACGCATCCATAATTTCGCTATATTTCGGCGGCCGCACACGTGCAGAGATTTTTGTGATATTTTTACTACATAATTTTACTTTACAGCACAGCTGTGCGCCGAAGACGATACTTTTACGAAGAATACACGGTTGTACTACCGGAGCCGGTGAATTTCGTAGGTTGTGAGTATTACCAGTGTATTATTTTGACATGTAAGGGTGGGGCTTATGTCTAAAACTAACAGCCACGTGTCCCCTTTTCAGTTATTCACTAATTTACCGCTATATTTCGCTTCATAATCCATCCTTTAGCCGTTCTATAGCTGCCCAATCTATATGAGTCCCTATTTAGCTGCGCAAAGCTTGCCTGACTAATAGCTACTCACGGACCTCTAATTTGTTATTCTCGTGATCGATTATTTTGTATGCCGGTTCTAAAAGCGCTCGCAATATAGTGAGAACCATAATTTCCCCTTCCGGCACGACCTAGCGGCCTACATATTTCTTACCGGAATTCTTACAATATCAGAATAAACATACCTGTTTTTTAAGTTTATTTTCTACTTATCCTTGTATTTACCTCCTAATTACCTCATTAGTATCAACCAATAGAATGCACCAATACTGCTTGTGTGTGTCGATAATCTAGAGTTTCTTAGAGTAGATTCCAGGTAGTTGGCTTATCAGTGAATGCTATCAGGATGATAAACATGTATCAATGATAACAAAACATGAAACAGTTTGATTATTTTCTTTGTTAGCAGTTAATACATTTGGTTATTAATTATCAAAAGGTAAGGGTGGTTAGAACACAATTCAGATTTAAAAATATGATACTACCCTCTAAGAAGACGTAATTTTCCAGTAATTTCTTAGAGGTACTCATCCTGCATTCTCAGTATGTGGTAGCTGAGACAGCCACATTTAGCAAAATCAAAATGATCTGGTTTGTTATTGTGCTTTCATAATATCTCTATTGTAGGTACTTCACAGAATATACATATAGAGCAATTCTGTCTAGATACCCAAAAAAAGTACTACAACTGGCATGTGCCCGCTCTGGGCAAGATTCACGCGCACTTACTAAATTATTATTTTTTACAGATTGTAACGTTTTACAGCCCTAGCGGTATTTTTATCGGATTTGCCATAGACAAACTATAGTTTGAAGCCAGCCTAAGCTAGTCTCCGGTTTCATTAAAAAATAAAGTTTTTGTGGGGTGTTTTTTTCATAGCACTCCTGTGTTTTTGTATGAAACTGCAATTGAATTTAAACGAATAAAACTAAAATATGTTTCTTTGTATCTGTAATCAAAGATTTAAATTTTTAGGGCTGTAAAATATAACAAAACTCTTATAGGTAAAACTAAATCTATATTCTCAACTGAATTCTCAAAGAAACGACATTTAAAGTCTATTCCTATTCATATTATTTTAATATCTGATTATTTTGCACAATCATCACAAACAAGACACATCCCCATATTCATACTTAGCTGTCATGTTGACATTGACATGACAACTCGAAACGCAGGCACTCTAAACACATTGAGACTCTTTACATCTCCCCTCCAAGGAAAGAAAATTCTTTAGTATTTTCGTTCAATCAGCTCCATCATCTTCAATTTCATCATCTTCTAATACCTGAATTGGCATAAGTTTTGTAATGTGATAAAGATTTAATTCATTTTTCTGGCGTCCAGTATCTATCATGTTAATTGTGTTTGAAATTTTAACAATAATCTTATATGGTCCAACTTTCAGTTCATCTAGCTTTTTCCTATTCAATTTATTACCATTTTCAACATAAACCATGTCTCCTTCATTGAAATTCCAATATTTGAGCTTTTTGTCAAATATTTGTTTGTTGTAGTTGTGTGATTTTATTGAATTTTCTAATGCTGTCTTTCTATCTTTAATCCAATCACTACACAGTATGTTCTGTTTTATTACATTTGGTAAAATCATAGCATTTGTTCCATCTAACAGATATTTTGGTGAAAAGCCCGTAACTGAGTGAGCTGTTTCATTATATTTATTCTCACATTCTTGTGCTATTGTTGTCCATGCTTTTTATTTCCTCCTTAATTTATTTTACATCTAATTTTGTTTACTAATGTTTGATTCAGCCTCTCATTAAGCCCATTTGAAAAAGGTGCATTCACTGCTGTAAATACTATAGGTATTTGTTTGTCTTGTAGGAACGTCTTGGATTCTCTCGAATTGATTTCCGGATTTTGATCAGTGAGAATCATACCAATATTCTCAGCTTCTGCTATGTCTTGGACTAATTTTATAAGATAATCGGCACTCTGTGTTTTTGATGTTTTTATAAAAGCATGTCTAGTGAAATGATCTACCAGCAAATAAAGGTATCTCTTTGTTGATCTTGTCTATGGACATAATTTCAAAAGATCTTGTAGCTGGGCCTAGTTGAGACATGAACCCATATTTGTTGTGTCCTCTTGACTTGAATTTTATACAAATTTCACAGCATTTACACACGTTTTTTTATATTATTTGTTAGATTCTTTGCTGTATAGTATGGACTAATTGTCATCTGCATTTGTCTAATTCCAATATGACACAGATTTTCATGTATTTTTTCAAATAATTTCTTGCTGAATTCTTCTGTTAATATATTTTTTTCTCTTTTTCTTACTTTCTTATATTGTTGTTGTTTCTCGATAAATTTTCTTTTTTGTTCTGTAATTCGTCATTATTTGTTTGGTCTAATATGTATTATGTTTTCTAGTTTAAGTAAGTTCACTATTTTTTATTGTTCATGTTCATTTGAATTTGATTCTAAGACAGGATTTCTACTTAGGCAGTCCGCCTCTAAGTTCTGCTTTCCAGGTGAATGTTTTATTGTAAAATCATATTTTGACAAGTAGTATGTCATACCTTATAATACCATGTCATTTCATAATTCTTTGTCAGTCCTTGATTTTAAATTCATGTTTTCAAGTGGTTTGTGGTCTGAAAGAACTGTAAATGATTTTCCGATTAACCAGTAGTGCCAATATTTTACTGCATCTGCGATAGCAAGACATTCCAATTATATAGCATTCTTTTTGTTTGGTGAACCATTTAATTTTTTTGAAAAGTAAGCCACTGGTTTTTATTTTCCATCGGGTTGTAATTGTTTCAGTATCGCTCCAACACCTTCTAATGATGCATAATATTTATTGGTAGGTCTTTATCATAAATCTCCAGGACCAGTTGTGTGCATAATAATTTCTTTATCATTTCAAAAGTATTTTGGCATTCTTGAGACCAAATAAATTTTTGGTTCTTCCTTAGTAAATTGCAATGGATCTAAAATTATGGCGCTTTTTGGAATGTACTCATGATAAAAAATTATTTTTCCTAAAACTGTCTTATATTTTTCTGTGTTTAAGGTATTGGAAAATTTTGTATCGAAATCAGGTTGTCCTTCAATGGTTTTACCGAATTGTTTCCTATAACATGTCCGAAGAATTTCACCAAATCTGCTGCAAATGTACATTTTGTAAATTTCATTCGGAATCCTTCTTTTGAAATTGCTTCTAGTAATAATGATAGCCGTTGCATGTGGTCATAAAACTTTTTCGAAAATATGAGTATAATCGTCTATATAATTAACTGCAAAATCAGTTAATTTATATTTTCTCATTATATTACTTAGAATTCTCTGAAATATAGCTGGTGATGTTTTTAATCCAAAAGGGTAGGCATGTCCATTGATAGTGTCCGTCCTGTGATACAAATCCTGTCTTTTTCCGATCCTCAACTCGTAGAGGAATTGACTAAAATGCTGAATTTATGTCAAGGGTAGAAAAATATTTGCAATTCGTTGATTCATCACCAGATCATCTATTAATGGAAGTGGTTGAGATTGAGGTACTACAATTTTATTCAGATCCCTAAAATGTATGCATAGTCTTGACTTTTTGTTATCTTCCTTTTTAAATGCTAGAGTGACAGGTGCAGCAAACGGACTATATGATTCTTCTATCATTTCATGATATTGTCCTATTTGTTCTTCTATATATTTTTTATCTTCAATCGTACACCTATAAGGTCTCATACTGCAATATCTGTCTACTGTGAGGTCTATTCTTGCTTTATATCCATTAATCTTCCCCACATCATATTTATCCTTTGCAAAAACTGATTTGTATTTTTCAATCTGGCTATCTATTTGTGTATTTTAATTTTCTTTCAAATGATTTACTTCTATGGCAAAATCTTCGTCTATCACATGTTCATTAAAATTTATTTTTATATCTTCTGATGTACTTTTATCTTCTTCTACCTCTGTATTTTTATCTGTTTCTATATTTGCACATATATCTTTCTTTTCCTTATCTTGTTTTTGTTTAATATTTAACTGTTCATCTTGTATTAACTGGAATAATTTATTGTCTAATCCGATCAAAAAGTCGTAGTGGAAATTTCGTTCATCAATTATGTATACATCTTCGTATTTTTCCATATCAAATATTTTTATTTTCAAATTTGTCAAACCACTTGTCTTGCTAACACCATTAATTGATAGAAGGTTTGTTTCATTCTTATTATTTCCTTCTGCTTTTAGTTTCAGTAATTTAGAGTTTACTAGAGAAATATTTGAACCTGAATCATAAACTCCATATATTTCTAATGCATCATTCAATAGTAATTTGATATTTATTGACGACCCGAATAGCC